>CM024602.1:28501178-29101178 GCA_014182555.1 Eucalyptus erythrocorys
AATGAAAATTAACCATTTTTCTTAAAAAAATATTTTGGCATTATGAAGTTTTGATTTAGATAAACACACCCCAGATTAAAAACAATATTCCATGTTAATCTAACACTAGCTTTTCTTTGGCCAAGAGATGTTATATTAATCAAGTGTGAAAGATTGCAATTTAAATTTTGTATCACATTAAAAGTACACGGATTCAAAGATAAAAGAAGACAATGCATTAGAATTTTGAAAAGTTGAGTGTATAATCAATTAATCTAAAAGTTTGAATCATCAAAATACGAGGCAATTTGAATCTTTAGTCATATCAAGAGCATGCGAAATACAGTTGTTGACACCCAAAAATAACATACTTGTAGTTGTAATCGACAAATGACAAACTAGTCGATAATAACAGAGTTTGGTGAACAACAATTGCCATCGATATAAAGAACAATATTGACAACTTGCAAGAAAGTTATTGACAACAAATATCAATGATGAAGTAGTCAACATCTACATGTAACTATCAAATAACAATATTTTCGAATATGTAACTTTTTTTAGATAAGTGTTACTAGATACTAGGTAATTGTTAGGCAATTATGTTTAAAGCCACTATTTTAGGATTTTGTAGCTTCTTATAAATATGTGTTATTGTAACTTCTTGTAACCGCAAATAAGATTAAGAAGTTATTTGTTCTAAAGATGGGATTAGTAAGGCCCTAGTTGTTTACACTTCTTTTTTTGTTTATAAATAAAATTTTTGTTTTTTGTTCCGGTGAACAAAAAAATAACAGAAACGCGTTTGTTTGTGTTTTTGTTCCAAATCTATTATTTTATTCCGGGAACACAGTTGGAATAGAATTAAGAAACAAGAAAACGTGTTTTTGTTTTGAAACAATTTTTAAGAACAAATTTTCTCTCTCCTCTCTTTTTCTTTTCTTTTTTTTTCTTCTTCTTTTCTTTTTCTTTTTTCTTTGGCCGTTCGTTGGCCTCGGCCATGGCCGACAACCGGCTGTCCAGGGCTGACGACCTCGCCAGAGCGTCGCCGGCCCCCGGCAAGGCCAAGCGTCGCTGGCCCTTGGCGAGGCTCGGCTTCACCTTGGCTGGGTGAGCTCGAGCTCGCCCATTCGGCGAGACCAAGCTCACCCAGCCATCGGCAAGGCTCGACGTCACTAGGCCATCGCCAAGCGACGTCGACCGGGCGGTGGCTCGGCGAGGCCGATCTCGCGCGGCCCGGCGAGGCTCGACCTCGCCTAATTTGGGCGAGCTCAAGCTCACTTAGCCAAGGCGAGGCCGACCTCTCGTCGGCCCGACGACGCCTAGCCTCGCCGGTGGCTAGGCGAGCTCAAGCTCGCCCCGGCCACGGCGAGGCTTGGCCTCACCGAGGGCCGGCGAGCCTCTCCGTGATTGGGTGAGGCGGCCGGCCCTCGTCGGCCGGTCGCCGGCCATGGCCAAGGCCGGCGACCGGCCAAAAGAAGAAAAAAAGGAAATAGAAAAAAGAAAAAAGAAAATAGGAAAAAAAGAAAAAAATTAAGAAAATTAAAATTAAAAATTAAAAGAAATAAAAAAATTACACAAGTTTACCAAATGTGTTTATGTTCATTTTCTATTTCTGGAGCAAATTTACTAAATGCGTTTTTCTGTTGAAAAATTGTTCCCCGGAGTAGAAATACTTTTTTCTATTTCTGTTCATTGGAATAATTTTTTAACAGAAACACAAACAAACACACCCTAAGTTATTTTTTAAATTTAATGTTCCTTCGTAACCATCTACTGTAGGCTAATAGCCACATTGTAATCTTTGTAGAGATTTCCAATCAATCACATAACTTAATTTTTTTTTGTAAATTTATCTTTATTTTTACTTTTTCCCAATTTAAATGATTGGTCGTGATTGCCTCTAATTTTCATATTTTTAAATTTTTGGGATATGTGCAACACAAGTCCTAAAACTAGCAAAGAAAGTGCAATTGAGTCCTAAAACTTACAAAAAGTGCAATCGAGTCCTAAAACTTGTCAAATTAGTTTAATTTAGTCCTAAAGTTAACATCGTTACTTTTACTAACGGAAAATGCTGACGTGGCGCCGACGTAATATTTTAAATAAATTTTTATTTGCCACGTGGCTATTTTAAATTAAAAAAATTAGATTTAAAAACTAAAAATGAAAAACTAAAATTTATTTTAAAAACAAAATTGTTAAAAAAAAAAAAAAAAAAGAAAATAGCACCGGCGGGCATTTCGCGCAGCCCGCCGCCCATCGCCGAAGGGCCGGCAACGGTCGCCGGAGGGGCCGCCGACCGTCGCCGCCCCGGGCTCGCTTGGGCGAGGCCTCGCCGGCCCAGGCGAGGCCTCGCCGACCACCCCCGCTGGGTCGGGCGAGGTCTGGGCACGCCGAGCCCCGCCGCTGTCCAGATCTGAGCGAGTGGGTTCGCAGGGTTTCCGTCGCCGTCGCTGCACCGGATTGCTGCCGAGTCATGCCGCCGTAGCCACGACGCCGTCCCCAAAGCAAACCACTACCGTTCCCCGACGTCCCGACGCCATCGCCGCACTACTGTCGTCGCCCGGCCGCCACCGACGACTCCACCCGATCTGCGTCGGGACGCCGCCAGATCTGGGCGAGCATCGCCGACCCCGGGCGAGGGCGGCGAGGCCTCGCCTAGGGCGGGCGATGGTCGCCGGCCCCCCGTGAGGGCCGGCAAGGCCTCTCGCAGGGAGGGCGATGGTCGCCGGCCCTCCTGAGGGCCGACATGCCCAGATTTGGGCGTCTAGGCATCCTCGCCCGACCTGGCGAGGCTGGCCGTCCCTCGCCTGGGGCCGGCGAGGCCTCGCGCGGGTGAGGGCCGGCCACCCTGCCCAAGGCCGGCGACCATCGCCGGCCCACTCCGGTGACCGTCGCCGGCCACTCCGACGATGGGCGGCGGCCGAAGCACCATCGGTGCTTTTTTTTTTTTTTTTTTTGCACAATTTTCTTTTTTTAAATAAATTTGGCTTTTTGTTTTCTGTTTTTAAATCTAATTTAAACAAGAATAAAAATAATGTTAAAAGCCATGTGTATAATAAAAAATCATTTAAAATGCCACGTCGGCGCCACGTCAGCGTTTTCAGTTAGTAAATGTGACGGTGTAACTTTATGACTAAATTGAACCAATTTGACAAGTTTTAGGACTTGATTGCACTTTTTGCAAGTTTTAGGACTCAATTGCACTTTCCCTGCAAGTTTTAGGACTTGTGTTGCACATATCCCTAAATTTTTTGTCATTTACTTTCCTATCCAAAACTAACAAAGGCCTGTCCACAACCTTTGTCGATTCACTCCTCGATCCATCAATACTTAGAAAGATATTTATCGACACTTTTCAACAAAATATCTTTTTAGCACACTTGGTAGGAAGCATTTTGTTGACCTCGCGGAGATTGCAATGGCAAGAACGAGAAATCAGTAACAATTCGACAATGTCACCGAAAACAATAACCATTAGCACAAAGTGGCAATGAGCCTGCCGCACATTTGGAGTATTTAGCATGATGATCAGAATATATTTGCCAGATTTATCAATGTTCAGAACAAGTTTTGGTTTCCTTCTTTATATATCTAGAAAGAGGAAGAAGAACAAGAAAAGAAAAAAAAAGTAATAAAATTATTAAAAAATTAAAACAAATTCTAACTTACAGAAAAATTTGAGGGTCATGTCAAACGCATTTTTATTCGAGAAATAAAAATTTTGTAAAGTAACCAAATAAATTCGAATGCTTAGAAGCTTATCTAGGAAATAGAATTAGAAAAAACTATTTCTAAGTAAAAATTGTTCTTAGAAATAGAATTAGAAAAAATCATTTCTAAGCAAAAATAATATTTCTGGATCTTGTCATTCCATAATAAAATAATACTACCCCATGAATTTGGTTTTCAATAGGAAAATGCTTGGCTCACGGTACCAAGAAAAAAGACGGTCAACACCAAGAAAATCCCTCTTCTGATAGAAAACAACAGCACGTTATCCACACACCTCATCTCAAAACCAAGAGATGCCCTCTTCTAATAGAAACTCTTTTTTTTCTCTTCTGGTAAACTTCGAACAGAAATTTATCTTCTTCAAGCTTGGACCATCACTGGGCTCACAGCCAACACAGCCAATTCCCTCACTGAGCAAGCTTTATGTGTTTTGAAAGATAGGTTTTAGGTTCTAGGTAGGTGAAACCTAAAACTTGGAATAAGTTATATATATTCTTTTTGTCTTTGCAATATCTCGAGATATTTCATAACGTTTGATGATGAATGTATAATCCAAAAGCATTAGCTTGAACTTTCATTTTATGACTTAGATTTTTATGTTATGAATATTTTATATTTTTCATTTGTCTAAATATAAATTGTGATTAGTGGATTATAGCAGCAAGTAATGGTCATTAGATGTGATGTTTATTGCAACCATTTGATAAATAATATAAGTGGAACTTGAGATTTTGGTTCTTGTGATAAAAAATAAGGAATCTATTCCAATGCGTATGTCGTAGATTCCATGAACTTGTACGGAACCTAAAATTGCTCACTCATAATCTAGAGTATTTGAAAAGTTGAGCATATAATAGATTAATCTTAAAAACCTTGACTCGCCAAAATAGAAGGAAATATCTCAAGACCTGAGGAAATATCCGGTGGTTTGTTAGTACCACCTCAGCTGCTAAGGTGGCATGTGTTTTCACTCAAATCCAATAGAAAATCGACACATGTCCGCTATCGTGGAATAAAAGTGAAAAAAAAAAAAAAAAAAAAAACTACTATCTATTCACCCATGGATGCTTCCCCTCCATTGTGCTCTTGCTCGCCTCCGGCTTCCACCGTCGTCGCTCATGGCCGGCTCTGTCGCCCCTTGCAGCCGGCTCGTGGTCAGCCCCATCGACGGCCGAGCCACCCCTTCATCGTCATGGCAGCTTGCAGTCGTTTTCCCTCCGGATCTAGACTAGAGTCGTGTCTCCAGATCTGGTCTCTTCCTTGGCAACGGGCAAGGAAGAGATCTCGAAGGCCGTGGACAGATCTCAAATATCAAGGAAAAAAAAAGACAAGTCGTCTTATTGCAGTCGGCTTTGGTTGGCCATGGCGATGGGCGAGGACGAGATCTCGGAGGTATGGACAGAGTTCAAATATTGAGATGTGTCGTCCCTTGCAATCAGCTCGTGGTCGACCGTGGATGAACGACGGAGATGACGCCTGAACGCGTTCGACCGTGGATGAACAATGCCAACGACGGCCATGGACGAGTGCAGACGATTTCGGCCATGGACAGACAGATCTCGAGACGGGGAAGACAAACGGAGCTGGCCATGCTAGCTTGGATGCAGCGGTGGTCAACTTGGTCACGGCGCCCGTGACTCCGCTGGCGGTGACGGCGGGGGAGGAGCGGAGGTCCAGCGGCCATGGACTAATAAGGAGGAAGAAAAAAGAGATGATGAGATTTTTAAATTTTTTATTTAGACTCCACATCAGATCAGTTGCTGACATGGACTGATGAATAGATGTCAATGTGAATATATTGGATATAAGTGAAAATAATATATGCCACCTCGATGGCTGACGTGGTACTTATAAACCACTGAATATTTCCTCGACCTGACCCTCTCACGCAGCAAGTTTGTAGAGTGATGGGAAGCTCAATTCTTTACGTAAGGGGAGGGATGAATGAAACCATGCCGTGTCTCTTAAAACGTTATACAGAGATGACCAATAAAAAAAGCTTACACGAGCGAAAAGAGAGGATTACAAATGGAAAATGCTTGGCTCACGGTGCCAAGAAAAAAGATGGTCAAACATCAGCCAAGCGTTTTCCATGTCCAAAGTGGGAGACTTGGCTAACAGGTTTTTTCGTTTTTATTATGTGAAATTGCATTTTCCATATAAAAAAACAATTTTCTTGTCTTATTTAAAGGAACAAATCATAGTGATAATATTCAAAAAAATAAGAAATATCTAAAAAACTCAATTGCGACTTTTAAGATAGTGTATATTTTTCTCTAGTCAAAGAAAATAGATCAAGGATCTTCTTTTTTTTTTTTCTTTTTTTTTTAATTTTAGCTTTGACTCACGTGATCCTAAGATTGATTTTATAATATTTTAGGTCATTGTACATCATCTACAAGATTTAGATCAATGGAGAAATCTTTTTCTCTATTGAATCATTATTCTTATCTTGAATTTTTCTTTACTTTATTTGTTTTATGCATAATCAATATCCAGTCTTAATTTTAGGTTACCAAGAGTTCTTCTAAAGCAATTTAATTTGAATGAAATGAATAAGAAGCCATTTTATTGCACAATGATTTTGTTATTAGTTGCAAAGCCAATGTTTTAAGTGTTTTTTCATATTTTAAATTAAATAGATCTATATAATGATATTAACGATTTCTTTTTAATAAGTGATAATATGTTTTACTTGTAACTTTTTATATTTCGATATCAAATTTAATTTTTCTTTCTTTATATTCAAGAAAATTAATTATGTGGGTACTCTCATGTTTTTTCGCCTCTTAATTTGAGTTTGTAACAAGGAAACATAGAAATAATTACAAATATTCTATGGACTGCCCAAGTGAGAACGCAAAGCACCCAAAGCGGAAAGGTAAAGCTGGCAATTGAGAAGGAATAACCCCTTACACCCCGAGAGAGAGAGAGAGAGAGAGAGAGAGAGAGAGAATATCATAAATGATTATTATAAAGAAGACCCTCTTTCTCTTCACTTCATCATCACCCCATATAATCTCCCGAACACACCAGAGCAACGAGAGCATCATCAGTCATCACTCTCTCTCTCTCTCTCTCTCTATCTCTCTCTGATCGCTAGCAATGGGACTCTGCTGTTCCAGATCCCATGACATCCCCATCTCTTCTTCTTCCTCGGATTCTTTCCCTCCTCACCCCTCGAAACAGTCCGGAAAATCCCATCCACCGCCACAACCGCAGCCAAGGCCCCAATGGCAACCACAGCCAAGGCCACAATGGCAACCGCCGGGACCGCCGCCTTCAGGTTCACTCACCAAGCAGCCCCAGCCGTCCCCCCAGATCGGCCGTATCCTCGGCAAGCCCTACGCGGACGTAAGGGCCCTGTATAACCTGGACCGCGAACTCGGCCGTGGCCAGTTCGGGGTCACCTACCTCTGCACAGAGCGCTCGACCGGCATCCGGTACGCGTGCAAGTCCATCTTGCAGCGCAAGATGGTAACCCAGAAGGATATCGATGACGTCCGGCGAGAGATCCTGATGCTGGAGCACCTGTCCGGGCAGCCCAACATCGTGGAGTTCAAGGGCGCGTACGAGGACCAGGAGTACCTGCACCTGGTCATGGAGCTTTGCTCTGGTGGCGAGCTCTTCGACCGGATCACCAACAAGAAGGGGCCGTACTCGGAACAGGAGGCGGCGAAGATCGGGCGGCAGGTAGTGAACGTGGTGCACGTGTGCCACTTCATGGGGGTGATGCACCGCGACATCAAGCCCGAGAACTTCCTGCTCGCCAACGAGAGCGAAGACGCCCCTCTCAAGATCACCGACTTTGGCCTCTCCCTCTTCATCGAACCAGGTTGGTTGGTTCACTTGTTTCGCTGCATGTTGCTTGGATTAGGATTTTCCTTGTTTAGCTAGAAACGCGATACCAGCCATCGGTCCATTCGCACCAGCCACGTCTGGAGGCTAGTTACTCACCTACTATAAACTTTCTTCATCGTAATTTAATTTAAAAAAAAAAAAAAGAAAGAAAGAAAGAAAAGAAACTAGGCCAGCACAAGGAAGGCATAACTAATAACTATCTTGTTCTTTCCATCATCTTGTTGGCTACAAAAGTATAAGAACAGACGACATGAAAGTCCTTGCTGTCCTCGATGCTTAGCTTGCTGCTATGTTTATGGTGGGGGTGAGATTAGATTGGCGTCCAAGTCTGCATCTCGTCGACGTTGGAGTCATTTGCTCGACACTTTCTCCCCTTTCTTGTTCATAATTCAGCACGGGATTTTCGGGCGATGCTTGTCTTGCTCTTTGTTCCCCAAAGCACGTGAAACCGCTTTCTTCGTCGGTTCTCCACACGCTTTAATCTTTTGTCTTCTTCAAGCCTCCGATCTCCACGAGTCTTTCCCGGAATCCTTTTGAGTTGTAAAAGGCAAATGATGACGAGGAGAGGTAGATTGGCTGCATTCTTGCCTTTTGGGCATCCGGGGGTTGCGTTTTCTTCACGGGGTCCTGTCTGCGAATTAGAATTTGTAGAAAAGGAGGATGACGAGGGAATCCGTGTACATATTGTGAAATTGGAAGCTGATGATGCCTTGGATATGGAGTTTTTTCTTCATTTTGTCCTGGTGAGTGATGATAATATTCGGGTCGGGGTCAACGGGCGGGTCCAGGATGAGAGGGACAGGTCAACGGGGGGTCAGCCATAGTTAATAATCGAATCAATAAAAGTTAAAAGAAAAGAGAGGCAGACCCCATGAAAATTTTCTTGATTAGGAGAGCCCACTAGGTGGACCTACGATGATTCGAGTGGAACTCGCATGATCCAAAGATCAAAAGTGGACCCCATTCATTTGAGTGCGCGTAAAGCTTGCTCGATGACCCCATAACCTGGTCCCGCAGGTTCATAAGTGTGCAGACAGGAGAACAGGCTCCGGGGGATCATTACAAGGTGGGTGTTGGAGAGTACCGTGATTATTCACGGTTTACGATTGGGTAATCGATCGGGGACAGAACTGGGAATTTTGTGGGAATTTTGTCGAACCCGACCTAACCCATCGGTTAGGTTCCAGATCTGTTTCGAAAGAGCACGAGTTCTGTTCTCCGTTTTTGAAACTTGGAACTGGTTTAAATTGGTCGGCTAACTAATTGGACGTCGGAACCAGCAGAGAAATCGGTCCACTAGGAACTGCAATTAGATTTTTGTTGTTTGGTTACTTAACAAGCATTTAAAGGCGCTATTTCACGAAATCCTTTTCTTTTATTATATATAGATGTGAAAAATCGCATATTCGATGAAATCTTACATGCTAGATTGTAATCTTTATTTTGGATAGAAAAAAACTCCCGTTGCTTCCTAAGTTCATGAGTTCTGCAGCATAATCCTTTCTGCCTCCCTGTTTTCTTATTGAGATAGAGTTGCTTCTCACTCTTTGTTCTCTCTCCGAAACGCTCCAATGCTAATGATGTGCTTTTACAATGGAATTTTACTTGTGTCCATTTCTCCTTGTAGATTAATTTGTATAGGAAATTGTCTATTTTTGATGAGTAACTTCTATATTTGTTAAATTTATGTACATTTTATACCATAAAGTCTGCTTCTGTTTCTGTCTTATCGTACGATTTGTTGCCTGGAATTGTGGAATCGGCAAAGTTCCGTGTTCTAGGAAGTTTTCCAAAAGTTACCGTGCAAGTTTTAGGTTCTACAAAGATTTGCAGCTTGTCTATCACGTGATGATGCTTAAGTAGCTACATCAGTCCATCTCATAGGTTTTGTACCACCATAAGTGGCATCTGCACATTCTAAAATCATGTCTGCATTGGGGAAGAGGAAGGAGTTTCGCAGTGTAATGTTGCTCTTATTCTAGTACAACCTTCTCGAAGGACTAGCCGCTTGGTGTTTGACTCGCTTATTTTCCTTGTGAATTGATCTTCTAGCGATGTAATTAGTAAATCGTAATGAGTAATTTGAGCCATCATTGGCAGGGAAGGTGTATAGGGAAATTGCGGGAAGTGCGTACTATGTTGCACCAGAGGTGTTGGATAGAAATTACGGGAAGGAAATTGATGTCTGGAGCGCAGGCGTCATCTTATACATCCTCCTTTCTGGTTCACCTCCCTTCTGGGCAGGTAAGCCTTTGCTTGTACGACAGTTGTTCACTATTAACTATCTTATCAGGTGTTTTTCGGATTCAATTACAATTTTCCACATCCTTGTAGAACATTTTTGAGAAAATAGGTGATGTTTGTTCCATTGGACATCAATCCAAATTTCACAATGATCAACTCTTGATGGAATAGTATCTCCTGATTTTACTGTGAATCTGTAACATTTTTCTCCCTCTCAGAGAACGAGAAGGGAATATTTGAAGCAATACAGAGAGGCAACCTAGATCTGCAAGGCCCTCCTTGGCCATCCATTTCCCCTTCAGCAAAGGATCTCATCAAAAAAATGTTGACTAGGGATCCTAAGAAAAGGATAACCGCCATGGATGCCCTCGGTAAGTGCTCCCTTTTCTATGAAATTCTGTGGTTTCATATCAAAATCAAACAATTCCTAGGGAGTTCATGAAACCACATTCTTTGATGAAGTCAGTCCACATTTATGCATTAACAGGATAACGAATTAAATCATAATCTAATTGGCAAATCTGAACCAAACCTGAAAATTATTAAAAGAACACTGACATATTGTTTGCGTACAATGTATGGACAGAACATCCTTGGCTCCGGGAAAATGGAGTGGCATCTGATAAACCTATTGACAATGCTGTCTTACGGAGGATGAAGCAATTTAAAGAGTCGAACAAGCTAAAGAAAATTGCTCAGAAGGTACTGTTTTTCTACTAGTCTACGAATACTTTCCTCGCATAATTGGACATCAGGTTCCAAAAATAGATTAGATAATCTAGCTTTGAACACTTTTGGAACAATCATCATCTCCGTTTTACTTGATTTCATAGCTCTCATCAGTAGTCTCTATTATATGCTTTTCGCGACAATACAAAGGCTGATATTCTATGTTCTTAAGGTGCAGTGGAAGAGCTCTTCAAAGTTTCACTTTCCTTACTGAAATTGTTATTGAGTGAAGGTAATTGCGCAAAACCTCACGGAAGAAGAAATCAAGGGCTTGAGACAAACGTTCAGCAACATGGACACCGACGATAGTGGTACGATCACATTTCAAGAATTTAAATCGGGATTGTCTAGGTTGGGATCAAAGCTCTCTGAACCAGAAATGAGGCAACTAATGGATGCTGTAAGCACAATCGATCATTTGAACTCTCTTTCACTTCTTCTCTGTGGAACAATAGGTACAATTGTGGAGCTTTTCTCTTTGGGAAGTCACTTCGAAAATGCATTTCTTTTAACAGGCCGATGTCGATAAGAGTGGGGCCATCGATTACACTGAATTCATCACTGCCACGATTAACCGCCACAGGCTTGAGAAGGAAGAAAATCTGATCAAGGCTTTCCGATACTTCGATAAAGACAACAGCGGGTTAGTGTTGCTTTCACCTTTATTCTGCAAGGCTCCAATGTGTCATGCCTCAAGAATAATGTGAGTTACCTTGTTCGGAGCACATTTCACGACTGCTGTTCGAAGAGAGATTAACGTCTGCAAACACAATTGAGGGGCCACTGTATCTCAAAACTCCAAAACCTGTGAAATCAAGAAGATATCATGCTCAGTGTTGTTAGGGTCCAAAGCTTTTGTATTTTGCTTGAATTTTTTACTGGCATTTCGGCTTGCTTAACCTTCTGTAGGTTCATCACGAGAGACGAGCTGAGACAAGCTATGGCACAATACGGAGTGGGGGACGATGCCACCATAGACGAGATCATCGAGGATGTTGACACAGACAAAGTATTGAATCTTTCCTTGAGCCTTAACTCTGATTTCTCAATCCCTATATGCTTAAACTGACTAAGGTTCATTATGATCCCACCTGTGTGATGCAGGATGGGAATATCAACCGCGAGGAGTTTGTGACCATGATGAGAAGAGGAACTCAATATCATAATGGAAACGGGAGATAGAAGGAAAGGTTGATGAATGATTATTTGCTCTCCTTTTGTACATCCATCTCTATAATTAATCCTATGTTGAAAATATATAGTATTATTGTATGGTGACATCTGAATACTGCGACGTGATGCACAATCCAATGCGTTCCGGCACAACGAATTATTCCAAATTTTATGTTGTATGAAATCGTCAATCATCTGAGAATTGGAATGCAAAAATATATATTTTCCCTACATCTTTCTATTCAGTCCCACACACATGCACATGCATGGAGAGACAACAGGTTTGTGAGCTGCAATATTCTTATTTTTTCTTCTTTTTGACAAGTTAAAGGGATAAAGACCACTCCAAACATTATCATGAGGGGCCGCACATCCACTATAAAATATTTGGATTGAGTCATAATTACTCTGCACCATCCATCCCTTGAAGCTCTAAAGTTTGTGAACCTATCATTGCAACTCCATCAAAATACCCGGTCAAGAAATCTCTCTACACACGAGAGATGTCTCGGCTATGACAATTTTGAGATTCGCTTACAATTTGAATTAAATTTGTGATCTCACGAAAGATCTCCTCGTGTATCCCAACATTTTCCAGGGGAATGGAGAAGATCTCCTCGTGCTCAAGGGATCGAGCGCACGTGTGTCAAGAGGGAAAGAAGAACCTCCTGCTAAACCCTAAGAAAATCATTCACCAAATTTAGACAAGCATCGGCACTTGCACGTGCAAAGACGGATAAAAGAAAGATCAGCGAGTGACCCGTGGGTCATTTCCTTGAGCGGATCTTTCTCCGTGACGTATGCATTTGACCTCTTGCGCACTCAACCTAATCTGCACACGCATAACATTCGAGATTTAAACCTTCTCAAAGTCAAGAAACGGGAAAGCAAAATGAAACGGGGTAAGCGCGTCTTCACGTACTTCCAAGAATATGTTCCAACTGGTTGATCAAATCATACATCGGATGCTGAGGTTGCGTAAGTTTTGACTCGAAGTACAGTGTGTATAAGTATGAAGACGAGAACATGCATCAGCCCAACTGTTTTTTATTTAATTCTGCCGGCGGTGGTAGGCCCTTTCGCCTTCTTCGCCTTTGACCATGACCACCCTTTTGGCCATTTGATGCAGTCAATAAACAGCTCCGGAGATTGCTTGTCTTCTATGTGTGCGTGTATATATATAGGTGGCTCGGCAACAAGAGGCTGTACGTTCAAAGAAGAGCAGCTCCTCGTTTGCGAAGATGGAGAAATCACAGGCCAAGCCAAAGAGCAAGAAGGTGCTGAAGTTCTTGCCAAGAACAGTTTCATCCATCAGCTTCTTCCAAAACCCTCCTTTTAGCCCCGATCGAGACAAGAGACTGCCGTCGTCATCGTCCTCATATTCATCGGAGTTCGTTAACAGCACAAAGCGCAGGCTCAGATCCCATGTCGACACAGGTTTTTCCGGTCCACTCATATCCCTGATTCCCGACGAAGCTCGAGCCAAGAACAGGAATGACCGAGACTTCGACGTGAACGAACCCACATCGCCGAAAGTCTCGTGCATGGGCCAGATCAAGCACAAGAACAAGAAATCGTGGCCGTCGTCAGCTGATAAACGTTCTTCCTTCTCCTCAACTGTTTCTTCTTCATTTTCCAAGTTGAAAAGGGATGTCAATAAGCCTCCGAGATCGAGCAATACTCACGAGAAGCAAAGCTCAACGTTAAAGAGAATATTCAGCAGAGCTAGAGGAGGCAACAAGAAGAAACCGTCTGATACTTCGGGAAATAATGGCCGGAAGCCACCGTTGCTTCCCGACAGAGCCCCGTCCTTGAGTCAGATGAAACGGTTTGCGAGCGGGAGGGACACGCTGGCAAGCTTCGACTGGTCGGCAGAAGTCGGGCCGGTGTTGGACGCCGACCACCAGGACTACTATCACTACTACTCGGACGAGGAGAGGAGAGAGAGTGATCAAGAAGAGGAGGATGATAAAGTGATCATTCCTTTCTCTGCACCAATTCCGGTTGGTGGCGGTGGCGTCAGGGTGAATGCACAACCGAGGAAAGAGATCAACCTGTGGAAGAGAAGGACCATGGCTCCTCCTAGACCTCTCGAATTGCGCCAACCCGCCACAGTTAGAGCAAATTGAAATTGGATTATCCACGTTTCATGAGTTCTTTCTCTTGGCTCTGTAATTTTCTGTCCTGCAAATTCTTTTCTTCTTTTCGAATTCTGTGTGTAATTCTCGTGTTAAATAGCTTTGCTGGTATGCAAAAAGAATCTGTATGTGGCGATATAGCCAGTAAGAATGTGCACAGATGATCATCGGCAAATGATATCGATCTTCTGCTAATACATATTGGAAATTTGCTCATCTGAAACGGTGAAAACTCGAAACAAGGTGGCGAAGTCGTGTACCGAGAGGTGTTCCAGTGATCTGGGTATATCCATATTCGTGTTCTTGAATATTCAACTCCATCCTTGGATGCGTGTTGCAGCGTCATTCTTGAACATTTATTTTCTGTTCCTGCAACTTCTTTCCTTCTTTCCAAATTCTTTCTGTTATTCTAGTGTTAAATTGCTTCGCTGGTGTGGTGATACAGCCAGTATGAACGAGCATAGATTACCATATCATATATCTGCGAACGATATCGATCTTTTGCTATTACATATTGGAAATTTGCTCATCTGAAACGGCCAAAAACTCGAAACAAGGCAGCGAAGTCGTGTTCCGAAGGGTGTCGCAATTTCTCTGCACGTTCCAGGGATTTGGGTACATCGATGTTCGTATTCTTGAATATTCAACTCCGTCCTCGGATGCGTGTTGTACATTTATCTGCTTCACATGGGTAGGTCGGCAATGGCGATAAGATCTTGTGCAAGACTTTTTCCCCTGACAAGGAAGCCGCAGCCCTCCTGGAATTTTCTAATGAATGGTATGGTCCGTGGATGAGTGAAAAGTCCTTTTCAGTCCACTATTCATTGATTAATAATCCTCCTCTGCCATTTATTAAAATCCAATAATGTATCTACGTGGGAGAAAATGGAAACCAGCAGTCGCCATCTACGCCAGCTTAGCTTAGCTAACAATTTTTCGAAAGATCAAGGCAAGGAGGGAGTCGGTTCTGAGTCTATTCCTGGGCACCAGCCGCTGGTAATGTAAGCAGCAGTATTGGATCTCGGACAAAGAAAAATAACTCGTTCGCAAAAACCCTTTTTATTTTGACTCTCGATCTTCTTTTTAGATACAGTATTTTAATTTCGATTTAACCCTCTCCACGAAAGAAAAAAACGAGTTGAACCTCCAGCCCATTGTACTTAAAGCAGCAGCAATGGATCTCAGAAAAAAAAATGACTTCTTTGCAAAAACCCTTTTCATTTTAACCCCCAATCTTCTTTTTAGAATATAGTATTCTTATTACGATTTTACTCTCTACACCAAAGAAAAAACAAGTTGAACCTCGTCATTCTGGATGGCGGGTTTCTGACGGGAGCTAATAATATTTGTCTGTAAACCAGGTAATAACTTGTCACCTCTAGCTAAACAGCTTGCTACAACATTATCCATCCGCCAGACATCCATGCCTGATGCTCTAGATTTCAAGAAAGTTACACAGTTTCGTACTCTAGAATCATATAGAAATGTTTTTGGTTCTCCCAAATTCATCAGGGAATCACGAGTCTCGGAATTATTATGACAATTTTTTCCTCCCACAGGTCTCTTGAAAAGATTCGAGAATAAACTTCTATACACTCCGGAATTAGATCAATCACGTGAATCAGGAGGTAAGTTCAATATGAGGAGGTCTTGGCCTCATTTGCTGACTTTTCGTATACTTTTCTGGGAAGGAAACGGTCTTCATACAGTTAAAATCACCAACTCTCCCATCACCTTCGATACGAAGCTTCCTCAGCACAGAAGCAAAAGAGGAGAAGATAAGTAAAGAGAGGGGAATCATGAGAAGCTCTTATTTCAATCTCGTAAAAGTCACGGGCTCAGGGCCGAAGAATACAATCCCAATATGTTCTCGTATTTCCTCTCCAAAAACAGCATACAGGGCCAAGAAAGCATAGTGAGAGAAGCAGTATACACTGTTGTCCTTAGTATTTTAGTCCTATTTCGCCATGTTATTATCAGATCATCAAAATTCCAGTTCTCTAGCTACCTATGCACATATCCCATGGACTTTGTAGCACAAGGGTTTACTCTTCTAAAAGATAGAAAAACAAATTTCTCATGAGACCTGGTGGTTAGAGAAACAAAGAAGCTTATCGAACATGGGCATAACAACGTGTTTTAGTCAGCAGAGTTAAGTGATCATTGGACGGACAAGACAGCATCTGTACCGTCGCAGGACAGTCCCATAACATGCTCGTCTCCCTATTCCTGCCATATCAAACCGAAGGTAAGGTTGAAGTGTGACAAACAATAAGAAGCCAAAAAAGACGTATGCTCTGCTTAATGCTTATATCAGAAGCATGAGAGCTCCTGATGAGTTTTTGGCATTTTTACAATCACTTGGGTGAAGTAGAACATCATGTCCATTTTGCATGCTTCAAGTAATTCAGATAATCAGAATATCTCTGTGTACCATAAGATTGGTAAAAGCAGGGCATTCAGGGATAACTGCAATTCGACATACATAAAACCTCAAACAGGCAACAGAGAGACCCCACACAGAAACTGTCTACCAGCCAATACATGGATATTAAAGTCACAACACCAAGTATAAGAAACTAGTTTCAGCTTCGAAAGGTACCTAAGTATGAGGTGACTTAGACATTATACTCACGGAGATGCATCCACTTTGTAGATGACCACTTGTTTCCATTAATCACAGGGCAACCACCTAAGAAAATGAGATATGATCAGATGACGGAACACAACCACACTATGAAACATTTAACCACAGATGAATAGCAAGACCAAAGCCACCAAAGAAGCCCCATCTTGTTCTCCTTCCTTAATTAGGGACGAGTGGAGGAACAAATGTTATCTGAGATCTAAAGTCTGCAGGAGATTAAGCAATTACTAACCATGCAAACTCGAAGGATCAAGCGTGCCCTCAGGCCTCATGCTCCAAAACAGTAATGCATCGCCCATCTTTGGCTTCACAGCCAGACCCTGCTTACCACATTCAGATAATTGATCCCACCAGGGAACCGAACTGAAATTTCCCTTGGCATCAGGAAAAACTGTCTCACCCCCTTCTTCAACATCCGACCTAGATAAGTAGTAATTATACAAACAAATTGCAGCACCAGGAACAAAAACATTGTTAAACAAAACCCAAAGTCAACGGGTTTAAGAGTGGGGGAGAAAAAAAAAGGCTCAGTGCATGAAGCCAAGGAAAGCTCTTACAGATACATCAGTAGCGTAGCAATTCGTTGACCACCATTCTTGGTGTTAAACTCATCAAGGAAGTAATCATAATGAGCATCATACTTTTGTCCAACTTCGTAATGGAGAATTTGAAGACCTTCTCCATGCTCTGGATTTGTTTCAGAAATAAGCAACATATTGTCATCCGCATGGTCAATAATAATCATCTAGAAATTTTGATGGGCAAAGAAACAACCCAAGCAGTATATTTTCAAGAATTATATCTTATAATTCTTACAGCTCATTGTGACGGAACAGAGAAGGAAATCGGGGGTTCAAAATAATAAACAACTGTGGCCTAGGTTAAGTTACTTGGATAGATGCTCACGTTTTACAATTTGCAAGGTTTTTAACAAATTATCGACTGAATCATTTAGGACTCTGGGATCACACATTCATTGGACTGAACATCTCAATGCACTGCTGTATAATTGAAACCACTGGGACAATATGATGCATGGTATTTATCCTACCTACAGGAATGAAGGTGAAATCTGCTATTCTTTTTTCTATGTCCCTGATGATTTTATCTCGTCCCCTCTGCAGAAATGTTCCAGAACTTGTGCGGACCCTGCAACCACACGATGTTAAAAACATGTCATCCTATTTCTTCTCGAAGAAAGAGTGTGTACATTATCAATAAAGGGCTGATGTGACTAGCCACACAGATTGAAAGGTCAAAAGGTGCTGGAAATCCAAACCTGCTGTCTTTACTCTTCCCAGTTGTGCTATCAACCACAGTTGACTTCGCCATATGAGGTTTAGCAAGATTTATCAGATATTCACATTCCTCTCTGGACTGCATAAGTATGATTTGTATCGCATTAATTCAACTTGATTAACAAACCAAGCATATCATTCATCATGTGACAAAATTCTTCCATTCACATTAACAAATCCAAAATACAAATGGATCAGAGAAAGATGTGAAAAGCTACTCAAACAGTTCAGACAAGAAGCACACTTTCAGTCATCATTCAAAGGTGCATCGTGCAAGATCTAACTGATGAACCAAGAAACTCGAATCGAATTGGTTCCTAATGCAAAAATTTGTGCACATTGTCGAATAAGAGATTTTTCTGGCCCAATTCTTGAATGAGAGATTGATAAAAAAAAGTTGCCTTTGCAACTTTGTTTCGATGAACTGATACAATGTTACGAACTATTATTAGTGTCAAAATCTAGGCAAAGGAAGACCAGAATCCCAGAATTTTTCATCACCAAGAGACCGGAGTATGACTTTGGTACACAACTAAAATATTCATCAACACGCAGCAAAGACTTTACTATATAATCTACGCCATCGGGTGCACCAACATCCTCCCAGATTAGAGATCGAATCCTCAACCCTGATCGACAATCCTAACAGCAGCCTTCCCGTACTTAAGCCATCGATCGATCTTGTATCGACAACAGACTCCTCCAGTTGCATCCCTTACAGTACCCAAACACAAAAAAACGACATAAAACCCCAAAAAATGAAAAGCAGAGCCGTACGAGAATGGCACAGCCTGGCATCCCCATGACCAAGAACACCTCAATTCCTGCTCTCTAAACTCCATAGCCAACCAAAAATGAACACCAAAACGAACAGCGATCGAACATCACCCGCGCGGAAATCGAAAATACTGACCAGGAAACCGTGATAAATGAAAGCTCTGGGCTCCCACGACAGCACCTCAGTCCACTGCTCACCTCTCTGCCCCAATCCGTCACCACTGAAACAATCAAACCGCAAACGAAATCAAGTCACCCCAAACAGAAACGATCCAGCTTCAATTCCCAACGGCTACGCATCAAATTTTTTTTTTTTTTTTTTCTTTTGCCTTTCAGGACGGCCAATCAGGCATCAACTACCGCGCGCACCTCTCGAAAGTCTGGCGCCTGAAGGAGCTCCAGCCGTTCGGCGGGGCATCGCCGTCGCCGATCGGCAGGGAGACAATGCCGAGGGCCAGGAGGAGGAGGAGGACGATGGAGAGGGCGAGGAGCATCCCGAGGACGAGCGCGAGCGTGGATCTCCGGCCGTGGTGCGGCCGGGCGGGCGTGGATCTCCTGGCCATCTTCGGGGCGGCTCGGAACCCTAGCTTCCTCTCGACGGAGACCAGCAGCGATCGGAGGTAGAAGGTGAACGACTTCGGCGCCTGGAACTCGGATTCCATACTCCTCCGGCGCAACCCAAACAATAAAAAACAAAAAGAAAGAACTACCGCGACGCCAAGCACGGAATTTTCCCGAACTGTTTTCTTTGTCGTTTGGCTCTTTTTTTTTTTGGATGAATTCAATTCGACCGTGTAAAGTGACTGTTGAAATAGACGTCGTTCCGGGGATTCGTCAGGTGGACCGACGCTGGCGAAATTCCGATACTGCTCCTGGTATCTGAGGACGTTGGCACGGTTAGGGTGGCGTGGATACGAGGGCGTATTCGTCAAATTGCTCGCCCATTGTTTTAGCGGTGGTGGATGCGGCGGCTCCAGGTTTTGACCTTTTGGGGTGGGGAGCCCCGTTGACGATTGGGAGGCGGTGGGAAGGAAGCCTTTCGTTTTGATGAAAAGGAGGAACCCTTTAGAACCGGATTGGCTATTGCTTCGTATTGTAAAGTTCCCATTCTCATAATGTAGTGTTTTCTCAATGTATAAACTTTTAGGGCTTTTTAATGGCACGGAGGGGAGGCACTTATTATTTATTTTTTTTTTGGTCAGTGGGGAGGCACTTATTAAGTAATCGATTAAAGAAATCATATTTGAGGCACTTTTTCTCGTGTTATGTACCGATTAGTGTGTACATCTTCTGTCCTAAAACGAAGAACAGAAAGCAGAGGTTTTCCAGTCCACATCCTCATCTTCATGGATATCAACATTCAAGATGACATATGGATGAAACCTTTTAGATACTCTTGAAAACCAAATCCTCTATCGATTCAAGCAGATCGTTCAAGGTGTTTCCTATTTTTATTAGATGATGATTAACTTGGATAGAGAAAAAAATGGAGTTTAATACTTTGAAAAGACCTAACTACGTCTTCATACAATCAAATTGTAAGTTTTATCCACGTCAGATCAAGATTTTGAATGGCTATTAGATCGAGATTTTGAATGGTTCTTAGACCAGCCATTGCAAGTTATCGAGGTATTCATTGCTCAAAATCTCACTTGCAGTTTCGAGTGCAATCGCGCCGCAACAGCCTGTAGCCTCCATAATCCATAATCGAGGTAATTAATCGAACCACAGTTTCTTCCGAAATGGCTGGGATGCATAGAAATGGGTGCCCTCCAACACCCGTTAAAATTTACAAGGTTCGATTTTCTACGCATCATGAAATCTCACACCAATGACATATCAGCGATTCATCGAAAGATCAGACCTAATATCAGTCAAAATGCTAACAAAATGCATAAACACTAGAGTGCCACGATTCATTCACAGGGGATTGGGTGACCGAAGGAGGAATTTAGTTATTTACCGCGCCCCAAGTCAGAAGCGCCTGCAATCTAATTTAGAAGCTCGTTCCGTAAATTCCACAAACACCTGAGGTGCATCCTCTTTCTCCAGTCTTGCTCCCACCCGATAGCACGATCATGTCGTTCAATAGAAAGACAGCAAGGTATTTGATCACCTCCTTCATGTTTCAGCTAAAGGGCAAGGCTAAAGAAAAGAAAGCAAGAAAAAAAAAAAAAAAAAAAAAACTTGAAGGCTTCATAATTTGCACAGCATTCATCCTCCGATCAGCAAAAACCCACGCGATCACTGTCCCCCCGCGCGCTGCTTCTCCATCTGCTGCTCGGCCTCCTTCTTCTCCGCCGCGAGCCTCTCGATCTTCTGCCTCTGCGCCTGGGCGACCTCCTCGAGCGCAGCGTGCACCGCCTCGCCGGCGCCGTCCAGCAGCCGGCCCACGACCTCGGGGTCCGTCTCGAGCCGCGCCGCCTCGAACTCCCTCCGCGCCTTCGCCCGCAGCACGTCCCTCATCGGGACGCCGCGCGGGTCGGGCCACTGGAAGAACCGGGTCATGCGGAGGATGGACCGGTAGAGGGTCTTCGGCTCCGGCCGCCTGGCCGGGAGCCGCTCCTCCTCCGCCAACTCCTCCTCGGCGTCGTCGAAGAGCTTCTCGTAGTGAAAGGCGCGAGAGATGGAGGAGGAGGCGGCGGCGTTCCGCTGCGCCGCCGCGTTCCAGAGGATCGAGGAGCTCCGCCGTATCAGGAGGCTGGCGGTGGGCTTCATCGTCGCTTGTCGCTCTGATCGACTTGGTGTATGGGGGAAACCGCGAATGTGAAGGGAAGTGTGGAGGAATTAGGGCTTCTTCATCGTTTTAGGCATGTACGGACTTTTCATTTTTCCTTAGCAAAAAAACGACAGAAATTCTATAATATAATCTGTTATGTCCCTAAAATTACCCAATAAAATCCAATGAAAACATAGTCGATTACTGATCATTTAGACCCCAGCCCGCGCATTATGCGACGTAGCTATTAAAAAAAAACACACACACACACACACAATTTCAGTAATATTTGAAGATATTGTATTTCAATATTATATGAAAATTTGCCGATGTTTTAAATGTATTTGTTGAATAACTCGCCAAGTTGTACTCGAAACAAAGTCGGTCTAGATTTTTTTATGCATCTCGTGATGTTGAATTAATGTAAAGGTAGAGAATAAGTTTTTGATTTTACGGTAAATAAATCACTCAACGTCACATATTAATTGCATTTACTTTTTTTAACTATGTACTAGGCTCTATTTGCTTTTACGAATGACATTACTAATTTCCAAAATATGTATTTTAAAAATGTTAATATTTTGGTGTTTAACCGACGCCTTAAAAATAATTGACTTTTTGAAAAGAAAAATCTAATTTGATTTTCCTAAATACACTTGTATAGGTAGCCGGGGAACCAAGCACCGGCACCAAGATCCCAACTTTGGTGGTGAGGACCCATGCACAAGCACTTGGGTCCTAAAGCAAGAGGAGAGGAACTAGTCCTAAGTCTCCAGAGATCAAGCCGAAGGCCATAATGCTAGTGCTTAGATCCCTGGCACCTAAGTTGCTAATCCATAAAAGCTAAGCGTGAGGCCTTGGCACTCAAGCTTGGCCCTAAGTCAAAGTGCGTTTAGGAAAGCTTTTGGGAGAAGTTTTTAAGGAAATGGAAAGGCTTTTAGTCTAAAGGGTTTTGATGAAATGTAAAAACTGTTTGGTAAAGTATAATTGAAAAGCGCCTTAAGATGCAACTTTGGAGAAATGTTGTTTGGTAAACACATATTTGAGAAGTCCTTTAGCGAAACCAATTTAAGTTTTTAATTTTATTTTTTTAAATTGAAAACAAAAATAATAACTTTTTTTTTTTTTTTGCATTAAGATGTATTTATAAAAGAGATATATTAACAAATTCAATGACTTTTTTTAATATATATTTGCACCGAGATGTATATATAAAAGAGATTTATTAACAAATTCAATGACTTTTTATATATATATATATTTGCACTGAGATGTATATATAAAAGAGATATATTAATAAATTCATAAGTTAAAAAATACATCAAAGTGGACTTTTTCTCAATAAAAAAAAAAAAGTAATTTCATTATAATAAACATGATTACATGTGCATCAAAGAAAAAAATAGGTTTATATTGAAAATTACAAACATCCTTAAGTATTTACTAAATTCATTACTATTTGATCACGTAAACGCGCCATATCATAAGATAAATTATCATTTGAAGTACCGGCCCCCTCATTTGTATCATCAAGGTCAACTGAATATCCATAATTGGGATCAAAATCTGCTCTTGCAAAATGTCTATCATTGGCGGCGTTTCGTCATATATAATTATGCAAAGCCATTGTTGCTATAACAATTTTTACTTGCTTCTCAAATGGAAAATTTGGCATATACTTTAGAATTTTCCACTTCTTCTTCAAAACACCAAAAGCTCGCTCAATTTTCGATCGCAGCGAGAAATGAGCACGATTGAATACCTCTCGATAGCCTGTAGGGGCAGGATTTTGTTGAAATTCTGGCAAATGATATCTAACTTCTTTGTACGGTCCCAAATAACCCGTCGGATTTGGATATCCAGCATCTACTAAATAATATTTACCTGCACAAATATAATATAAATTTAATCAACATAGACTACATTAATACAAAAACCATTAATTAACAAACCTGGAGGAGGATGAGGAAATTGCATATCAATATCACGTCTCCCTAAAGCTTCATAGAAAATACGAGTATCATGGGCTTGGCCCTCCCAACCAGTCCAAACATAAGTGAATTCCATATTAAAATTACACACCGCTAAGATATTTTGAGTCGATGTACCTTTTCGACCAATAAAACGAATCTGATTTTGTACAAGTATCATCGCTGGGATATGAGTGCCATCAATAGCTCCAATAAAACCCTAAAACAAAAATGCAAATATTATTGTATAATCAAAATTTGTTTTTAATTCCTTCTTCATATTGTATAATAAAAACATACCTTAAAATATGGAAAAAATCTTTGATTATTTTTTATCTTCTCTGGAACATTCTTAAATTGCCAATCAGTTGGTTGAATCAAATCTTTTCCCATTTCACATACTTTATCTAATACTAAGCTAAAGTATCTGCTTATGGTTTCCCCAGAACACTGAAAACGCTCTTGTGTTAACCTATTACTTATACCATGTCCTAAAATATGAAGAAATATTTCAAGCATTTCTGTAACATCAATATTCCTAGTTCCTTTAAGACCATAATGTGTTACTAAATCAATTACAATCTTATGCATTCTAAACATTTGATAACACCTTATCGGATTAGCATTTTCGTCCATCAACTCTTCTACCCATGCATTTCTTGTATATGATGATGTCCTACAAGGTTTTTTGTCATTATATATTACCTAATAAGCGATTGTGGCTTGAGTAATTTCCATAAGTTGCCAATATTCCTCGTCCTCTTTTTCATGAAATTCTCTTTCAAGAGAGTTGTCCATATCTGTTTAAATAACAAAACAATAAGAAAAGTGATGGGTAATCATCAATCAATGAAATAATTATCATCCATAATATATATGCAAACTCCATCCAATCAAAAGAACACAAACTAAAAACACAAGACTAAAAAACATAATTAAAAAAAGAGTTCACAAGTAGTGCAAATCACCAATCCAAAATAAGTTTTACATTACAACATATATTAATATGAAAAGCTCAAACAAGTAACTAGCATCCTAGCGACGACTATTATGCTCCTTCAACTTATACTTCAACCATTCGACTTTCTCTTCATCTTCATCCAAGTTCATAAAAATTTGCCTATTGTCTTTCTTTTCAGAAAGATGAGAGAGTGCAAAGAAGAACAACTTTCTGTCTTCCTTAATCTTAGGAATGGCTTTCAATGTTTGCATAATATCTTTGTAAGGATCAAATTCCCTTGCAACCGATGTTGCATTGCTCCTACTTTCAACTGCTGAACAAAGTCTGTCGATTTGCGATGCTAACTTAGTAGGTCCGGTCAATTTTCTTTTTTTTTGGTAAAAAGGTCCGGTCAATTTTTTCTCTCTCTTTCCTCGAGCTTCCTTCGTGGAACTTTGTACCTTTTTTTTATGGCTCTTACTTTGACTTGGTTGGGCATTCGTTTCACCTACATTACACTCTAAATTATCATCAGTAGATCATGCACAATCACCAATATCAACTTTTGTGGCCTCAGGATTCTCAATATTGCATAAACCTTGTGCAGGATTCCAAGTAACACTTCCAGTGGCAACCGTACCCTAGAGCATTCTGTCCAACATAACTTTCATATCCGGATGTATGTCTTTCGTTCGAAAAACTTTAAGCTTAGAATTGGTCTGTTATAATAAGATATTTTCATGAGTTATATCAAAAAAGATGAACTTATAAAAAAATGTGGCATAAGAAAGATAAACACCTGAATTTTTCTCTCCCACCATTCATCACTCGCATCAATCATTTTCTTCCTTGGATCCCATCCTAGTTTTGTTTCCTTTTGAATCAATTGTTTCCATCTTTTCAATTCTTCATTTAGATTATCCCACTTACTCTTCATTTGAATTTTATCGTATTTTTGCTCCTAAGCTCTTCAAACTTGGTAATTATAGCAGTCCATCTATCTCTTTTGTTGCTTGTAAGACGATTGCCTTTTTCAATTTATTCAATGCACAATCAATAAAACATTTCTACATCTTCCGGGCTCCAATGAGCCTTTTCTTTTGATGAACTCGCCATCTTCCAATAGAATAAACACAAACACATTTGAAAAATGAAACAAATGAGATTAACTACGTCCCAATTCCCTATAGATGAATGAACAAAATATATATATATATATATATATATATATATAGAGAGAGAGAGAGAGAGAGAGAGAGAGAGAGAGAGAGAGAGAGAGAGAGAACTATGCATAGCACAGAAGGTTGAGTTCAAGACGTTCATTCTCCATTTTTAGCTAATTTCCTCTTTTAGATGGAAAGGATCCTTACAACTATGGATGCATTTAGTCTCCTATAAGATTTCGCAAATTCACGATCTATTGAGCACATACTTGAAATCCATATGGGTAACAGAAAAAACATTGCAAACAAGGGGCAGAATCAAGGTTGTTAATTGCGTTAAACAAAAAAGAGGTGAAAAAGCTTCACGGCGAGGGTTAGACAACATAGATACCAAGCTGAGACGTTAACAGGAGAATTTTGATTACGATATCTAGTGCTAAGCATGCCTTGCTCTGTCACTGCAGCAATCTCAATGATCTCAAACACAAGTGTTCCCTAAGATTCAGACTTTACAAGTAGAAACAAAGACTCCCTCAGACTAACCGAACCAACGACACATCAGTCGAACCCAAACAGCCCAAGAAAATGAACTCAGAGAGCAATTCTACAACTAAAAAAATTATATGCTGCAATCTCACGCCAATTGCTAGACATCATCATATCATTAAATTCACAGAGTTATAGCAACATATTCACATGGAAGAAAAGAAAACGAAAGAGTAAAAAGGACTGACTCGCCTCAAACAAAAGAACAGAGGAGCCTGCGAAAAGATGGGAACTTTGGAGAGACCCAGATCAAAAAAGATCCTGATTTGCCCAAAAGAGTAGCACCGGAGTTTTCCTAGAGACGTTCTCGATCACGCCGTCCAATCTTTCTTCCACCCCTGATTTGCCCAAAAGGTACCATGCAAAGCAACTAGTCCTCGACAGGAGTTCTGACTCAAAATTGCTCTTACATACTGAAAACAGAAACATGACAAGAAAGTCAATATGAAAAGCTCAACAATGTGAACAATCGAGATGGAATATCGAGAGGAGGAAAATACACCAAGAGCAAGGTAAGAATCTGATTTTCATATTTTCTTTCCTTTCTGAAGAATCATGGTAAACCAGATTCTTGGAAAATTGCTTAGTAGGAGAACCACACCCCACCCAGGGTTTAGCACTTTCGGATAAGTCAATAACACAAGAAGTGTTCAAGTAGCATCATCATTCTATCACGTTGTAAATATTACTTCTGGTCCTAAAAGACAAAAAATTGCAGCTAGTGTTCGAGGAAAATCCAATTACACGTGTTCACTCCTATGTAAATACCTCCAAGCAGAGATATGTACATTATTGAAAATGCCTGTAAAAGGATTATCTTGAATAAGAAAGGTTCAAATGAGTGATTTGCACATCAAACAGATGGAAAGATCCACCAAAACAGATGTATGTAGACATCTTGTATAATGCATCAATGAGAGTTTAACAAGAAGAAACTGAAGCATGCACTCTTCTACACGACATGAATTATAGGCATATTGATATGATGTTATAAACTTCACTTCCCCAATTTTGTCTCTCTCGCTCACAAAAAGATGGCAATTGGAAAGAGGAAAGTGCGAGAAACCTGTTGTGGGTTCTTTTCGTCAGACCATAAATGGGAAGTCTTCACGCATGTTTGGGGGAAAATCAATAATCGCAGAGAGCAAATCCCCAAGATGATAATAGAAGGGAGGAACAGAAACACGCAGGTGTGGAAAGAAAACGAGGGAGAGTGCTTGAATCGGACACAAAATTATAAAAAAAAACAAAAAAACAAAAAAAAAACAAAAACAAACAAACAAACAAAGTAGCCTAAACCCAAAAACCTTCCCTAGTTTTCTTTGCATTTTCCCACAACACCCAAGCAGAGAGCTTGCAAGCGAGCTAAAAAACACATTCGAGAAAGAAACCCAAATCGATGAACACATGAACAAGGAAAAGGGATCATGCTCAAGCACCACAAGATGAAAATTCCCAACTCACCTAAAGACCAGACCTCCTAAAGTTTAGCTCCAAATGACGATTCTTGGTGCATGCTCATGGATTTGAGAGAGAAGAAGAAGACATGGGTCAGGCTCGTGGATTTTAGAGAGAAGAAGAAAAGATGATAACTTGCGGGTGGGTAAGGAATGGAAGAGGAAAGCGTGTGCGCAAATCTAGGGTTTTCGAAAGGGTTAAACTTGGAATTTCGTTTAAGTTATGAGTGCAACAATGGCAAACGAACAAAAATTCATTAATCTCCCACCAGCTTACCGAGAAAGCTGAAATGCCCAAGACAGAGGTGACCCTGCCTTGGGCTTTCAGCCTTCAAAAGGCAAGTTTTAAGCTAAAGATCTTTACAATTTTTTTTTGCCAAACGCCCATTTTTAGCCCAAAGGGCTTTAGAAGCCTAAAGTGGCTTGGAAAAGCCGAATCCAAACGCAGCCTCTATAGAGGTTGGGTTCGGCACCTAATGCTCAAGCTTGGGTCCCCAACACTCTAGCCTCAGTCCATTGCTAGGCCTAAAAAACTAGTGCTTGTTCTTGGGTCCCCAATAATTGGGCCCTAGTCCTTGATGCCTAAGCCCAGATTCACAATGGCCAAGCCTAAATCCATCGAGACCACGCCTAATGCTTGCACTTAGATCCTTGGTGCCCAAGCCTTGATAAACCCTAGCACAGGCACTAAGGTTTCAAGTTGTGGCCTTACTGGACTTGAGGTTAAGCACAAGGGATTCAAGCATGGGCACCAGGTGTCCGACCTTGATGGATTTGGGACCTTAATTGATCCAAGCTCAAGTGCCAAGGATCTAGGCTTTAGCCTTAATGGGCTTGGGCTCGAGAGCAAGGTGTCTGAGCACATGAACTAAAGTCTCATGCTTAGCCTCGATGGACGTAGACCTAAACACCAAGTATACAATCATGGGCACTAGAAACCCAGGCTTGACCTTGATGGACTTGGGCTTAGGAGATTTGGGCACAAGTACCGCCAACCCATGCCTTAACATCGAGGACTTAAGCTCGAGCATCAAAGATCCGAGCTTGAGCACCACGTCATTAGGCATAGGCACTAAGGTCCTAGGCTCGACCTTGTACACGAGCGCAGAGTTTTAAATCAAAGTATCGATTTAGTCATAATTTGAAAAAAAAAAAATAGTTTCAATTTTTAAGGAATAAATCATTTTCTTGACTATAAATATATGTTCTCCATTGAGTTATTTTTTTTAAACAATCCAAACATGAAAAAAAAAATGATGAAAATGTTTTTTGCGAAACAAATAGGCTTCATGGTATTTAGAAATTTCATGAATGCTTTGATTCACTATGGAGAGACATAATAAAGAGATGGTGAGAGTTATGTAATTGATTCTTATTTGAAAATACCTAATCAAAGACATCTTCGATTGCTCAGGTGACAGGTAGTTTTGATTCACTATGGAGAGACACAATTAAGAGATGGTAAGAGTTATGTAATTGATTCTTATTTGCAAATACCTAATCAAGGACGTCTTCGATTGCTCAGGTGACATGTAGGCAGCAATCCACTTTATGGAGAATGAAGCAAAAACGATTTTCGCAACGAAGAGAGAGTGCATACCTGACATTCCAGGATTATCAAATTTCCTCGCAACCTTTTGGAGAAGAGCTTGTAACGACAGATTTATATAGATGTTAACTTACACACGTTAAAATAGCGCATGGAATGGTACTTTCGAAAGGGTCCATAAAACAATCTCTTGTTCCGTAAATCTTCATTAGATCTAATTCAGCGACGAAGAACAAACGATGTCATGCGGGTTCTTAAACCATCCGATGTCATCTGGTCTGAACCGCATGGAATCTAATTCAGAAGCTCACTTAGTAATTTTCACAAACACCTTAGCTTCGGTCTCCTTCTCCATCCACTCGTTCCCAAACCCCCCCCTCCTCTTCTCTTCTCTTCCCCGAACCACCTAAATTTTCGGACCAGATCATGAGGTCCAGCCATTCAAGTAGAGAGACGCACAGAATCCGATCGGTATTCATCATTCTTATTATTCAATTAAGGGGCGAAGGAGAAAGAGAGAAAAAGAAAAAAGTAAGAGACGGCATCACAATTCGTACATCGTTCGATCGGCTCCATCACCGCCCATCTCCGCGATCCTTGTCGATCTGCTGCCGGTGCTTCTCGGCGAGCTTCTCGAGAGCCGCCTCCACGGCGTCCCTCCCCCCGATCAGCAGCCGCGTCACCACCTCGGGGTCCCGCTCGAACCGCGCCTCCTCGAACTCCCTCCGCGCGTTCTCCCTCAGCACATCCCGCCACGGCACGCCGCGCTGGTCGGGCCACGGGAAGAACCGCGTCGCCCGGAGGATGTCCCGGTACAGGGCCAGCGCCTCCCGCCGCGTGCTGGTGAGCCGCCGCGCCGCGAGGAGCTCCTCCTCCTCGTCGTCCAGGGACTTCTTCTCCTTCTTGACGACGTGCCTGTCCAGGAGCTCTTCAACGGTGTCCGGCCCGTGGTGCAGGGCGCGGGAGACGGGGGCGGAGGCGGAGGCGGCGTCGTTTGGCTTCGCGGCGCTCCAAAGGATCGAGAGATTCCGCCATTTCTGGAGCTTCGCGTTCATCGCTCCGTGTCTCCGATCGGTTTGCTGTTGACGAGCTGAACTGCGGATGTGAAATTGGAATTGGGATTGGGACAAAGCCAATTGGGCCTTGGGCCTGTACCGGAGCATTAAACTGGCCTGTTGATCCATCCCGTGCTCGACCTGGTCGAATAGTGGCGCATTCCATTCCTAAAATAATCAGGGAAAATTTCACATATGGGCTTTTAAAGTAGAGCCATTTTTTCAAATAAGTGTCCAGGATGAATTTTGTACCAAATAATAGGCTGAAGTTGCGAACTCTATCTCAAATGAGGGCCCCAACTCGCTAGTCAGCCAAATTTTTGCTAGTAGACTGATTCCAGCGTTTGGAGTATGGGCATGTTTGTCCAAAAATTGTAATGGTGAAAAAGGTAAATTAAAGATTCCAAATTGAATTCTAGGGCTTTTTCCATATTTTCTTTCTTTCCCATGTCAATCTTCAATTTGCTTAGTGTAGATTTTTCTTCCAACCAAATCAGAGAGAATCCTCTCCGTCTCTCCCAATTAAATTAGAAAGATCGCAAATTGATTTTTTCCAAAAAAAAAGAAATATCTATTTTGATTCAAATTAAAGAATTATGACTCGAATCCTCTCCCCCTTGTGTCCCGAGCTTCTCATGGAGGCTCTCCTTGGCCTCTCTTACCACTCCTCCAAGCTTCTCGACTTGATAGCAATATCAATTTCTCCAAAAAAAATAGGCTTGAAATGAAATCTTTGAAGGAAAGAGAAGCATGTATTTAATACTGGGCTTTTATAAGACAACTTCAACCGAGGTCAAATTAATTTTGATAATTGCTTTGAACCAATTTAGTTTATAACTTGAATTGAAGAATTCGCCTGCTTTTCAAAGCAAACCAGAACCAACTATTTTTTGGGACAAGTTCTTTTGTTGATCAAAGCATCATGAATAGAAGAATTTTTTTGTGCAGCTAGTTTCACTCAAAGACACATAGTGTATCACTTTGAATTTGTTAGTTGAAGCATAGTAAATAAAAGAACTTTTTTGTGCAGTTAGGTCCACTCAAAGACACGTGGTGTGCTAATATGCGTCGGAGGAATGTCAATTTCATTAAATTTCAACATCCTCTAATTTGCTTCGTTTTGACCAAGGTCAATATATTAAATCAGTGCATCTAATTCTTCGTTCATCTAGGAATAGCCATTGTAGCTTGTTCAAGTAAAGCGTCGACAAGCTACGAGCATATCATGGAATACCACATTGATGGCAACAGGATGTGTAGTTGAAGATTTCACTGAGCCACTATTTTCACCTTCTTTGATGCAATATTGTTGAGTTAGAAAGGTGCGACAATTGGCAGATGCATCGCAAGAGTTTTACACAGTCTGCTCTCGAAGCCTCCCTACTCCTCTCAGTCGAAACTTAATTGCAAAGCTAACGACAATTGCGGGTCGAGCTGCAAAATGTAAGAATTTTCCTAATATGTGGATTAAATTAATTGGCATTGTTATTTATCGTTTAATGTTTACCGTTTTACGGGGTTTGATCTAAGGTGAGATAGAATGTTTTTTAATTAGTCTAATATGGGGCTGGCTAGTGTGGGCCGAGTTGAGCCTGACTCGTAATGAGGGGGACTGGTTAAAAACTCTATAAATAGTGCTCAAATCTCTCCTTTAACCCTAGCCTCACATATCCTCACTTAAGGGACGTTATTCTAACGTCAATTGTGAGGAGCTGCCTCATTGAGCCAGTGATACGGAGGGCAATAGAGAAGAAGTATTTGATGCATGGATAAACCCCTTGATGTGTTGGCAATCCCTTTTCGCTTCTGCTTTCAAGAACGAGATCTTAAAACAGGTGCGTTAATCTTCTACTCTTTGGATATGTGTTCTTGTTCTAGTTATGGAGATCTTGGGGTTGTGTAATTTGCGTTCTACATATGGTATCAGAGCCTCCATAACCCTAGAATTTGAACCCTAATTGATTTTGCCCTAATTATACTGATTTGCTCTAATTAGTATGAATCTGACCTAATTTGCAATTTTTGAGACTTTTAGTTTAATAAAAAATCAAATTAAATTACAAATTGGGACTCGGTTCGACGAAACGGTGAAAACCGTCGGCGGCGCGTCACCGGGAGACGCCGCCCATGCCCCCACGTGCGGCCACGCGCCGCTAGGGGCGTCAAACATGCGCCACACGCGCGGTCACGCGCCTCCATGCGCAGGGCGTGCGTCGCACGCGGCCGCTAACGTCAGTGATCAGGGTCTGACCCGGTGCGTGCGCCGCACGTGACTAATGACGTCACAGTGACATCAGCGACCTGGGGTCCAACCCGATGACGTCAGCACCCGACCCGATGACGTCAGCACCTAACCCGATGACGTCACCTACCCCGCCCGGTTTCCTATCCGACCCGGCGGACCAACCCGAACTAACTCGAAGACCGACCTGACCTGGTGAACTGTTGACCGGTCCGGTCAACTGGTCGGACCGGGCGGTTGGACCGGATGGTCGAACCGAAAACCGATCGGACCACCACCGGTCAGACCGGCTTCTGGCCGGATTAATGTCAGGCGCGTGAACCCCACGTGCCGCACACTCGAGCGGCGCATGCGAGCGCGTGGGGTCTCCTTTTGGCGTGTGGTCTGCGGCGTTAGACTCGTATGGTGATTTCCTATTTTGTGGTATATTTATTTTATATGTTTGATGATTTTATGGATGTGAAAATACATACAAAGCCCTAAATACGTGTTTTTTTGCTTTTTTTTTTTTTGTATTTTTTGTGATTTTGGAAATACAAGTGTTGGGTTATAAGTATATTATCACATAATCATCATAAATGTGTGATTCGTCAATAAAAATCAAATTTTATTGTGAATTGAAGCTGGCTTAATAAGACAGATGTGAATGAAGGAGAAGATGAGAGGCTGAGGATTTGGAATCGTAAATCCCAAAAAAAAAGAAAGCGAAGCTTCTCTTTGATTTGGTTGGGAGAAAATTACAAAGAGACCTATTTCTTTTACCCAGTTATAGTTTTTGGACAAAATTGCCCATGCTTTATTTGCTGAAATATGTTCATGGGAGAAGATTTGGATAACCAGCAAATTAGGACTCTCATTAGAAACAAGTTAGCAACTTCAAATCATTTTTTGAAATAAGGTATACCCTAAACCTTTATTTGAGAAAACATTTCCACTTTAAACTTTTATTTGAAATTTTCTCAATAATTATTAATAAAAAGATAATATTTTCATTATCAAAAATAATTTTCATTAAATATCTTCATGAACATTATAAAATTTTTGTTCATTCATTTTTGTACTTCGTTTATTTGGCAGAAAATAAATAATATAAAAAACATTTTCCTTAAAGAAATCATTTAGAATAATTAATCGATAAAAAGTTCAATTATTAAACAATAATTTTTATTTAAATATTTTCATGGACAATAAAAATTATATAATCCGTTCATCTTTCTACAAGAAAAATTATGTTTGTAAATTATTTTCTAAATCATTCATTTTTCACAAAATACATAAATAAGTTGATTTTTTTCGCTTGAATTAATTGATGGTGTAGTCCATTCTTTTTCAATAAGATATTAAGAATCATTGAATTCTTTTTTGCACGCTGAAATTTATCGCGTATGATGCTAGTCGTCACTTTTTACTTTTAATCTCTATTTTTCCTTTGAAACATTTGAAATTTGACCTTCAACGTTTTTGTTTTCGGTGGAAATCCTTCAATGTTGAAAGCCTGTAACTTGTCAAATTGCATAAATTACTTATATGAGTACCTATTTAAGTTATTCCCCTCGCCGATTTATTTAAAAATCTTCCATTTCCAAAATTTCGAAAGAACGGTCGAAACAAATATATATAAAATTGCTGTTTCTCTTGTTGATTCCAAAAAATTCACGCGAGGGGGAGACTGAGATACACGACCAACGTCGTCGTTTCCAGTAGGTAACCATTTCTGCTCGGCCTCGTCTTCGCCCCCCGCCGCTGCAACGCCCGACCGACAGCGAGCTTTCTTCAGAAGCCGCCATTGACGATGGCGCTGCTCAAGCGAGGCGCGCGCCTCCGCCTCACCCTCTCTCCTCGCCTCTCCCTTCTCTCCGGCAGTCCTCCCTCTTACTCCACCAGCCACCTTCAAGAACGCGAAGAAGGAGAAGAAGGAGGCGGAGGAGGGCCCGGACGCCGCGAGCCTCCCGAGCTCGCCCCCTCTCCTCCTCTTTCCCCCGAAGAAACCCTAGCGGCCGACAACCTCCACGCCCTGATCAAGGAGCACCACCGCCGGAACCCCAGCCCCGCCGCCGCCGCCCTCGCCCTCGCCCCGCCGGACCCTCGCCTCACCATCCCCGCCCTCTCCCTCGACCTCGCCCGAGCCTCTCCCCCCGGCTCCGGCTCCCGCTCCCTCTCCCCCGCCGTCGTCCGCCGCGTCGTCGAGAAATGCGGGGACCTCCGCCACGGCATCCCCTTCCTCCAGGCGCTCGCGTTCTTCAACTGGGCCGCGGCGCAGGCGGAGCTCGCCTCCCCCGCTCCTTACAACGAGATGATCGACCTCGCCGGGAAGGTGCGCCAGTTCGACGTGGCGTGGCACTTGATCGACGCCATGAAGTCGCGAGGAATCGAGATTAAGGTCGGGACTTTCGCGATTTTGATTCGTCGTTATGTTAGGGCGGGATTGGCCGCCGAGGCTGTCCACGCCTTTAATCGGATGGAGGAGTATGATTGCCGGCCCGATAAGGTCGCCTTCTCGATTGTTATCAGTATGTTGAGTAAGAAGAGGAGGGCGGTCGAAGCTCAATCTTTTTTTGATAGTCTGAAGGATAGGTTCGAGCCTGATGTCGTTGTGTACACTAGCTTGATTCACGGGTGGTGCCGAGCAGGTAATATCTCTGAAGCGGAGAGGGTGTTTGGGGACATGAAGAAGCTGGGGATAAAGCCCAATGTGTATACTTATAGCATTGTGATTGATGCTCTGTGTAGGTGCGGGCAAATTACCCGTGCCCATGATGTATTTGCGGAGATGCTTGATGTTGGGTGCAAACCGAATTCGATAACCTTTAACAATTTGATGCGAGTTCACGTGAAAGCCGGCAGGACTGAGAAGGTGTTGCAGGTGTATAATCAGATGAAGAGGCTCGGGTGTCCTGCGGACACGATAACGTATAATTTTCTCATTGAGACTCATTGTAAAGACGAAAGTCATGAGGAAGCTATGAAGGTGCTTAATTCGATGGTTAAGAAAGGCTGCAGCCCCAATGCATCCACTTTCAATCCGATATTTAGATGCATTGCGAAATTGAGAGATGTCAACGGTGCTCACAGGTTGTATGCTAGGATGAAGGACTTGAAATGTCTGCCTAATACAGTGACGTACAATATACTGATGCGGATGTTCTCCGACTCAAAGTCAACTGATATGGTCATCAAGTTGAAGAAGGAAATGGATGAGAATAATGTGGAGCCCAATGTGAACACATACCGGATTTTGATCTCCATGTACTGTGGGATGGGGCATTGGAACAATGCCTACAAGTATTTTCTAGAAATGATCGAAGCCAAGTGCTTGAAACCTGGTTTGCCTGTTTATCAGATGGTTCTAGAGCAGCTTAGGAAGTCAGGGCAGCTGAAGAAGCATGAGGAGTTAGTGGAGAAAATGGTGGATAGGGGATTCGTTACTCGACCTTTGTAGGAATGTGCTCACCTGCATATGCAGGTCAAGTAAGTTACACAATGCCCTAGCATTAGTTCCCTGACAATCTTTTTTGTTTTTCATCATCTTGAAATGCATTTGATTAGAGTTTAGCATTTGACTTTTATTCGGTGCAACAATACATCGGGTCATTTTGGTACTGTAGGTTTTCCCTACATTTCTTCAATGTGGAACTATACTTTGTTGCTTGTTTGTAACTCAAAAGCAAATTTTGGTATGAAACATATTTATTGGTGATCTCTCTTGCTCTGGAATTTCCTTTTCTACTTAATTGTATGAGGAAAAATCCTCATACGGATCATCTCCTCTGTTCAGGTCCAGAAAATAGTGAATAATTTCATAAATTCCAAACTTGAGACCACTGTTTTCCCTTTGTTTGTACGAAGTCAATATTTTGACTAAACAACTACGTATCTGTAATATGTGGTGTAACATCTAGTGATCATATAGTCAAATTAAAACTGTCATTGCTTTCATCGTGAAACCTTTATTCTCGTAAAACCTGTTCATGCTAACGCATTTCCATGTTGTAGCTCTATTTCACTCCAGTCACTTGCAAATTGCTATCTGTTCTCAATGTGCTAACTCAAACCAAGCATTAACATTTTGCTCCTTATATCCAAATGCTTTTTCTTGATTGTGGCTGGTGAAGTAGGGGGCTGATATTGGCTCCTGCCCCCTCCTGATCACTTTTTTTTTTCTTTAAAAAAGATATAATCAGCTGAAAATTTTAAGAAATAATATTGAAAATTTGAGCCAACTTATAGAATTTTTGGTCCTCTATTGGCTGGTTGCCTTGTCGCTTCCTCATACGAAATAGATAGTTTTGCCTAGCTAGTCATGATTTCTGGAAACACTACAAAGTTTGTTTTAGCAGCTGCCAGCCACCGCTGGCACTTCCAGAGCAACTTTAGAGTTTAATACCTCGTTCTTAGATAATATATGATTGCTTGAAAGACTTCATCCCGATATATGTCAAGTGATGGATATCCATGGAGCTAATGCGTTCCGGCATTCTCAGAATAAGGATTCTGCTTGAATATGTGTGCCTTAAGCACTCAAACTATGGAAAAATGGAGTATTATCTTCCAATCAAGTATGATCTTCTGCCTTGTGATGCTTGGTGTATGTGAGATGTGCCTGTCTCTGTAGAATTTCATCTTCCAATTAAGCACTTATTCCCAACCAAGTACGATCTTCTGCCTTGTGATGCTTGGTGTATCTGAGATGTGCCTGTCTTTGTAGGAATTTCATTGTCCTCCAATTTGGCTTGTAACCAAGTTATTCCATTATAGGACCCTATAAAATGATGCCAGGGAATGTGCATAAGTTTTATTTTTCTCGCCTTTTGGGTTATGAAGAAGTTGATATTTTAGTTTCGTTGGTCTTTGAACTCCTCTCGACTCTAATTGCATTCAGCATAGTATTATAGATGGTAACGTGCCACATACATTTTCACACATTTGGGATACTATCTAAACGTTAGACCTATTTGAATAATGATCCATCTGAGATATATGGCATTTCCACCACTACTATGGTGCTGCAGTGTAGAGCAATGTTGGATGTACATCTTAGTTAGGCACACCTGGTTGTACATAAATTTGCAGTGGAGCCTAATGAACACACTATGGTTTGCGGTTAATATGATAGAGCTGTCCCCTGTCATGTAGCTTGCAATTCAGATTAAAGTTCATTTGCTTGATCACGTTGGTTATTGAGAAACTCCTTTCATTAGTTTTTCTCTGCCGGATCTAACTTTCATTTCTGCAAACTTCACTCCCCTGTTGGGAGCTACTTGCATATTGAGTACGAGCCATTTTCATACGGCTTGAGGGTCAAATTGTAACCCTCTTTATAGATTAGTTAGTATAATTATTTGCAAAGCTCCTGACCGCACCAATGACTATGAACCTTCGGAGTCAGCATTGCGATAGCCAGGCCCTCCATTAGCACTGGCGTATCGTGATCCAGTGGGCAAGTTATTTGTCTCAAAACTCTTTATTTTGACCGAGCGTGATGTTAGATGAATCCATGTCGCTGCTCTGCTCGGAAGACATCCGCTGCTGATCTGTTATGCATCAACGTTTTGGTGAGTCACCAATGGAAATCCATTTACAGTGGTCCGGTTAGAGACCATTGTTTAAAAGTTCTTCTAGGTACTTGTTCAGCTCCCTGCCAGTTGGGATCTCAGATCCGCGAGCCCCGTGAGCTGATGTTTAAGCTTCAGAGGTCTGCGAAGAGGTAGCACTCTAGCTCCCGGTCGTCCCCACATGTTGGGGGGATCGAAGGTTTGGCATCTTCTTTTGTCTTTCTGCGTGAGCATCGCTTGCCTGAAGATGCAGATGTGCTGGTAACAGGTAAGCCGCGAGGCTGTCCCTGGCCCTGTCAGGGGATATGCCAAAGCCAACCCAAGGTGACCCACCATCGTCCTCTGTTAACATGCAGACATTTCATTTGCTAAAATGACCAAAGTGGGATGTTCACTCAGATTCCACTTGGGTTTAAGCTTTCCTGTCCTCCTGTGCACATCTTCGAATTCAGTTCTCGAGCAAAGAGGCCTGCGTTGGCTCGTTGAGAGGGCCGTATACGCTAACGCTTCCGTGAACACTCCACTCGAAAGAAGTCTTAACAAGTTATCCGGTTCGAGTCATTCGATACACTGATCTTTTTCGTCTTTCTTCCCTCGGCGCTCAACAAATTATACGCTCCTCGGTGCTCAATCAGTGTTGGCCGCAACGTGAGAGGAAAGCGATGGACACTGAAGGGCGATAAAGCTGTAAGTCTCATTTCCTGACTCACCTGTGCTGGCGGATGATGGACACCCACTTACTATACTGACTCATCCTATTGACCATGCTTTTGAAAATCGTAGGCAGCAAATCAAGAACCGCTTTTGCAAATACTAAGATGCGAACGGTCGGCAGCTGTTCTGATGCGGTCGCACGCAGTCTTCTGGACGACTCGCGTCGGACGTCGTTGCTAACTAATTTTCGAAATTTTATACGTTTTTTGGGGAGTTTCCATTTAGATCCATCGGCAAAAATGAGATCCGCTTTTACGATAAGAAAATCCCTCCCGATGCGAGGGGGCATAAAACAACGAGCGAAAGGACAAAAGGAGCGAACGGAAAAGTTTGAAAGATCCAAAGCGGGGGTGGGCGGACCCCACGTGGCCTCCCGATTCACGCCCTTCACACACTCAAAACCGGACCAGCTCATTCATATCCGATTTGCGAAAAATATAAATAAAATATCAAAGCAAAGCGATGGCGACAAAAAACTCAAAAGGTTTCGAAAAGGAAACAGAGGAGAGGAAGAAGACACAGGGGGAGCCACCCTAGCCGTTTCAGCTCGTCTCCCTCTCTCCTCCCCTCCATGTGCCGCCTCGTGCTCTGTCCCCACCACTCTCTCTCTCTCTCTCTCTCTCTAGAGAGGAAGTTTCGCCTGCACTCGCGCGCACGCTCACCCACGTACACGCTCGCCCCTCGATTCACCGGAAGGGACGAGAAAATGGAGAAAACCTAAAATAGATCGGCCGCGGATCGCGGCGGAGGCGGCGACGAATCCGGCCGATGGCGATCGTCGTCTATCGGAGCAGTTCGATCCAGGAAAGGAAAGGCGAAAACCTTCCCTAAGGGAATCCTTCCCGTAGCTGTCAATTCTTGATTATTATTTTTATTTTATTTTCCTCCTCTTTGACTCGTTTGAATCTGGCCCTCGTATCTCAGTCCAGATTTTTCAGCACGTAATCGCGTCATCGAATGAGATCCCCAGATTCAAGATTCAACATTCATCGCGAGCACGGGATAAAGCACGAACTAGCACGGGCGCCAGCGAAAAAAGTAAGCAAAACGCTTGCGATCCAGCCACGGGATTTTTCTGAACCAGTATTCAAATTGCGAAACCCAAAGGGTACAAGGAAGAAGCTATACCCCAAAATCGAAGCAAAAGAAGAAAAGGAAGAAAACCCAGAATGACTTCTCTTTTTTTTTTTTTTTTTTTCTCTCCCCAGTGAATAATCTTCAAGTCATCATCATAACTCAGTTCAGCAACAAAAGAAAAGAAAACGAGAAAAAGAAGAACGAAAATGGAACATTGAAATTGGGGTGTCGTTACCGGGGGTGGCGGATTTTTCCCCTAAGAATCGGCGGTGGGCGAGTCCTTGGGCTTTCTGCAGAGGATCATGTGCATCGGGGTGAAGATCCCGGTCTCCCCGCCGCGGGTCAAGTAGTCGGCCGTCTTGAACAGCATGTCGTGGACGTCCACCGTCCCCTTGGGCGCGACCCCGAGCGCCGCTGCGATCTTGATCAGCATGTGGTTCCTCCAGTAGGCGATCCGGCCCATCTTCAGCCTCGTCCACCAGGGGCCGGCCGGGGGCTTTGCCAGGTCCCGCTCCTCCAGCACCTCGAACCCCACCCGCCTCGCGGTGGCGGCGATGTCGGCGTAGCTGCGGAGCCCCGGGAGGGCGTCGCCGCGCTCGATCCCCTGGATGACGTCGACGTGGGAGGGGTCGTCGCCGCGGTACTTGTCGGTGGTGACCCACTCGTAGGAGACGTAGAGGGAGCCGGGCTTGAGGACGCGGAGGACCTCGGCGTAGACGTCGTCGAGGCGCGGGGCGTGGCAGGTGGCCTCGATGGAGTAGGCGCCGTCGAAGGAGGCGTCGGGGAAGGGCATCTCGAGGAAGTTGCCGCAGACGACCTCGCAGAGGCCGTCGAGGCCGGCCTTCTTGTTGTGGGCGCGGGCGCGGGCCACCTGGTACTCGTTGATGGTGATGCCGACGACGCGGGCGCGGGAGTGGGCGGCGATGGCGCGCATGGGCCCGCCGACGCCGCATCCGACGTCGAGGACGCGGTCCCCGGGGGAGGCGCGGATGAGGTCGACGGCCATCTCCTCGTGGAGGCGGGTGGCGTCGGCGTAGGACCGGCCGGGGAGGGCGGGGGAGAAGTGGAAGGACTGGCCCCAGCCCCACTCGTAGATGTCGGTGACGAGGTTGTAGAAGGTGTCGACGAAGTCGGGGACCTTCTCCTTGGTCTCGATCTCCTTGGGGCGGCGGAAGAAGGACCAGTAGCTGTCGTAGTTGTCCTGGACCTTCTCGGCGGAGATGGAGCCGCCGGAGATGTCCGTGGCCCGCTTCCCCCTCTGCTCCGCCGGCCCCAGCACGCAGACGAACCAGTAGATGCCGCCGGCGATGAGGGCTCCGGTGCACCACAGAGCCACCGAGTCCATGGTTTTGCGCCCCGCCTGGAGAGAGAAACAAGATCTGAAGAGAGAGAAGAGAGAGAGAAGAGAGAGTGAGAGAGGTTTTGGAGAGAGGGTGGGAGGGAGAATGTGGGACGTATTTGTGAATTTATAGTGGGGCTGGGGCTGGATTGTTCGTTTCAGCAAGGGAGCGGAGGCGAGTTGAGTTGGGGGGCTTTTTTTTTCTTCGCTTCCTCCTCCTTTTTCCAAGGGCTGAGTCACGGACTCGGACGGGTTGTTGTGTGGGGATTTTTCTCTCTCATGTGTCTTTTTTTTTTTTAGTGACCAAGGAACCCCACACACCGCCCGGACGCCGAGAAAGAAACCACCTGATGGCAACACGCGTCTAACCACCACACACGTCGCCAGGTAAGTCACCCTACGACGCGGGGGGCGAACCCTCCCTTCGAAGTGGGGGCCAAAGCTCAACCGCGCCACCAGGGGGTGGTATCTCTCATGTGTCTTTTGTCTTTTGTTTTTCTCTTTTTCCTATGATTCTTGTTGGTGGGGGTTATCATTTTCCGTCGTAAAATATCTTGAACTGTGGAAAAAAATTGCTCGCTCCATCCGAAAAGGGCACTTCGGAAAATTCCAACGGTGGTATGTAGACTGGTCCAAATGAGTACCATTGCTAAATTCAGATGGACGAGCTTAGTTATTATATAAATTAATTATATTCAGTAAATTAATTATAAATAGATTGGAAATGAGTGTCATTGCTAAATTTAAATGGACGAGCTGAGTTATTATATAAATTAATTATATTTAGTAAATTAGTTATGAATAGATTGGAAATGAGTGTCACTATTAAATTTAGATTGAGTTGTTATATAAATTAATTATATTCGGTAAATGTCCTGGAGAATGTCCATAAATGTCCTTTACACCTAATGGCATCCCCCCTCCTTTCCTTTAATAAAATGTGCCAAAATAAAAGGAAATTCCCACTCGGTGGCCTATATGATGCTTTAATGTCATTTAAATCACTTGGATTCGATGACCAATTTGTTAATCAATTCCAATCGAATCCAGTGATTTAAATGACATTAAAGCATCATATAGGCCACCGAGTGGGAATTTCCTTTTATTTTGGCACATTTTATTAAAGGAAAGGAGGGGGATGCCATTAAATTGAAATTGATTAACAAATTGGTCATCGAATCCAGTGATTTAAATGACATTAAAGCATCATATAGGCCACCGAGTGGGAATTTCCTTTTATTTTGGCACATTTTATTAAAGGAAAGGAGGGGGGATGCCAATAGGTGTAAAGGACATTTATGGACATTCTCCAGGACATTTACCGAATATAATTAATTTATATAACAACTCCATCTAAATTTAGCAGTGACACTCATCTCCAATCTATTTATAACTAATTTAATGAATATGATTAATTTATATAACAACTCAGCTTTAGCAATGACACTCATTTCCAATCTATTTATAACTAATTTACTGAATATGATTAATTTATATAATAACTAAGCTTGTCCATCTGAATTTAGCAATGGCACTCATTTGGACAAGTCTACGTACCACTGTTGGAATTTTCCGAAGTTCCCTTTTCGGATGGTGCGAGCAATTCTTTTCCTAAGTTCAAGATATTTTAAGACAGAAAATGATAGCCCCCACCAACAAGAATCATAGGAAAAAAAAGAAAAAACAAAAAACAAAAGGCACATGAGAGAGAAAAATCCCCACACAACAACCCGTCCGAGTCCGTGACTCAGCCCTTGGAAAAAGGAGGAGGAAGCGAAGAAAAAAACTAGTTTTGTTGCTGACAAAGATTAAAGGTTATTAATTAGTGTTCTTGATTATTTGCTTTCGAAGTGTTTAAAGCTTTGATCTGGTTAAGTCATTTTCAAGGTAAATAAAAACTCTAGTGGCTAAATAAAATTGATTTACCTAGTGCTCTTGATTTGGTTTTGATGGTTGTTAATTTTAGTTTAAACTTGGGTATTAAGAGTGAGAAGATTGGAACGATTGCATAACGAATCGTTATGTTCATTTGACTTGGATCGATGAGTTTCCATATGTTGAAGTTGTGATTAATCAACTTTCATGATATTCGAGAATAGAATAATCTAAAAAGTGATATTTTGGTGATTTGATTAAGTTACCAATTTACTAGCTAGTGTTGTTGATTATAAGGTTGTAGACGTTTTGTTGTCTATTATTTAGATTGTCCGTATTATATTGTTGACATTTGGGTTATTGATGTCATATTGCTAGATTATTAGTGTTCATGTGGCCGATTCTCCAATAATGTTATCCTTTGCTTGCATGAGAACTGAAAAGAGGTAAGCATCTCATTATCATTATTTATGTATGTAATAATTGAAAGGACAACGTAATTCTATTTTGAAAGTAAATTGCTTGAAAAGATGTGTATCAGATGTCAATTCTTGAAATAAACATTGATTTCGTTGTTGATGCAAGGGAAATCATATGATTATAATGTGAGCATATACATTGTTGCTATGTAAGTAAATATAGAAAGTATTATAAAAAGTTACGTCCGATGCTCACATATTAATGATGACAATGCCTCGTAAAGTCAGGATTGCCTGAGAGTGTTTGGGATACCTAAGAGTGGAAATGGCCTGTTTGACGAGATGTCCTAGGAATCAAGATGAAATGAAACGAAATAAATAATATGATATATGACTATGTGGATATATGTCTATTAATGAACTAATCAATAATGATCATGCATAACAATGTGTTTGGTCATCCGCTTGTATTTGAGTGAATGATTTTATGTGATGTTGTTTATGATTTCCATTGACATAACATGATAGATAAATTAATGCATTATTTTATTGTCTATCATAGTTATTTTGTATGCGCTTAGGTGTTGTGCTCTGCATGGTGATCTCCTACTTTAGACTTAGAGATTTCATTTACTAAGTTTCGAATCATCCTTTTTTTTTTTTTTTTATATTCTTTTTTTCATTTTCTAGATTTGTAGGATGATTCCCCTAGACATGGTGATAAAGGGACGAGTTGATGTCAAATGCCATTAATCTTTGAATTGGATCATGGTTTAGTTAGAATGGGTGTAATGGTGTTAGGTGACCCTAACCTTTCCCTAGACTATGTATTTTGTTTTGCTTGTGTAACTAGTAGTGTCGATATAAAGAAGGGTAGAAGGGTATGTATATTACTAAACTTGTGCGATATTCTTATAAGGCATGTTGTGAAATTTTATTGTGTTTCCACATGCGTAATTACAATTATTAGACACATATTAAAAAAATATGTATCACACGTTCTAGATGACCCTGTGGATCCAGTTTTGTTCTAGGGTTAATTTGAGGCCAATCGATTCTTTTTTTTTTTTTTTCATTTTTTGTATTTGTCAAAAGGACAGACTTACTCTTTAAAATTATATATACATCTATAATGCAAATGGATTCCTTTTGGAAGAGTGCATAATTGCATGGATAAGCTCACACTAATCGATTGAGAATCACTAACAATGTCTCAATATAGGTACAGGATAGGATATTAAGAAATGAAGTTGACAAAAATATTCACTTGCCAAAAGTAATAAACGGTTGAAGGCAAACACGTGAGGTAAAATTAAATAATAAAAAGCCCATAGATTATACAACTTCATTTATTGTTTAGTTTTAAAAGATTGCTTCAAATTCTAAAACCTGAAAACAGAACAAACAACATAGTTGATATGTAACAATAGTTTTAAATTGAAATTACTATTAGTGCAATTGATAGAATATCTCACCACTTATATTGATTTATGTGAGTTGAATTATAAACCCATAATGCCATACGATTAGATCCACCAATTTATGATTTTTGTTTTGAGCATGAGAAGGGAGATTTTGATGTTATAGATTCCAATTAGTGTTTCATCGGAATCTAATCGACGACAAAACATCTTTTCCGAAAGTTGTACTTCGGCTTTTGATGAGACGAGATGGGTTCTGTGGTGAATCCGGACAAAAAATATTTGGGTGGACAAAAATAACTATAAAGCTTTGTTTCAAACTTCAAACCAAATTGTACATATAAACCATGTTGGAATTCAATTAACAACAAGGCTTGAAAATACAACCATTTCCATAGCAATACACTTATACGAACTATGTCGGAATTTAATTGACGACAAAGCTCGAGAATGTGCAAAGATGTAATGTTGGAATTTAATCGACAACGTGACACCCATGATAGAGATGCACGCTAGAATTGAATCAACGATGAAACATCAAGATAAAGATACCTGTCGAAATTTAACTGATGACATGAATTGAAAAACTATAATTAAGGAAAAATAAAGTGCAAAAAGGTAAAGATAATAAAAGATTACATTTTGATTGTTGAGGGAGGCCTATTCTAGTTGATAGAATTTGGCATTTATAGACCTTCTATCATAACCGTCTCGGAACAGTCCCTCGTGGTTGAATTATAGTTTGATGCTTCCAAAAATAATGATTCCATATTTCCACGTTGTCAACTCCCTTCAAAATAGTATTCTTATCTCCAAGGAGTTGTTTATTTCTCACATCGTCAATTCCTTTAAAAAAATAACTACTAGGATTCGCTTTAATGGCCACCCTTTCAACATGGAAGGACGAGGTGAGGGGTTCAAATTTCCACATTCTCAAGGAGGGATGGGGTGGGGATGCGTAAGTTTCAGGAGTGGGTTTCAACTCTCACGCCCTACAAGAGGTAGGGCAAAAGTCTGAGAGTGAGTGTAAAGTAGGCATAGAGTAGGACTGATCAAAAAAATTCCTTTCAAAATAACAACTTCATTCTCCATTTTCACCTAACTATTCTCCACGATCTCCTTAATGGATTTACATATGCCTGAACCTTAGATGCAATCTTCTGAATTGATCATCTGCATATAATATCGACTAATCTTCAATCCATTAAATTAGCTTCCTCCATGGATAATCAAATATGCCCAAATAGTTGTCTCCACTCTTTTCCCTTTTTCTTCATTAATTTTAATAGTTGCATATGAGGTTTTCGAGTCCACTTTCGTTGATTCCAAATGATCATTACATATCGATAATAACTAAATATCAAACACTTTTGGATGTCAACATATATGGACTGTAGTTACAAATCCTATCTTGTTATTGTTTTTTCAAATGTTAAGATGTATGCTCAAGTTAACTGTATTCATGTTGAAATATCAAGCATTAATAAAAAAGAATTGATACTATGATTGTTGGTGAAGATGCAAAACTATGATGCCCATTCAAGTTAAGATTCTTGGCCTCTATTTCTCCAAGAACCGAGTATGGACATACTTACCTTTAAGATGCAAATGTTGATTGCAAATGATGATCAATCTAACTTGCTAAGATCCTGGAGTCTTCATTGCTAATGATCGGCATCGGCAAAGAATAAACAAGCAAGGGTAGGGGGGAGAGAGAGAGAGAGAGAGAGAGGAACCTGAAATTGAGGGTGAGAGTGATAGGGAGACTCAAAGGAAGAGGGAGAGGAAAAAGGCGAATAAAGAGAACAGACAAGGCAATTTAAGTTATAAGTAGGGTGCGGAAAAAACTTATAAAGTTGATTCGGATTGAACCAACTCTAAAACCTCGGTACTAATGACCAACTTGCTTAGTATAGGTTCAATGGCCCCAAGACCAGAGATTGTCTAAGTCCCCTCGGAAATCGAACAAGAATTGGCCGAGTTAGGTCCAAATATGATTTGTCTAGGATCAACTTTAAACCATTCTGAATTAATGCTCACCCCTAACCCCTATAACACGAGCCAAGCCCCGAGATCAGATCTAATGGCACGCAAGCCAAATTGTATCTTTAGCGTAGCACTTATATACAAATATTGTAAAAGATGGCACGGGGAAGGCCTTCCATTTTTTCCCCTTTCCCACTAGGAATAAAGATCCTTTATCCACGTGACTGTAAGTCCACATCCATACAGTCACATCCATGGGATCGCACGTGGAGGGAGAAAAAAGATTAGTGATTAGTATTTTAATCTTTTCACACATTTTAGTCGGCACATTTAAGGACCAACTATTTTCCATAAAATTATTAAAAAGTGTCGTGAATAAAAGGAAAAACTTGGTTTGGTCGGAGTAATTTCTGGAAAGGAACTTAAATTGATGTGGGCGAGAGATACTTCTTCTTGCGTAACAAGTAATGTTCGAGCTAGCTTTCGCGCACTTGATCCGGTGCATTCAAGATTTACTCCTCAGGCGTTTCAAATAAGGTTTGTAATCATAATCACAAGAAGAGGAATGAGCTCTCATACCATCGTAACCAATTACTTGTTAGTCCAACAAATGATTTGAGTAATGTTACAAGATTTACATTGACCTGATCAATCATGATGTTTACCCGTTGTTGAATATTTATAGTGTGTCATCTCTAGATTAACTTACTCAAAATATCCACTTTGGCCCATTCTCTATTGATTCTTGCGATTTTATTCGTAAGTATACATGTAGACACTTTTTTAGAAGATCACTCATTTTATCTGTGCTCTAATCTGAAACTCAAGAGCTAAACTTATCATGACATTAAAAGACATCTCTGTGAGTAAACTCTAATTTTCACATATATGTCTTGGGCACGCTTTACCTTTGTTTGGTATGTAATTCGGCTCATTCCTACCTCTTCGTAAGAAGCCTAGCAAGAGCCGCTCTTTGTCCTGGTCATATGTGTAGAAAATTATTCATATAAACAATTAATCAATAAAAAAGAAACGGATCCATATATGACTGTAAAACACCGATATCAATAAATACAGCGGAATTAAAGCATATCTGTTTGAGCCATTATTTTACTTGAAGAAAAGTATATCACTCTGATGATCAGGGATCTATTGGAATGCCAGATCTTCCTCTCTATGACCTATTTCAGTATAACAGCTTTCAATGGGATTAAAGCAATTGATAGGTATAACCTATCATTTTATAGGTTAGAGAGAAGATCTAAGAAACCCTAATCAACAGTGTGTCAACTTGATCATTCCCATTATGGGTTTCAGTTAAACACAATTGTCTACACTTTACTGTTCAACTAAGCCCGTTATCAATATATGTCACTTCCCAATTTAATCATCACGGTAGGGTTCAACAAATATTGAAATATCCATTAACCCGATTATTTAAAATAGAAAATCAATTAATTAATATAAACTCATATTATAGGAAATTTCCAACAATTTGACCTTGGCAACCATCGTCTACTCTTGTCGATGGGGTCTTCTCGTGTAGCACTGCTTTAGGCATGGAAGTTCATTGGGGACTTCGTCTAAAAGTTCGAGCTTTCCAAAGATTCTGTTTGCTTTATGCTGAGATATGTATATTCTAGGGGTGTGCATGGTCCGAGCGGGCGGTTCCCAACCTAGAACCGGGAACCGCCCGCTAAGGACCGGTTCTGAAAAATTGGAACCGGGATCCACCCATGTGTTGCATGGATCCACCCGAGAACGGGACCGCCGGTCCATGGAACCAGTCTCAATGTACACAATGAGAGAGAGAGAGAGAGAAGTTCGACATTTACACTCTTTATTGGCATCCATGGAACCGGTCTCAATGTACACACTGGATTTCACATTGTTCGGAATCCACTCAACAAAGTAAGAGGAGTTCTTGTTCTGGACATTGATCATCTGCTCATCGACTTCCTTGGTGCTCATCTTGCCTCTGAACATGGCTGAATTGCTGTGAGGTAGCGACCATGGCGTGGGTCTGCTGCACACATCATGTTCTTTGCATCCCACATCTGTTGAGTGAGCTCTGGGACAGTCAAAGCACGATACTACTGAGAGCCACGGGAAGTGAGAGGGGCAAATCCAACCATGAAGAAGTGAAGACGGGGAAGGGGATGAGATTGACCGCAAGCTTTCGGAGGTCAGAGTTCAGTTGCCCAGGGAGCCTGAGGCAGCATGTAACCCCGCTCATGGTAGCAGAAATCAGATGGTTCAAATCACCAACTGCAATAGAGTACACACGTATAAGTATGATACTCACACTTTACCAACTACAATAGAGTACACACGTATAAGTATGATACTCACACTTAACTGGCAATCAGTCTAGAAAAATGCCAATTCACCAAGCGCCAAGCACCAAGCGCAAAAAAAAAAAAAAAAAAAAAAAAAAAAAAAAAAAAAAAAAAAGCCAACAGGACCAAGTTTTCTTTTCCTCCAAGAATTTGTAATCCATGAATATGCTTTAAGATTCAATAAAATGAGAATTCTACTTCACTAACATAGAAAGAGAAGTCCAGAATTTCTCCAAACTTGATACACCAGTACGCACATTAACATCAATAATCCGCACCAGACCTTTGTTCATTTTGACAATATTACCTACAAAAAATTGATCCTACTTTTATTAAACGCGAAACCCAAATGACAGAAAGTGCAGCTAAGTTCAGCAAACTGATATCCACATTCACCTCAAAATCATCCCCACCGACTTCCACAGCAATCAGAAAGTGGCAGCTAAGCGACATAACACAATGGGATGTCATCTTGCCAGAGCTCTCCCACACTTCAAAAGAACAAGAACAAGAACAAAGAAGCAACAGCTCTACTGTAAGCATTAAGACCAACCCATCACCCCACAACCCCCATTAAACATCCACACAACAGCTCTACCAAAAGATGCTTGATTGACTCTATCAAGAATATTATCAGAGAACAAAGCAGTAGTGAAGTTAGTCGACCAATATTGATTCTATAACAGCCAATAAGAGAGAGTGAGACGGTGTGGCTTTAAAGGGAACGAGCACGGAACCAAGATGGATTCTGCGTGTGCTTTTCTTCTCAGAGGTTCGCATTTGTCCTTTTTCTTTTCTTTTATTCTTTTTTCTTTGGGAAATAAATTCGAAGGAACCTAATCCCATTTGTTGAAATTCCGCTACATGCTTATAAAATGCTTCAATTGTGATAAACCTTTTCTTGCAGAAAAACAGATCCAATTTTAAGAAAATATATCAAGATGAACTTTGGGCAAAATTGAACGCACTTAAAATTGTGAATATGACTTTCCCTAAATGTTTGATATGCAATTCCCTAATTTGGAACACCTAATTAATCTACATGTGATTTTATTAAACATGCCCGCTAGCAAATAAATCTAGAATGTAAAGTGTGTCTATAGCATGGCCGCAATGACTTTTATGAAATGCGGCCCATGTAAATTATGTCCCTTGTAAACATGAAATTAAACATGAACACATGATCGAGAGAGAACTTACGATATGCAATTTCATGAATATCAACAGCAAAAATATTTAACAAATCGCCATGAATTTTGCAATCAAGCCACAACTTTAGTCGGGACAGCAAGTATTTAGAATCAACTTCCCCCAAAATTTCGTGATTAAACTTGCATTATGTCAGTTGATAAAGCTAGGCTTCTCAAGAGACCACTTCGAGCAGAGCGAAAATCGTCGACAGAAGATTAGATGAGAGGGGAGGGCGGAGCGATTGCTTCTCGGTCGCGACAGCCGTTGAAGGAACCTACACGCATAAACCACACCCGGGTTCAAATCCCACAGTAGAGTACAACTATCGAAAGATCAAGCATCGATAAGTTAAAAAGAAGACCGTACGGCACCTTCACCTCACCTTCACTTCACTCGAGGACTCACGAGGCGATCAAGATCCGTTCTGGGTTGCGCCGAAACGCCTCGACCGGCGATGTGCTCAAAGCACGAAAGTTGAAGTTCAGCAGTTCGCGCTCTTCGCGATTGAAGTCGTGTAGAGAGAGAGAGAGAGAGAGAGAGAGAGAGAGAGAGAGAGAGAGAACCCTAAACCCCAAAATCGGTCGGTTCGAGAGAGAGGGTTGAGAGTTAGGGTTGAGAGTTGAGAGTCGCAGCCGGGTGACGACGCCCGCGGCTTCGTTGGTCGTGGCAGGACGGGGGAGGAGCGGAGATCTGGCGGCTGCGGGGGAGGAGGAAGCGGAGAGGGAGATCGCAGAGGTGAGGGTTGAGAGTCGAGAGAGTCGAGAGAGGTTTGAGGGTTGAGAGTCGAGAGAGAGGGTTGAGATTTTTTGCTAGGTTTATTTTTAGTATTTTTTTTTATATTAAAGGGAACCGGTCCGATCCAGGTGGGCGGCGGGTGGATCCGCCCTTGGAACCGGAAACCGGACCGGTTCCCCCGGTTCCCGAAAAGTGGGAAGGAACCGGACCGGTTCCCTCAAGAACCGCCGGTTCCGGGCGGTTCCGGTCCGGTTCCGGACGGTCCGGGCCGGTCCGGGTATTTTGCACACCCCTAGTATATTCTGCACAAAATGGGCACGTTAGCACGTTTCTGCTAGTGGAAAATTTTCCTCCTTTTTTGCCCTTTTCGTTTGGGGAAACCATTTTCTTAATTTCGAGGCAAAGACGTATTTGGTCGTATTGTTTTGTAGTCGACGATGCTACCACGTCGCTATACAAACGATGGGCGGGCAACTAATGTTTATGGACTAGGAATAAGTCGATAAGCCCTCAAAGGAATGACCACAAGACAATGCATCGGAATATAAAGTATTCTCTTTCCCAAGAATATTAATACTTCAAATAATGCTTAACATAAGATAATAATGTGTGACATGAGATAATCGGTTTTTGAATGGATCTAGGGAGCGACGAGCAGCCTCGAGGATCCGTGCCCGACAATACAACCACGCAGCAACCCTACATGGCTTCGGAGTCCCACGCCCATGCCACATCGCTCGGGACCACAACCGACTTGATTTTCACTTAGGCAAATCCCAAATCTTTATAGGTTACATTTATTTCAATTGCAGATATTTTCTGCAGTATAATTTTACTATTGCAGCTCGAATCTCGTTCAATTTGGCTGCCATCACGTGCCTTACACGACATGCGACGTTGCTGTTAATTTAATGGTCCGGGGGAGCATGCGTCGCCCACATCCGTCGTTCCATCGACGACCTACTCTCTCGTCCCGTTCCTATCTGGTGCCGTTCATTCGCTTGTCTTTGCCATGTGGGGGCAAGATGCATCCAAGCGCATCCTCCGCTTTGATAATTGAGGTGGAATATGAAGACTTTTGTCTTGATCAGATCTCGGGGTCCACAATGCAAACTTCTTTGATAATTCAAAATACATGTGTGCTGAGACTTGGCTATCTGGAGGCCCATAAAACATGCTACAAGCCCTATCGACTAATTAAATCTAACCCTTTGACTAGCATAGACTATTTTGACCCGTAAGGGTTTGCATGTGATTAGCAGGATTAAAAAAATAAGCTACTTTCAGTTCTTCAGCTGAAAAACTGGCGTACGCTAACTAGTTATCTGTTTTGCTTTGGGGGTAGATTCCAAAGCCATCAATGTCTCCATAGAGGGGCTGTAGAAGAAAACATTACGAGAGATCAGTATGCACCCACATGAAAACTTGATTTCGCCATTCCTGATCGGAGGAAAACATTGCCCGGAAATTAAAATGGGTAGAAGTAGTATATAAACCTTATAGAAAAAAAGAAAAAAAGATCATCTTGGGGGATCATACCAATTACACCAGTATAAGCGTGCATGAGACTTCATCCCATCAGGACATTACGAAAAATAAAATAACAGAAGAAAATATGCAAAAAACAATATCTCCCTTTGACTTGCGTCCTAGATGGTTCACGAAATTAACGTGATGTTTCACCTTATTTTACATGTCATGGAGGTACCGAAAGTGTCGGGCCAGGCCCAAAAACAGCAAGTGGTCCGTTCCGACCCCACGTGGCTTGAGGCACGTGCCAGGCCGTGCTGGGAAAATGGGCTGGCCCGAGCCCAATACCCAGTGCCTATTGGTTATTGAAGTGAGCATGAACAATAGCCGATGGCCATCATTGATCAACGGCCGTCGGTCATCCTTTAAAAGAAAGAGAAAAGAAAAAAAGAGGACCGGCCTTGTCGATATAGTAATCGACGGCCTTGTTGAAATGAAGTACCAAGCCCGGCTCGCCGCACAAATGGGCCTGCTTCACCTGCTACAGTGCCCGAACGCGCGGGGGCCACGGGCAGCCGACGTGGCATGCTTCGTCTATCGCTTCCTCGTCATATTCCAATTAAATACACGTAACATGGTGTGCATCGCCTGTTTGTAGTTCTCCCTCGGGAACCGCAACATATAATTATTGTAAAATAATTATTAAGTTGTCGTAATACCCTATCGTGTGATCGGAAATCATGTTAAGAGTATTTGGAATAACATTATCCTCAACACATTATAAAATACTATATTTGTATCCGTATCAGACTATTACGTTATTAGTTAGTTCGTAATTTTTTAATATAGCATAATCTACAATGAATTGGATCAAAAATTACTATAGAACATGCCGGATGAATATGATTGGAACCTATCATGAAGTGTGGATTATAAATTGCTATAGAACATGTCGGATGAATACGGTTGTAATCTATCATGAGGTGTGGATTATCCTATATTAAAAAATTATGCTCCATATATATATATATATATATATATATATATATATATATATATATAATTGAGGAAAGTTTTTGTCATCCTTTTTTCACTTAAAGGAAAGGAGAGCGGGCAGGTGTTCATTTTATATCAGAAAAGTTAGCTCCATTTTAGAAAAAAGCTGAGATTTGAAAAAACTTGAAATGACTTCAACTTGTGAACTAACTTGACTAATCAAGTACGGTAGACATTTGAAGACGACAATGCACGCTACTTTCAATTACAGAAAAGTCAAGCATGATGTGCCTTTTATCATCTTATAATTTAAACAATTCATGGAGATGTTAAATAGGAAATGTTAGTTTATCATACGCGGTATCCAACCTTTACCTTAAAAAAAGAGTTTTTATGCTAAAAAAAAAAGAGCAAGTTTTTAGACTCTCCTAAAAATGATTGAGATATCAAAAATTGAAAAGAAAATAACAAAAAAAGAAAAGAAAAGTCACACGGATGGTTATGTGGCACGGAGTGCTCTTAAACAAGTGAAAGCAATCGTGAAGAACAAGGGGCTCGTGAAGAAAAACTCCACCGAAAAGGTAAGCTAATTAGACGCTCCTTCCATATTCGTGGATCGAATGAACAAATCTAATGACCAAAAGTCAAGGAAATATTACTCTTCTAAGTAACATTCTAAGTCACCTAAACACCTCTCACTTCTCACACTTAAGGGCAAAATCCCTGATCGACCAAGACACCTGCTTCATCAGGCATAAACTCAGGCTTGCACGCCTCAAAGCGTAGGTGTGAAAATGCACGCCAACCCCCCAATGGGCCCAAATTCAGCACACTTTGTAATTTCTTGAATGGGATGTGGGAATTATTAGCCTTTAAATGATCCCTTTTTCCTTTCGTACTGCATCCACTTGCAAGCTACGCATCTTCACAGGGTTCTTTTCACCCTCCAAATGTTGACCCCGCAAGACAGCAACATCTCCTTTCTTTCCCCCATTTTCTAGTGCTTACTTCGAGATAATTGCCTCAGCGATTAGATTGCTCGATATATATTGACGAGAAGGGTTAGCCAAGCGATCTGATGGTCTGGAAAATTACATCGGGAGATTCGCATTGACCGCCGTGTGAGATAGACCTAACGCAACGCGCATGGATTGAGTGGCTTTATCTACATGGGGGGGTCTTTGATCGATCGGTCCGTGATTGGAGTAGGGTCACCTTCGGGTGCCTCTAGGCAGGAGGAATAAAACCGAAGTGCACAAGAACACAAAAAGCCAAAAGGGTGACGAAAATCGGGCTGAACGGCAAAAAGTGTACGCCTCGCCCACCGCGGACGAAGCCCCTTAAATTTACCGTCCCCCTTGGTTGTACAAATAGGCTCCGCTGCTTTAGTAGAAGCGTCGCTTCAAGGCGCCTCCTCTTCCTTCTCCTCCTCTTCATCAGGTTGGTGATCAGTCCAGATCTCTCAGCTACTGCTTCTCCTAAGTGGGGAGAGGGAGAGAGAGAGGGAGAGAGGGAGGGGAGCGATGGAGAAGATGAGGGGGCTGAGCCAACTGTTCATGACGATATTCCTGCACAACTTCTCGACGTTCATGGTGATCCCCGCCATCACCGATGTCACGATGGCGGCAATATGCCCCGGAATGGATGAGTGTTCCCTGGCCATTTACCTCTCCGGATTCCAGCAAGCGGTACGTGAAACTCTTCTTGTTTTGTTCGATGTGCGTGAACTTAGTGCTTCGGTCTGTCGTTTGAGTTGAACGGTGTGTTCGCGATCTGTAGATTAGCAATAGCATCCCCCCTATCTTGGTTTCTTAGTCGTGACTTTTATGGACATAAGAAAGAAATGCAGTTGTGTTTTAACTTTTTCCTTTTCGCCTTAAACGAGCATGTTCATCGCCTTCCACACCCTACTAATTTCATCGAGTAAATGACTTAAATATATAGTTTATCTAATCATGAAAGTGAGAGGAATAGAATCTATTTCGCATTTGAAATTGATTCGCTAGGTAGAAAGCATTCCTCTCCTCGGGATACTAGCTCTTTCCTTTTCCATTCAGGATATCCACCTTTGCATATTTTGATTTCTGTTGGCATTTGTTTTCGAAAAAAACCATGGCCTGGATTGAATGGATACGTAGTCCATATTCATTAGGCCATTGAATTTGATGGGTCTCATGCGGGAAATAGACAAATCCCTACTATTATTAAATGCATCAAGAGAATGCCTCCGAACTTTGACTAAAACCGCATCAAGTTCATGTCCAAAAGTGCTGTTTTTCCGGATGGCGGTCGTGCCTTTGAAGTCACTGCTGCACGTAAAGAAATTTTTGGCACTGCTCCTGCCTTCGGACGAAACTTCTCACACCCGCTGATCGGGGGACAGAGCTTGAACTTCGTAAGGTACAAACGAAGCACCGCCTGGCAAATCCTATCGTGACCCACCTTTAGTTTCGGAGCTTCCCAAAAAGTTCATGTAAGAATGGGACGAGGTCACGTCAAATTTCACGTCTTTCCATGATCCCAACTCGGCTCCATCTCTTTTCGAATCACACCATCTTTAGTTTCTGTTGGGACAGTGGCGTATCGACTTCTCAAAGCCCATTTCCTATCAGACAAAAACTGGTACACACCTTTTTCGGACCTAAAACAAGCTCGTGGGAGATGGGACGACGTGCCTTTTTCTTTTCCAGCTATTGCACTTTGACGTGCTTTCGATCTTATGCTACATGTCACGTAGCGAAACTTCCACTTAGCTTCGCGTGGCGAGCGCTTTAGAGCTCTCTTCCCACTTTCTAGGGCCCACAATGGCGCTTTCCTCCTTTATTTCGTGCATCGGGACTCTTCAAACCAAACAGTTCGAAATCTCAGAACTGTGATGAAGTACCCTCTTCGTAAATTGCCGCAAAAGGTCTGGAAATCTCCTCCAGCCCACGACTAAGGCCCAATCTTCCAAACACTTCTCAGCCTAGACATACGGGCCTTTGTCCTTCGGTCGTCGCCGGTTCTGTCCGAGTACGAACCGGACCGTGCTCTTTCATTCTTTAGTATTTTTCTGATCCATTCTTTCTCTTGCTTCCAAGCATGTCCTGTCTCGCTTCCGAAGCGTCGGTTCCTCCTAGGTAGTTGGCCCTGGCTCAGATTCAGACTACCCCACATGAAGCGATCGGCAATAAATAGAAAAGCTAATCGCACGTCAGAGCTTTATCTGAGTACGCCCTCCCCCATCTGGTTTATAACCCGAGCGACCAAACGGGGCCAGTTTCTTCGAGCGAGACGCTGCTTCGTTCTCGGTTCTTTGCTCGAAGAACTCGCGGGGCTGTGTCGATAGCGCTGTCTCAGCGACCGCGACATCAGACGGAGTGCGTGCAGTGCATGTTCTCGCGCGATTATTGGCATATGAATCCGAAGTGGCGTCCGAGCCGTATGACCGCTTCACGTCTTCGTGAGTATCGATACGTCAGAGCAGTAGGTCGGATTACCTTTACTCCCAGAATGGCTCTCATTATATACCATAGAACCTACCCCGTCATTATCCACTTTGCGTCCTGTATGTATCTCTCTCTCTCTCTCTCTCTCTCTCTCCCTCGCTTTTGCACGCGAGAGATCCCACCCGACGATCGAGCCCGTCCTTTTCTGCCTGCTTTAACCGATGCCGGCAGCTTATTCAAATGCTCCTTTTTAGCAAAAGCCAACTCCTACCACTCCTGCTCTATATCTGATCTCGATCGCCAGAGTCAGTCGCTCGCTCTTCTGTGCGTGAGAGAGAGAGAGAGAGAGAGAGAGATGGAGGAAGTGGGGAGGTTGAGCCATCTGTACATGACGTATTTCCTGTTCTTGTTCTCGGCGACCATGGTGGCTCCGGTGGTCACCGACGTGACGGTCTCGGCTCTCTGCCCTGGCCAAGCTCGGTGCTCCCTCGCTATCTACCTCTCCGGGATCCAACAAGCGGTAAAAATCCCACTTCTTCTCTTTCGTTTTGCCCTCCAGTTTCTTGTTTTCTCCCTGGAAAACACCCAATCTTTGCATTCCCTTTTCGTCGCGCTTTAAGATATTGCATTCGAGCCTCAAGTACGTGCGGAGTCGGAAAAGGTCAACCCGTTTCTTCTCTCTTGACACGACAATCGATTGCTGGACAACTAGTCCTAGTATGAGTTTAGCAAGTTTATGCTGTTGGTAGAGATTATTACATACATGATGTTTGCTGCATCATTGGGATTATTCAGTCATGAAGCTCATAAGGGTTTTCCCTTTTCTAGTTGAACTTTCAAACCCTACCAGAGGTGAAAATCTCTCTCTCTCTCTCTCCCCTTCCATTATTTAAAATGCACGTCGGCCATTAGATACCATGGATCTCACCAAAATCCATCCTTCTAAAAGCATCTTGCCCAGTATTCTAATTGTGCCGCCTCGTAATTTGTGTAGCCGATAACACATTTGATAAAATCTGGTACTCTTTTTGTGAGTGCTATAACATTACCAATCCGATCCTCTTGTAGCTATAATTGCTTCCGAAAAGCTATACGTGGATTTATCACGCGATCCACATGATTTAGGGGTCGAGATTAATCAACCATCCGAGCTTACTTGAACTCGAAGGCATGTTATACTTGTCTTTCTTCTGGGATTTTAAGTGGATGTTATGATGTTGTTTAGAATATCATCTCCCTACCTTGCAACATCTTCCGAGGTGGGGCCCACGCTTACATCCCACGTGTCAATTCATTCTCCCGTCGTGGGGCCCACCCCATCGACGGTTCCCCTCACTTTGCGCTGTTCGTTCGGCCTTCCTTTTCGTTCGATTGTCATCATGATTTCAACCTCATTAAATTGCGAAAAGACCGGCAAATTCAAGAATTAGAAGTCTGAAGATGACGATATTCCCCGGGCTTTGGGCCAAGCGTGTCTTGTAACGGGTGGTCCTCTGTTCTTTTGACTTTCTTTTGTGGTTATTCCACCATCGCATCAACTAAACTTTTTGCAAATTTCTTTTTTTTTTTTGTGAACATTTTTTGGAGAAAAATAACAATTTGCTTTTTGGAAGAGCGGAAATAATAGAGTTTATTATTCCCCGTGAGATATTTTAATTGCACGCGATACTCGATCTTTTGTCCTCTTAGTCACAACATTATTAGATTCAATACATAATGTTCATATTTTTAAAACAAATCGTACATCCGACGAATCAAACGTGTAGGAACTTCATTGTTAGCTTGACATTGAATTGATTGTTGTACTGTAGATCCTTAGCGTACCCATGAGACTGTGGCGATCAACTCATTGATTTCAAATGTGTGAAACTACGTTTTCTAGCTCCTGTTGTTGTGGGTATTTTGGGTAAAATCGAGAGAGGCACCGATTTTTAGGAAGTCTTATTTGTAACGGCATCGACGGAGGAGACAATATCATGACATGCGCATGTCGAACTAAATCCGTGCAAATTTTACACGCAATAAGCTTGATGGTGTATGCTTGACTATTAGTATTTATTTAACTATTCCATGCGCTCGACAAGCATTTTTTTTTTTTTTTTTTTTTTGGTTATAGAATCACTTATGGATGGAAATGTTTATTGGGGATTTTGCAGATAGTGGGATTGGGCTCGCTGGTGATGATGCCATTGATGGGGAATCTCTCCGATAAGTATGGGAGGAAAGCTCTGCTCACCATTCCCTTGGTTTTCACCATCATCCCCTTGGGTAAACAATTTGCTCCATCCCTAGTTTTCATTCACACAAATTGCAACTTCAAAATCATTGCTTATAAACGTATAGCAGTCTATGAATCTTAAGTTATCTATATATTGATATCGACGATTTAATTAAGACGATTTTCCGAAATTTCTTATGCTTAACATTTTTCGGGTTACAGCCATTCTGGCTTATAGCAGGTCAAGGAATTTCTTCTACCTGTACTATGTGTTTCGGACCCTGACCGCCATGTTCTGCGAAGGAAGCGTTCACTGCCTCGCCCTCGCTTATGTGGTAAAAACTTCCCCCCTTTTTCTCTTTTCCCATATGTGAATAATCTCGTACCACGTCTTAAGCCTGATTGCCGCAAGCAATGTCATTCACACAAACACACTTATGTTTACGTGCGAAATCCGTCGTGTGTTGTTTTCAAAGGCGACAAGTTGGTTATTTATAACCCGACCCCTGTAATGTTCTGAATCCAATATTGGGTCCCCCGGTTTGTATCCCGATTTCAAAATAGTGCATGAAAAGAGAAAAAAACAAACGTGTCATTTGCCCTCGTTTTCTCTATATCGTGCATCGAGCGACGGAGAGCTTTCTTCCGAAGCTCGCTTCGAGTTTCGTTCATGGCGGAATCACGCGCTCCGTTGTCATTCAGGCGGACAACGTCCCCGCGGGAAGACGAGCCTCCGCCTTCGGGATCCTCTCCGGCATCGGATCCGCCGCCTTCGTCTGCGGCAACCTCTCCACCCGCTTCCTCTCCACTCCCTCCACTTTCCAGGTATGTCTCTCGCTCTCTCACTGCGCCTCAACTCGTTCGCCGTTTTGCGTCCGATCTTGGAGTTACGATCTTCGCGACCGCTTTGTTGTCCCGCCGGCAGGTCGCGACCGCGGTGGCCCTGGCCGCCCTGGCGTACATGAGGTTCTTCCTCCCCGACTCCGTCGTCGTCGACGACGACGACGATCCTCTGACTGCCCCGATCGTCTCGAAGGGGATGCCGGACGGTGCTTGCCCGGACGACGATTCGGCGAACAAGGCGCACGCGTTTAAGAAGGCGCCTTCCTTGGGGGATACCGTTGCCTTGCTGAGGAGCAGGTTAGTCGAGCTTTTAAATCTCTCGTGACGACTCTCTCAATTCCATGTTGAATTCCTAAGAAGAAAAGATTTGAGTGCGGAAAGAAGAAGAAAAGCATTCATCTCTGGATTTGACAGACTCAATGCGAATGGCTCGGGTGTAATGTGATTTTTGGGATTCAATGCCGTGGAATTCGCCTGTCTGAGCTTCATGATGCATCTCTGTTTTGCAGCTAACGTATGTCCTAATGTAACAAGGTCTGTCTCTTGTATAACTGTGCAATTGATTTGCAGCCTGACGTTTTTGCAAGCAGCAATTGTCGCCTTTTTTGGCAATCTCGCTGATGTTGGTCTCCATGCTTCAATGATGGTACCTCTCGAACCTTTGTCTGTTTGGTCCATTGTGAAAATTATAGTATGACGGCACGAGATTCCATCTAATGTCGAATCATCTCATCCCTTGAGTACAAGGTCTAAGAACAAGACTGACAAATACAAATGATAGTACCATGAGTAGTCGATGCTCGATTTAACTGCTAGTAGCAAGACCTTTAATTTATTATGGGCGCATGACTCGGCTGAATGATTTTCTTTTTGGTCATGCAGTACTACTTGAAGGCGCAATTCCATTTTAACAAGAATCAGTTCGCCGACCTGATGGTGATATCTGGAATTGCGGGTACTATTTCTCAGGTATTTCTGGCTCTAATCATTCAAAGAATTCGTGCGCATTGTTTTTATTTTTCTGCAGTTTTATGCTCAATGCTCCCCCTTCGGTTGATTTTGGTAATGTGACAATTTTGCAGCTGCTTATCATGCCCATTTTGGCTCCTGTTATAGGAGAGGCAAGACTGCTTTCTATAGGGCTATTTTTTAACTGCGTGCATGTACGTACCCCTCTCTCTCTCTCGTTCTTTATTTGTGTGTGCAACTGCGTCCTGCCTAGTTATTGAACATCTGATACATGTGCGAAAGAGTTGTACTATGATTGCACACTCTCCTTCCTCTGAATTTTGTTTGGCATGCAATAATGCAGATGATTCTTTACAGCGTAGCCTGGGCTGCTTGGGTAATCCTCTGCCTCCTTAAATCATCGTATACATTTTCTGACTTCGCCAATGGCAAAATGTGGCTAATACTTGGGAAATCGATAGGTTCCTTATGCTGCTGCTATGTTCTCTGTTCTATTCGTCTTCGCACATCCTTGTGTGAGTATCTTATTTAATTTTCCATACTTCTCTAACAGATGTTGAGTGTGTAGTGTCATTTCCGTAGCTCTCTAGCAGATGTTGAGTATCTTATTTAATTTTCCATAGCTCTCTAGCAGATGTTGAGCGTGTTGTGTCATTTCTAATCTACCTTTACTGATTGCAGATGCGGACAATCGTCTCTAAACAAGTTGGCTCGTGCGATCAGGTAATTTTACGTGGAAATAATTCTTTCAAAAAATTTCTTCAAAATTATGGTAGGTGCTCGCTGCAATATGTTACTTAATTTACACATGAATAACTTCATCCCTTTTCTCACTCTGAACGTTAAACATCTCTCGAGATGACACTCTTTATTGTCCTTTGGTAGCCAAGGATGCCATTTTACATAGGAACTGCAAAATGGGATATGAGTTTGAATCAACATACTTCTTTCCCTGTGTTTGATATGGAACTTTGAAGAATGGAATGAAGATGCATTTATAATGTTCAAAAGCTGTTATTCAAAGAGGAAAAAATAAAATATAGATCTTATTTTTCTGTGTTTATTGTGGAGTTGGGAGGAATAGCATTCCATCAGTTGGTTGCATGAACATTTCATTAGGAACTTTCTTTTCAGCCCAATAGCTGACCAATCATGGGATGGGAAATTGAGCTAGAATGATGGCTTCGTCCCACGTACCGAATGCAACATCAGCTTTGTACACAGAATGCTGGTAGAAAGTTCAACAGTGAAATACATGAACGTGTATAGAGTATTATTGAGTTACTTCTCAAGAATGAAGAGAAAAAGAGCTCATCACTTGTTATGTCCATTGGTCCTACTACTTGACAAGTCAGTTATCATTTGCTTAATTAATAGGGCAAGGCTCAAGGATGCATTTCAGGGATTTGCCAACTTGCCAATGTTGTCTCTCCCTTGGTTTTCTCTCCATTGACAGGTAACTGGAATATTCGAGGCTATCCTAATGCCTAACTGATCTACTAAGCTAACTAGATTTCATTCATTTGTTTTGCCAGCTTTGTTCCTCTCCGATAGTGCACCCTTCCACTTCCCTGGTTTCAGTATTATGTGCGTTGGCTTCGCTTCAGTAAGATTCTAACTATGATTCTACGTATCTACAACAAAGATTCATCTCATTGCCGTTTTTTGTGAGCATATAAGCTAAAAAAATGAGCAAGAATGAGCTAGGCATCACAGTCTAATGCGGATTAACTCAATGATTGAGCTTCCATGAACAGCACAAGAAGTTTTGCAATACATCTTACACAACAAGCTCAGTTCCCTTGAGTGTACGTGTATTATATCCTTCATAGTTGTCGCACAACTCCCCAATTTTCTTAGAATGAACTGAAAATAACCTAAGGGATCCTGCTTGAGTTCTCTCCAGATTGTGGTTAGGCGAAAGTTGTTCATTTGATAATGGGTGACCTGTAATGAGTCAGCTTATTATAATTAGGTCTGTCGATAAAACTTCCCCCTCACATCACATGCTAGTCCTGTTAAATATGAATAAGCCATCAATGGTTGTCTTTCACCCTATGAACTAGTTGAATTGATTCCAGATGCTTATTTCTGCCATACATGTGGTGTTGGTTAGCAATAAGTAGTAACTAGATGCCTGTATAATTCTTCTCAACGGCTTATCTACATTTCAGCATCTCCGTCTTGTGAGGTCTACATAATTTTTCATCAGTTGTTTCTAAATTTTAAACACCTAGACTGTCACTTGCCTAACCTGCCGCGCTAAAAAGCAGGGAGAGGAGAATGCTGCAGAACTCATTATGAGATTGTTGAACCCCTTTGAGCAATCTGCTTGATCTACTGTTATCTACCTTTTATTTCCCTGCAAATCTTATATTGAATCTCATTTTTGTTGTAGATGATAGCCTTTATCCAGAGCGTCATGATGAGAGCGGCTCCTCCAATATCAGGCGGCAGAGTTAGCAACTGCCATACACTGGCCTAGATTCTGAAGATCTTAATGCCCGGTTTTGCCATAACGAATGTCCTTTGGTCAATTCCGGAGAGAGTCATCGGTCCATGTAAGTTAAACCTGTAAAATGGTGTACTAGGGTCAAGAGTATGTATTTTTTTTCTAATAGGGGCAAGTTTTTCTGCAATTCCGTTAGCGATATAGCGCTCATCACAGCTTTTAATCCTTAGAGTTAGTATTAGTTGGCGTGTGAGTTCGAATCACGAGTTATGGCTGCGCCTTAAGGGGTAGAGAAATGGATCTCACAGCATAATTCTGGTCACCCATGATTGACGGCAATCGTCGACAATGTGTATTACTGGGGAAGCAAGCTGTTGCTTTATATATGATGAAAGATGGGAAAGCTTCGGTCTCCTACTTACAGATGAAATGTTGTGACCGTATCTTGTAATCATATTTTAGCATTGTTACCAAAACATCATGACGCGCAGGGTGTCGTCAAGGACGATTTTAACGATCCCTACGGGAAATCACCGACCGATTGTCCTCGATTGGTAAAATTCATTGTATGACGGTAATTTGTTAAACGTGTTAGTAAGCATTCCTTAAGGGGCAGATAGTTTGGTCTATTTTGAGATTTATCAATGCATTTAAATTCTTCGCTAGTACTTATCAATTTTTATTTTTGTTCTTCTCGTGGTTATCAAATATACGAAGGTGGAGCTATGATTAGATAGATCACCATTAGTCTTTGCTCTCCTTTTTTAAGGGAAGGAGGACTAAATTGGCAATATGAAGCTACTGTCAATGTTGGAAGAAATCTCTAGCTTAAATGATAATTTATCAACGTTTGTATGTTGCCGACCTACTTTTGACTTTTGTCAACGACTAAGTGCCCGTTTGTTTGTGTTTATATATATATATTTTTTGTTTATAAACACAATTCTTGTTTTTTTTGTTTTGAGAAATAAAAAAAGAACAAAAACATGTTTGTTTGCGTTTTTGTTCCAAATCTATTTTTTTTGTTCTCCGGAACAAATTTGAAATAGAAACAAGAAACAAGAAAAATGTATTTCTTATTTCGGAATAATTTTTAAGAACAAATTTTCTCCTTTTTTTTTCTTCTCTTTTTTTCTTCTTTTCTTTTTCTTTATTATTTAGTTGGTCGCCAGCCTCGGCTATGGCCGGCAATCGGTCATCGAGGGCCGGCGACCTCGCTGGAGTGTCGCCGGATCCCAGCGAGGCTGAGCTCGCGCTGGTCGGCGACGCTTGGCCTTGCTGGGGGCCGGTGAGCCTCGCCGTGGTTGCGCGAGGCCGCCGGCCCTTGTTGGTCGGTCGCCAACCATGGCCAAGGCTGGCGATCGGCCAAAAGGAAGGAAAAAAAAAAAGAGAAAAGGAATAAGAAAACAGAAAATAGGAAAAAAAGAAAAAGGAAAATTAAAAAATAAAATAGGAAAAATAAAATTAAAATATTAAAATATTAAAAGAAATAAAAAAATTTACAAATTTACCAAACGTGTTTTTTTTTTTTTTTTTTTTATATTCTGGAATAAATTTACCAAACGCATTTTTCTGTTCAAAAATTGTTCCCCGCAAAAGAAATACTTTTTTTCTATTTATGTTCCCTAAAACAATTTTTGAAAGTAAATACAAACAAGCGCACCCTAATTTACCTGTATTATAAATATCAAGTTGCTCTATGTTATTAAGAATACTTACATATGATTCTTATAGGTGGTTATCAAAATTTATTAGTATTATTGATATCAAGTTACTCTGGTGCTTTTGTTTTGTAAAAAATGAATGATTTGCAAAACATTTTTCTTAAAATGATTACTTGTATTGTTTATTGAAGGGACTTATGCTCAGCCCATAACTTACAAAAATAACTGCCAAAAGGCAGTTATAGGGAGTCACCGTTCTTAAGAGAAATAACGCTTTTTAAGTGTGGGTGTGTTTGTAAAAGAAAAAATCCAACAACTCTCTTTCTCACGAAATTTATGAAGAACTCTCTCTAACCATGCTGCAATCAAAGCATTTAATTTGTGGAATTTAAGTTTGTTTTGTTGTGTGATGTTTTTTGTGGTCAATGATTTAAGGAATTTTGGACATGTTTTCCGCGTTTCTCGTGTATGATATTTGGGATCCGTTTCAAACATCTAACATTCGTATCGGAGCTATATTATTTGTTTCTTGATCATAAATAATATATGTGAACAAATCATGTCATGAAATCGAAGAAATTTCCATGTTCATATTTTTGTTCGTTGGACAATGTTGAGGCAGAATAGCTAACAATTCAGAGACTTTCAAGACATGATTTTTACATAATGAAAGTAGGCTTAATAAGCTTTCCAACGGTTTATTTTATCTAATTTTCGGCTTAAAAATGAGAAAGTTATTAGCATCTAAAATTAGTAATTTGGATGAGATGGGCTGCCGGAGGAGTCTCATGCGGCGAAAAGGCGTGGCGAAAGGGCATGGAGCAAGAAAAAGTACTAAAAGAGTTTTAAACATATTGCATTGGTACCAATTCAATCATAAACTTTTTAATCAGACCCAATTCAATCCTAAACCTTTTAATATTGGTACCAATTCAGTCCATCTGGCCAATTTTGGTCGGTCGAAACTGACGTGGACGTCGATCGGTGGTCGGACGTTGACGTGGCAATTTTTAATTTTTTTGATTTTTTATTAAATTTTTATTATTTATTATGTATTATTTTTTATTTCTTTTTCCTTTCCTTTTATGATTTCTTCGGCGGTGGCTGGCGAGCCTCCGGTGAGGCTCGCCGGCCACCGAGCGAGGGCCACTAAGCCCTTGCGCCGCCGGCGATGGTCGCGGCCCTTGCCCGGCCTCTCTTAGGGTCGCCGGCGAGGCGGCTTCGCCCGGATCTAGGCGAGGCCAGCCTTGCCCGCGATTGGTAATGCCATGGCGGCCATCACCAGGGCGGAGGCGAGGGCCGCGAAGAAGGAGAGGAGGGTGTTGGTGCAGCGGGCTAGGGTTTCGGAGGTAAAGATTAGGTAGAGGAGCAGTGGCGTGAGGTGTGGGAGGTGGGGGACCAGGGCCTCGAATTGGGATTTTGTGGAGGTGAGGGCGGCAGTGACGAGGTCAAGAAGTTTCAGGGTCGACAGCGAAGGAGGCGCCGGAGACTCAACGGCAAGGCCTCGCCCAAATCTGGGCTAAGCCGCCTTGCCTGCGGCCCTGGGTGAGGCCGAGCGAGGGTCACGACCCTCGCCAGCGGCTGACAAGGGCTTCGTGGCCCTCACCTTCGCCTTGGTGATGGCCGCAAAGACTGAAGAAATTGGGGGTGTTTCAAGTCTCAAATTGCTCTCTTTATGCTATTGAGGAGGACACTATGGACTTCTCTTTTTGTGTCCATTTTCCGGCTATGTCTGGCATCCAATTTTAGCTCTGTGCAAGATATATAGGGGAAGTTACTTACTTTTGGAGACATGAATAGTATTGGCTCTGTTAGACTATTACGGCTGACAACTTCTATGTTTGGATCATCAAGCTTGCACTATCCGCTTCTGTATATTTTATAAGGCAGGAGAGAATCAGAGATGCTTTCAGCATCCGCTTATAGAGAAATAAAATAAGTTTTAGTTCATGAGGCCATGGCCTTGCCGGCGGCCTTGGGAGAGGCCGGGTGAGGGCCGTGACCCTCGTCGGCGGCAGGCGAGGGCTTCACAGCCCTCCCCCAGTGGCCAGCAAGCCTCATCAGAGGCTTGCCGGCCACCACCAGGAAGAAGGCAGAAAATAAAAGGAAAAAGAAAAAAATTAATAAAAAATTAAACAAATTGAAAAAATCACGAAAAAAATCATAAAAATTGCCACATCAGCGTTCGGTCACCAGTCAATGTCCACGTTAGTGTCGGCCGGCCAAAATTTACCGGATGAACTAAATTGGTACCAATATTAAAAGGTTTAGGACTGAATTAGTGCAACTGAAAAGTTTAGGATCGACATGGTATCAATGCAATAGGTTTAGGACTTTTTTGATACTTTTCCCGCATGGAGCATGAGGAAGAAGGCGCAAGAAATACATGCGTGTGGCAGTTGCAAGCGCGTGGATCCACTAAACGCACGGGGTAACCATTGGCGCATGCATGACACACGCCTATACTCTGTAGAATTACGATTTTGCCCTTCTTGCAATTTTACGATATTGCCTCTCACTCTTTGCTGATATTGTAGTTTTGCCCCTTGACTGACCTGATCGTTGACTAGCTCGACCCATCGAGTTGGCCCGACTTGTTGACTGTTGAGCAAAAAGAGACTGACAATTCTCTTCGCGTGTGTAGTCACGTGGGAGCTCCGATTGGAGCATTCTTGGTACCGGTTTGTGCGTAATGGAATGCTCTACATTCTGGTATGTTCATATTACATTTTTTTTTTTTTTTGGTAAAGTTTTGTATTACATGTTTGATACTTGTAATGATGTGAAAATGCATAATGAACCTTATAATGTGCGTACTTTTGGGTATATGTGCCATTTTCACTTGTAATTCTTTTTGTATTCACTTATGATTTTGGAAATACGATTACTGGCTCACGTGTATGTAAATGAGCATTCTCTACTGTGTTGTGCCATGGATGGGAGAATTGTCTAAAAAGTCCTAAACCTATTGCAGTTTTGCCAATTTAGTCCTAAACCTTTCAACTTTGCCGATTGAATCCTAAACCTTTTGTTAATTTGCCAATTGAGTCCATCCGGCCAATTTTGGCCGGAAAATGCTGACGTGGACGCCAGCGGTGGCACGTAGGATTGCCGGCGCCGACGTGGACAATTTTTAATAATACTTTAATACTTTTTAAATTTTTAAAAATTTTTAATTTTTTTTTTTGATTTTTTTAATATTTTCTGTTTTTTTTCTTTTTCTCTTCTCTCTCTCTCTCTCTCTCTCTCTCTCTTTTTTTTTTTTTTTTTTTTTTCTTTTTGGCTTTTCCTTTGTCTTTTCCGATGGCTGGCCACCCGCCATAGGCGACGGCTGGCCACCGGCCCGCCGCCCCGGGCCGGCCTCGCCCGCCACGGGCGAGGCCCGGCCGGGCGACGGTGACGCCGGGCAAGGCCGGCCCGGGCACCCGTGAGAGCTGGCCTCGCCGGATCCGGCGAGGGGAGCCCTCGCCAGGGCTCGCCCTCACCCAGGCGAGCGTCGGCCTCGCCGGGGCTGGGGTGGCCTCGCCCGGCGTCGCAGCCGCCCGGCCGGGCCTCGCCCGTGGCGGGCGAGGCCGGCCCGGTGGCCGGCCGTCACTGTGGCGGGTGTCCGGCCACCGAAACTACAAAGGAAAAGCCAAAAAAAAAAAAAAAAAAAAAAAAAAAAAAAGAGAAAAAAACAAAAAATACAAAAAAAATTTTTTTAATTTTTTAAAAATTTTAAAAATATTAAAATATTATTAAAAATTGTCCACGTCGCGCTGGCAGTCCCTACGTGGCATCGCCGACGTCCACGTCAGCATTTTCCGGTCAAAATTGGCCGGATGGACTCAATTGGCAAACCGACAAAAGGTTTAGGACTCAATCGGCAACGTTAAAAAGTTTAGGACTAAATTGGCAAAACTGCAATAGGTTTAGGACTTTTTAGACAATTTTCCCGCCATGGATTATGAGTAATCCTTTTATTTTGCATTCGCTGCATGAACAATATCACATTTTATATGCATGCCTCTATTCCCAAGGATGGATAAAGAAATGTCAAAGACTTTTAAGGCTAAGAAATGAATTAGCTATTTATCGGTGGGATGGTCATGACATGGTGATGCACATTATCAAGGTTAACAAGATGATACAAGATATAATTTGGAATGGTTACCTTATGGCAAACTTTTGCTATGGTGATGCACATTATCAAGGTTTTGTCATTGAATCATCAGCTTTTGCTATGCGATTCTGGTATGGACCCAGCACAGCCCCAAGCACCACGACTTTCAAGAGAAGCATGTGTATGACCATGGTTCTTCCTTCAACTCTCTGCATATGATATTGTTTTTTTCTTTTGATAGATTAATTTGATGGGCTGGGGGCATATAAGGAGAAGTAAGGTGCGTTTTTTTCTTTTTTTTTTCTTTTTTTTTTTCAGTCAAGTAGCTATAGTTATTGGCTTAGCTTATCAAGCTGCGGAGTTAACATCAGCAGGTCCTGGAGACTTGCATGAGTCGATTCACAATGATAATTCCGCGTGTGACGAAGTCTTGTGGGGTGCGGTGCACAATTACATTTTCCAAATGCATGATTTATTCGACATATATTTGACAGAAAATAAGAAGGAGAGAAAGGAATATAGGAAAAGTGTTTTTCTCTCATTGTATTTCTGTATGTCGGATACATTGTACATTTAAAGTGTAAGAAAGAAAAGTAAACTAGGAAAGATAATATACATCAATCAGAATTTCCTATTTACTGTAATAATCAAGGATGTACTAGAATCAATTATAATCATAATCAATTTCAAGATCTTCCAACACTCTCGCTCAAGCTGGTGGCCTATATATATCGAGGACACTTAGCTTGCTCAACAGAAACTTGTGTTGCCTTTGGCATAATGCCTTAGTAAAAATATCTGCAGGTTGGTCCACTGTTCCGATGCCTTTCGTTACAAGTACTCCTTCTTTGATTTTGTCACGAGTGAAGTGACAATCAACTTCTATGTGTTTTGTTCTCTCATGAAAAACTGGATTTGCTGCCAACTTAAGTGCAGCATCATTATCACAAAACAATTTACTCGGACCACTGACTTGCACTCCTAAATCTGAAAGAAGTCCTCGTATCCAGATTATTTCACAAGTAGCCTTTGCCATGGCCCGATATTCAGATTCAGCTAATGATAATGACACGGTAGATTGCTTCTTGGTCTTCCACGAAATCAACGACTTTCCTAATTTAATGCAGAAGCCGGTGATCGATCTCCTAGTCATTGGGCAAGTAGCATAATCAGTGTCACAAAATGCCGTCATTTCCATATCACATTCACGAGATAAGAGAATACCGAGTCCTGGGCATCCCTTCAAGTATCTTACAACTTTCAAGGCTACATTCATGTGTGACTCTTTTGGCATATGCATGAATTGACTGAGTATCTGCACCGCATAACATATATCAAGTCTTGTCATGGTAAGATATATCAACTTTCCAACTACTCGTTGATACCCTGATGGATCTTCAAGTAATGAGTCCTTGTCTGCTGAAGAGGAATTAAGATCATACTCATGTGTTGTCAACTTGGCATTCTGCTCAACAGGGATTACTGCTGGTTTGCAGCCTGATAACCTTGCTTCGGAAATGATTTCCAAGATAAATTTTCTCTGATCGAGGGAAATTCCTTTGCTAGATCTGGCAATTTCAATCCCAAGAAAATATTTGGGAGGTCCCAAATCTTTGATGTGAAAAGTTGAGTGCAAATATTCCTTGAATTTTGCAACATGAGTGTCATTATTTCCCATAACCAATATGTCATCAACATATATCAGCAAATAGATGCATGATTTTCCCACATTTCGTGTAAATAAAGCATAATCATGTTTGGAATGCTGAAAACCTGCATTGGTTAGTACAGCAGTAAACTTGGCATACCATTGTCTAGATGCATGTTTTAATCCATACAAGGATTTGCGAAGACGACATACCCGATTCTCCCCCTGTCTGCTTGATCCTTGAGGAAGATCCATGTAGATCTCTTCGTCTAAATCACCATGGAGAAAAGCGTTGTTGACATCCATCTGATGTAAGGACCAATTGCGTATTGCCGCTACAGATAAGAAAGACCGCACGGTAACTTCCTTCGCAACTGGAGAGAATGTCTCGTGGTAGTCAAAGCCTTCTCTTTGAATGAAACCTTTGGCTACCAACCGTGCCTTGTAGCGTTCTATAGAACCATCGGATTTGAACTTAATTTTGTAAACCCATTTGCACCCGATTGGTTTTCGATGCGGTGGTAAGGGAACCACATCCCAAGTATGATTCTCCATGAGTGCTGTAAGTTCTGACTCCATTGCAATACGCCATTTGGGATCTCTTGATGCCTCAATGAATGAAGATGGTTCATGTTCTTCTGAAATGCGTAATGTAACACATATGCTCTGCTGATAACCTATTAAATGAAACATAGGATGAAACAGGATATTGTGTACCTGAAGATTTTGCAGTAGAGCATATATAGTCCTTTGTCCACGTAGGTGGACGACTCTGTCTTCCAGAACGACGAGGTGGCTCAGTTATAAGAGCAGGGGCCATAGATAAGTCAGGAACCACTTCTGTATTGTCTCCAAATGAAGAGATTTCCTCAGAAGGAGTTGGTAACTCCGTCTCTGGGTGTGATAATCCCACTGGTGCTGGTGCACGGGTAGGTAGCATAGGGATTGGATGAGCCATAAGAAAATCCAGTGCTAATAAATCTTCATCAGACAGAAGAAAATGATTGTTTTCTGACAAGGTATCATCTTGTGATGAAGACAGCCTTTCTTTGAAAGGAAATGTTTCTTCATGAAAAATAACATCTCTGCTTGTAAAAAAATGTCCTGTAGAAAACTCCATGACAAGATAGCCCTTTTGAAGAGAGGGATATCCCATGAAAACGCATCGTGTTGCACGAGGGCTCATTTTACTTCGATGACCCACATTTGTTGCATAACACAAACAACCAAAAACTCTAAGATGGTTATTATCCGGTTGTTTCTTGTAAAGCATCTCAAAAGGCGTTTTACCATGAAGAATTCGACTTGGCATGCGATTAATCAAATAGGCGGCTGTGACCACACAATCTCCCCAGAAATTTTCAAGAATGGAGGCTTGGTATTTGAGTGCACGAGCTACCTCTAAAAGGTGTCTATGTTTTCTTTCAACAATTCCATTTTGATGAGGAGTATAAGTACAAGAACTTTCATGGAGTATCCCATGAGCAGACAAGAAATTTATGCAATCAGCAGTAAAAAATTCACGCCCATTATCTGTACGAATTCGATGTACAGATTTATCAAATTGATTCCTAATTAAGGAAATGAAGTTTGACAAATGTGTAAAAGTCTGACTTTTTGACTGCATGAGATATAGCCAAGTAGCACGAGTATAGTCATCAACAATCGTAAAGAAGTAGCGGGATCCATCACGATGAGATGTATGATAAGGACCCCAAATGTCCATGTGAAGTAGTGAGAAAGATTCTTTGGCTCGAGATGTACTAATTGGAAAAGATGCTCGAGTTTGTTTAGCCAGTGGACAAATGGGACATTTTGGGTGTGGGAATTTAGCACTGTGACCCAATCGTTGATGCAAAAGGAGATTTTTATTATCGTGATTGCATTACAATAAATGCCTTTATTTAATAATGCTAAATCTCTGGAGAATTGACCCAAAAATAAAGTCCTTGTGCCTCATTACCCAAGCCCATCACTTTGCCAGTCGAAAGGTTCTGAAAGACACAATTTTTGGAATTGAATATGGCTTTACAGGAATTGTCCATACATACTTTTGCAACTGACAGAAGATTAAACTCAAAAGTTGGAATGTATAGGACATTTTTAAGAACAAAATTTGGACCAAGATTTACGGTACCAATTTTAGTAACATATGTAATGTTTCCATTTGGAAGACGTACCGTAACAGGAGATTGTGGATTTTTATGGACATGGGAAAATAGAGACTCATTGCAAATTATGTGGTAACTAGCGCCTGAATCGATAATCCATGCATCAATAGATATTGAATTCCTTTCATGGAGAAAAGTACCTGAGAATCCCGCACCAGTATCACCAGCCTTGAGTTGACTTAGAGCCTGCACGATGTGTTCATATTGCTCCTGAGTTATAGTATGCTGAGATGTTCCACCACCCTTATGTGCAGCTACCTGATAGACTGAAGATTCCCTTTCCTTTTTATTGCTAGGTCTCCCATGCAACTTCCAACATGTATCAATAGTGTGGTGCGGCCGTTTGCAATATTCACAATATTTATTTTTAATTTTTGAATTTTGCCCACTGACCCTTCCTGCTGACGTGGCATTTCGTGGGCCATACGATCCTTTATAAACTGGTGCAGATGTGGCAAAATATGGGCCGTCGGATCGAGCTGAATAGCTCATTAAATCGGAGCCATCCGATTGCGCGCGTGGATCCCAGCCGTTAGATCCAGAGATCTAATCCGTGCCGTCCATTCCAGCGCGCCTCCCTCCACCGTTAGATCTAGCCGCTCCATCCAAGCCGTTAGATCCAGCCAATCTATTCCAGCTGTTAGATCCAGAGGGATTAGGGTTACCCCCTCTGCTATTCGCAAGCGCCGTGAGAGGTCCCTTTCCTCTCACGGCTTCGAATCCTCTCCCGATGCCATTGTTGGGTCCTCCAACTCTGGTGATGATGTCAGTCGACACCGGTCCTGATGGAAACGCCATGAAGCCCTTTCCTTCGCCACCCCGGATCTGCTCGGCCGTGGCGATTTGTTGATTCTCTTCCTGCAGCGCCAATTGAAAAAGGCGTCCGAGAGGTGGTTGTGGATCCATCACAAGGATTTGCGACCGAAACGTTGAGTATGACTCGTTCAAGGTAAGTAGGAATCTCGTGGCCTTTTCCTTTTCTTTGATCATGTAGTATTGTCGAAGAGTGGCGTCGGGTCCCTCTAATTTGTCCTCCGCCGCTTCAATTTCGTTCCACAAGGCCGACAGCCGGTTGAAACATCTTTGTGACCGAGAGGTTGCCTTGTTTCAGCTCGGTTAGGTTTTGTGTTAGCGAGAATAATCTCGCTCTATCGATTTGCCGTACATCTCTTGAATTTTTTCCCAGAATTGCTTTGAGTCTTCTGTTGGTGGGAGGCCGGCAGCCACATTGGGTGCCAAACAATTCCCGATCCAAGTGCGAACCAGTTGATTGCAGCGTCTCTAATGTCTCTGTGATCGTTCATCCGTCGGGTAAGAAACCGTACCATCGATGAAGCCTTCTTTCACTTTGGTGACGAGCGCTCGCCGGAGATCACGAGCCCAAGGATGATAATTCGTTGTTCCGGTAAGTAATTGACTTATCAGTCGCAATTCTGGCCCGTCTGCTGGCGACGTATAGAGGGGGTCTCCAAGTTCTGGCCGTCCACTGTTGAACGGAAAAAAATAGGGCGAGGGTGACCCATGTGGATGCAGACCGTGTGGTTCCTGCGTGAAACCAGGTCTAGGACCGATCTTCGTTGGTCCCAATTGGTGTGCCCCGTGCGGGGACGGGTAGGATTCTACTCCCTGTCCTGGCACGGGTCCTGATCTTTAAACTGTAGCCGTTGGCCCCGACTCACCAGTCGGATCAGCCCCATATGGGTATGGCATCCACGTCGTCAGTGCAAGGTCCACAAGTGCAAGCATACCATGGGGGCCAATAAATCGGACCAGGCATCTGTGCTGAAGCAGGAGTAGGTCCAGGAGGAACATTGGTTACCTGCTCTTCTTCAGTCGATCCGGCATGATCAGAGGGTGGAGTCATCCGATCCTGAGAGGATGTATCCTCTACTGTAGGATTGACAACATTTTTATCCTTTGCCATGATATCAAAATTGAATTCCTAATCGCCTTGTTGATTTGTTTTGCAGAGAAGGAGCACTAACAAATCATAAAAGAAGGCGATGGTAATTCAAGAAGCTGCGGAAGCTAGGTCAGGAAACAGTATGCTCTGATACCATGACAGAAAATAAGAAGGAGAGAAAGGAATATAGGAAAAGTGTTTTTCTCTCATTGTATTTCTATATGTCGGATACATTGTACATTTAAAGTGTAAGAAAGAAAAGTAAACTAGGAAAGATAATATACATCAATCAGAATTTCCTATTTACTGTAATAATCAAGGATGTACTAGAATCAATTATAATCATAATCAATTTCAAGATCTTCCAGCAATATTCTTCTTGAATCTTTTGTCGCTACTCATCGAGAAGAACAAGGGTGAGAGAGTACTCTTGTCCAAAAAGAGATGCTCTTTCTTCGTCTTTTACAAAGAAAGAGACTCCTTGGTAAACTCTATAATACGACAATTCCAAAACATGATATTGCTCTGTATTCCTTGATCGTTAAACATAAATCCTTCGTTTTTTAACAATTTCATCAGTTGAACAACAATAATTAATTATAACCTTAGAAATTTATCTCCACAATATCTTTAAATTTCTTTATAGATCCTTTAAAAATCTCAAACTCCCTATGTTACCGGACGACGCATTGATAGATCGTGTATGTACCAACTCATTAATTTATCAATTAGGGCTCCTGTTCTCACCACCACAAGCATCTACAACTTTTTCACTAGGATCCTTGGGTATCGATTTCTTAAGATAGAACAAAACTTCGCTTATTTTCTTTCCAAATATACTTAAAGTAATTGTCCATTTTCAAAAATATTATGAAAAATTACATACTCCCTGTATTAAATTGATATGTTTCGAAAAAAGATTTTTAAGAATTCCGTGTGATAAAAGTTTGGCAAAGCTTTTTAAAAAAATGAAAAGCAAATAGTTAAAATCTTGGGAAAAAGTCATCAAAAAGCCCAAATTATACCTACTGCAGCTGAGTTGGCGGGAGTGCTGGCTTGGTGTCGTGGTGAGCTAATGTGATTCGACGATGACGGGGACAGCTGAGACGAGGCACGGCAAGATCCGGTAGTGAAACTCAATGGCGAGCTTGGCGATGTGATGCAGTGCCTAGAGATAGTGACTTATTCGGATGGCAGCTTAATAATGCGACATGGGACGATGAAGTAGCAGTGATGCGTTCGGGTGACGTCGACTTGGCAGACTGAGGTGTCGTGATGGTGATGAAGACGGGCTGAGATGGCAAATCTTACGGCGGCGCAAATGGCGTAGCCCGATGACTAGCTTGTTGATGTGGCGTCGACCATTAAGCATTCCAAATTCGCTATTTTGTCGAGCGAAAAATCCGAATGTCACGGTAAATTACCGATTAACTACACCTTCGTAAATTTGAACAGAAATCGAAGTCTAGTGAAATATTTACGGTAGCTCGATCTTAGATCCGATCGTGGGCCTAGTGGCCCGTCGGGCTTCCCTAGATCTGCTCGAGCCAGTAAGCTTCAAAGCACAGTTTGAAAGGTCTATTTCTTATTCATGTAGTTACAACAATTTGAAAGTGCAATTTAAGATTAAGCAAAACAAAAAAGCAAAAGAGCACTTCCTTTTATATTCTACTCAAAATTTAAAATATTGTTTGATATTTCAATATATTGTGAAAATATCATATGTGAAAATCCACCGGTCTAATACGTGGATGCCATGAAAGTTCAGGTATTACTAAAGAAAATCAAAATATGAAAGTTGCATATTAGATTAAATAAAAAGTAATTGTCCTTCAAACAAGGTCTAAATTGACAAAGAATGACCATACAGTTGGCATGTCGTTGCGCTGAACTTGAATCATTTAATAAAAAAATTCAATCAAATCTTGACATCAAATCTCAAGTTTCGTTTATTAGGATGTAGTTCATACTTCTCATCAATTATATGAAGACAATGTCCTTGCGACTCAAGAAGTTGAGCTCATATTTTTTTGATAATTTGGGCTAGAACTCATGAATAGTGCACGCGCATGCGCACACACATATATATTCTATTTGGATATATATTTGCTTTTTTTTTTTTTTTGGCAATTTGGGTTTGAGCCCATACATAACTATTGAATATTTATATTTTGTTTGAATATATATTCTATTTCTCTTATAATTGAGGGATATGGCAAAGAAGTGCAAGGTATTAACTCTAACAAATTTCTCAGTTGAACGTAGCCTTAGTTTAAGAGTGAATCAGAATAAAACCTTGTGTCTCAAATTCTTTTTTCTCTCTTTTACTCTCTATTTTCTTCATGATTGTATGACAAATCTTAACATATGGTATTAGAGCTTGTTTTGAGGTTAGGGTTTCTCAGTAAAGAGAGATCCGAAAAAATCGAATTTTGGGAAGATGTCATCATGTGAATCACAGATTGAATTAGAAAGATTCAGAGAAAATGGTTTAAGTTATGGAAATTGAAGATGGAGGCTCCACTGGTGATAGAGATCTATAGCACGTAATCGAAGAAGAAAAACCCGAGGAAAAATCCAAGCGAAAGTCAAACGAGGACGAGCAAAGGAATCCACATCTAGCGAATTGAAGAAGTGGAATATTAGCAATTGGAGGGCGCTGGCTATGCCTTGTTGATAACATCCTGATAAACATGACTTCTAAGAAGATGGTGGAAGATCTTTGGATGAAGCTGGAAATTTTTTATCAAAGCAAGTCACTTGTGAATAGATTGTTTCTGCGGAAGCAACTGTACAACCTTCAGATGAGTGAGGTGATTCTTTTTTTGCACATTTAAACGAGTTTAATACTAATTGTGGGCAACTTGCATAGATTGATGTCTATCTGGATAAAGAAGATGAAGCATGAACTTTGCTATGTTCAATGCCGAATTTATGGGAACAGATAATTGTTTTGATTGGCGCTGGTGTTAGTGTGTTATCCATTGAGGGCATTGTAACTACTTTATTATCTGGAAGATGAGGACAGCAGGTTCTGAGAGTGTAATACAAGAGACTTTTTTCGTGAGTGGAAGGAATGGTGCATGATCCAAATCCAGATTTGGTAATAGGAATAAACCTAGAGGAAGATCTAAAAGCCAAGATCGATAAAAAAAAATAAAAAATAAAAAAAAATAACGTGTTAGAAATGCAAAAAGCCTGGACACTTGAAGAAGAATTGCATAAGCAAAAGTTTTTGGTCCAGAGAAGCGAGAGGATGCATCACCCTCTAGTACACAGAAGGATGATCACATCACGGGAGACATGTATCTTGTTCGCAATTCACCACAGAGTGACCGTATACTGGAGCATCATTCCACACAATGCCTCGTAGAAATTAGTTCTACTGTTATGAGCCGTATCAAGGAGGTGCAGTGCAAATGGGAGATGACACGACACTTGATCTAGTTGGTTGCGGAAAGATGAAACTGAAGATTGAAGATAGGACAATCAAAAATCTTCTAGTGATGCAAATTCCTAGTCTTACTAGGAATCTTCAGGGCAGATGTTGGTATTACTTTCATCAACAACAAGTATTCATGCAAGCTAACTTGTGAATTTATGGTGATCGCCAAAGGTGAACGATATGGAAAACCATGAAAGTTATTGGGAAGCACGATGATAAGTGTTGAGAGTTATATCTCAAAGCAGGTGGACGAAGATCGTTCAATGTTAAGGCATCGGAGATTGGATCATATCAGTGAGAAAGAGTTGATGACCCTCGCTTTAAAGAAGATGTTGGATGGATTTCCAAGCTGTTCAATGGGTTTCGATATTGTGAACATTGTCTACATGGGAAACTATAGGAGGGAGAGCTAAAGGAATTCTAGACTTAATCCATAGTGACATCTTTGGTCCTACACTTGTAGCATTGTTTGAAAAATCAAGATATTATGTCTCTTTTACTAATGATTATTCCATATATGTGGATATATTTCTTGCAAAGGAAAGATAATGTGTTTGAAAAATTTCATGAGTTCAAAGCTTTTGTAGAAAATCAGTTTGATAGAAAAATTAAAGTTTTGCAGACTGACAACAGAGGAAAATTCTATTCACCGAAATTTAATAAATTATGTGCGACCAATGGTATTGCAAGGCAGAAAAGAACACCCTATTCACCTCAACAAAATAGGGTGGCAAAAGGGCTTAATTGGTCTCTCATGGAGAAAGCAAGAAGTATGTTAAATGGTGCAGCTTTAGCCTTTGAATTTTGGGGAAAAGCTGTGGCTACTGCATGTTATTTGAAGAATAGGTCCCCCACATCAGCTTTAAAGGATCAGACATCGTTTGAGGCACTATTGGAAAACAAGCCAAACGTATCCCATGTTAAGGTGTTTGGTTGTGAAGCATATGTGCACGTGCCAAAGGAAAAGAGAAACAAGGTTGAGAGCAAATAAGAGAAATGTATATTCATTGGATACAAAGATGGTGCTAAAGGTATTAAGCTGTGGAATTCCGATACTAAAATTAATATCTATAGCAGAGATGTGGTATTTAGAGAATCTATGACAAATCATATTGTTTTACAAGATCCTAAAAAACTACATACGGTTGAGTTAGATGTCAATTTGAAAGAAGAGAAAGAAGTTATACCAAGTAGAATAGAAAACTTAGATTCTAAAGCTAATGAGCCCGATGGGATGGATGATATCATAGATTCCAAAACTAAATTTGAAGATGAAGCACCACCTAAACCGATTTAATGAAGGTTCACATGGCTGAGAAGACCACCTAAGAGGTATATACTATTTGTCGATAATGAAAATTGTGCTCTAACTGTTATAAGTGATTATCCAAGTACTGTCAAGGAAGCAAGAAGTGCAAGAAGTGCAGAGAATGCTAAATAGCAAGAGAAAGCCATGAAAGATGAGACAAACTCACTAGATAAAAACGAAACGTGGAGTCTAGTACAACTACCTGCAGATCGAAAGGCAATCGGTTGCAAATGGTTGTTCAAGAAGAAAATATCTACAGATGGAGAGATAGAACGATACAAAGCTAGTTTGGTTGCGAAAAGATACTCACGAATAAAGGGAGTCAATTATGGTGAGATTTTTCTCCTTTTGCAAAATTGAATTCCATAGGTCTTATCTGTAGTAGTTGCATATAATCTGGAGATAGAGTAGCTTGATGTGAAAATAACATTCCTCCATGGTGACTTAGAGGAGCAAATTTTCATGAAACAACTAGAAGGGCTTGTGGTTAAAGGAAAATAAGACTTTGTTTGCAAATTGAACAAATTTTTGCATGACCTGAAACAATCTCTAAGAATATGGTATCAAAAGTTCTACTCATATATATTGAAACTTGGCTTTATTTGTTGATCATTGTGTCTACATGAAAAGGTTAGATGATGACTTTATTATCCTAACCTTCTATGTTGATGATATGTTACTAGTTGAGAATAGTATGAAAATGATTAGCACTGTTAAAAAACTATTAGCAAAATAGTTTGAGATAAAAGATATAGGCCTAGCATACTTCGTCTTGAGCATACAGATAAAAATGGAGTGTGAGAATGGAAGTTGTGAGGGAAAATTACCTAAAAAGTCCTAAACCTATTGCAATTATTCCAATTTAATCCTAAACTTTTTTTTTTGGCCAATTTAGTCCTAAACCTTTTGTTTTTGTTCCAATTCAGTCCATCCGGCCAAAATTAGCCGGTCGGCGCTGACGTGGACGCCGGCCGAGGACAGCTGGCCGACGAACGCCGACGTGGCAATTTTTAAAATATTTTAAAATATTTTTCGATTTTTTATTTCTTTTTTTATTTTTTTTTTCTCCATCTCCTTCCTCGGCCGGCGAGGGCAGCCTCGCCGGCCACCGGCGAGGCTCACCCCCGCCGCCCGAAGGCGAGGGTGAGGGAGGGCCTCGCCGGCCACCGGCGAGGCCCGCCCCCCCGCCCCGAAGGCGAGGGTGAGGCCTCGCCGGATCCGGCGAGGTCATCCTCGCCGGCCACCGGCGAGGGCGAGGCCCCGCTAGATCCGGCGAGCTCGGCCCTAGCCGGATCCGGGTAGGGCCTCGCCCTAGCGTGGCGAGTCCGGGGGCGAGGGAGGGCTGCGGAGGGCGGGCGGGTGGCGTTCGATCTCGCGGAGCAGCGGCGCCCGCAACCCTAGAGAGAGAGAGAGAGAGAGAGAGAGAGAGAGATGTTGGGCGGACTATAGGGAGACCTTGCGCCGCCTTCCTCCGCCATCCGCCCGCCTTCCGCAAGCCCTCTCTCGCCCCGGACTCGCCCTACTAGGGCGAGGCCCTGTCGATCCGGCGATGTCGGCCCTCGCCGGTCGGCGGGGCCTCGCCCTCGCCAGTGGCCGGTGAGGCTGACCTCGCCGGATCTGGCGAGGCCTCGCCCTCGCCCTCGTCGGCCCCCGCCTTCGGCCGGCGGGGGCAAGCCTCGCCGGTGGCCGGCGAGGCTACCCTCGCCGACCCTCGCCTCGGCGGCGCCGACCGCCAGAGGAAGGAGATGGAGAAAAAAAAAAAAAAGAAATAAATATTCAAAAAAAAAATATTTTAAAAATATTTAAAAATATTTTAAAAAATCGAAAAAATATTTTAAAAATTGCCACGTCGGCGTTCGCCGGCCGTCTCCCCGGTCGGCATCCACGTCAGCCGCCGACCGGCCAATTTTGGCCGGATGGACTGAATCGGAATAAAAACAAAAGGTTTAGGACTAAATTGGCCAAAAAAAGTTTAGGACCGAATTGGAATAATTGCAATAGGTTTAGAACTTTTTAGGTAATTTTCCCGAAGTTGTGGTTAAGTCAATATGTTCAAAGTGTGTTGAAGAAATTCAACATGGCAGACTGTAAATCGGTGAAAACCCCTATGTCTCACAAGTTCCAAGTTATCATCGCCCCAGTGTCTCAAGACTAAAGAGGAAGCTGAAGAAATGGTAACGGTACCATATGCAAACACAGTTGGGAACTTGATGTATGCCATGGTATGTGCCCATCCAAATATTGTCCAAGCAACAAGAGTACTAAGCAGATATATGTCCAATCCGAGGAAAAAGCATTGGGTGGCAACAAAGCGAATGCTTCATTATTTTTGTGGTACATCTGACTTTGAGCTATGTTATGAATGTATGAAAAGCTCAAAGAAATGGCAAGCATTAGAATTGAAGTATTTTGTGGATTCTGATTGGAGAGGTGATATTGACAACAAGAGGTTAGCCAACAGACATGCTATTTCCTTATTTAGTGGAGATTATATATATACTTTTTTATTATTTTATTGATAATTTGTACTTGTACTTGGACACATGAATAACTACTGTTTCTTGTACTTGAGAGATGTAACAAAGAGATGTGAAGTACTAACTATAGTAAAATCATTAACGACATAACCCGTGAACAGTAAGATCATTAACGACATAACCCTAGTTCAAGGGTGAATCAAAATAAAACCTCACATCTCAAATTCTTTTTTTTCGCTTTTACTCTATTTTCTTCGTGATTATATGATGAATCCTAATATTGTTGAATTCTTAAAACTTGAAGTGATCCACCGAGTATAACCATCTCCAATGAAGTCGTGACGGTGGTCGACATGGTCAGTGGTGCAACAAGAGAAGATTAAACAGGGTTCATGGCTGTGGTGCGTTTGGTACTTGAGGTGAAGAAGATGTATCCATCCTCTCGTCTTCTCAACCTTCTAGATTTCAGAATTGTCTCAAAACATCAAACTTTTTTCAAACGCTATGACCTATGCTACTATTTAAGTTATTCGAAACAACACTATGATTATGGCTAGATAAACCCATTGTTTCCCTTCCCAAAAGCAAATACAACATCCTTGTGGATCGAAATTGGAAAGAAATCAACCTAGGAGTGACCACTTGCATTACAAATATTTACAATTACCTATTTCACCTTTGTGCTGGTTTGGGAACCCGACAATCCTTGATTCCTTGCTGTCGTGGACAACTAATAATCAGTGGACGGTCAATCCTGTGCTGTCATTGCTATCTGCTGCAAGGTTTCCACAATTGCAGAAAACTCGGGTCGCAGGGATGGCTCTCGTTCCCAGCACCTGTTCAGCAGCTTCTCCAGGTCTGGATGAGTATGCTCCGGAATAGTAGGCCGAAGACCCTGAAATGGAAGCTTGTTTAGAAAGTATATTTGCTGTGAACTTCAAAAGAGACTAAGAATTTTATCATCATAATTTGGTATTATCTACTTCCTCTAAGATTCGGATAGACTGGAACAGGATGGAGAAGATGGGCAATTTGTCGGGATGCCATAGTTACCTTGTGCATCACACCGACTGCTGCTTGTAATGGCGTTAAGTCCTCATAAGGAAGCTGCATCAATGCCAATTACAGTAAATAGTAGACGTTGAATTCCTGAACAAGAAATATCTGACCATCCCTTGAGGACTGACGTAGCAGAATAACTGCTCATTGAGTGTGAAGAGGGAGTTGACTCGAAGTGGCATCCTCTAAGGGGGCCACTAGATCAAACATTAATGATAACAAAATATTTGCTCAGGTGCACGTGTAGGTGCATGTTCGTGCAAATAAGGAAAAAGCCCGCTATCAGTTACAGCTTGAACTTGTGTTAATCATGTTACCTTTCCTGTAAGCAGCTCCCACAGCACTACTCCAAAGCTGAAGACATCAACCTTGTGATCATATGGTCTATGTTCAATAACCTTCCAAGTATCAACACAAAAACCAGACATGTCACAGGTGCAATGTAGAAAATACTTGAGAAGAGTATTAAGACTGATTTTGAGGTCCATCCAACTCATTACCATGCATATTACACGTAAAGACCAGCGACATTTACTGCTGTAATGTTCCCGTACTTAAAAGCAAATGAGTACTGCAGTAAAATGTAAACAAAAGATAAAAAAAAATGACACAAGCTTGCATTGAAATTTCTCATTTTTAAATGAACTGTGTACTGTGAGATAAACCTGAAGACAGCTCCTGGCAGCTTGCATGAAGCAATTGATGGCATTCTCCCAACCTACCAACCTGAGTACTCTTATAATTACCAATCACACACATGCCAGCACCTTTGAGATCTGTCTACATTTCTCCGAGGGAAATATATACCTGTTCCTCAACATGTCTATTTACATAACTCTCAACATGAGCTTGCCTTGATGAATCTATGAAAAATCTTTTACTGTCCATAATAAACTGTATAGATGTTTATGTAAGGCAAACGAATTATGACTTTTTAAGTTGGATTTCATTAGCTTGCATATTCACATTGTTCTAAATTGACATTTAAAGTGAATGATTTAAGCAAGATAATGACTTTTTCGGATAATCTAAATGAGCTAGAACAGTATCAATGATTTATACAGTTGGTTTACATGTATCGATGCACAAAAAAATTCAATAATCTGGCTCTTAGACCATCTCCAACATCAAAATAGTCCTCCAAAGGATACTTCTTTTGAGGAACTATTGTGCCTACAGATATGAAGTGAGCAAGGAAAGGTGGCAAAACAGTGGCAGCACTGGGAGGGTGACAATGCACTCTTTCAAGCAAAGTAATAATGTACTCAAGCTTCTGCTGGGAAATTGGAGAGTACTTTTGAGGGAGGTTCAATATACAGTCCTGTTCTTTCACTCCATTGCACAGATTTATACCAGGAGTCGCAACATGTCATTATCTGGTATATTGATCATTGGATTCAAACACTGTGACGATCCTTATCTTCATGTCACAAAAACATCTCTTTGGAAAATCCATATGAACATCTAAAACTTATTGTTGTCTCTACAAGGGATGTCCATATCTGGTCTGGCATCCGAACTCCCTTTTACTTGGTGAGAATTCGAGTCATTATACATCATGACTATTGTTATTTCCATAATAGCATGCCTTCTGGTTCTGAACTCTTGCGGTACCCTCTTTTGTGAGGCAAAAGGAGATAATTTTTTTTACTCTTGACAATGCAAGTTAATCGAAATCAATTTCGACCTCTACCCAGGGAACTCTTTTTCTTGATTCATATCAACTTCTTAAAACCCAACATCAGTAATGCAGTCCTCCTTATTATCACTTTATTTTGAAAGAAATTGCCTCACCCAAAAACAAAGGGAAAGTACTAGAAACAATATACAATATATATTTTCGCAAAATGCCTACCTCCGGAGCCATCCAACGGTAGGTTCCAGTTTCAGCAGTCATCACACCAGACTGAGTTTGAACTCGAGCAACACCAAAATCAGCAATCTTAACCACCTGCTGCAGCAGTCTTTTAAATACTCGGTTTGAGAGAAAAGAAACCTTCAACAACTGATGAAATGTCTATGACAAAATCTCTTGAGGAACCAGTGACATAAAATAAGTCATGCACAGAGTCATCCAATTGTCCCTCAAAAGAAGCAGGGCTTACATTACTGTGAGGCCAACCCCAGCACTTGCCTAAACACGTCCTTTTACTGAACAATGATGAAACGCATTTTTCAGAAACATCACAAAGCTAAGCACGCATAACAAGTCATTATCACGATGCAGTCTCCTTGGAAAACTTCCACAATGTAAACATTTGGCACGACGTTAGTTATGACTGGGCTTAATCATCGATGAAAACTGGGTTTGTCAAGTGGTTTATACATTTGTTGGCCATGACAAATTCATTTAAAATTTCATTTCAGAACAGACCTGTTATTGTTCATCCCATCTGATTTTCATTAGTGCGGCTCTATTTCTGCATATTCACTTTTACCTCACATGATAAGCAACTGCATAAGCAACTTTGCATCTTCATCATCCAGAAACCAATCTTGATCTTGGTTTTAGTTGTCTTTTGCATAAGTTAAAAGACATCAACAGTAAAAAATGACAAATAAATCTTAACATTCAACTTTGAATAGAACTGTATTATGACAAGAAAGAAAGCTAGCCCAACAGAAAAACTGTCAAGACAATGAGATTTGAAAGATAAATATCTTACATCATTTTCATCCATCAAAACATTAGCAGTCTTAAGGTCCCGATGGACGATATTATTCCTGTGCAAGTAGCTCATTCCCTTGGAAATATCAATTGCCAGTCTCAGAACAGTTGAAAGTTTGAGAACATCATTTTGCTTATGCAGAAAGTCAAATAGACTTCCACCAGCCATGTATTCTGTGAGGAAAAGGTAGATAAGAGACAACAGAACTTCAAAATTTCAGATTTCTTATCAAATTTCAATTCTAGCAAACAAAAAATGGTGCTTTACGATTGCATATTTCCATATGTGGAACTGAAATAACCTGTCACAATACATAGTCTTGGAGGTCTAGTAGATGCACCAATGAATTGCACAATGTTCTTATGCCTAATTTTCCTGCACGCATTGACAAAGAATGAACAAACACAACCTCTTAATATGTCAGTGCAAGAAGATGATAGGTCAGGACAAGAGAACAGTCAATGAGGAAATCAGATGACTGTCAAAGAAGCAAATTTTATTCAGAGGAAGCAGTTGAATCACTGCATATCAGAGAGCACATGAGTGTGTGCATGTGACCGTGTGTGCCAACATGCATGTGTTTCTACACATGTACGTGAAAATAAGAGTGGGAAATGAAAAATAGCTAGCCTTACTTGCTTTTCACAGAGAAAAAAGATAAGTAGAAATAATGAAGGCAATGGTTTTGATACAACACTGAAGTTTGTTCACTAATTTTATGTTGAACTAACGAAATCCTTCAGAGGGACAGCACTCCTAATAACTAATAAGAACATGCAACTCAATGAATCAGACAAGGTCCCACAATAGGAGAATGAACAGTACATAAATGGGCATCATCCTAAAAAAAGCTTGAAAAGGAAACAACAACATTCCTGCCAAAATCAGTATAATTTGGTTAAAGCTCAGTATAATTCTTACTTTTACCAAAAAAAAAAAAAAAACATTCCTGCCAAAATCATGAATGTTATGAAAGCAAACCTCATTATGTAAACTTCCTGAGCAAACTCTCGTAGCATGGCTTTGTTTAGATGCTCAGTCCTAACAACCTTGATGGCTACATCTTGACTTAAAAACGTGCCTTTATACCTATATCAGTGAACTAATAACACTTAATAACCACTTGTAAGCAATGGAAGAATGCAGCAGGAAGACAATTACTCACAACTCGCCGTATGATCCAGATGCAACTTTATTTTCAAAGCTCAACATGTCAAAATCAATTTCCCAGCCATCTTTTCCTTCACTGGAGACGTTTACATGGTTACAGTTGGACTTGATTCCATTCTGCTTTTGCTTGTCTGTGTCAGAACTACCATTGCATTTCTGCTGCGGATGCTTCTGCACCAATATTCAAGAGATCACTTGACGCTAAGATTTGATAAATCAAGATTTTTCAGAACAGCAGCTTGGCAAACTTCCCCCGCTAGAATGAAATCGTGTATGCTTCTTAACCAATAGCCTAAATGAAAGTAGATGAAGAGAAAGCTTGCAAAAGAAAATACTTCTGAACTAAACATACCATGTTGATCCTAAGAAACATGGAATCAAGAATACTTGTAAATTATCGATGCTGTAGCTTTCCATAAGTGCCAAGTGGTGTAGCAAGCACATGACAAATGCTAATATTCTTTCAAGATGGAACATATCTCTAAAAACAGGAGCCAAATGTGTTACCTCAATCATCAACATTTTCTCTTTCAATATCTCCTTAAGCTCCTCGGCCTTTGTTAAAGACAGATACACAGGAAAAGCAAGTTAGACTCGATGAAAGATGTTCATGACTGAAACTTTCCATATGAAAACGAATAAGAGTACCTCCCGTTCCCAACCATCAACAGCAAAAACGTCCAAGGAATAGCCATCTATGGTGGAGAAGGCATGTGCTTCTTGAATGTTCAGCCCAATCTCAGACATTGAGGATGTCAACTGAACTCATAAACAAGCATGAGAAGAAACACAAGTCAGTGAACTCTACAAACAGTACCCTCTAAAGCAGTCTTCTCCTTATGAAGTACTTTTTCTCAGATTGTAGCCTGTGCTGGACTCGATCACAGTTATACCTTTATCCTTGCTACTAGTTAAACCTCATGCGGGCAATAGTACAAATGCCATCATAAAGTAATGATACCTGAATAATATTTGAATATGATGAGCCTTCTTCCTTTCTTTTTTCTTTTCTTTTGGGTCGATGATATAAAATACGCAGGAATGGCAATGTTTAATTTTCCATACTCACTGCCCTGACAAGTAAAACTTGATCTATCCCCTTGGCCCTTCTCAAGGTATAGGCAGTTCACTCCTTGGTTTATTTTATACCTGATTAGTCCAATTCTGATTTCAATCTTAAACTTGGTAAAGCATCTTGGTTATTTCCTTACACATGTCAACATGCAATACTACTCTAAACTCTATTTCTCAGCGGCATGCTCTTCCAGAGTACTTCTTCAATCTATTTAAGATTTAGTTAAAAATCTGGATGTAGTAGATTCTCTTGCAGAAGAGCTGACAGTATTTAGCTACCTGGCTGAGAAATTTCCGCTGGTCATTTGTCGAAATCGTCACTTCATGCATAGTCCTAAAGAATTGATGAAATAAGAGCAGACTATCCCAGTAAGAAAGGATGGCATGTTTTCAAGACACACAAAAACAATTTCGTTTGTTACACAGTCAACCAAATTCTTTCAGATAGATGGAATGATCACAAACCGTCAATTTCCATTGGTAAAGGAAGCTAGTTCATAACAATTTAAGAAAGACATACAAAACCATGTTCTCTCTACCATAAAGAATGATGAGGAATCAGTTTGGCTCCAGTCTAATTCCCTCAAATGGGATCGGTATCGTTCCCCTAATTAAGAATTATCGGGGTTTGCTGTCCTTATGCTGTTTATAAGTTAAAGCTGTCTCCGACCATCTCTTGAATGGCGATGGAAAATTTGCTAAATTGATCAAGCCTAATCTGGAATCTTCTGAAAGAGTGTTGCTCCAAATTTATGTGGCCACTCCACAAGTGGAACAGGGAACAGATGGCTTGAACAGAAACATGCAGGTAGCATTTGACCCAGATTAAGCAGTTTAGCAGATAGTTCATGTTCAAGGAAACTTAGTGGATTTAAAGATGGTGAAAGGGACAACTAAATTAAATGCTACCAAATATCATGTTAAGCAAGGTCGTATGCAGATCTCATTAACAGTAGCTAAGCTTCCAGGCAAACTCACCTTTTGACCGAATGTTGAGAACCAGAGTTGGGACTATCCCAATTTTGAGTAGGTAAATCAGTGCCTTCAACTTTGACTTCCATTTTAGAGGACAACCCAAAATCAGGAGGTGGATGGATACTGAGGGAGGAAAATAAGGAAAGATCATAAACAGAAAGGATCTGACATAAACATTCTAGTGACTAAACAGGGGAACTTTCTGCTAAAGGCCATTTAAGCAGACCTTTGTCTTCTTTTGTAATAAAAGAAATGCGCATCAACATTTCTTGGGGAGGTTGAATGAACAGAGTCGTCACAGTCATCACTGGAAACACAAGGGACCTGCATAAAATATCATGAAGAGCATGAATGTTCCAGCCTGCAAGGTGCTACCATAACTGAACAAAATAAATACAATAATTGTTTTCAGACGTATTAAAGTGAAAGATGCAGGGAATGAGAAGCTTTAGACAGGGAAGCAACATAAGTAGAACTTAACAATCTATGACAAGATTCTTGAGAGATTCTAAAGACCAGGTCGGAATTGTGCCTATTTACTGACGGTTCAAAACTTACTCCAAAGGTGAAAAACAATGTGATAAAAGGAGTATAATATACAAATATAGGCACTTGCTGTCAACCATAAGCAAAGCATGGCTTTTCACGAAATGAATAGAAAGCTGCCAAAAAAAAAACAAGGCAAGCATGCGCCCCAGAGAACGAATTTATCAGTAACATAGAAACGCATGGGGATGCAGCTAGATGACAATTATCTGCATTCTTATTGATCAAATGACCAATTGACATATGCAGTGTCAGTGGAAGCATAAGAAATGACATTTAAAGAGCTATAAGACTCATATTTACTCTCTGCAACGAAAGTATATTGGATGAGGCATCGATCCGAAATGTAAGATATGATGAGGCATCAACTTGATGCCCATTAGACAATTACTTTGTGAATGAAGTCTGCGAAGGTCTATAGTCCATTACCTGGACAAGGCGGACTTCAATTGCTGGTCGAGTCTCAGGATTCTGCGCCATGTGGAGCAACCTTTTATGCATAAGAACATCTTGTGCCGCGTCCATATTCACATCCAAAGCATATCTACAATCAACATATTATTAGGTTCCACCAAAGGAAGCATGAGGTAACGATCGCACAAGAACACGACGAGTTCATTGAAGATCCTCCTAGTACCAGTCAAATGTTTCTCAATGAGGAAGCAGTCAGGAGAGAAAGAAAACGAAAAGAAAAAAAATATGAAAACGGAGAACACAAGTGCACTCCAATCAATGGACCAGGAGGAACCCCCGACTCTGTCAAGCTCACCGTCAAATAATTCACAACTCTTAAGAGCTGGCCCAAGTTAAGGCAAGTAGAGAGCAACATATTCGTCGAAAAATGTGAAGTTTTCCTTACTTCAGAAGATTCATCATCAAGCTGATCACCGAGAATCATGAACTCGATACTCAACAATCGCGAAACAGGGAATCGGTTTCTGAACCGCCCAAATGGCGCACGAAAGGAAAAGCACGATCGTCGCACGAACAAATTTCACCAAATTCAAGCAAAAACACTCGTGTAGCTCGTGATTCCGTCCATCAAAAAAAATTTCCCTCGCTCCCTCAGTTACGGAAGATAAAAAAAAAAAAAAAAGAGAGAGAAAACCGCAAAAAAGCGAACCGAAAAGGAAATAAAAAATTCGAAAAGAAAAAAAGCCGAAGCGCCGGCTGTACCTGATCGGCAAGCGATTGAAATGCGCCCAGAGATCGCCTTCGAAGCCAGGGTGCGACGCCTCCTCGTGGTCCGCCTCCTTGAGCCGGCGGAGGACCTCGCTGTAGACATCAACCTTCCGCAGCTGCCTCCTCTTCCTGCCGCTCAGCGCCCGCCAATCCACCACCCCGCTGCTGCAGCTATCCGCGCCTTCCCCGCCATCGCCCCCCAGTCTTCCCCCCGCGCGCGCGCGCCTCAAGGGAGCTCCAATCGTGGGGGCCACCGCCGCCGCTCCTCCTCCTCCCGCTCTGCACGATTCCCCGTCTTCGAACCAAGGCCGGCGCCGATCAGCGACATGCACACGGCTCGCGCGTCCCTCCCTCCCACCGGGTCGAGTCCGGTCGTACCGCCGGGGAAGATCGCACGAGGAAAACGCCAGAGACCGAAGAAAGAGAGAGAGAGAACGATATTTGCTAGAGCTGGAGCTGAGCCTGTCTTTGCATGTTATTATAAAGGCAAAACAAATGGCCTCCTCTAACCTCTCTCCCTCGCTCGCTGCGTGCGGGGGGGAGCTTTCCCTCGTTTTCTCGTAAGCGTGTGATTAGTTTTGAGAGGGAGAGAGAGATTAAAAAAGGGAGGGATTAGAGGAACGTTAAATTAAAGTGGCCCGGTGCGTAATGCGCACCCCCTCCCCGAGTCACCCCGAATTCTCCCCAATGCTTATCGACGTGGATTATAACGATGCCGCTTCCGTCTTTGCTTATATCATCATCATCCCGCCTTCGCCACCACCCCCTCCTTAATTATATATATTTTTTTTCCATCTAACGTGTCTGTTAGCGAAGATTCAGAAGAACCAAAAGAGAGGATTCTGGATCTTAATCCTCGTTGGTTTCGGGATTGGTTGATGGGTTTTCTTTTCTTTTTTTTTTTCGCGTTGCAACAGTGATGGATCCCTGTCGATCTCCGTGGGAGAAATTGCCCGGACAGACCCCCTGGGCTCGCCGCCTTGCGTCACCCGGCACCACCACCGCCTTCTCCCCCTCCATCCCTCCTCGTAGAAAGACATCTTCTTTCCTTCCTTTTTTTTTAGTATTTCCGTCCCAAAGTCCACCCGCGAAGCTTCGCAGCGAAGAGGAGGATGAGAGAGGTATGAAGTAAAGGTGACGGATGAGTGTGACTCTAGGTAGAACCTAAGACCGGACAACCAGACACGTGGGAATATGTCCGATTTCAAGTTTCAAGAATTGGGGAACCTGTTTCAATAAGTGAATTCCAAAATTTGGATATGTGGAATCTTTCATGATTTTTGTATTTTTCTTGGTCTATATTTTTACGCGATCTTATCACATCTGATGAACCAAACTTCTATTTTTTTTTTCATATATCTAAATATAAGTTATAGTTAATGGATCATAGCAGCGAGTGATGGTCATTAAATGTAATGATTCACTGCAATCATTCAATTAATAATAAAAGGAGAGCTTGAGTATACCTTAAAAGCTATGACAAAGGTTCTAGATTCCATATATGCAAGAGTAGGTTTCAACTTCTGAGAATTGTAGCAATTAATGATGATCATTAAATGTGATAATTCACCGCAATCATTCAATTAATAATAAAGGGAGAGCTTGAGTAGGCCTTACAAGCTGTAACATAAATTCCGAGTTTTAGCTATGCAGAGTAAGTTTTAGGTTTTAAAAAATGAAGAACATGTTCCAATATAAGGATACATCAACATTCATAGTGACTTATACGGAACTTGAAACTGCTCACTTCTTATATCAAGAGTGGGCAAACTGAATAGCAATTTTGACAAAAAAAAGGAAAAAGGAAAAAAGAACCGTGGCCGTAACTCTTCTTGCACGTGAGCCTTGATCAAGGGAATGGCATGTGAGAAGCGGGGGAACCCCCACAAGCAGGAATGGGTCAAGAAGTAGAACTCAGTTTTCCCTAATGATATGTCGGGAGCTCTAGCTCAAAAGGGTTGAACTTGTAGATGGAGGAACGGGGCATATATGCATGAACGGATTATAATAAAAGGATGTATCAACATCCATGGTGACGAATTAGGTTGATTAGGCAGGCATCTAATTCATCGGAAATAATATAGAGCCGTGCAGAAGTTTAGACATTCAAATTTAAACAATGCTTTGTCATGTTTTCATCACCCCTTCCCACACGGCCACATTTTTAAAGATTCCGCTTGTTTAATCGGAAATGAATGATTTGCAATTTTTTTTAAAAAATTGATCAATTATATTACTCATAAAAATAAATAAATAAAAAACGTTTCCATCATTCGCAAAAATGCATATAAAAATGAAAATAATTTTTATTGAGTAATTATTGTAAGTAATAAAAATGATCATTTTTAGATAAAAATATCTTTCGAATTATTTATGTTCCATGAAACAAACACAATCACTAAAAAGCAATTCCCTTTTCGATTTCTCTAAGCAAATTATTTATTTGTCAAGTGCGACCTCATAAACAAAGGTACATAAATACGCCGATTTGTACACAGATCCAGAATGAGGCGGACCAAGTCAAATGCACGACTTCTTTTGGGGGTATTCTCTCATTTTTTTTATACAGATTTTTTCTAATGAAGATCCAATAGGGGGCTCCCGAGTTCGGATGACCCACTTATAATTATTATTTTATTTTTATTTTTATTTATTTAAAGGAAAGAAAAAGGTGAGAGCTGATGTCATTTGTATATAGGTCACGAGTTGCATTAAGGGGGGAACGGGGGAAAAAGTATATTCTCCCCTATTGAATCTAGCAATCAGCTTATCCAGACGTGGAGATTCTTTTTTGCTGGGGCGATTCCAATATGTCCAACGTGGAAGCCTCCAATCGGGAAAAAGTTTTGGTTCTTATTTTATTCCTTATTTTTTGTTTATTATTTATGTCGCCTCCCTAGGGCCTATGGGGATATAATCATTGGCCTTTGTTAATCCCGTCCGCACGTCGATACCTTTTTCTCCTTTGTTGACCAATCAGCACACGCAACGTAGTTTCGTCGTCTCGTGTTTTGGATATGATCGATGGCCTACTTTCCTAGAGAAACCTCCGATCCTATGTTCAGTTTCAATTCTCCACCGAGCTTCTCTGCCTCTCAAATTTTATCGACTTTCAGTCTATTTTCAATTCCACGTCCATACTTTTGTCTTAACTTGACGTTCACGTCAATAGCAAATCCACGTTAGTGAAGTGACATGGAAATACATAAAAAATTAACTCCAAAATAAAATCATTTTAAAATATGAAAATTAGGGATGGCAAACATCATCAAAATGATAGTAGTTAGGAGGTCTCTTTTATTGAGATTATCTCACATTAGTTATGGAAGGAGTTGATGATCGATTTATAAAATTTCCATTTTATGATAAATCGGGGACTATTTTTCCTAAGTATTCACAATTGTATCAAACCTGGTTACAAGGGGTGGAATTATTTACAAGATAATCTAAAACAACAGTGAGTGGAGGGGCAAACATCACAACACACAAGTATGAGATTTCTATTTAATGATAATAGCTCTAGACAATAAAAATATGGACTGCCTAATGAAACAAATGTGCAACACTCATAGTTGGGTTCACAAGAACCATGCACAAACTGTGAAACACATGAAGAAGCAACAGCCTCTGCCTCAAATGATTTATAAGTTCCATCTACTCAACAATAGTCTCCTCACCTAATGTAAACAAGGTTGAAATTGGGAATAAGGAAGCCCAATCCAAAGTATGTTCTCTTTACAACCCATGAGATCCCAAAGGAGTTTAAAAAAATTAAAGGAGCACTAAGTCATCTACGTTGGAGAAAAGCTATGATAGAAGAATTGGAAGCTCTCGAATTAAATCAAACATGTGAGCTAGTACCAAGAACTTCAAAAATAAATATCATCGGATGTAAGTGGGTGTTCAAAGCCAAGTTGGATGTGGAAGGAAATCTTGATAAAATGAAAGTACAATTAGTGGCGAAAGGGTACCATCAAGGGGAAGACATTGATTTCGCCGAAACTTTCAATCTCATGGTTAAACAGGCAACTGTGAGATTTGTCCTCTTTGTGGCAATTGTTAAAGGATGGTTTATCCATCAATTGAATGTGAAGAATGCGTTTCTTCAAGGGTCATTGAATGAGACAATGTTTATGGAACAACCATCGGGCTTTGAGTTCTAAAATGCCTAACTCAGTTTGTTTACTCAATAATGCGTTATATGGTTTAAAACAAGTTCCACAAGCTTGGTGTAAAAATTCAGCAACTTTTTGCTAGAATGGGGATATTTGTTGTTGTTTGTTCTTCACACAAGTCAGCACAACTTGGTATTATTGGTGTTACATGTGGATGATACTATTTTGATGGGCAACTGATCATCCCCAATTTGGGAATTAATAGAAGCCTTGGGTAGAAATTTTTTGGGATAAGTGCATTGGAAGTCCTAAAATTTATTATGAAAATGCAATTAAGTCCTAAAACTTTCAAAAAGTGCAATTAAGTCCTAAAACTTGTCACAAAGTATAATTAAGTCCTAAAACTTTCAAAAGTACAATCAAGTCCTAAAACTTATCAAAATGGTTCAGACCCCCACATTCTCAAGGAGGGATGGGGTGGGGACGCGCAAGTTTCAGGAGTGGGTTTCGACGCCCACGCCTTGCAAGAGGCAGGGCAAAAATTTGAAAGTGAGTGTAGAGTAGGTATAGAATAGGACTGACCAAAAAAAGTCCTTCCATTGATTGCACTTTTAGAAAGTTTTAGGACTTGGTTGCACTTTTGAGACAAGTTTTAGGACTTGGTTGCACTTTCAAGACAAGTTTTAAGACTTTATTGAACATTTTGAAAGTTTTAGGACTTTATTGAACTTTCGTAATAAATTTTAGGATTTAATTGCACTTTTTGAAAGTTTTAGGACTTAATTGCATTTTGATGATAAGTTTTAGGACTTCTAATGCATTTATCCCAAATTTTTTTATGAAAGATCTTGGATGACTTCACTATTTTCTCAGCACCCAAGTTTACTGGTCCAAACCTATTTTTAACACAATCCAAAAATGTTGGTGATTTGTCGCAAAAAGCATAAATGCAAGACAGTAAGCCACTTGAGACCCCATTGCTAATGAGAACTCATCCAATGATACAATACACGGAACCTTTTCATAATCCTCACTCCGTTCGAAGTCTTGCAAGTGGTTTACTGTATCTAACAATCACAAGATCGGACATCTCTTATTCAATAAATCAAATTTGTTAGAAAATGCATTTTCCAACAAATGGCGATTTCAAACGGTTAAAACTGGTGTTGCAGTATGTGAAAGAAACTCAATAACTAGGGCTTTATCTTCACTCTAATAGCATGCTGTATTTATATTGGTATGAGGACTTTGATTAGGTTGGCTATTTTGAGATTCGAAGGTCAACAACTGAGTTTTGCACTTTCTTGGGATTGAATATTATTTCATGGTTTGCAAAATGGCAAGTGATGGTGTCAGTTTCATCGATGTAGGTTGAATATAGGGCCTTAGTTTCTACCACAATGGATCTTACATAAGTTTCTTTTGTATTGAGAGATTTGGATATTCCGCTTACGGGTTCGACTTTGCTTTACATGCTAACTGCTTAGCCATTTCAATGGTAGCAAATCCAATCCTTCATGTGAGGACAAAGCACGTGGTGATCGATTTTCATTTCATTCAAAAGAAAGGTGCTCTCAAGTCAATTTAAGTCCACTATGTCCCTACTACTAATCAAATTGCTGACATATTTACAAAAGCTTTACCCCGCTTTAATCATTGCAGGTTACGATACAAACTGGGACTAGGTGTTCCACCTAATCCCAATTTGAGGGAGGCTGATAAGGTTAATAATATTGTTGGTGAAACCATCACAATAGTAGATTAGATGAGGAGATAAAATTTGATTCTGCCATAGAAGATTATATTAGAGTAAGAGATATGATTTGATTATGATTATTCTAATTGCATATTAATTGATCTAATCAATTCATAATATTAAATATTCATGATATAGAATAGAAAATATTATTATTTCATCTAGTTGTCTTCTTAATATAAATAGCAATATGTACTATAAAAGCAAAGAGTATATTATGGCTTTTAGTGAAGAGCATTCTTTTCTTGGGAAATTTATCTTTGAATCATTGTTTTCTTAATTCATTTGATTTTCTTCAATTTTTAGGGTGAGAGAGACTTAAGACCACCCAACATTGGCATCAGAGCTCAATTTACCAACAAATTTGGACTCAATAGTCACATGCCAGAGTTATGGAATTTTGCATCTCCGACCTAGGTTTCTTTGAACTACTTTTTGAGATGAGAGATGTCCAAGGCCATCCAATATTCTCTGGTGGCATGGGGGCAAGTCATTCAATGCACAAATCGAATTCATGATCTTGTGAAAAATGACGACCCAATTAACTATCAAGCCAATTGATACAGAGACGAATTAAATGAAGTCATCACATCAACCAAAGGGTTGTCCTTTTTTTTTTTTCTTTATATCTTTTTGGGTTTTAAGACGATGGAGTGAATCTCGGTTCTTTAATACTAGTGATGACCTTCAAGGGACGGGAAAAGAATTGTAAAAGAAAACGAGAAAAAAAGGTAACGAGGAGAAATAACACTGGCAAGAAGTGCCCTTCATTGTCACTTCCGACATAACGTTCCCATCAAATGTCATCCGCAACCCGAAATGCTTCTCCACAAAACGAAAATAGACTCTCCTCAGCTTCCTATTAAAACCACATGGGCTCTCTCTTTTCAAGCTTCATTTTTGCTCAATTACTGCAAGGTTAGAGTTGGGATGTGATTTATATTCCCATCAATAAAATGGCACAAAGGTTCCTCTCCTTGATGACTGGGACAATGCCCCTGAGTTGCTGAAAATCAATTAGATTTGTGCCCATGAAAAACTGGGTTTATATAATCTCTTTCTTTTTTAATTGAACGTTATAACAATGAGATGGAATGTGCTTATTATAGTGAAATCAATTGCTGGGAATATAGACATAGTTTAAAGATGAATTAAGATAAATCTTGTGTCTCGATTTATTTTTCTCGCTTTTACTTTCTATTTCGTTGTGTTTGAGTGCTTAATCCCAATAGTAAGGCTCCAGATTTTCTGCCCATTCATTTTTATATACAATACAAGCGATTATTTTCACGAAAAAAAAAATTCAAAACATTCACCTTTCGTGAAACAAGTAATTTTCCATTTATTTGATGATGTAGGGAAAGCGACTACTTTCTTGTCGGAAGAAGAAGTCGTTTTCTTCTAATTTAAAGTTACTTTCTTTTGGTCCACATGCAATGATCACCCGCATATTGAATTAGCTTTCCGTGATCTAAAAACATCGGGAAAATCATTAAAAAAAAAGGGGAAAAAATTACCAGAAACCCCAAATTTTGTCCAAAGTGACAAATTTACCCCGAGTTTTTTTTATATGAAAAACCTCGAAATTTGCCAACCGTGACACATTTATCCAAAACTTTCTTTTGTGACATAAAAAATCCTGAATTTTTATTCGTGTAACACATTTACCCTAAATTATAGGGCATTTTAGTCTTTTTACTTTTTACTTTTTTTATTTTTTTTCTTTTTTTTCTCTCTTCCCTCCGCTAGCCATGGTGGAGGGACGCCGGCGTCTGGCAAGAGCGGCCCTCGGCTGGGCTGGCTAAGGCTGCCCTCGCCAGCATCAAGCAAGGGCGGCCCTCAGCTGGGTTGGCCGAGGACCTCCCTCGCCCAGTGCCGATGAGAGCACCCCTCGCCCGACGTCGGCGAGGGCCGCCCTCGCTCGACCTAGTCTAGAGCTGCCCTTGCCCGACATCGACGAGGGCGGCCCTAGCCAGCCTAGGTGAGGGCAGCCCTCGTTGGACGCCAGCTTCCCTCCGCCATGGCCAACACAGGAAAGAAAGAAGAAGAAGAAAAAAAAAAGAAAAAAGGAAAATAAAAATAAGACGAAAATGTTCTTAATGAGGTCAATATATCATAGTTTGCAAAGTTGGGGATTTTTTATATCACAAAAAAAAAAAATTTGGGATAAATTTGTCGTTTTGGACAAAATTTGAGATTATTAATGGTCTTATCCTAAAAAGGTATAATATCCCAGAAACCGGTTTTTCCTCCAAACGAACAGACACCTAAAATCTCCTATTAAACTAAAGCGACCGCGGCCGAGACATTTATTCTAGGGGCAAGCAAGCGTGCCGGACCGCAATTGGGGGACGCGGGTGGTCCAAAAGAGAAAGCGATGCCGACGTCACGGGATTGGCAAATTGCGAGTTCATTTATGTTTTTTTGGTCAAAAGAGTTCATTTATGTTGACCCCCCTCCCCCCGTCGTCTTTGGGCCCAATTAGAAATTTGAAAATATCGTCACTCGTGTGTGGGCGCCCACCTGCTCATTCTAATTTATCTTTTCTCCCTCGTTTGCTCATTTCGACACTTTCCCGGCCGGATTTCCTTATGGTCGCCCCTTCTATAATTTTATCAATGTATGCTATTATAATCTTATATGGACCGACACGATTGGAAATTATGTTGATTTGCAAATCTTTTTATTTTTTTGCTGTGTTAAAATATTTAAATAATAAACCATACATCAATCCAACAGCTTAAACTTTTAAAATAACTAATTGTGATATCTCCAAGATGATCTCACACGCGCGGTCAATATAAATATGACATTGAGCTTTCTATATGTGCTAAGCAAGTTTCTTGTCATTTTTTGCCAGTAGGTGGGAACGGGATCTTCTGCTCTATTCTTTTGAACTTTGACCAAATTGCCAAGAGAGAATCAAATACATAATCTTCTAAAATAGTGATATGCTGCGAGAACTATTTTAGCCGTCAACCGCATAAATTTGAGACGGTGTCGCTTTCTCTTTTTTTTGGAGGGTCTTCCAATCATACTGGACTTAAACATTGCATGATTGACGTTAATGTGACCTCGCCTAAAAGATTCCCTATTTATTATAGATGTTTGTCATGATGAAATTTGATTGGGAGGCTATGAGTTTCTTGAGCATACATTTTAGACTTTGAAGTGGGTTGCGACATGGATTTTCGTGTCGAACTGGAGCTGATTTTGGCATTTACTAAAGAAAAGACGCCATTTTTGTTAGAGGGTAGAACTAAGATGTCGAGTATATTCTGGACAACACCCTTGATGAGGGAATAATCACCAAGCAGAATGAAAAGATTCGTTGTATTTTGTAAATAATATAGAAGTCGTTTTTCAATATTTGTTATACAAAAATAATTTGTATCAAAAATCGCGATCAAATTCTGCAATTTGTCTCAAAAGTGCAATAAAGAACTTCCTTCAACTCCATTTGATTTGAGTAATGGAAAATGTTGACACATTTTTCTTAATACTTTTTGAGGTCACGTGACAACAAGTAGGCTTTACATTAAGAGGAAAAAAAAAAAAAAAAAAAGCCAAATGCAACCAATTAAAGGGAAAAGAACTGAAAAGCAATAAAAAAAATGCATTGCACGTTGAATCCATCACCGAGTGTTTAACTGGAATGAGGCACCCTTGCCTCCCCACATTCACCGGCGAGGGCAGCCCTCCTATGGGCTACGGTGAAGGCCAATGACCCTTTTGGCAAGAATGAGAAGGTGAGGGCCGGCAAGCCCTTGTCACATATTAGGAAGAATCTAGAAGGCTAAATGAACTTAATCAATGTTATTCTAATTACACAACATGAAACGAAGACGACAATAAACTATCAATTGGCCTAGAAGATTTACTCCTAGACTACCTAATTAGTCCAATAATCTAAACAATATCTGATTTTATGCTTTTTATTTAATTTCTTTAAGAGATGAAACAACACATTTTGTCTGTCACTTATTTAGTTTAAATCTATTTCGCCATTGACTACACATTAACAACAATGAACCAATATTTTTCCTCAAGCGTATTTTTCACCCGACTAACATTTAGAGCAGTTGTTACTTTGAAACACTAGGGATATTCACAAGACGCGCAAGTCCTCCACAAATCTTTAAAATTGTCCGGGAGCACTAGGATTTCTTTTCATCAATCGGGATAACCGCATCGCACGGTGTTCAACCTTTCTGCTCGATGTTCTACCAAGCATACGTACTTCCTTCTAGATACAATGCCCAGAACCTCGAAAACCACGATTCAACGTGGCCATGTCGCTAAGTACGTCGTCATGTCTCATGCTCCTCGCTCACGTAACTCGTTAGCTCGACATAAGTCGTGCAAGATACAGGGCTCCCTTCCCCGAATGCGTGAGCATGAATGCATGCCTTCCAAAAATCTCGCTCGAGTGGGGGACCAGCATGGGTCGGATCGATCACAGCAAATCCCATTACGTGGATCTCGGCGTGGACCCGGAGGGGGACGTTGCTGCTTTTTAATTTGATGGGGGCGAATGGAAGGATGGCGTCATCGCCCGCCCCTGTTTCGACAGAGCCCATGTCGAAGGTGGTTTTTAGAGGGTGGAGGCTGGGGCCAGGGCTGGGGGTTTTTTTTTTTTTTTTAATCAATCCTACTATAGTTTTATACTAACTCTCACTCGCTGACTTTTGCCCGATTTTATTGTAAGACGTAAAAATCGAAATCCACACTTGAAACAATATCGTTCTCATCCCAATCTCCTTTGAGAATGTGGAGATTCGAACTCCCTACCTCTTCTTTCCATGTTAGAAAGGTGGACAAACTTCAATAATTAATTGAGGGTGTTGACCGGTGGAGAGTTGAATTGAACCTGTGACGGAGATCGGGAGACAGCGTGGCCTCTCCTGCCCATCTTGCCTTGTCTCTTTGTGAAGGGGTCCTCGTGGTGAATGATGAAGAGACATGGTGGTGGTGGTGGTACGATGTCGGGTGGGCCTCGAGTCTAGCCGTAGTAGCCCGGCCTCCCATCCGTGAAGAACGAGGGAATCGTGTGGTCAAAGCCTCGCGCGGCGAGACACACGTGGAACTTACGTCACGCGCACAAGGATGTGATTTGATCCATATAATATCTTAATATATCACCAGACCAAGAAAAAGTCTCAAACTCGCGCAATCATATCACATTTAACTTCCGAACTTGTACGTCTCGGCTATACTCTGAAATAGTACCCATCGTCATATTACGTCCGAAAAAATCTCAAATCTATTACAATTGAAAGTGAAGAAATGTGACATGTACATACTAATTTGAGATAGATGTGATGTTGTTATAATAATTTGAAATTTTTTATAATGCGAAATTAGTTTGACAATAAATATGGCACGCGTGTATTGACTTATGAGTTTTTATGACATGAGATAAATGTTGCATAAATAAATCATTTTGAGATTTTCTATGGCATGTCCCTATCTTTTTTATAACCCCTAAACTCCAGTCCCATTCGTACTGGGCATCTCTTTTTGTTAGTAGACCCAGAGTTTCCTTTGGCGCCATCATTCTCCTGAACTCGGCTCGCTGCGTTTAAAGCGAGGAAAGGCTTCACGGGGATCATATGTGTCAGTCTCACCCTGTAGAGAGGTTGTGACCGGTCTGACGGTGGGGGGCAAACATTTTTCCAGCCCACTCCCAGGCTGTACTCGAGGTCCGACAGGGACTCCCACCCTAGATAGATTCTCCCTACGTTAGCTCGGGATCTGTCTTTTCAGGTTGTCAGAGCCTTTTAAAGTCCTGCTCAGGACCAATAGAGGGCCTCTGTATCAAGTTTTTTTTTTTTTTTTTTTTTTTTGGGTCAAACAATCAAGAGTTCAAATGTATTCTTTCTTATCACCTCTTTTCGCTGCTAGCCACAAAGGTAGTGTTTGTTTGTGTTTCTTTTCTTTTTTTGTTTATAAACAAAATTCTTGTTTTTTTCTTTACCAAAAAAAAATCTTATTTTTTTGTTCTAGGGAACAAAAAAAGAACATAAACGTGTTTGTTTGCGTTTTTGTTCCAAATCTATTTTTTTATTCTCAGGAAGAGATTTGGAACAGAAACAAAAAACAAGAAAAACGTGCTTCTTGTTTCTGGAATAATTTTTAAGAACAAATTTTCTCTCTCCTCTCTTTTTCTTCTCTTTTTTTTTCTTCTTCTTTTCTTTTTCTTTTTTCTTTGGCCGGTCGTTGGCCTTGGCCATGGCCGGCGACCAGCTGTCCAGGGCCGGCGACGCCGTCAAGGGTTGGCAACCTCGCCGGAGCACCGCCGGCCCTCGTCGGCCCGTCGTCGGCCCCTGGCCGAGGTCCGTAATCGGCCAAAAGAAGAAAAAAGGAAAAAAAAAAAAAAGAAAATAGGAAAAATAAAATAAAAATATTTAAAAATTAAAAGAAATAAAAAAATTATACAAGTTTACCAAACATGTTTCTATTCTTTTTTTATTTCTGGAACAAATTTACCAAACGCATTCTTCTGTTCAAAAATTGTTTCCCAGAGTAGAAATACTTTTTTCTATTTTTATTTTCTAGAACAATTTTTTAACAGAAACACAAATAAACACACCCAAAGTAGTGAAGTGGATATTTGAATGCCTTTTCTAGTTCTCAATTTATGGCTTTGCGGAAAGGCGACCTAGATAGAGGTTTTGCCTAAATGCTCAAGATCTCGAGCTTTTAAAAAATGAAATAGAAAGGAGATTAAAAAAAATGTTCGAAGTGCCTTTTTATTACGAAGAAGACGTATTTAGAAAAATTAGAACTGTATCTGCATTTTTGTCTTCTGGTCTTTGCAGGTGAAAGAGTGAAATGCACGCTTATTCCCACTGATGGAGATGCAATGATCTGATCGATCCACATGTAGGTCAAGCCCTTAAAAGAACTATTTTGACTAGCCAAATAAGGCGTTAACTATTTTATCCGATTGAATCATGTCATATCGAAATCCTATGATTTAAGAAAATAAAACATGGAAGCCAAAGAGGGCATGAGCTTATAGCGTTTTTACATATTTGGATTAAGTTGATATCGTAAATGTAAATGTATCTACGTTCTCGAGTAATCGAAATCTATCTAAAACTCTATCATCATTTTAAAGGAAAAAAGGGTCATTTCCTATTCTAATTAAAGTATAAATTTCCAGATGGGTTTCAAGAAGTCCAACTTTTCTTTTTTGGCTGTAAGGTTGCCTGTCGACTTAGAATCTAAAGAATTTGGGCTAGAAGAACATTACAAGGCCATGTCCAAAATCCTTCATTAGATTTTGCCAACACCAGTTTGATGATCTGTCCAAGCCCGGTAAGCCCGAGACGTAAATGGATGGGCCTTGAGGACGATACTGTACATCTAAAAAGCCCTTTGTGCCTACCATTCGGTTTGATTTGGCCCGACCTGAGAAATCATACACATCTTTTCTTTCAACAAGATTACGTTCTCGTGGAAATTCAACTCGGTCCACCCATTTCGAGGCAATAGAATTGAAAGCTCTAACGATTGAGTTTATCGCGATGAAATTCCGATGGTAAAATGAGCAAGACTTTCCATGTTCAGTTCCCGCTCGGTATGGTTCCTAATGAATCCATTTGACTATTTGGGCAAAATAATAATTTGAAGTATCACTTCATGGGAAGGAGGAAAGACAAAAAAATGAATCGAAGTTGTGAACACAATCAAATATTTAGGACATTATCCTCCTTTTGAGTATTCTTGATGCTCATTCTCTACAAAGGAAGGATAGAAAAAAGAGAAACTTTAGAGATTGATGCTTGGAAGTGCCTTATTCTCTCAAGACTCTTGCTCATGGAACCACAAAAAGAAAAAGGAAAAAAAAAAAAAAAAAAAAGAACTCCGCTAGACTAATCTGCATACTGTTGAAGAAATACCTTTGATTTAGGATCCAATTTAAGGTACCCATCGAGAGGCAAAATCCCAAACCATTCAATTCCCGATTGGCAATATATCCGTCACACCTCGACTTACAAAAAAAAAGGCATGACACCGGCCATCCTTTCACCAAAGGACGCAGTCTCAACATAACCAAAATTCAATCCGATATCAACATATATACATCCACATATGTATATTTGACAAAAAAGGCATTTGGTTACAATATCAGATTATATCTATAACCCACCAAAACAAAACATAAACATTTTACAAAGACTAACTTATAAACTTATTAACTATGTACAAGTCATACCAAAAAGTTTCCACCACAAAAGTCCTCTCCGAATGAATGCTCACACCTACTCGCGACTCGCTGAAGTATCTGAAAAATAAGTATAAGAGAGGAGTGAGCTACCACGGCTCAGTGAGTAACATATTTATTCTAAGCGGATCGAGAAATCACTACATACATTTAAAACACAATCATAACTCACTTTATCAAAATATATAAGCATAATCCAAATACCGAAGATACCAATGATCCAATCCATTAGTCAATCTCATAAAACATATGTTAATGGTCTATTCTATTGATTAATCTCATCACATCACATCAATGGTCCATTCTATCGACCAAACTCAAATCACACGTCAATGGTCCACTCCATTGACTAACTCATGCTCAAATGTCTAACTATGGTCACGCATAACGCCTGTGACAAGACGACCAAGATTCCTCCCTTGGCAAGTTCTCCACCTATTATGCCACTCACAAGGATATTGTAGACTAGTATATGCATACCCACACACCCCTTAGGGTTCACAGAGACATTGAGCATCAACCACCAATCACACGTCAATGGTCCACTCCATTGACTAATTCATGCTCAAATATTTAACCATGGTCACGCGTAATGCCCGTGACAAGACGACCAAGATTCTCCCCTTGGCATGTTCTCCACCTATTATTAGCCAGTGGCTCAATTCACAAGGATATCCTAAACTAGTATGCGCATACCCACACACCCCTTAGGGTCCACAGAAACATTGAGCATCAACCACCATTCACAACATCCAATAATCCAACATCAGAAAGAAAGTCATATCACAACTCAAAATTTGATAAATAATATCAAAGTATTCTCCAAAATATTTCATGATTCTTTCACAAAAAATTTCACAAACCATTTTTCAAACAACCATTCAAATCAAGGTCGAAATATAACTTCCTTCGAACAATAAAAATGATAGTAATAGCTTGATCTTGTTTTATGCAACAAAATATGTTTTTTATCAACTCATAGAATATATATTCCATCATGTTTCTCAAAACAGGAGTTTAAAATACAAAGAAAAAATAGTGACACTAACTTAGGAAAAGCCAAAAAATAACTACAACGCTCACTCGAACCAACGCACTTGGATCCCTAACAATTAACGGAAGAACAATATCAAAAAGCCGAGTAAAAAGGGATATTCTTATAATGACTCGCCTATATTAGGCCTATTTGTCGATAAAACGACACCTATGCGCCACGAAAGCTTGCATTTAGCATAAATCCATTGTTTTCCGCTACGCTCAGCCCATGCGCCAACTTTGACACGCCATAAGTTCCTCCACAAAATTCCGTTTCAAGCCATCTTACAGTCTTTAGAAAACTCTCTTAATGTGCAACAACAACCCCAACTCAGCCGCCCCAAAACAGTACCAAAAAAAAAAAAAAAAGACCCGAAGCTACTGTTCGCTATACTATCAGAATGCCCCCAACTTCAAAATTTCGTTCCGAACAAACGGCAAGCTCAAATCATGATCCGTAAGATGCTATAGCTTTATAACACCCCAAAGTACCATTTCTACAAAAATATGCAGCTCAACGACTCAAAAATCGGGCTTTGCCACACAAATATCCAAGAAATCCGAATTTCGAGCCCTAATTGTAGCGATTGCTTCGAGTAGATGATTAAAGGCTTCGATTTCTTATCGGTGTTGCAAAACACACTTGAGTTGGCTTGATGAGGTGTCCAGATCACGTGCGTGCCAAAATTTTTCCCTTTTTCCCTGGCTTGATGAGGCGTCCGGATCACGTGCGCGCCAAAATTTTTCCCTTTTTCCCTTTTTCCTTTCTATTCTTTTTCTCTTCTCCCCCGTTCCTTTCGTTCCCTTGCTTCTGCCCGTGTTCTTCTCTCTCTCCCTCTTTCTCTCTGTTTATAACCCAGCCGAAGCTTCTCCACTTTCCTTTAGCTTTTTTGTTGACTTTTTAACCTTTTCTTTTCCTTCGATTTTCTTTCTTTCTTTCTTTCTTTTTAAAACCCATATATTACAATATATGTAGATGATGGTGAATGGAGTTGCAGTTCTGCATTTATGGCCGTCCAAACTCAAAGCTTCGTCTGCTGGAGATCTCAACTTAACTGCTCAAAGATCTGCTTTCCCGTGCAGGTCATGGTGCCATGCTCGCATCTTGTGTCACTCGAGTTCATATCATGATCTTCTCGATGACATTTAGATTCTATCTACACCATTCCTTTCCGTTGGAATCAATTCTGCTTGTCAAAGTTCTATGCTCTGCAGTGTTGATACCTTAAACAAGGATCCCTTTGGCGTGTTATTCACAAGAACAGTGGATTCCAGAAATCAGACATTGATGTTAAGCAAGTGGAGCATATATGTTACCACCATGGAGCATATATTCTTCACAAGAGGTTACAGATCACTTTTCAGGACTTTTAAGATCATTGTCACTCCCTGGGAAGTCCATCAAACCACAAGCAAGAGCACACAACTAGCTGAAGAGCGAAACAAGCACGACTTCTTGTAGAAATACTGGTTTTCCAGGATTTTCACATGGATCGGTCCATCAATTCTCGCAGCCAGGGAGGAGAAATTGCAGTGAATTTTGAAAGCAGCGAAAGCTCGAGTAAAGAGACCGTTATGAATAGAAGCAACACTCCTGGAACGTCTGAGAGACGCAGAGTCTCGTTCCATGAGGTACTGAATGAAGCGCTTCGCCGACAGAGCCAAGACACGTCCGACCAGCTTAGCTATCGATCGAGATCCAGTCCAGATGGTTCTTCCCGCGAAAGCCCATGGACAAAGGTTGGCTGGAGCAAGGTGAAGTCTCAGTTAACGCACCTTCATGGTAAGGAAACGCGTCAACCAGATGAGCACAAGGACGATATGGTCGAAGATATCCCCGAAGAACTGAAGAAGATGACAGTTGGTGCGTTACTGATTCTCCAATCCTTGGTTCTATTGATAATTGTGCTTGCCTTGATTTGTAGCCTCAGTATACCTAGTCTAAAGAAGCGAACCCTGTGGGATCTTCCGATATGGAAATGGGAAGCAATGGTTTTGGCTTTAGTATCGGGACACTTAGTATCAAGTTGTGTGGTCCGGGTTGTCGTCAAAGTGGTCGAGCGGGTTTTCCTACGGCACAGGAGGGTTCTATACTTCATCTACGGACTATGGAGGGCAGTGCGAAACTGCCTCTGGTTGGGCCTTGTTTTGCTCGTGTGGCATCTCGCTTTCCATCCCCAAATGGAGAAGGCTGGCAGCGGGGCCTTGGCCTATGTGACCAGGGTTTTAGGGTGCTTCCTGGTGGCATCAGTGATTTGTCTCTTGAAGACGCTCCTCGTCAAGGTCCTCGCTTCATCCTTCCATGTCAATACCTACTTCGATCGGATTCACGAGGCTCTATTTGAACAATACGTCATCGAGACACTCTCGGCGAAAGCAGCAATGAGGTACGATGCAGGGGAGGAGGAATGTGGCGATGCCCCCAAGACAACGGAGTTGCAGCATGAGAACGCTGCTTCAAGGGATCTCAGAGAGAGACTTCTACCGAAAGGTGGCAGATCGATGAAGAGTGGAAGATCAACAGACCATCCCAAGATTGGAGGAAGCGCAGATTTAGCTGGAAGGAGGATTAATCAGAAGAGCGCATCGGCTTGGTATATTGGGAGGATGATGGATATCATTCAGCACGAGACTCTATCGACTCTGGATGAGAAGATACTGGATTCAAACTTGGAAGATGGGTCTTTGATGGAGATCAGAAATGAGAAAGAGGCAAAAGATATGGCCAAGAAGATCTTTCTCAATGTGGCCAAACCTGGGTCCGAGTAAGTGTAGGTTTTGCTCCTTGTTGGGGAGTAACATTCTTGTCTGTAAACTGCAAAAACAACCTGAGGATGTTCAGTGATCAGTTCCTACCTTCACTTTACAGTGTCTTAATTTTCCTCATTTAACAGGCTGATTGGTCGGGATGACCTGATGCAATTCATGAAGAAGGATGAAGCTGAGAAAATCATAAACCGTGCTGCTCAAGGAAAACAAGTAATTGATGAGAAATGTCTTGAAAGTTGGGTGGTGAGCAACATTTTCCCTCCTATAAACTACAAAGGATAAGTCATCAAGTACAACTGATATGATCCTCTCTCTCTCTCTCTCTCTCTCTCTCTCTCTCTCTCTCTCCCTCCCTTTGTGACATATCTTAAAGCCATGTGAAAATACTGAGAGTTTGCTTGTTATAGATTAATGCCTTCAAAGAGAGAAAGGCACTTGCGCGATCTCTCAACGACACCAACACAGCTGTCGACGACCTCCACAACATGCTCAACGTTCTCGTGGCTGTCATCACTGCCGTTATCTGGCTTATCATACTTGGAGTCCCCATCATGCAATTCCTTGTCTTCATAAGCTCGCAGCTCCTTTTGTTGGCCTTCGTCTTTGGGAACAGCTGCAAGACGGTATTCGAAGCAATTATCTTCTTATTCGTGATGCACCCGTACGACGTTGGTGACCTCTGCGAAGTGGATGGAGTGCTGGTATGCGTCAGGGGGACAGAAAGATCTGTTCTCACCAGTTAAATTTTGTGACCTTTCATGCTCTTACTCTCGTTCTGGTTCTCAGATGTTTGTTGAAGAGATGAATATACTGACCACTGTGTTTCGGAAGCTCGACAACCTGAAGATCAGACACCCCAACAGCGTCTTAGCCACCAAGGCTATAAGTAATTACAACCGTAGCACGGAGATGGTGGAGATCATTAATTTTTGCCTGCACATCTCCACTCCCATGGAAAAGATCCACAAGCTGAAAGAAAGCATTAAACAGTACGTATATGACTTCATTTCCTTCGTAAACTTTTATTATGCTAATGTTGCCTTTCATCTGCATAATACGAGGTCGATCCGTGCTAGAGCAACAAAATCGAATTAGGACACAGCCTCGAGATCAAAGCATCTTCTGCTTGCTCATGGGATCTAATGTTTCCTTGATGACTTCTACTAACCCGCGATGATTCGTCGCTGGAAACTGCAGGCACGTGAGCAGCCGGAGCGACCGCTGGCACCCGGGTCCAATGGTCCTAATAAGGGACCTAGAGGACATGAACAAGATAACCGTGACGCTGTGGGTCAAGCACAGGATCAAGCACTTCGAGAACAAAGAGAGGTTGATCAGGAGGGCCGGCCTGATCGAAAACTTGATCGAGATATTCAGACAGGAGGAGATCGAATACCGGATGCTGCCTCTCGACGTGAATGTCCGCAACCTGCCAAGCCCGACCTCGGACCGGCTTCCTTCCAATTGGACAGCTTGTGCCACCGAACACCGAAAGCTATCCAACCGGGATGATCGCGAGAAACTAATTTTTGGAGTCAAGGCATAATTCCTACTGTGTTCGAAAACAATTAGACGAAGGCGTGAACCGTTGAATCGAGACCGATCAGACGGTTCACATATTAGGTGTCTTTAATCTGACGGTGGACAATACTAGCTGTCCGACGGACGACCGTTTACTTTAATCCTACGATATAAATGCTCAGGCTATAGATAGATCCCGAAATCACGCTTTCCTCCAAATAAATGTCGTAGATTTTGCGGGAACCCATGATGTGTATGAGTTGACTTTTTAGTGTTTACCGTTTGTTGTTCTTGCTCTGGATGTTTGGACTTCAGTTATGGAACGTGATAACGAAATGCTCTCCTTCATTAGTCCTGTTCTTCAATCTCTCCCGCGTTTACTTCAAAACCCAGAACTACAATCGCCCATTGAGGGCTGGAAGCGCTCTGTCCTGCGCACCGTCTCGCCGCCTCCATTCTTGCTCCGATGCAGACTCGCTCGTGTCGTTTCTGATACTTGCCTTGAGCAAATGCTCCTCCGCCTCTAGCTGCGGGGCGGTTCACGCTCGAGTCGTCAAATCCGTGAATTACCACCATGGGTTCATCGGCGATCAGCTCGTGTCGAAGTACGCGGAAGTGGGCTGTGAGGAACATGCGGAGAAGTTGTTCGACGAAATGCCTGAGAAAGATTTAGTGTCGTGGAATTCTTTGATTTCGGGGTTTTCGCGTAGAGGGTGCCTGGCTAAGTGCTTGTATGCATTCCGTAGGATGAGAAATGAGACTTTTATGAACCCCAATGAGGTTACTCTCGTGTCGGTCATCTCATCTTGTGCTGATGTGAAAGCTCTGGATGAAGGTAGGTCTATTCATGGGCTCTCGGAAAGATTGGGCATGTTGATGGAGGTAAAGGTTGTTAATTCTTTGATTAACATGTATGGAAAATGCAGGAAATTGGGTGCCGCTTGTCATTTGTTTGACATAATGCCTGTGAGGAGCTTGGTTTCATGGAATTCGATGATTGCTGTATATGCTGAAAACGTGTCACCAATGGAAGGGATCAGTTGTTTTAAATTAATGAGAAGGAATGGAATTCAGCCTGATGATGCCACTCTGGTGGCATTACTTCAAGCATGTGAAAGTGTAGGTTCTATTAGACTAGGAGAATCTGTTCATTGTGTAATATGTCGCCATGGGTTCTATGGACGGATGTCGATTGTGACTGCTCTTTTGGATTTGTATGCCAAGACTGGGAGGTTGGATGCCTCACGCCAACTTTTTCTTGAGATAAGAAACCCAGATAGTATTGCTTGGACTGCAATGCTTGCCGGCTATGCTGCTCATGGGTACGGGTCAGAAGCAGTCACTCTCTTTGAACTCATGGTTAAGAAAGGAATGAAGCCTGATCATGTCACATTTACTCATCTATTAAATGCTTGTAGCCATTCAGGGCTAGTAGAAGAAGGGAAATGGTACTTCCGAACTATGTTTGAATTTTATGGGGTGGAGCCTACATTAGACCACTATTCATGCATGGTTGATCTCCTTGGTCGTTCTGGGTCCTTAAGAGATGCATATGAGCTTATCAAAAGCATGCCAATGGAACCTAATTCTGGGGTATGGGGTGCTCTTCTCGGTGCATGCAGAATTTACAGAAACGCTGAACTTGGAAAGGAAGCTGCAGAGCACTTGATTAAACTGGATTCTTCGGATGCAAGAAATTATATTGTGCTCTCAAATATATACTCAGCGGTCAGTCTATGGAAAGATGCTTCAGAAATGAGAGCATTGATGAAGGAAAATTGTCTTACCAGATTGCCTGGATGTAGTTATATTGAACACGGAAATAAGATCCATCAATTTGTCGTGGGTGACCGGTCTCATCCATTGTCACATAGGATATACACCAAATTGACAGAACTGATTGGGAAGATTCGCAAGGCTGGACTTGCTCCTAAAACAGAATTTGTCTTGCATGATGTTGATGAGGAATTGAAAGAGGATATGATCAATGAGCACTGCGAGAAGTTAGCAATCTCATTTGGGATTTTGGTGACTAACCCAGGTAGAACACTAATAGTAAGGAAAAATCTAAGAATATGTGGCGACTGTCACAGCTTTGCCAAGATCATATCGTTGATTGAAAAGCGCACCATTATAATTCGAGATCCAAAGCGGTTTCACCATTTTACTGGTGGAATATGTTCGTGTGCTGACTATTGGTGACTCAGTTTCAAATTCACCATTTTCCTAGAGGAGGTTAGAATCTGTACAACAGATGTATAGCTCAATGCAAAGCTTTGTGGTTAATTGGCAATTTCTAACTGAGCCAGGTTGCTGTTGTGTATTTTTCAGTGTTGGAAACAGAACAAACTTCTTGTCCGCTCCGCAAAAGGATTGGTAGAAACAAGAGGTACTTGAATAAAAAATAGGAATCTGTTTTGCTTAGTATTACAGAGACATGGCGTAGATTTGATGCAGCTCCTTTTGTTGGCCTTCATCTCCGGGAGCAGCTGCAAGACAGTATTCGAAGCAATTATCTTCTTATTCGTGATGCACCCTTACGACGTTGGCAACCTCTGCAAAGTGGATGGAGTGCCAGTATGCATCAGAGGGACAGAAAGATCTGTACTCACCAGCTAAATTTTGTGACCACCTTTCCTGTGCTCACTTTTGTTCTGGTTCTCAGAAGGTTGTTGAAGAGATGAATATACTGACCGCCATGTTTTGGCAGCTCGACAACTTGAAGATTGGACACCCCAACAGCAACTTAGCCACAATGCTATAAGCAATTACAATTGTAGCACGGAGATGGCCGAAACAATTAATTTTTGCCTGCACATCTCCACTCCCATGGAAAAGATCCACAAGCTGAAAACGAAGATTGTACAGTATGTATATGACTTCATTTTCTTCATTTCATTGGAACTTTTATTATACTAATGTTGTCTTTCATCTGCATAATACGAGGTTGATCTATGCTATAGCAACAAAATTGAATTAGGACAGAGCCTAGAGAACTTAGAGTGCAGTATCAAAGCATCCTCTGCTTGGTCATGGGGTCTCATGTTTCCTTGATGACTCAACTAATTCACGCTGATTCGTTGCTGGAAATTGCAGACATGTGGAAAGCCAGAGTGACCACTGGCACCCAGGTCTGCTGGTCCTAATAAGGGACCTAGAGGAGATGAACAAGATTATTATGACGCTGTGGCTCGTGCACAGGATCAAGCACCACGAAAATTTAGAGAGGTGGATCAGGAGAGCCGTCCTGATTGAAAACTTGATCAAGACATCAGACAGGACGATCTAGAGAAACTAATTTATGGAGGCAAGGCATGATTCCTGCTGCGTTTGAAAACAATTAAATGAAGGCGTGATCTGTTGAATCGAGACCGATCAGACGTTGACATAATAACTGTAACCTGACTTGTGGATAATACTAACTGTCCAACGGGCATCTGTTGACTTTAATCCGAGAGTTTGTCCTTCAGCTATAGAAAGAACCTGAAGTTACATATTTTCATCCAAATGAATGTCGTAAATTGCGGGAGCCCATGATGTATATGAGTTGACTTTTTGCCGTTTGTTGTTTTTTGTTCTGGATGTTTGAACCTCAGTGATGGAACATGATAACGAAATGCTCTCCTTCATTGGTGCTGTTTCCAATCTCTCCCGCGTTTACTTCAAAACCCAGAACTGCAATCGCCCATTGAGGGCTCGAAGCGCTCTCTCATGCGCACCGCCCTGCTGGATCCATTCTTGTTCTGATGCGGACTCGCTTGTGTCGTTTCTGATATTTGCCTTGAGCAAATGCTCCTCTGCCTCTAGCTGCGAGGCGGTTCACGCTCAAGTCATCAAATCCATGAGTTACCACCACGGGTTCATCGGTGATCAGCTCATGTCAAACTACATGGAAGTGGGCTGTGAGGGACGCGCGGAGAAGTTGTTCAATGAAATTTCCGAGAGAGATTTAGTGTCATGGAATTCTTTGATTTCTGGGTTTTTGCGTGAAGGGTGCCTGGCTAAGTGTTTATATGCATTTCACAGGATGAGAAATGAGACTTCTATGAACCCCAATGAGGTTACTCTTCTATCAGTCATCTCATCTTGTGCTGATGTGAAAGCTCTGGATGAAGGTAGGTCCATTCATGGGCTCTCGGAACGATTAGGCATGTCGACGGAGGTAAAGGTTGTTAATTCTCTGATTAACATGTATGGAAAATGTGGGAAACTGGGTGCCGCTTGTCATTTGTTTTTAATAATGCCTATGAGGAGCTTAGTTTCATGGAACTCGATAATTGCTGTGCATGCTGAAAACGAGTCACCAATGGGAGGGGTCAGTTGTTTTAAATTAATGAGAAGGAATGGAATTCAACCTGATGATGCCACTCTAGTGGCATTACTTCAAGGAAGAACCTTAATAATAAGGAAGAATCTAAGAATATGTGGTGACTGTCACTGCCTCGCCAAGATCGTATCGTTGGTTGAGAAGCACGCCATTATAATTCGAGATCCAAAGCCGTTTCACCGGTTTACTGATGGAATATGTTCGTGCGCTGACTACTGGTGACTCAGTTTCAATTTCAGCCGAGTAACTTTTATCTTCTTCTTAAAAAAAAAAAAATTATAAGGAGGTTAGAATCTGTACAACAGATGTACAGTTCAATGCAAAGCTTTGTGGTAGATTGGCAATTTCTAACTTAGACAGGTCGCTGTTGTGTATTGATTTTGGTGTTGGAAATAAAACGAAACTTCTTGACCGCTCCGCAAAAGGATAGGTAGAAACGAGTGATGTTTCATTAAGCTTCACCAAAAAAAAAATAATAATAATAATAATTCCTAGATGTCTTCCTTTAATGACAAGTTACCTTTATTATTCAACTACTACAGCAAACGAAAAAACTGGGTTTTCATGGATGGAGTTGATCTCCAAAAATGTCTTTTGGCATCATTTCCTGTCGTAGCCTTAGAGCAATGAGAAATGTGGAAGATATCTAAGGAAAAACTCAAGAGTCTCTTCGGCAGGGATTACAATTCACTGGTTTTCAGAAGAAGATAAGCGATCCAAACAGATTTAACGGTCATTTTATTTTCTCACATCACCGCTTTACCTTCTGCATACAATTCCCCTCCCTCCATGCGCACTTCCACATGCAACCTCAAATGATTCTTCATTGCCCGCCAAATCGGGTTTCACTTCCGACCCAAAGCTCGAAACTGCGCAATCCGTTGAGAAGAGACCAGAAGCAGCAAATCTGTCCGCTCCTCCCATAATGGGCATTGGTGCTGTTATTTTGACTCTACCCTGGTAATTTGTCTTGTAGGTCTGGCCAAGCACTCCATCGACGCTCGGGCTTAGCGAGTAGAATTTGAAGTTGAGCTCCAAATGGGCATAGCAGTTGTCCTTTGTCACATTGTATCCGTGCACCCGAGATTCCTCTGCTGTAATGGGTACTACCCGAGCAACTATCGCGAACAGATCTTCCATTTTGACCTCCACCTTGTTATTCGTCATGGGCCGTCGGATCTCCAGTCCTGTCTCCGGTGACCACCATCTTTGTCCCTCGCCCATTGGCACCTTGATTTCTTCTCCGTCAAAACGGATCAGCATATTGTTCACCAACTCTTCCCACTTTGAAACTCGCCGTGCCCCAATATAAAGCTTATGGGACCCAAACAAGATGCCGACAGACTCAACCCAGGTGAAGTCCCTTCCCCTGCTGCTACTCTTGCCAATGAAATGGGCATTGATGTGAATGCTAGGATCAGAAACCAAGCAGAAGTCTTTGTCCTTCTTGCCGTGAAAGTAGAACATGACCCCATCACCTCCGATGAATCGTGGGTCTTGGCAGACAGCCCCTGGCCTATCACAAGCTAATTTTGATCCAAAAGTTCATTAAAACATTACTATGTAAGCGACATTTCGATTGATTGGGACGATAACAAGTCAGGAACGGCAATGCTAGAACATAATGAGTATAGTGAATCGTGTTCATTCCAAGGAAATAGGCAGTGCAAACAGGTACCTATTACGCACGAACTTTCATAAGAGAGATGGTGAAGCGGCAAAGAATCCATTTCTTACCGCAGTAAGGTTTACAAAGTCTGCAATCTACTTCACAGAGCCTAGGACAAGCGGCCGGACAAGTGTGGAGGATTCCATAACACTGGCCGAAGAACGGATCGTGGCACGCTGCTTTCCCCGCGCTCACTCCAATGGTCATGACACCAAGGAAGCACAGCATGCCGAAAAGCAGCGACGGGCCTCCCATGATTTCCTCACACTCTTCCTTGCAGCCTGAGTTACAGGTCAAGAGAAGGGTCAGTACTTAAACACCATCGGATGCACTTGAAGTGTTTGGCAGCACTAGACACTGAACTAATACTATGAAGTAGGAGAGCGAGGTTAGGTGGCTGCTTGCGCGAGAAGTTTGATAAATTAGAACGAGGTCAACTCCCTTGTTTTTCTAAGCATTCGATCAGGCAAATGGAAGCAATGCAGTTTGCGAGTACGCATCGAGATTCTGAGCGAAGATTTAGTCAATGTTCGCAGTCTTCCATAAGCAGAAAACCAGTGGAGCTACGAAAGCTGTCAATTGTATATTTTAACATTCGATCGGCTTTTGGATGGATCCAATGTCTAGGGACGAGAGTTGGACGACTCTCTACATGTGGGATCCTCACGAGGATTTATTGCACTCCAAGACTTTTTCCATGGTTTCATTGTGATCAGTGTACGTAGATTGGAACTAGTTTCGATGTGTACTGACACTCGAAATTCTCAAAGGAACTTATGTGGACATGTTCTTAGTGAATCGATCCTCTTGTCTAGTAATTTGCCACAACTTGCGCGTCAATCCCAACTTCGGCATTTGGTTAGATATTTTGTCATACCCCAGTCCAATGAAAGCAACGGGCCAAAGGGTTTGAACAAAGAGTAGCTCCCAACATGCTTATAAGATGACAAAGGGGGTAGAAATGAACTGAATCATGCACCGAATAGGGAGAGAGCAATTTAGAGATATATATATATATATATATATATATATATATATATGTGAAAATTAAAATTAACTCTTGGAGGCATTTTTTGACGCAACAACAAATTTTCCTTTGGAAGTCCAAAGCTAAGCAAGTCCAAATTAGAGCACTATTAGGATTAATGATCTCTTAGGAAAGTACCTATTTGTATATCAAATGACAAAACCATGAGGCTTACTATAAATTAGGCCAAAGTGGATAATACCTCGAATGAATTAATCTAGGGATGTCACATTATAATATGAGAGCGGGAACCCTTCTAGTAGGTGTGTGGTTCGAAGACGAATTAGGCGGAAGCTACTGGACTTGTAACGTCTTGGTCCAATAACGGCAGGGCGTAGTTGTTGGAGTTAGAGGGTCCAGACAAGGAATGACTCCTATCAAACTTCTAGGATGGCGAAGGGAGCAAGAATAAAACAAACTATGCACCAAATAAGAGGAGCGATTTTGAGATGTGTGTGTGTGTGTGTGTGTGTGTGTGAAAATTAAAATTAATTCACAGAGACATCTTTTGACATAATGATAAGCTTTGCTTTGGAACTCCAAAGTTAAGCAAGCCCAAGTTAGAAGACTACCGGGATGGGTGACCTCTTAGAAAAATGTCTATTCGTGAATCATATGACAAAACCGCGAAGTTCGACAAGGGTCAAGCCAAAGCAGACGATACTTTAGATGCATGAAGATGATCATTGTCCTAAATGTATTATTTACGTTCACTAGTTGTTTCGTCGGTTTTGGATCTCGCAACAAAATATCTTTCACCAAGTATTATATTTTGGTTTTTATTAAAGAAGGCTCAAGTTCTGTATGAGTTTTGGATAGAGAGAGTCAGATACAAATAAGACTATACACCACATAATCTTGAATTCAAAGAAGTTGCTGACTTAACACGAGCTTAATATTAATGATAATCAATGTCGAAACCTAATTAGTGATGTCATCTAAACTCACTTTAACATAATAATGTAAGCCCATTAAAATTAAAGTGGTTTATACAATATCGGAGATGTTTCGACAACATTGAATGTTAACAAAACACATAGAAAGCACTACTCTCTACCAAGTTCGAGGACACAACATCAAAATTTAATCAACGACGTTGAATAATGAGGATAACACCTAGTAGACACCGCTCTTAGATTAATATGAGGACACAACATCAAAACTTGATCGACGACGTTGGACAATAGTAATAACACCTAGCACATATTACTCCTAGATATGTATAAAGACACAACGTCAAATTATAATCGACGATGCTGAATAATAGTAAATAACACCTAGCACACACTACTCTTAAATGTGTATGAGGACGCAACGTTGGAATCTAATCAATGACGCTAGACAGTGGATTAGCATTGGAATTTAATCGACAGCACTACCTAGGATATAGACACTCGTCGAAATTGAATTAACAATGGAAATCTTAAGTTATAGCTAAGCTAGATTAAGTAAGGATAAAAGTAAGATAAAGTAATTTTGTGTGTTGTTCGGGTGAGTCCTTTGTTGGATTGCCTATGATATTTATAGGCTAATTTGATAACCATCAATGGTCAATTACTTCCTCTTCAAGAGTCGCTTCACGTTCTTTTTTGAACCACCTTAATCATATCTTATTTGACAATATTCCCATGGCTTGATCAGCAAGGATTGACTGTTCCTCTTGAATTCGGCACCCTTTCAACCGTTCCTGCCTAATTCCACTGTCAATGTTGTGTCTTAAATAGTGAGCCTCGGCTTCGACACGTGGCAACCAACTGCTTTTAATATCTTTTGTTTCATCACCACTTTTGGGCTGGGCCGATGTAAATTATATCCCACATACTACAATGAGGGCGATTTTAGAATTTTTTGCACCATATGACCACCACATGCTTGCAGGGGTATTTTTGGATGTCAACATATGCCTTCTTTTAAATGAAATACCTTGTTTTGTGCATAGTTTGCTACAGATAATCATTATATATTTCTCTATTCTCCGACATATTTGCAGCTGATACAAATCAACAGCTCCTATTGTATCTTAACATGTCACTTTGACTTTTGGTAGATATTCTTAATTTTAAATCATCGTCTCGTACTCCAAATAGAAGAATACGCTTTATCATTTCCTTTTGGTACCTTTGTCTTTTTTCTTAAACCCCAAATCCTTTATAATCTGCTTGTAAGTTTTCCATGGCTACCGAAGCTCCCAAATTCATATATGAATCCTATATTTCAAACTTCGGTCTCCTTTTTCATACTGAGGAAGTTAGCTATTGTCAATTTTGACCATTGAGCATTGTAGAAGAGCATATAGAAGCATTACTCCTTAGGCCTATCCTTTTGAATCACAATCATGTTCCACTTCCTCTCGAGCCTTACTTTTCAATTAGGAGGAATGAGAAACTCATGATACAACTTCCCTCCATCAAGGATATCCGGACGTCTGCTCCTATCAAGCTTAGAAGCTTCCTTATGTTCGAAGAAAATTTCCATGCTTGGTATTTGCAATTGCAGGACGATTTACTAACCCGATTAACATGGATGAATGTGGGCATAGAGATGGCACTGGGGGTTAGCATGCTATCTCATGACCTAAGTAGAGGTTTAGTGGGTTTTGTCATTTGCTTCAAGTCCCTAGCTACAGTTAAGCTAGATTAATTAAGGATAAAAGTAAAATAAAGTAATTTCGTGTGTTATTCAGAGGGTCCTTTGTTGGAGTGTCTGCAGTATCTATAGGCTAATTTGGTAACCATCAATGGTCAATTACTTCCTCCTCAAAAGTCATTCCACATTCTTTGTTGAGCCGCCTTATCCATATCTTATTCAACAACATTCCCATGGCTTGATCAACAAGGATTGATTGTTCCTCTTGAATTTTGGCGCCCTTTTAACCATTCTTGCCTAATTCCACCATCTGATATTGTGTTTTCAACAGTGATCCTCAGCTTCGACACGTGGCAACCAATTGCTTGAATTATATGTCTTTACTTATATGCCCATCTAAATTTAGCCTAAGGGTTCTTGAAATCCTTGATTGTCCTTTGGTTTATCACCACTTATGGGCTAGGCTAACGTAAATTATAGCACACATATAGCAATGAGGACAATTTTAGAATTTTCTGCTCCTTGTGACCAGTTGATGCTTACTGGGGTATTTTTAGGTGTCAACACTAATATAGATATCGGGTTTACAACAGTATACCTAAAGGATGTACGCAAAAGTTATGGAAAAATGAGTCCAACAGTTACTTCCCTTTTGGTATTATACTTTGATTGTGTTATCAAAATTGTGTGAGAAAAGAGAAGATTAGAGTGCTGTGAAGAAGAGAGAGTAATTAAGAGACTTGGTACCATGACTCTATCATTACTACTTTTCATGATCAATCACTTCTATTCACGTTAATAATCACTTTTTTTCATATTCAAACGATCACTTCTTTTTATCTTCAATAGTCAATTTTTTTCATGATAACAAACTATTTCATCAGTAAGTCTAACTTTATGTAAGGAGTAATTCATGTAATCCAAAACTGCTTTTGATTTCAAACGGAAAGCTAAGTTCTATATGAGATCTTAAATTTTATTTTTCTATTAATGATGTATGATCCATTGAACCACTCAATGCACACAAAAATCCACCATTGACGGACTTGCGATTAGAGGAACTCTCTTTTAGAAATAACTAGCTTTTTCGCGCGTGATGCACGCGTTTCATACTATAAATCAATTGAAAATTTGAATAATTACTTAATAAATATATGTGGATCTTTGCTTTTTTTTTTTTTTGGTCGAACAAATTATGCTTATTGAAAGCTTCAATTTGTGAGAATCAGTCTTAAGTGACATATTATCTAGTCAATTATTAATCTATTGAATGGATATCAATTCAATTTTAAATTTTTCAATTTTGTCAATCTAATTTTAGACCTTTTATATGAGATTCCAATGTACTTTTTTTCTATCCAATTTTCGCTTAAAATCGCTTACACGATGGTCTAATCATTGCTAATTATTCTTTATGGCACAATGCTATATCAGCTTGTTCTTGTTTTTCTTATGTGCATTATCTTGTTCATCGTATAAATATGTTTTGTCTTCGTATAGAGACAATCGTTCTAGAAGGTCTTTAAATCTGTTTACTAAATTAATATATATTTCTTACCTTCTCAGGGAGGGATGGGATGGGGACGCGCAAGTTTCAAGAGTGGGTTTCGACTCCCACGCCCTGCAAGAGGCAGAGCAAAAGTCTGAGAGTGAGTGTAGAGTAGGTATAGAGTAGGACTGACCAAAAAAAAATTAATATATATTTATATATCCTATCTCTAACCCTCTTCTTTCTTTCAAGCTTTTACTCTACCCTTTTACAAAACACGGAAGTCGAACCTTATTCCTATGATACTAGCGTCCGTACCTCCAATTCTCTTGGGCTGCATCAAACCCACATGTATAACCAAAGCATAATTTTCTCATATTGTCTCTCAATGTAACTCTTCTTTCTTTCCTCTTAACTCTTATTTTTTCACAAGTGTAATCGAGATTTTCGGGTTACAATTGTCACCGCAAAATGGAAAAAATTCAATACCAAGCTCCAACTACTTCACTAACTTAATACGGATGAGAGGGCATAATTTGAAATGTGGGGCGGGCACCAAAATTCGAAAGTTCCCCATATATATACATATATACACATAAGTATAGATTGCAATTTAAAAAAAAATTACGGCAAACAGTACACGGGAATGATTAAGAATTCGGTGGATATACGTATATATCAATAGTGGGCCGAGTCTATCTAAAACCTTCCGATATTCACGCACGTGATGCTATGGACCACGAGACGACATGACCCATGATGGGCCTTCCCTTGTTTCTCTTTCATTCTCTTTAATGGGTAGGGCCCAGGACGCGGTCACTACGGGGTTCAGTCTATTTTGCAAAATATTAATGATTTGAAAAATATTATCTTAAGAGTAATTACTTGTATCGTTTCAAAAGATGAATTCATGAAAATTTCACATCATTTATAAAAATATTTAGATATAAATTATTGTTGATAATAAAAATATCGATCATTGACATATTATTTTTAGTAATACAAGTAATTATTTGTAAGAAAAAATTTTAATTTTTTTTTTATTTTTTCATGAAATAAGGGGAGCCTAAAGGATAGTCAAACCTATGGAACTGATTATTTTACTTTTTTGTCCTCCTAGTCTTCAAAAAATATTTATGGTGAGTTTAATATTTCAAAAAATTCACTTTTTTTTTTTTTATCACCCACCCTGAGTGACGCTTGATTGGCTTTGGCCTCTCCCCTCACGAGGGGAGGGGTCGAAACCCCAACTCGTCGGGGTGACTTACCCCGCAGTGGTACGTGTGTGGTGACTAGCACGTATCGCTCCCAGTAATTTATTCCCGGCATCCAGCCGTGCGGGGTTCCCTGGATCATCAAAAAACAAATATTTACTTTTTTCCCTTCTATTATTGGTCATGCCTCATATGGTATCGGCAAAAATCGATGAACTCGATCCGCAATTCACGTGCGATCGGGTCACGATAGTGGGGCGGACTGACCAGAGCGGGCGGCGCATCGCCGCCGTTGACCGGCACGAATCTTTGATCGAGAGAACCGCGGGCTCACGGCGCCACTCGATCCAGGCCGTCGCTTCCCAATCGTACGCCCCCCGGCATCGGACGGATAAAGACCGAGATGAAAAGGCCAAGGCGGGGACCCACGCTGACACGTGTCAAATGGGTATGACGAGTATTTTCCTTGTGTTTTTTTCGCCTCTCCAAAATGAATCTACGGAGTGGGGGCGGTGGAATCCACGATAAAATCCAGTCCAAATGCGGTACATGCGTTGGAATATTCTCTCTCTATCTAAACATGAATATAATTTGTTTTAATTTGATTTTTGTTTAAATATAAAATTAATATAACTAGCTAAAAGTATCGACACTCATTACGAATACAACATGCCTAATAAAATAAATTGTATGACACGACCAATGCAATTATAGAACCGTGCTAATGTTGACACCACACAATATGCTACTTCATTTGAAAACTATAATCGACATGTAACACGATAATTATAATATTACACAACTTTCGTTGATACCTATTTGGGCAATGTACAATTTTGCTACCTCAAAATAATCTGAAGATAAGGTCTCATCCTATGGGAGGACCATTGCGTGGGATATGTTTTGAATTTGCTGATTGCATATCTTTTTCGTGATATGGGTGTCATTGTTATAAAACCTTAAAGATTAAAAAAAAAAGCCGAAGTCGATGATATACATCAGCACAATTAAAAAACCCGTCGATTCGCATTTGAAGAGACGAATCCATTCCAATCGAGTTCGAACCCGTCTAACCACGCGTTAGCTCGCGCAAAGGGATCGTGTCGGGAATGGCCTGGTCTAATCCGACTCGATTTAGGTCCCCAAAAAAGAAAACAAAGAAGGAAGGTTCGTAAGAAGCGCCTGGCGTCGGGATAAAATAAAGCCCTCAGGGGATTTTGGCCCCACCTCCGATTGCAAAAAAGAGGAGCAGAGCACGCACTAAAGCCAGACAAGAACTCAATCCAAACCCGTCAGTCAATCACCGAGTCCCACTCGGTCTCCCGACTCAGCCCCCAGCATCGAAACTCGTTCCCCAGAACTCACCCCCCACCGCCGCCGCATCATCATCATCATCGCTCCTCCACCAGAGAAGATAAAGAGAGAGAGCGAGACAGACGAAGGTGCAGAAGAAAGGAAGAATCTCTCTCTCTTTTCTCTTTCTCGCGCCTCAGCCTCGCGCCACCCATGGATTCTCCCGCCACTCCCGCCGCCGCCGCCGCCTCCCCGCTCTCCGATTCCCAGCAGCGCCACCTCCTCCACAAGCTCGACGTCTTCAGGCTCCAGGGCCGCGACCGCCGCGGCCGCGCCGTCCTCCGCGTCGTCGGCAAGTTCTTCCCCGGTAAATGCCCGCGACCGTCATTAAAGAAAGATGATCGATGGTGATCTCTGCCCATTGCCTGATTTTTTTTTTTTTTTTTTTGTCTTGTTTTCTGTTTTGCTGATGGATGATTAAAGCTCGGTGGGTGAGCGTCGGGGCGTTGACGAAGCACCTGGAGGAGAGGGTCTTCCCCAAGCTGGAGGACCGCAAGTTCGCGGTGGTGTACGTCCACAGCGGCGTCCGGAGGAGCGAGAACTGCCCCGGCATCTCCGCCCTCCGGTCGGTCTACGAGGCCATCCCCGCCGGCGTGAAGCGCAACCTCGAGGCCGTGTACTTCGTCCACCCGGGGCTCCAGGCCCGCCTCTTCCTCGCCACCTTTGGCCGCCTCCTCTTCGCCGGAGGGTGAGTGGCCGTTTCGGTTTTTGACGACGTGTTTCGGATCGACGGACATTCACAACGTAAACATCGGCGTTCGACATAGAATTTCCCGAAATTCTAGACGATAATATTATAATTTTCCGACGAATTAAAAACCTTTCTTTACCATCCTCTTTTAATTCTTAATTTTTATTTTCTGTTGTGATGAATATTCGAAATCGTTATGGACGTAAAAATCACAGATTCTTTATTGGCGGAAAATAAAAATTGATGGTTTTTATTTGTTTCGGGATAAAAAAATGGCAGGTTGTATGAGAAGATAAAGTACGTGAACAGAGTGGAGTTCCTGTGGGAGGAGGTGAGGAGGAACGAGGTGGAGCTGCCGGAGTTCGCGTACGACCTCGACGACAAGATGGAGCGCCGCCCCGTCATGGCGGGCTACGGCTCGGAGAGCGACCACCTCCGCCTCCACCACGGCGCACCCTTCACGGACCCCGCCGCCGTCTCCTGCTACTCCATGAGGTGCATCGCCTGAAGTCGGGATCACAGCAAAACATAGCAACGGTGTCAATATTTTTCGTAAATATTTAATTTTCAATTTTTCTTTGCCTTTTTTTTTATTTTTATTTTTCGGGTCGGGTTTCTTCGGGGACCTGCTTATGTTTCATAGAACAGTTTTGGGACATGGCGTGCCGTGTCGAGAGAGACCGTACCGAACGCAAAAGAAAGGTGCGGGATCACTTTCCCTTCCCTTTGATCCGTTGACTGTTGACTTTTGGGGGGCCAAATATTGCATGATCAAGTTTGATGCATTGAACGTCTAAGGAGTAGAGGGGCATCGCCAAGGTGACCAAAGACGACAAAGACAAATGTTGTTGCAAGTTGCAACAGCTTCTTAGGTTGCGTCTGAATGTAGTCTTAGCGTGATCATTTATGTACCATGCGGCAGAGGTATCCCTGTTGAATAGGATTGGCATGCGCGATGAAAATCACACATATATAAACCGAGTCAGTGGAAAAAAAATCCATGATCGTTATTAATACAATGTCATGTAAATTTTATGTGAGGTTCATAAAATTTGATGTCATGATGTTCATACGGATAGATGGAACGCTTGCATCGAAATTGGGGTGCATTCAATCCGGTTCACACAAAAGCCTCTGCCAAATGATAAGCCCTTTCAACACATCATACGGAATGGTTGGTCGCATTGCAATGGTCAACCTCATCAGGGTTTGCTCTTTAGGTTAGACTTTGGTTTAGACGCTCTCCTAGCACTTATTCTTTGCTGCGTACAAATTAATGATCTGTGGTCACGATACCGATCTTCTTCACAATTATATATATATATGTCAATGATCGACAATAGTTGGGGACTCTCTTTCCCGATATATATACACGTTTATTAAATAATTCGGTAGTCTTAATATAATCTTGTTCGAACAATGTGTAATCCTACTCAGATCGCAAGTAACAGAACCAAGCCTTGTTTTATGTTGTTCTTGATTCGCATCCTCGAGAAGCTACAGTGCTGCTCGCTTATCTTGAAAATCATTTTCTTTAAATAAACCTAACATCACTCCATCCATTTGCTAAATCCCCCTAAGCACTCTTACAGCGACTAGAGATGTGAACAGTTCAGTTCGGTTTCCTGAAAATCCGAACTGAACCAAACTATTTGATTGTGCATTAACATTAAACTGAATTGAATATAAACCAAACTAAAGACTCGATTTAGATCAGAACGATTTTTTAGTTTTCTTTTTGAAATGTTAAAAAGAAATTTAGTGAAATTCTTTTTGAAATGTTAAAAAGAAATTTGGTGAAAAATGTGAGAGATTGTGTAAATTGTAATATTAAGAAGAGGTGCGATTTTCAATTCGCTTTGGTTAACCGAACCAAATCGGAATAAAAAATGATTTTTTTTCATTATCCAAATTGAAACCGAAATCGGGAAAAAAAAAATTGCGTTAAAATTTGATTTTGTTTTCCAGTTCAGTTCTAACATGCAACTCCACCAAAAGAAAGATGATCATGGCAAAGTGTATGGCGAAAAGAAGAAAAGCAAGAAGACATAGGATTTTTTTCTTATTAGCCTATTGTAATAAGTTGGGGCAAGCCTATTCAGAGAAAATTATTCAATCAGTTTTAAATATATTATACATATGACAATTCAATTTTAAATATTCTAATTTTATCAATTTAGTCCTAATAAACCTTTATCCAAAATTCTAATATAGTCATTTTACTCCATTTTCACCAAAAATCACCTACGTGGAGATCTCATGTGGCACACCACCACCACATCAGCAATTTTTGGCAAAAATTGACCAAAATAAGTACATTGAAATTTCGCGCAAAGATTTCTAACTACATTGGTAAAATTGAAAATTTAAGACTAAATTGCCATTTGTACCATAGGTTTTGATTGGACAATTTTCCCGACATATTGAACACAATTTTACATATCAATAAAGCAGAAATTTCCATGTACTCGGAGGTACGAGAAAGCTAGTTCACAAACTTCCATTTCAAACACCAAAAAAAATCATCCACAACAGATTACCATCACAATACCTACCAGCTAAGCATGCATTTCCTATCAACAGGAAGCACAGTGACAAACTGAACTGCAGAATTCCAGACGTCATTCTCACTCAGCATAAATTAAACAACCTGTAGAAGTTCAAGGCTTCCCTCCACAAGGAAAAGCCAAAATTATACTCTTCCATGGCAATCTCAGTTAGAGATGATAGCACCCAGTTCAATCTTAGATGTTTTGCGATAACAGGAAACAATACTAATATGAGCATATAATGTCAGTGAGTTGGCTTTAGTCACTATATGAATGCTTTCTGGTTACAATATGAAATTGGCATCACTTACCTCCAAAACATCGTTATCAAGGTCAGTAGTCAGTCCCTCCTCCAAACCCTCAATAACAAATTACAAACCTAGATGCAACACAATCAATGCAAAAAGAGCTCTGGCCGTTCATAATTGTCTTAATCTCAAGATAGACAGGACGATGTGTTTAGCTTAAAAAAATGGCAAAGAAAAACGTGACTGCAGCTCACTTGCCTGCTTCTCATGCCGTCTTGGATGCCGAACAAGAGCCTAAGCATACATAGGACAGATGTAGAATTTCGCAATATCGCACAAGCTTAATCTGATTTTTAGGTTTCCAAACTCTTCTAAGTAACGAGAGCGTTGCACAGGATAAGTGTCAGGATCAAATACCAAAGTCTCATGAACATGGGTGGCAAAGACTGATTGGCTAAAGCATCTCAATGAGAAGCATCCTGACATGCCAAACAAACGAATTTCACCACGTCCATGTCCCTTATTCACTGTTCTTATTTTCTGTCAATTCTTGCTTGTCACCAGCACGTAAATCAGGATAGTTACGATGATTCAAAGAATGCAACCAGAGAGCCACAACTCCTTCTTTGTGCTCTGTCAATGCTATATGAGAGTATATGTGTTTCATTTTAAAGTCTTCTGCCTCTTTCTTGTAGTCTTCCATGGAGAGCTCTTCATGGCTGTCCTTCCATTTGTTATTATATGATGTGAAAAAGCACTCGTCCAGGTACAGGCCAACTTCAGGAGCCGTTGGCACGTTGACTTTAACGTCCCTGAGGAAGATAACTAAAAGTTCAAAATAGCCAAATAAAACAAAGGGAACTGCTCCAAAAAAACAACCCATTCACCCAAGGAGAAGCAACCACCATACTTACTTCTGCAAGGCATTCACAATCAGAGTCTCTGGAGCACAATTCCTCATGATTGCCACTGCAAGTCCCATCATTTTCCTTATCTGATGAAGCATGAAACTCTGACCCACGACCTCACACTTGACAAATTCCATACCTTCAACGTTGACTACAGTATCAGCGTTGAAAGAAAGAATGTACCGTCGTGCTGAGGGATCCTCGGCTTTCGTTCTGGTGGTGAAGTTGTGGAAATTGTGACTTCCCACATAATACCCCAAAATCCTGTTGAACCTCTCTTTCACCTCCTCCCCATAACAAAACCCGCTTCCTTTCACTGGTTTCTCTTCCCCATTTACTATAGTCTCTGCAATTTCGCCGTCTAATTTAGCCACTGAACCCATATCCAAATCAGCAGGTGCGCTGTCCGCAGAGACTACATTGTCCACCATACTGGATGTGTCTACATCAGAAATGTATTTACCGTCAATGCTATTGCTCAAGGAATCAACAATACCCTCTTTACCTTCATTTCCCATGACTGCACAGCAGTCGTTCGACGTAATGCCCGTCTCAACTTTGGCGTCGACAGCGTCTACAGTGGTCTCTTCACAACCATTCCAATCACTCGCATATCCCCTTAACTCGAAATTGCGCTTACCCATCACCCCAACAACCTTCCGCCCTCTCTCTGAACACTCCAAGCACTTAACGAGCTCATTCCCAGACCCCAAACTCGCCGCCACGCTCTCCCTGTCGCGGTGCGAGCTCGGATCAAGCGCAAACACCGGGATCAAATACACGTACCTGCGCCGGTCGCAGAACTTCTTGGCACTGAATGACGCCGTCGCCCTCTTGTACCCGAAGATCCGAATCTGCGGGCTGAGGTTGGAGTTGAGCCGGTCGACGAGCCCAGGCGGGTCGATGTAGAACCGCCCCGAGACGACCTGCCCCACGGCGCTCACGCCCTTGTCGGTGCGGGCCGAGCGGGCCCAGTCGTAGCGCTTGGGGTTGCCGCGGTCGGCCTCGGGGACGGCGCCGGAGAGGAAGAGGGCTTCCTCGAGGTCGCCCTCGATGGTCTTGGCTCCGGGGTTCTTCTGCATGCCCTGGTAGCCGACGCCGCAGTACGCGAAGAAGATGGCGACCTTGCGGCGCTTGTACCTGGGCTTCCTGGTGGTCTCGTCGCCGGCGCCGGCAGCGTCGGCAAGGGCGGGGCGGCTTCGTCGTCGTCGGAGGTGGTGGTGGTGGAGGACATCTTGGGCTTCTTCGGGTCGGGCTCTTGCTGAGGCGGCGGCGATCGCGGGGCTTCGGCGGCGGCGGCGGCGGCGGTGGCGACGGCGGCGGGGTCTAGCGAGGGACTGTCGTGATTGGTGGGCGGCTCCATTGGCGGTTCTTTAAGAGAGGGAAAGTCGTAGAAATTGGGTCTGGCGACTGATAAACCCTAATTCCCCGAAGCATCAACATGGAGGAGACATTTGAAAACGACGTGTCGTGTGAGTTATGCATGCGCCCGAATGCAACGGAGCGTCGCTTGCCTTTATTTTCCGATCAATGTCGCGTGACGCGGCGATGTCTTAAAATTGATGGGGTCTGAAAATTCTCGTCTAAACCCAAGATTTAATTTTTAAAAAAAGTACATACATCTAAAGTTTATTATTGACATTGATCCAACTTTTTGAATCATGTCTACCAAATAAGAGAAGTCATTTCTCGTGCGCTTGGTGAGAGTGAAATATACTAATGAGGCCCAACCCCGCCTCATCAATAAAAAGAAAACTATGGCTAGGAATTCAAAGGATGATTGCATGTTGAGCCTTCATATGATAGTTCGGTACAACCACGATAGGATATGCATTAAATCGATGATTGAGAGTATAACTGAGACAGTGAACTATTAAAGAGAACTCTCAACCCATATTCTGATATGGACCGTAGGAATTCATCCTTGTCTTGCCCCCAGCTTAAGAATCCAAAGATTCACATAATAGGTACCCAACATGCGCCATAGATCAGGATGAAATCAGATACTCTTTTCCAATCGTTATCGAGGGGATTTCTAATTCAATCATGAAACTAGAAACAACATTTTTATCAGTGAAAGACATGATTAGCGTGAGGCATCAATTATGCGAAGCACATCTCCCCCATCATCTCCTCATCGTCTGAACTCGAAAAAATTGAATTTAATGAATCGGGGGCTGGTTGATAACCTTCATCCTTCATTTGCTTGCTTAAAATTCGCAATTCCGAGCGTATTTCCTGTATCTGCGGGTGCATCTGGTCACCAACAACAAACACATGAACCCCGCTCTTGATCTCGATCCAGCTGCATCCAGGCTCTTTACATACCCCCTGAGCTTTCATCAACCTCCTGACCCGTTCCACATCATCCCTCTTGCCCAAGGCGGTATAGATGCTAGACAGCAATACGTAGGCAGATGATTCCGGCGATCCTAACTCCATTAGCTTCTCTCCGGCGTACACTCCCAAGTCGTAGTTACGATGGTTCCGACAGGCACCTAGCAATATCCGCCATAAACATAAACCGTGATCGACAGTTGCTGATTCGATGAAGTCCTTGGCTTCATTGAGCTTCCCAGCACGGCTCAAGAGATCCACCATGCAAGCATAGTGCTCTACTCTTGGCTCTATGCCAAATTCATCGGACATCATCTTGTAGTAAGCCCAACCTCTATCTACCAGTCCCATATGGCTACAGGCAGAGAGAACATTCACAAACGTTACATAGTCTGGCTTTACACCTTCCATCCGCATTTCCTCAAAGAGTTCTAGGGCCGCGTTGCCAAAGCCATTTTGAGCAAGCCCTGATATCATCGCGTTCCATGACAGTACATCCCGGGACGGCATCCTCCTAAAAACAAAGTTCCCATCTTCGAGGCTTCCACACTTTGCATACATACTTGACAGAGCACTTCCAATGAGAACTTTGAGACCCAAACCATGCTTAATAATTCCAGCATGGATTTGCTTGCCTTGCTCCAAAGCAGCAAGGCTTGCGCAAGCTTTTAAAACACTGGCCATTGTTAGCTCATTAGCAATGATCCCTTCACTCTGCATTCTACAATATAAATACAACGCACTTTCGTTTTCCCCATTTTGTACATACCCTCCAATCATGGACGTCCACAGAACGACATCAGGTTCTTGAAGATAATTAAATCCCTTCCTAGCATCATCAATGCAGCCGCATTTTGCATACATGTCAACCAAAGCTGTCATGATATATATCTGCTCCTCAAATCCTAGTTTTACGCAATAGCAATGGGCCTGTCTTCCTTCTTTGACAGCACCAATGTCACTACAAGCATTGATAACACCAACAAGAGTGAATTCGCTAGGGGCAACCCCAGAAAAATGCATGCTAGAAAATAACTTCAAGGCCTCATGAGATTCACCACTTTGTGCATAACCAGTGATCATCGCCGACCACGTAATCGAATTCTTAGCAGTAGAAAATTCAAATGCCTGAAGTGCATCCTCTAAGCCACCACATTTCGCATACATCGTCACAAGAGCGTTCCAAACAGATGCAAATGACAGCAAACCCATTTTAGCAGCAAGACAATGAATTTGCTTACCACAGTCAACAGAGTCAGGAGCTGTCAACGCACTAAGAACACTAGTGAAAACAAACTCGTTTTGATCTTCCCCTTCCTCACGCATCGACAGAAACAGCCCAACAGCCTCAGCAGCCATACGCAGCGAGGCATACCCAGAAACCATCGTGGCCCAGGAAACCGAGTTCCTCCCGTGCATTCTATCAAACACCTTGCGGGCATCAGCCACGAGCCCTGCCTTACAATACATATTCAGCAGAGAACTCCCGACAAAAACATCGCCGAAGATCGCGGTCTTAATCGCCAAGGCATGCGCCTGCTTACCACCGGAGACATCGACAGCATTCGAGGCGGCGGTGAAAACGCCGGCGAAGGTGTGGGCGTTGGGCAAGACGTTTTCCTCTCGCATGCGCAGCAACAGCCCCATCACGAGGGACGACCCACCGGGTCCCTTTCGAGAGTACCCATTGATGAGGCAGTTCCACGAGACGACGTCCCTGTCGGCCACGCCGTCGAAAACGAGCTCGGCCTTGTCCAACCGGCCGCACTTGGCGTAGAAGTTGATCAGGCCGTTAGCGAGGTAAGTGACGGCGGAGGCGCCGGTCCGGACGAGCCGGGCGTGGAGGGACTGCCCGCGCCGGAGGTCCTTTTGCTGGGTGCACTCGACGAGCGCGTTGAAGACGGAGCGGTACCGAGAAGGAAGGAGACTCATCGGTTTCACTTCCTGTCGTGCGGCGGAGCACGACGCGGCGGCGTGTTGGTTGAGAGATCATGATTCATGTGTGTGCTAAGAGGAGGGAAATTTGGAGAACCTCCGAGCTCACATCGGCGTTCGAAACGAACGGCGGCGGCGGCGGCGGGGAGGCGGAACTCTGAGAACGCGGCGAGAGGAAGAAGACGGAGGAGCGTCATCGGGCTTGGGCCGGACCGGATTGCCGACTTATTGGGTCGTCCTTGGGCCGGCCCATTATGCGTCCGGACTTATAATGTCCGGTCCAGGCTCGTCTTTTATTTTGAAGAGGTAATGACGCAAATAATCTTGTGATCGTTGAATTTTTAATTTATTTAATGTGATCCTTGAATATTGATCCAATATATAACGTAGTTCTGAATTGTTAATTTGTTCGATGTGGCCCCTAAACTTTAGTACATTTTTAATCTAATGAAAATATTTAATATGACCCTTCGTTAATTTAAGTTTAAGAACAATATTGAATAAATTAAAGGATCGAGAATGACATTATACATTCAACCATGTTCAGGAATCATATTAAACAAATTAGAAATTCAGGAATTATTTGTCCCTATTTTGAAACCCTAGAATACTATTTATACAAGCCATCATAAGTCAGGCTTAATTAAATTAATAAAATTGACTAAAAGACGTGTGTAACTTCGTGGAAGAAAGAGCTTCAAAAGCTGCTTGCGTAAGCACCACGTAATCATGGCGTCACTTGCATGGCCACGTCGATTCCCGATTGCATCTTCAAGTTCGCCTGTTAGTTCAAGGGAATATAAATAAGATTGATAAATGGGACTAAATGATCAAACTTACTAGAATAGACTTGAAGCATATATTATATAAATTTACTTGTTTTTTATAGTACCATTTTTTTCACAACCAAAATTTATTACAACCATAAAAAAGGTGATATCTAATTTTCAACTAAATATGATAATTTGAAAATGAATTACCATCCCAATTTCTTATAATTTTATTCCGTTATTTCATATACGTTTTCATTTCCACTCTCTCATAACAAAAACGACACTGCAGCAAACTAAACTTCCAATCATCTATAAATAGAGTTTTTTCGGTTTTCCATGATTCATACGAGAGTCAAATAAGTACATAAGTTTCAATTTTTTGTAGACTTGTCAAGATTGTCTAATGGAAACTAGTCTATCTTTCATGTATTAATTATATCTATATGTGGCATGAGACGGTCGGTAGAGTAAAAATTATTAAAAAAAGAATTTTTGACCGGTTACTTAATGACTAATAAATATTAGAAAAGCACTCGTCAACAAAATGCGTTGTGCTCGGGATTTTCATCTCAAGGGCATAGCTTTGGCAGAGAGCAAAGTCAATAATCCCAATGTTATATTCCTTTTAACAATGATGAACGTTTGAATGGATGAGTTGGAAAATTCAATTAATTTGAAGAGAGAGGCGAAGAGAGTTTTTGTTTATATTATTTTTTGGGGGATTAATGGACCGGAGTCAATTCTTTGGGGCTGCCATAGTAAAATGTAACACGTGGATCCAACAACAATTATTTTTTCGCATGTAATTAATATTTCGAATATGTAAATGCTTAGATAAAAATGCTTAACAAAAACCTTGGACGTTCCTAAAAATTCATTTACAAAAAGTATGCACGATTTGAAATATGGATCTAGCTAATGAGTATTCGGAAAAGCATCCATCCAAAATTCTCTAAAAGGAAATGTTTTAACTTTTAGCGCATTGGTTATACAAAGCACAAGAAAAAATGGGGTGTTGAGAATTACAAAAAATTTTATCTTCTGTAATCAGATTTTGTTAAATTAAGGAATGTTTACCATTGTAAATGCACAGCTTCTTTTCTCGTATTATGTTCAATCTCTATTTCAAAAATAGAAATATTCTTAATTAAATGTGTTTAACGAGTGTCTCGAGACATATGATTTATTATAATTTTTTTATTTGCAAAATACTAACTTCTTTTATTCGATGATCACAAATGGTGCACTATTTTGGAAAGGAATTATTCTCAATATGTTTAATTAACGTGACTCTTTTATAAATACAGTCTTTAAGGGGTGTCCTAGCCATGACGAGGGCGAAATGTCGGGCCACAAAAAGAAGGATTTCATGGAACTCTGCATGAAAATGATTGAGGCAAAAGAGGATGTGCAGAAAAACGTAAGAAAATCCACGGAATTAATCGCTCCACTTGCTTTTAAAGAGACAGTGTAATGCATCCGTATGTACACGTCGTTATTTGATAAATATATTTATCTTTATTAGCCAGAAAAATAGGTTTACCATTTTAAAACATGTGAGTGACCCACGTAAATATTTGACACATCACGTAATGAAGAAATCTCTTTATACAGATCTTCTTTGAATATCTACCATTTTGACTGTACGGTTATCTAGAAGCACGTGGACTTTAAGTCGGGACTGTAGATTAGTGAGGAATATATGTAAAAGTATACGTGTATTTATTTATTCATTTATTAACTCAAAAGAAAAAAGGACACATCTAATCCAAACTGGCAATGATGCTGGCGCTGAAAAGATGGAGACATAAAGATATCTATCCACTCATAATTAAGCCATTGAACACACTTTTTTTTTTTCCTAGCATTTTCTACAAAAGTGACCGCATGAAAAGACACCACCCATTTGATTGCAGGTTAGCCATGGACAAGGACTGCATGATGCGATTTGCCTTCTGCGATGGTATGTCTGAGATTCGGAGTGTGTTCCTGTTCTTATAAATAACCTCTGAGAAAACTAGGAAGGAGAGAGGATTACCATAGGTTGGGATGTTTTTTTTTTTTTTTTGGTAAAGACCATAGGTTGGGATGTTGCTAGCTAAATACACAAGAAAAGTGATTTGAACCCGGTAAGCTCTGGTATTTTCGGGACACGGGATATCCAGTTAATGAATTGGAGTCATTTTATTTGAATGTCACCACTTGCGTATAAACTTTTTTAATTAGGGTCACTTATATAAATCAGAAAATTATATTTAGTTAGTTCGCATGATTTGTGGGATGTTCTATGGGTTTTCACACAAATGAATTTCTGTGATGATGGTGTAAACATAAAGGAAAACACTCAAATGAATTATCATCATGGAAAGCAATATATTATTGTCATGATTTCTTGAACCTCAAACAAACTTCCCGTTGTTAATAAACCATCCAATTTAACCTTCTCTTCTTTTCCTTGGCATAAGAAATCTTCATCTCTTCCGGCTGAACTTTGGGTCCAACCATTACCCTACTAATTGCATAGATCAGACAAGCCATCCGCTAAAATCCGATTAAGTTATCCTTATGTTAGGTTATCTACATAGGCGAGTAATCAAACATATGATGTGCGCTTAATCCACATCTCTCCGTTCCTTAACCAATACCTGGCGAGTTTCAATTTGTGAATATAATAAGCACACTAATACTCAGGTACTTTGTTTATAGGATTGCATTATCGTTTATTAAAAGTGCGAAAGATTATTGCTGCTTTTGGTTAAGCTAATCTGAGGGATTTCGAGCCCTTTAAAGTCTCAACTAAGAGCTAGGTGTTTGGTTTAACATTTTAGACCACTTGGAGGGAAGAGGCAGCATTGGCAAAGTCTAAAATTTAAGGCAGCACCTACCTTGCCTTGGGCTTGTGGCATTTCTCCAAAGGTTAATGAATTTTTTTTCTTTCAATAATACCATCACTAACATTTTCAAATTCCTATTTGGTCCTCATTTCTTCTATTCATTGTCTCTACTTCAGTCTTCACCCTCACCATAATAGAGTCGACGGAGCTGTGTTTGCCTCGCTGGCGATGGGATAATTTGCTTTGGAAAGTGAAACAACCATCGTTTGTTTTTCAATCGACTTGTGCTCACTTTTTTGGGGAATCCCACTCTCCAACATCTTCCTCCCAAAAAAATTAGGGTTTCATTTTTCTCTCAATTGCATTTCAACACCGGTCACTCTTGACTCTATCGACACGAGCTTATAGTGGAAGAAGGTTGTTGGAGGACAGTTGTTGAGAGTCGAGCGTTGTCGAGGATCAACAATTGGTGGTCATTGAGATTTGGGTTCATGGGATCTGAGTTCATATCCACCCTCGCTGAGTTCCAGTATGATGGGTATTCTAGATTTGTGTACACATTTTCAAGTCTTCGATTTTGCTTCGATGAATTTGTTTTCCTTGATATACATTATCTAGTTTTGCCTTGGTGGGCATTCCTCTCTCTCTCTCTCTTTTATATTTTAAGGGTGCAATTGTTTCCTGGAAATTTAACATTTGAAATGATTGGTTATATAGCTTAAAAATATAGTTAATAGAAAATATTGTCATCGTTAGTAATAATTAATGTCTAACTATTTTTATGAGAAATGAAAATATTTTTCGTTAATAATTATAAGTCATACAAATAATTATTTTTCTAAATATGTTTGTAAAATTTTGAGTTTTTTTTTTTTTTTTTTGTGAAATAGACGCAATTTAAAGTTATTTTACAAAAAATATATCAATAGACATTTAAGCAAATGGTATTTGTTTTGAGGAAATGAATCATACGTCAAAGATCTTTGGGGAAACGTGCAAAGTCATTTACCCAAAGCTCTCCCATCCCATAGGTACCCAATATATATACTCATTACTTCACACGAGATTTAACAATGGAAGATAAGAGAAGAAACTGTGTTTTATTTGGTGCTTATTTCATGAGGGAATCGCAAAGGGTTCCCAACAAGAGTTCGTTGGCATTCTGTCCACCTCCGACCGATCTTCACCTCAAGACCCTCCCAAAAAATAGAGCAGAAAAAGGGGGAAGGAAGAAAGATTCTTCGTCAAGTCTCTCTCGTGATCTCTTGGAGGTGGGCAGATTGCCAACTGAGCTCTGTTAGGTTCTCTCTGCGAAACCCTTCATGAATCATTTCTTCATAGCTGTTCTCTTCAATCTTTTTGATAGAGTGAAAACAAGGTAAACACCAACCAACCCTCCCTCCCTCCCTCTCTCTCTCTCTCTCTCTCTCTCTCTCTCTCACACACACACGTGTTCTGACCTCTCTCTTCATTTATTATGCGGTAAGTTTCCATTACTTTGGTTCTTTCAGATTTGCAGAGATATCTCTCCGCGTTGCCGCTAATTTCTGTGTTTTTTTTTGGGTTCCTTTAAAGAGGAGACGACAAGACGTATATTCATACTTCCATCCGGGTCGGGGTTCGTTCTTCTCTTCTCCGCACTTTTGCTGTTTTGCAGGGCTTATATTTAGCCGTCGACACGTCTTGTGCACGGGGGTGCCTGGACAGGAGGAGAAGAAGAAGAAGATGACTTCATGAAGTGACGACCGTCGCTCTACGATCGGTCCTTCGACCTGTCCCCTCGAAACCCTAGTTCATCCTGCCCCATCTCTTCATCGTTCCTGGCAAAACCAGAGTTAAAATCCCCGGTTTCTTTCCCAGCAAAACATCATGTATATGATCATAGGTTATTTTTCCATTTCTTTTTTGTGATCACGTCTTCCAAGTTCGTATCTAGGGTTATCCCAGTTTTTCTTTTAGCAGAAGAAAGTTCAAAAAGTAAGAAAAAAGAAGAAGAAGAAAATCGGAAGGGTGCGCTAGCTAGATATGATTTTCGATAAAGATTGGAAAATAAAAAAAGTGAGATGAAATGGTATTTCCATAGATTGACATGAAGTAATTTGACTGCGTAGATTACCGTACACGCCATGTAGCTAGGAGGTAGACCATGATTTGGTCAAGGTGAAAATAATGAGCGGTGGGGCGTTCATAAAGAGCCAGGCCTCATGCATGGAAGTGCCCATTTTTCACATCATTTTTTGCATTAATTATTCACTGAATCCGGGTCCTCTTCCTTGAATTCGTGCACGATCAGAGTGAGTTCAAATCTTTTCAGAAATTTGCGCTGGTTATTGTAATCATTAGAACTTAATTTAATAGATTTGAATGATGATATAAAGTCACCCAAAAATAGTATAAATTCTTGTATGTAATTTATATTGTAATTGATTTTACTTATCACATACGATAGAATTTTTAATTTATGAGTCTTTTTGGATCATCGTGATCTAGGAAGTAAAAAGATCGTGATCTAGGAAGTAAAAAGATGGCCAGAAAATCATTATTGTAAAAACTGACGACGCCACCGCCATCATTAAGTGCAAGACGCGGCTGGGGCACCACCGCCATTAATGGCTGAGGAGGACAGTTAACCACAAAAGACGTGAATTCGGGCTTTCAAGTTCTAAATGGGAGGAAGCCAAAATGGGAATGTGATTTTGATAGAATTTGTCGTCTAGGGTTTTATTATTATGTCCACCAACCGAGTTGTGGTCAAAGATGGAAAGAGTTACAGCTCCACTGATTCACCAAAATAAAAAATAAAAAATAAAAAATAAAAAATCCTTTATATCATCTAATATAGGGAACCTATTAAATTTTGTGTCATCAAAAGCTAAGTGTGAAAAGTATCCAAAAAATTATAAATTTATTATTTTATCAATATAATTTTAAATCTTTTAATTATATTAATTGAGTTTCAAACGTTTTCATATTTTATATTTTGATCGGAAACTGTTAATGTCGACATTGACCGTTTTATATGGCACAATTCATACTAACGTGGATAATTTTTAATATTATTTTGATGTTTATTGAATTTTTCTTATTATTATCACTTTGCTCCTTCCCTTTTTCTTCTTTTCTTTGTTTTTCTTTTATAACTCTAGCCGTCGATCATACCTAAGTTGGGCAAGGGCGTCACAACCCTCATCGACCACAGATGAGGGTCGACACCGTCACTAAGTGAGGGCGTGGTAGCCCTTGCCTAGGCCAAGGGAATTGTAGGCCTTGTTCATGACTGGCGAGGTTTGTAAAACAAAAAATAAAAAATAAAATGCGATGCACCCCTACCCATTAAGAGTTTTTGTTTTTTATTTTTACAAATTTACTTTTTAATGTGACTTTATTTTGTTGATAGACCTTCAAAATACTTTGAAATCAAATCCATATTATGAGAATTGGTTATATTTTTCTTAAATTTATGTGGTAATCAAACGCGTGATAATGAAAAATAATAATATCATTGCCAAATAATAGAGATGATATGAATAATCTTTATCCTAATTTATCTGCAGTTTCCCAACGGATAGGTCTTGAAATGGCTGCCACTTACGTTCATGTAGAAATGATCGACCGTCTCAATCAAAAAGCTAGTTTATTGAATTCTCATTAGCTTGCGACAGCACCGCCATTATCGAACTTCCTAGGCGCTCTTGACTAATGTATTTGAGCAAAATTGGTCATGTTCATATCTCAACAAGGGAGTTTTCCACCAAGCCAGAAAGGTCATAAATAATCAGAAACGGCCATTTTAAGTGGGTTGCGTTACTTTGTTATCCATAGCGACAATCGATATGTACTGTCGAAGAAAATATCTGCTTTCGCTTTTATGGACAAGCATCACAAGATGAACGAATTAATCATCAGCAGCATCGGATTTAAATTATAATAAACAAATATCCGAGAATGAAAGTGGTTTATAGTGAGGTGCTACTAGCTGTCTGTAGATATCTTATTTCTGATTCCTCTTAAACTGCCTTTTAGAACAAGTAGTAACAGTCACACTAGTGATCGATTTGTCGAAATAACACATTTTCGCTCTGACCTAGTTTACAGTGATGACGTCCAACGATGAAGTTCCACAGATCCAGACAGCACAATGCGATTCCTTTCTTTGACCCTCGTCTGATATATGACTCTGCACATTGCAGCAGCCAAAATAAGAACCCAAACACCTTTGAAAAGTAAAGCCTTTTTCATAAAGAAAAGGTTTCATACCTCGAACCTTCAACCCACATTTCAGTAGCCAGAGTTTCCCCAGGGTACACATGTAGAAGAAATCGCCCTGATATACTTTTCACCATATCTGGGTCTCCCTTGCAGATGCACTTGATGACTGCCCTAACTGCGAACCCCAGTGTGCAAAGACCATGCAGTATTGGCCGGGAGAATCTTTAGAGAGTATAGATATGAATCAGATGCCAGTATAAATTTAAGAAAATTACCACTGAGATAGTGCACTAAAATAAAAGCCCAAAAATTACTCTCATAATAGATGAAGCAATCTGTCATCATATACAGTGTTATTTTAGAGAAGGCAACCATATCTGAGATGTCAATAATGTTGGATGATGTCGGTAACATAGTAGAGAAAATGCAATTGCACTTTGTGGTTAAATTATACTACTGCAATGTGTGAAGTATACTTTTCCCTATTGTACTTTGTACGAGGGAAGTGCAAGAAATTGAAGGGAAACAATAGCCTATGGCATTCTCTCTTTTGTTTGGGTGAGAAAATAGGGAGGAAATAGGAAGTCATTACCTTTGATCCACATTACTTTTTCTTTTGAAGGAGGGAAATATTGAAGGAAGCACCACGAGTAATCATTTTCTCCAAGGCTACCATTTACTTTGATTATAGATGTGATCAGGATAAAAAATACTATTATCTGTTACTATTTTCATTTCCACCTTATAAATTCCCTTCAATGCACACTCAAACAGGAGGAAATTATTGCTTTCATTCACCTCAGATCCTTCAATTTCATTTCTCTCCTTTTCCCTCCATTTTCCTCCAAACTTATATTACCAAACAGAACGTATTAAGATGGCTAGGAAATGTCTGAGGAGATACTAGCATATGAAGAACCTACAGCCCCCTACCCCACCAGTGTAGGACACCCTTGCAAAGGAACTATATGAATGATAAGAAGGTCCTTCCGAATGCCATACAAGCCAAATAAAAAGATACACGAACACCAAATTAAATTTGACCTGCATCCCAGGTTTGGAACTGACTCATGAATCAAATTCCAACTTGAGTCAATCACTGATATACTCTGAACTAGGATCTTGAGCGAAAAGCAAAGGCACTTGAAAGTCTTAAATTTATTCCCCAATATTATGAAGTCTTCTGCTCCAAATAACAAGTTCAACACTTCTTAACTGACTGAATGAACTCTAATCAACAAGATAATGAAATTACAGTAGCCATAAAAATTAAGATTAGAGTTAGAGTGGAACTGACCCCGCAACTTTGGCAATCATTGGATCAGAATGCAGAGGGTTATAGTCCCCAGATAGCCTATATAACAGAGCCTACAGAACAGTGTTTAAATGGTTAGTGAAGAATAATCCAAAAAGACATCTGATTAGATAAAGGTAGTAATTGCAATTCAAATTGTCATTGACTAAATACTGATGGAGTAGTCAACTAAAACTACTTTATATCAAGATCAACCGAGTAGACTACAATAGAGGAAATTTTCACTTCCTCAGTCCTTGCTAGGTACTTCACATCAGCATATTGTAATAAGTGCTTGCTGTTTGAAATAGATGTCCAGGCTAGCTAGTCACAAATTTACCATGAAAAGCCCTATGTGAAAAAGACGAATTCAACATATTTTTTGGCAACAAAAATACAAGAAAATGTGGAACAAAAAGCCCCACGGAAACTAATGGAAACCAGAAGATAAATTAGAAAGATTTTACTTGACACGACTGACTGGATCCGTTCTGGTATAGAGTTCAGCATTGATGCATAAGAAGAAACTTAAGCTTTCTATTGCAAGCAAAATGAAGCAAATCTTTCCAGAAGAGATTTAATGCATAGATCCCCCTCCCCCCCCCCCCACACAAAAAAAAAAGCTGAAAATTGAACGAGTAGAAATCCTTTACATTTTGAAATGATGAAATGAATTATAGTATGTACATGCCTGTGATGGTTGAGTACAATCCTCAAAAACAGAAAAGGGTCTATCCTTGGGGATTTTCACTGCTTGGACTTGGTTGGGTGGATAATTTGAGTAAGAGAATGGTTGAGATGATTTTGAAAAGCCACCGGCTCCACGGAGGTAAGCAGTCATCCTGCTCATCAACATTGTATTATGTGATGTCAAATATAGTACAACAACATAGCAGGTCTGAAAAAAGTCTATAGAGTGCAGATCTACAAACTCTCTACATACTTTTTATGACACGGAGATAAACTACACAAAGAAAATGTGATTCAGCAACCAATGACAATCTTTATATCCAATTTTAAGTTGAAAGAATAATTTCTAAAAGTCACCCAAGAGTATCTGCAAATGCCCACATGCAATCAAGAATGCACCGTAATTAAATTTCTTTTTCCAGGTTAGTATTTATCATTCTCCAGTCAGAAAACTCAAATCTTGTGCTGGCCTAATTTGAGCGGGTTGCTGGAAGTGCTACAGCATATGTGGAATTTCGAGAGAAATAAAAACCTGACCTGTTCATGCATAATAACTCGCCCGAAGCTTGATCAAAACTTTTGGTTTCTACCTCCAAAACAGCTGCCTTACCTGGAAAACGAATTACAGAACAGAAACAAAAGGAAGAGAACAATCATTTCTCTGCAAGGCTGGAGAAAGCTGATAAAAACAAAAAGATATGAAAATTTTGGACTCAATTTCAGGAAAATATGTATAAGCCAAAATAATAAAGAGAAGTATAAGCTGCGCTTCCCTTACATGAGCGTTTACATGGATTGTCGACTTGCTGAGATTACTCATATTTTCTACACTCACATGACCATAACCCAATATCTTCACAAAGTACCATTTTACTTGTTAATAAGAAGAGCCTTCTGATATGTTCTTAAAGTCATCCTAGCACTAGAAAAGAAGTCCAAACTGTGTTCGCTCATTGAAATGCCACTGTCCTAATTCTAAATCTATAGTCCCTAGTAAGAGAGTCCATTCCTATAACTGATTAGTGGGGCGACAACGCTTTCATATAGGACTTCCAACTTTTGACAGGTGAAGTGTGTTCAAATTAAACTTAACTCCAGTTTTGTAACAAACAGCCGTGTAAGAGTAACCCTTTTAACCTACTTATGCTTAAACATGTTAAACTATTTGGGCTAACATGTTATTATTGGTAACGCAACATACATAGATACATTTAAACACATTTGTTTCCTACAGGTTTATGCATGAGAGTTCATATTTTTAAGGAGCTACACGTATTGTGCCATGTAATATAAACAAATGGGTCTTTGTCATGTTAAGATTTGAAAGTTATGACACAATTAAATAATGTACCATGTTTGGGATAAATCTAAAATTGACACAACCCAATGATGACACCAAAACATAGATTGCTAGAACTACTTTTGGATCACCCTAACTTTACCTACATAAGATGTATTTCTGCTAGTAAGACCTACCTTTATCATGCAAGCCGGCGAGACTTACCTTATGTTGTAACTGCAAAGCACAAATTAACCAAGTTCTATTATAAGCAAGAGTGAAATTGCACATCTAACTGTATACAAAAGACAAGAATCACAATGAATGGAATTCAGCAAGCATGTCCTTATCAACTTTATCGGTTTGCATAACAGTGCAACAAAGCCTTTGAAGAATAATCAAGTTCAGACACGTTCGACCAATTCACACTCAAAAGTATCAAACCCAGAAGATTCGGAAACTATGTTAGACTCAACCCAGCAATCAAAAAGCATTCACATCATTCTTATCTCAAAAAAATTGTTCAGCATATTTGTTTCCTAAATCCATTCACTCTTCATATAGGAAACATTCTACATTTCACCTCCATGTCTTCCAAACACCTTTGTTTGTTGATAGCAATTCTATTTAACCAGATAACCAATTATACAATAATCAATTTATAGGATTTTATTATGCTAGATATGCTCTTGGTTCATGAATAAACTGGAGCTCTGGGTCCGCCGGCTGAGTATCCTTACACATGCATCCCAAAAGTTTTCATCTTCAATGATGACATCTCAGACTCTTTTCAGTAACATAATTCCCAGGGACGAACTGATTGTCCATATTCATCATGAAGCAGGCTCATTTCATTCCACCTGGAGAAAATTACCAGTCGACCTTTAGCAAAATTCTTACATGTGCGCTGGAAGGAAATGGCTTGTACAGTTCTATGTATTGCTGTCCATGCAACAAAAGCCGCGGATCATATCTGTGAGAAATGGAAGCAGTAACCAGAATGAGGGAAACCAAAATTGGCAAGACAATGAGAGAGATTCCTGTGGCCCTGGAGTCTAGTAGTAAAGAAACCAAAGTACATAAGATCCCACATGGTGCCGTAAGATCATGCATTCTACCAAATGGACACGATGGATTCATCCCGAAAAGATCCTCAACAATAGAACACTTACTGCAAACCTGGGAAACGCAATCCCTCTGGCAAAGACTGCAGAGAGAAAAGAGCAGCAAATGTCGGCAACACCTGCGAAATTAGAAAAAGGACGAATCACATACACGAGGCGATTTGTAACACAGAAACTAAAAATTGTTTCGACAATGAAAAATGCGAAACTAAGATAATCTAATTCTCATCACCTATAGAACACTGGACCGAAATGGATAACACACAGGGAACTCTGGAGCCCCTCCCTCCAAGGCACAATACCTTAATGAACTGCTGTCCGTTTTCATGGTAAACGTACTTGAGCTCGTCCGCATCCAGCGGATCGCGTCCACAAGCTCCGATGCCCAAGGCGTATAGAGCCGCGTCCCTGCACGGGGCGAGCACACGGTTCTTCAACGAATCGCGAATTTAGCGACGGAAAAAACCGGTCGGGAATCCGACACGTTCGATCGTGGACAGGACGTGAGCCTACCTCTCCGTGTACGCGAACGCCGTCTGCAGTCCGTCGCCGTAGAGAGCAGCAACAGCAGCAGCAGCGACAGAGTGGCCGGAAAACAGAACCGATCAGCCACGCGCGGGCGCGCGAACGGGTCGAGCGACGGGAATCGAAAGGGCGACGAAGGAGGAGGCAGCTTACCTCGGGGAACCTGTGCGAGAGAATAAGCTGAGGATCGGTCTCGGAGCCGGCTTCCGCCATCTCGGAGGAGCCGCCGCCGGTCAGAAGCGTCGGCTGGATTCTCTTCCAGAAGGAGGAGACAAACAGCACGTCTTTCTAACCAAACGATGCAGCCTTGGCGGCGTTTAATAATCATTATGTTCTGAATAATAATGTTCAAAAATGATTTTTTCTGATTTTAATTCGAGGATAATTTTTGAGCAAAAGAAGGTATTGAATAATTGTCCAAAATTTTTATTTTCGATATAAAAATACATTTGATAATTTTTTTAATTTTTAACACTTTTATTGTATTTTCTTTTTTTTTTTTCTTCTTTTTCTTTTTTTTTTTTTTTGTAGCTTTTTGTAGCTATGGTCAGTGACTTGCTGGGCGACGTCTAACAAGCTCGCTTCACCCAGCAGCGTGGATTATGGTGGTGACTAGGGGTGAGCAGGGGTCTAGGGTCGACCCCCTGCTGGTCCTGGTCCAGTTTTCAAGAGGATCAGGTCGGTCCTTAGTCCTAAGATTCTAGGATCGGTATTATGCGGGTTGATCTTTGGTCTTGGAAGTTCGGGGTCGGTCTAACCTGGACCAACCCTGATAAAATATATTTATATATATTTTAGATATTTAATATATCAATTTTTAAATAGCAAACCCATATAAAATTCTTTACTTGAACAGCTTGAATGAATAATGACGTGAATGACGTCGTGAAAATGGTGTGAAAGACTTTGTGAAAGTGTGAAATGGCTTAAAATGTCCTCAACCTCTTTTTTTATTCTTCCTTTTTTATGTTGTTCATTTTTTTACTTATATGTATTTTGAATTTCTTATGGTTTAATAGTTTAGTTGCACTTTACTTTTGAGTCCGTGTCAAATGGAAGAAGTTTTCGAATAGTAGTATTACTGTTGTTATGATGATGTGCTTGTCAAGTAGTGCAAAGCTTCATTATTGGTTGATTATACTTTGCTTGATTGAATGTATGAATCGTTTTTGCATATGGTGTTACAAGTATTATTGATAGATGATTGCAGGAGAAGATGCCTAGAAAACATTTTTTGGCCTATAATTCTTTTCTCTTAAACTTCCCATCTCATCCCATTTTACCGAAGGGAAGAATGATTCGAAAACAAATTAAAGGCAAGAAAATTATAGTATGCTTCAGCTAGGGGTGTGTAAAATACTCGGGATCTGCTTGGACCGCCTAGAACCGGACTGGAATCGCCCGGAACTGGCGGTTCTTGAGGGAATTGGTCCGGTTCCCGGTTCTAATTTATGGGAACCGGTGGGTACCGGTCCGGTTCCCGGTTCCATGGGCGGATCCACCCGCCCGCCCATCCGGACCTGACCGGAACCTTTTTAATATTAAAAAAATAAAATTACTAAAAGAATGTTACATTTCATCCGTTCGCATTTTTTATTTATTTACGAGATACATTTATAATTGTAACAAATGAATCTTTGTTCCACGTACTTAAATTTGGTTTTTCTTTCTTTGGCTTGCTTTGATGTCACGTAGTTATTTTATGTCGAAAATCAAAATTTTTTCGCGTCAAGATCGGTTCCATGGATCCACCGGGAATCGGACCGCATCGACGGTCCGGTCCCCAGGTGGATCCATGCAACAAATGGGTGGATCTCGGTTTCAATGTTTCAGAATCGGTCCTTAGCGGGTGGTTCCTGGTTTTAGGTCGGGAACCGCCCGCCCGGACCATGCACACCCCTAGCTTCAGTGATGGAAACACTTTATCTCTATTAGCAATCTTGATCATTTATATAGTTTGCTGTTTTTAACGAGTGTGAAATTTTTATTATCACCTTATCTTAAATTTATGTTGAATATGTACTTATATTTATAGTTTGGTTGCTCAACATCGTATTGTTGATTAATATATAATTTGAATTAATGAGTTTTACTTTTTAAGGAACAAAAAAAATGAAATAAAAAATTATCGATTGATCCCGGATTGACCTGGGACCGGACCGAACCCATAGGGTCGGCCCAATCCTCGGTCCCAAACTCGATCGGGTCGGTCCTCTGTCCCAAAATTTGAGGACCGACATTGTACGAGTTGATCCTAGGGTTAGGTGTCGAACCGGCCCAATCCAAATCATGATCATCCCTAGTGGCGACGGTGATGGCGATGGTCCTTGACGGATGCGAGCGGAGCTACGGGAACAGCGAGTACAAGGGCAGGCTCGGCGAGTGGTGGGCTTTTGGCTTTACATGGTCGCGGTTTACCGCCGAGGAACGCATGTCGAGACGACAATTCGCGTGTCCTCTTTCGCTTCTCCTTTAGGTTAACGCCAAGTTGGCTCGCATGTCGTCAAAAAATTGACAGCACGGGCTAAAAATTTACCATACGTCTAATTCGTGAAAGATGTTGACGACTTATCTCTCGCGCGTAGCGAGATTTTAACCATGGTTTATAATAATCCCTACACTCTCTTCTTTTGCCGAATTTTTCAAGAGATAAGTGAATTTAAAATTCTAAAATTTATTATGAAAATATAATTAAATACTAAAACTTTCAATATTATAATTAAGTTCACAGTTTATCATTAAGTGTAACGAGTTCTTCAATTTTTAAAAAGTACAATCAAATTCTAAAATTGATCATAAAAATACAACTAAATTATAAAATTTTCAACAAGTGCAATCAATAAAAAAACTCAATTAAATCAATTTAACAAATTTTAAAACTTAATTACACATTCAAAAAGTTTTAACACTCAATTTCAACTTTTTGATAAAATCCAGGACTTAATTGCAATTTTTTTGAAAATTCTAAAATTCAATTGTATTTTTCTGATAATTTTTAAAACTTCTAGTATACTTATCCCATAAAAAAAATAAAAAAAGATCATCATGCTCTCTCTCTCTTGCTCTCTCTTCATCTGCCCTTCAGATAACACAACACCTGAGTATGATGGTCGTGGGCTTTGGTGACGGCAACACTGCATGTGGCAGTGCTTAGCGCCGATAAGCCAGGTCAATACTGCCATATGTGTCAACAACAATGCAGCACGCCCCAACTCATCGCATTCGACATTCTGGCATTCCAGCATCTGATTAGCAGTCCGATAGAACATTTTGCCAGAACGCCCAATACGAAAGCCAGCAACATTACCCCGAGAGAAAGCAATGTTCACATTCTCACCGCCTTCACGTTTTAGCTCATGTTTCTTTCTCACGTCCTAGCAAGAGCTCCTCATTCTTTGTTTGTGACAGGCCAGCAACAAGACAAGCGAGGATCCATGGCATGAGAAAAGGATTCCAAAGGTACATAGATCAAACATGACTTCGTAATACGATTATCCACGTCGAGTGCCTAGCTTTCGGAAACGTATGATAGCGACAGAAGCATAGATCCTATCATAGAGAGGCTCACTTCTGTTTCCCCAAAAAACCAAAAAAAGCACCTCGAAAATCAACACATCACCAAAGAAATTATGGTAGGCTGCATCACCGTGCACTTAAACCACCAAGACATATATAGGTACGTATAATAAGAGACCATGCGCAATAAAGTGGCACCACAAGGTTTTATACAGACAAAACTACAAACAGCTCCCAAAACTGACCTTACCGTGAAACAGTTCTCAAGGTACTGAAACGAGCATGCTAGTCTCCAAAACTACACAAGGAGAGCCTGGAATCGGGATGAGATGTCGCAAAAAGCGAAGCCATGCCTCGCGACTTCATACCATCATATCAAACAATCGCCCCTTCACAATGAGAGACATCGCGAGCCATTCCTTTCTTTTTGGTCCCCTTCATCACGTTGGTACAGCACATGATTTGCAGAAATTGACCAAGATACATACTATAGATTCTCAAATTAACTTTACCCATCTTCACATTCTGTCTTCTCTCTTACGTGGAGCACAAGTAATGATTTCATCAACCCTCAAAATCATCTCGGCAGCCTCAGTCGCAGAGAGCAGTATGGCCTGCTTTACTTTAAATGACTCGGAGATCCCCCGTTCCACCATATCGCCCACCTACCGCAGGTTAAGATCAGAGTGTTCAGTATTCTGGAGCCAAATGTGTTGACTGTTGGTGAGTCCATTCATTAGTTAAATGGACAAAAAGCGGGGAAAAACATGATGTAGACATGGAATACATGTCTCCCTATACTTAAAAAAAGCCACAACATTTTAAGGCCTAATTTCTAGTTCATTTGGCAAACATTTCTACTCCATCTTCTCCACACAAGAAGGGTAAAGCACAACTCCTATCATCACAAGAGATTATCCAAAACAAAGGTCAAAGAATGAAACAGAAATTCGCAACTGAAACTTACAGAACCAGAAATGACATCAATCCCTGCAGTGCACCCTTCCTTGTGGTGCTCTGCACGAAGCTGAGAAATCAGCTCGGCACTATCCAGACCGGCATTATCTGCAATGATTGTTGGAATGGCCAAAAGTGCCCTCGAAAATGCTTCAATAGCATGGGATTTCTTTCCAGGAGTCCTACGAGCCAGCTCATCGACGTCCTTTGCCATAACCATCTCAGGCCATCCCCCTCCGAGTATAACCCTACTATCATTTACTGTCTGAGACAGCACGCACAAGGCATCATGCAAAGATCTCTCAGCCTCATCCAGCACATGATGGCTGCCATACAGTTGAAGAGATGAATTAAAAAACAAGTCGAGAAAAGAAGTGACTGCAATTTCATCCTCTTAATTAACATATATAGTAATGCTGTGTGTACTAAAACCGGTACGCAACAAAGTGATGTAACAGACTACCAATGCACCTTTAAACATGTGGATTGTATTGCACATTGCCGAATATACCCATACACTATACGATTCTTGTTATACCTAGCACTGTCAACATATCTAAAAGTACTAATAGGCATACAATTTTTATACAAGATATTCTAGCAATTGCTTCTCCTAGACAACAGTCATTTTTACACAGATAACAAATAATCGTGCATGACATAAGAGTTTGTACACCAATCGTTGTCAACACTTTATATACCTAACATTACTGCAAATGTAATTTTCTCAGGCTAAGTAGGAGACAATTAAGATGAGACTACGCATACACACAACACGTGCATTTTACATTGTTACGTCAAAATAATCAAAATAAAACAGCATCCCACTTCACTTGCACATGCTGCTTGTCAGCATGTGCAGCTCGCTGAAGAAATGAATAAAGTGAGGCATTTTGTAACAAAAATCAAGTTAATCTAAATAAGGGTCTCACCAACAAGTGTCCCTAGGACAGTTGTTAAAGATGCTTCATAAAGAGAGTTTTGTTTTCAAAGCACCTATCAGTTTATAAGAACGGTTAATGCATTGAATTGTAGTCATTCTTCAATTAGTTAATAAGAAGTGCCTGTATTTCATTTATAAAAAAGATAAACATAGGAAATCTGAAGTATTTGCTACACAAGGAAACTCAGTTTCCAAGAACTGAAAGACCCAAAAATGTGCAGCAAGAGAGCCATATCTAGAACACCAAAACCATTACAGATGTCCCTCTTTACCCTCACTACATTAATGGTCACTGTAACCCCCACAAGACTCATGCAGCAGATGCCTCGATGTGAAAGAGAGGCGGCATCAAACGAAAGGAAAATGGTGGCAAACTTTGAGCTCTCTACCTCCACACTTTTACCTGAACTAACAAACTTCAAGAAACAGATTCTGGAATCAGCTTACAGGACATTAAATGATTATATCTTCCAAATTTTTCCTCCTTTTGTTGTGCTTACTAGTTTGCTGATTAGGGCTCAGGGAAGAGCTTTATCACTAATTCCAAATGTTAGTTTAATGTGTTTGAAATGGGGGAAAAAGGACAGACAGCCTCAAATAGGTTAAACAGTTAGCTTGTGTGTGTTACATGCATTGGATCACAATTTTCATGTTACTTAAAATAGCCAACCTAGAAGTTAGAAATTTGACACTGAATGTAGCTATATATATTCTGATTTCTGAAATAGCCAGCTAAGGAATCACAGACCTTTCCCTACGTTTTCTCTAGATCATGTATTCTGAAAAATCCAGCTACAAAAGATTATGTATGTCAGGCATGGTTTTATAACTTGAAAGTAACTCATTGGCCGAGGAATTTAATAAAACACCTTGCAGCTCTCAACATGACAAGAGAAGGAAGAAGAAAGAATTTTTTTAAGACAAGGCAGAAAAAGTACAATGCCATACCTTGCGCCTCGCAATACAATTGTACATGCCTGACCCATTTCAACACCAGAGAAGTGAATTAGCTTGTCCTCGCCAATCATAATTTCCTCAATGAGCTTGCAGTGTCCAAGCTTAACTGACTCTGGATTGTCAAAGGTTGATGCAATCTCACCACCAGTCACTAAGGCCAGGCGCTCAATACCATCAAAATCAGCATGCTCAATTGCAAGTATTCCTGCATCTGCAAACAGCTCCTCTGGAAAATTGTATATCAACTGTCTATTGACAAAGCAGTTTATCCCATGTGCTATGATTTTCTGCACCTTTTCCCTCATCTTCTCTTTCTCAGCCCCTTCAATCTCAGCAACCTTAGACATAGAATCAACACGAACACGAGCCCCATAGATCTTCACTTTGTCAGTGTCCATTGCAGTATTTGCCACCAAAATCTTAGCATTCTCTATGCGCCTTGGTTGTCCAATACCTATCTTCTTGTCAAGAATAAATCTGCACAAAGGTAAAGTGCCCAATCAGTTTTGTTAAGCCTCCTCAGATGTCAGGTTTGGTTGTACTATGCAAAATAAACAACAGAAGATGTTACTAAACCATATACAACAGCAATTGAGTGTCGATCATGATGGCTGGAATACACATCAGAATTTTGATGGAACATTCCAATACCAAAGAAAATGCCAAATGTGTGTGCATCAAAATGAGGGAGGGAGTTATTCATCAACTTATTGCCTACTGTATTAGATGTGTAGTTGATAGAGCCCCCATGAGAACTAAGAAAAAAAAGGGAATATTTGGTAATCTCACCCTTCATCCAGAAAAGAATCCTTCAAAGATCCTCCTGGTTTCTTGATTATCTGAATAGCTTCTAAGTCAGTACTACCCTGCAAGTGCCAACAAAAAAGTGGCATCAGATGGTGGAACCAAAGACAACAATCCATATGTTGTATCACTGATTTCATCATCATAAAAGTTAACTACGAAGGGAGCATCAGAGGGCAACATTAACATTCATCTCGCTGCTCCTACAATTAAGATCTTGTGGTTTAACTTTAAGAAATCCTACAGATGTTAAGAATGGGCGTTCCTGATAATATCCATGTCTACCCGCTTGAAACTCATAATGAACTGAGTGAATATACAATAACCCAATCAAGAAAGCACATGAATCCTTTTTTTCACAGCTATGGTTTAAAAAGCTTCCTAAAATACAAAATTCTATAAATTTGAGATTATCCATTAACAAAATCAAATCCAACATTTTTTAGAAAAATCCCCGATAAAGCATGGCTAGTGTCCTGAAACTATAGGGAAATTAACCGCATTCTAACCTCACCGATCCTGTTTTGCGCCCCTAGTTTGAAGGGGATTTTTCCAACTCAATCAAAAGGCTCTACCTAAAGTCCATATGTGCAAAATTACTTTGATTCAGGGGAAAAATCAAACAGGAAAACAAAAATGCAAAAATATTCACATGAGAGGAGAAGAGACTAGGATCTAAAATGATAGCTTACTGTTGGTTTTACCTTTATCATTAAGGACAAAAAACATTGCTCACCTTTAACCTCATAACGGCATCCACAGCCAACTTAGCAAAATGTTCCTTGTCTTGTGAAAGAATTTTGGAACTCAAAGTAGTTATTGCAATTTTCATCAAGTCCGACGTAAATTTCTCTGCATCATGCAACGCATCAGGCAACAAAAAGTATCAGAAAGGGGAGTGCAAATAACTGGAGACCTGCATCCCTCAAAGATATAAGAATCCACTACCCAGGACGTAGGATATTGCATGGGGTAAGGATAAACAGGCTAGTAAACTGTTTACCAATCATCACTTTCGTTCATGCATTCAGTGTGCACTGAGCAAATTCTAAAATAAAAATAAGGTAAAAAACTTCCTCGGGCAAGCCAATGGATCAAAAGAAATGCAAGGGACACAAGAAAGCAAATAGAACAAGAGGCGACAGGCATACCTGCATCCGCTTTATTATCCATAACCTTTTGCAATAAAGCATTATGAGCACATTCAGCTGCCATCCGAAAGCCTAAAATTGAAAAGTGAACACCCACCATCATTATTTGAAAACACATAGATTTCACATTCACAGAACAATAATAGAGAAACAGAGATTGTAAAACATTTCAAAAACTTATATTTTAACTAGTGAAAAGCGAATTCTTTTAGAATGGAGATCAACTATTACCAATTAACCAATCGACTGAAAATTTAGGAGAATCTCAACAAAATTTAAAAGCGATAACACGACAAAAATATTTTTCACGAATTTTATACAAATAAAAATACCACTGCAATTAATTACAACCATGATGGACTCCCTGCATACTGCAGGCAAAACTTTTGAGACAACCACCCACATGTTGCATATGTGCATTTAAATAAGACAATAGAGGCCCCCAAAAAATGTAAAATCACAGAAAGACACGAACCAGATATTATTGTCATGGGATGGATCTTGGTTGCAACCAATTTCTCTGCCTCCCTCAAAAGTTCCCCAGCCAGAACGACGACCGAAGTTGTCCCATCACCCACTTCATCATCTTGCGCTTTGGAGATATCTAGTATTTATATTAAGGACGATGATCACATTATACAAAATAAAATCTCATCTTTGGCTACCAAATGAGGACATCCTTTACTTTTCTTGAAGAAATATCTATACCGCCCATAAATATCTACAACTTCAAGGATACCAACCAATACTTTAGCAGCCGGATTGTCTATGTGAAGAGATTTCAGGATCGTCGCGCCGTCATTAGTGACAGTAACTTGATGCCCTCGACCAGTCGATTGCAGAATTTTATCCTGCTCCAAACAGGCAGCACAAGATCAACTCGAGACGAATAATTCACTTAGCAAACGAGAATTCCTCGCCGACATCAAACGACACACCAAAGCAGCAACCAGTGCCTACCATTCCCTTCGGCCCCAACGTGGTTTTCACCAGGTCTGCTATAGCCATGGCTCCGACGAAGGAGGCCTGCGACGAAACGAAGCGAACTCCCATCAAATTTCAATATTTTTCATTCATACACCACCGACAGCAGAAGACACGACATGCGAAGCCAAAGTAGAAGAGATCCACTCCTCGGAACAGGGGTTGCTTGGTTATCAAGCATCCTCCGAATTCCCACTCACTCGCGACCAGGATGAAAGCACGTTCTCAGCGAGAAAGCAACGCCCAAAAAAAAAAAAAAAAAAAAAAAAAGCGGGAGAAAAAACCCACCATCCTGGCGCGCTCGCCTTTCTCCTCGCTCGCTTCATCCTTGAGAATTCTGTCGACCTGCAACATCCACCGAGAGTCAGTAGAAAGACATAACCGACTCCCATGCCGGAAGGCGAACGGATCCAGAGTCGAGCTCTGAGGCGCCGACGTACCGCCATTCGAAGACCAGCTCGAAGCTGAAGTGGCGAATCTGCTGTGACGCGACCGGAACGATCGGGAGGGAAAGAAAGGAACGAAATCGGACGACGAAACAGTGCAAAGAAAGCAGTGGCGAAGAGTGGCGAAGGCGCTGAAGGGGTCCGGTCGGTTTCGTAGCGAATCGAGCGGTTCAGCATGGGGGGCCGGGTTGGATAGAAGGAAATTAGGCCGGCTTTCGTGCGCGGTCCGCGATCCGATGTTTAGAATGATTTTTTTTTTCGGCGGCATACGTGAAACGCGTTTGACAACTATTCTATTATTGAAAATAAATTTTACTTAAAAATGATTTTATTTGGTTCTGTTCCCTAAATAAATTTCTAGGTGTTTGAAAAAAAATTATTTTTGGAATGGAAATGTATTTCATACGACCTTAAATTTTTTTAAATAATTTAATAATTTCATTATATTTTTCTCTTTTTTTCTTCCTCCTCCTCTAGACAATTGTAAGCCTTGTGGAGCCTCAACCTGGCGGTGGTTGGGTGAGCATGAGCCTTGCCTTGGCTAGATTTGGGCAGCGAAGCTCTAGCGATTGGCTAGAGGAAGAAAAGAGGAAAAGTAAAAAGGAAAAAAAAAAAAGAAGAAAATGCTTGATCGTAGAATTATTTCCAATAACAAAAGGAAATTTTTTTTTTTTTTTTTTTTTACCTCTTGATTCTATTGAATAAAAATATTATCAAACGAACTTTTGTTTATTTTATATTTTGGAGAATAAAAGAATGGAAACAAATACTATTTGATACGTTACCAAATAGGCTCGTAGTGACTAGTGATATACTAAGGCTGCGTTTGGTTCAACATTTTTAAGGGGCTTTTAGCCCTGAAAATCCCTTGGGGAAATGCTGGACCGTTTGGTTCAATTTTTTTGCTAGCTTTCAACTTTCAACTTGCTTTTAAAATGCTGAAAGTCCAAAGCTAGTAGGGACTAGCTTTGGGCTTTTAGCATTCGGCGGAATGCTGAAATTGTTTTTTTCTTCCAAAATTACCATCACTAATTTTCGATTTTGCCCTTTTTTTTTTTTAATTGAAAAATGAGGCAGTCTTTCGTTGATCTAGTGAAGGGCTACGGCTATCGACGAGCTAGATCGACACCGGCGGCCGTCGACTAAGGTTGCCCGACCTCAAGTGACCTTCGGCAAGGGTCACGTGACCTAGCCGAGGGCCACCGGAGGTCGCCTGACCTCGGGCGACCCTCGGCGAGGGTCGCGAGACCCAGGGGTCGCAAAACCCAAGCGGTGGTCGCCTAGGTCACGCAACCCTCGCTGAGGAGGGTTGCCCGACCTCCAGTGGCGCTCGGCTAGGTCATGAGACCCTCGTTGGAGGTCACTCGAGGTCGGGCGACCTCAGCCGACGACCACCGACGCCAAATCTGGCTCACCGGCGGCCGTAGCCCTATATATATATTATGTCCATCAAAGCACATTGCGAAAGTTTTCTCTACCAAACGCACATCCAACTCAAAGTCCATTTGCAAAAAATTTTTACCAAACACAATTGCATTTCCCCAAGTAAGCTTCGGGCTTTCAGCATTTGCATTGGACTCAAAACTCATTGCAAATATTGAACCAAACGCAGTCTAAGTTGGCGATAATTGAAAAGTCATCCATATTATCTAATTTTGTATCTGTTTCGTCGGAATTTTTCCTGCGACCAAATATTTTTCACTAAAAACAACTTATAAATTTATACGTAATAGAGCTGTACATACACAAATCATGCCAAAGGGACTATGTTGAAATTTAATTAACAACATAGTTTGAAAATATAAAGATGTTACGCTAGAATTTAATCGACGACACAACATTAGGAAAAAATAAGTGCTCCGGAATTTAATCGACAACGTGAATTTAAAGGCTACAACTAGGAAAGTAGAGTACAAGAAAGTAAAGATACTGCAAAGATAGTAAACTTGTTTGGTTCGCGCGGGGTTGATCCAAGCTCTAAATAGAGCACGCCGATCGCCAGGCCGACGGTGGCGGCATGGGAGGCGCAAACGCCATCCTGCGATTTAATGCTAGAGAAGATGGAGCGCACGAGCGCTTCGCTTAGGCCGCGCTAACCTTCGCTATTAGGCCCCGTTGATATTGATGAAAGGGCTGAGGAGCTTGCCGGTGTGGCTACCGGCAATGGCGACGATGGGGCTGTTGGTGTTCCGGTCGGGTCAAACCCAGCCGGCGATGAACCCGGTGAACACTTTCGTGTGGGCGGACGTGAACTCCCCTAGCACAACACGGGAAAAGCATTTCTTCATATACTGGATTTTGCCCATTTGCGGGTGCGGTTTTGGCCGGTTGGGCATTCACGCTTTTTTGCGATCAAGAAAGAATGATCTATCGAAATTTTAGACCATCTTTTAAGAAGATGAAGATGCTTAAATCCCTTATATGGAAGTTTCCCATGATTTAATTTATCGGCATAAAAATGTTTGAACAAATGAATCCATCGCGAGAAAGAATGCGACCTCGAACTGAGGTCGTTCCGGAGCCTAGAATGATCTAAGGTCCATAATGAATGACTCCGGAAGAATGATGGACTACAAATCAAACTCTTTCTATGTTGCTGATGTCGTCACGCCGCCGCTCAAAGGGGTCGCGTGTGCCGCCCGCTCGCCCTGCCACACAGAAGGGCGTTCTTAGGAATCGGGTACTCGTCCCTCAGCGAAGTCGAGGTGGTGTAGACTTGCATATAGAATTGCTGCCCGAGGTACTGTCTCGCCCAGTTCTCCGATCGCAGGTTCCACATTCCGACATTGTCGAGCGGAATGTAAATAGCCGACCAGGACTTGGGGTACACCTGCATTCAGCAAGCACAGGACAGTGTTGAAGTTAACGTCTAGGAATGGTGAAACACTACGCAGAACTGCAAAATAGACTTAATTTTCGGTTTTCGCTGCGCGCATAAGCACTCAATTGAGTCCAACAGCTTCAGGAGAATTTTCTCACCTGAATGGTGCAACGAGCGACACCATCTCGAAGATTATACTGATTCCTGCTGGCCGGCATCCATTGCCCTCCATCCATACTGTAATATCAGGCAAATCGCAGTCCAACGTAAGCAACAGACGGTTGAATGATCATAGACCGATCAATCCAGAAGGAAAACATAGGTGGTATTCTTACCCGACTACAAAGAAAGAATAGCCATTGAGGTGCCAGCTTTGTATGACGTCCTCACTGTTTTCGAAGACGATCTCGATATAGGATCTGTAGTCAGTTCTCATCACCGACGTGTCGAGGTATATCCCACCGCCTGTAGGGTTGTCAGAGATGCTCCCAACGCGAAAAACTCCATCGATCTTGAAGTAGTCGGCGAGCTTTAGAGGAGTATCCGCTGGCTTGAAGGACACGCTGTTGACCGCGTATCTCTGTTTCCCATTGACAAGACCAGCAGAATTGGCAAGTCTGATAGTTCTTGTCGTGTTGATCATGCCATAGTGGTATGAACCTTGTGGATTTGGCCTTGGTCCACTCGCCGTAAGATTCGTCCTGAAACATACCCATTCAAATGCGATGATAAGAAAGATGGATTTGGCAAGATCTTTCGACAATTCTTTCGTTGATACAAACAGGCCTGGAAACACAGCTTTACCTGATAGAGCGTGCCTGGTTCAAGGACCAGTCGATCTGGGTTGTCGGACCACCAGGAATAGGACCCGAGACGGGGCCGGCAGAGTTGCTGTAATGGAGGACGCCTATTGTTGTCAAAACTTGCGAGGTGAAGCGAGAGGAGACCACAATGTAATAGTCTTTTCCTGGCTGGTCAGCTGTTACGAGGACCGACAGCGATTGGCCCACGTGCACGTCGAGCGACTCGTAAGTGTTTTGAACCGTATGTGTACCCTCTACCTCGGCGAGCACCATTTTGTGGCCTTGGATGCGGAAGTTGAGGGAATTCATCAACCCCACGTTAGATATCCTAAGCCTGTAGGTCTTTCCTGCAAATAGATAGAGAGGAATCGAGCTTAGAATACCAAATGCGCCGAACCACATGCAAACTGAGAGAACTCAAGGTACAATGTCTTCGATGTCTAACGATAATGTCACCTTAGAAATTCAAACCCGTTTCATTCTCGAGGAAAAAGCACTGAAATATCAGAAAGAAAGAGCACATTGGACAAGATCTTTAACATACCTTGTTCCACAGTGAAAGAAGCTCCGCTTCCACGGCCATTGATGAGTATACCATCAGGGAATGGCAGCACGTGACCATTGTCAAGAGTGGCCCTCAAATCCTGCAATTGCACACTCGAGAAAGTTATCTTCATAGTTCAAGTGCATGCTCTCAGTACGGAAGTTACTTCGATACGCTTGTATACTGCCCCTCATTTAGAATACTAATTGCCCTAGGGACGTGACCGGCGTGGCGTGAAAGAGTCATCTCACATCGGATGTGGAAATGAAAAAGACAACAAGAACAGAACAATGTTTTTCATTATTACAGGGACCCGTGGAGTAAATCAATGGATCACCATTCATTTCCTAAGTCTTGCAAATTGCTGCTATAATCCAAACTTAAATTCGTCTCCATCGTTCATCATCTACCCCCACCAATTCCCGCTGATTATGGCGTAATAGCATACCGACAATGTAGACCGAGTCAAGAAAGATAGCTGTCAAATGAAAGACTTCTGCAATACCATCAACAAGTCAAACAGTGAACCCCACCTCACTTTTCACTTAAAGAAGAGTTGGAACCACGGAGAAAAATTACCATGGACAATGGATATTTACCTAGAAAGCTACTTGTGCTTTTAAAAGTTACACTAACAACCATTACGACCTTCAAAAGTAGGTACCGATCGCCTTTACAAACCATTTAATCAAATCGAAATCCACCCAATGGTAACTCAACCAAGCCACTTTACTGACTTGTCTGAGTTACCGAAAGGATAAGCTAATACACTCCAGATGACAATGGTTAGTTCATAGGTGTACATACCGTGTGGTTGGCCTTGTACCAATCTCCGATGAGGACAGTGTAATCACCGGCAGGGGGCGGGAATGGGACCGGTATCAGCGGCCGGCTGAGGATCCTGATGCCCCCAAACCCGCCGGCGGCCTTGTGGAAGGCGAGGGAGGGGAAGTAATAGAAGCTTCCGATCTGGTCCTTGACTTGAAGGATGTAGGTGAAGTTCTTGCCTGGAGGGATTGGGCAGGTGGTTCCATAGACTCCATCCTCAAAGGAGTTCCTCCTCTGCTGGATTCCATTCCTGCACATTCATGTTTTTTTATTAGCACCCAATTAGTTTTCCTTCAATTGTAAGTCCAACCCCCTAATTGGGTAACTTTTATTTCCTCCTACAGAAAAGACAAAACACTAATAGAAGTCATCTTATCATTAGTATCTGCTCAAAGTACAAGCTGTTGCATTTGGTTGACTATTGAATTATAACACCATGTGAGCTACGCTACGAAAGCAGGTTAGTGCGCTAGTTCCCACTTGTCTGTCGTGAAATGTAGCAGTGGGAGGAGGCCTAAAACTGAAGCTGGACCACAAATTTGAATGTGGAAAAAGATTGGAGAAGCTGTCCGAGGTATGAGTTTCAACGAAGCAGCTACCGACAGCCCCTAATATGACAATTAATACACAACCCCGATTGCAAAAACACCGTTTTGGTTGGTGATATCACATCATTTAGTGCTGGCTTTTCATGAAGATAGGAAAAGAGAAAATAGAACATATTCCTCTTCCAGCCCATAAAAATCGTTGCTTTTTAATCTGATTAGAGGGACCGGTCACTTTCAAGAGACGGACAGCAGAATGGAGTGGACTCTCCTCTCTCACTGAGACCATAGGACGACTTAACATGGGCCTAGGCCCAACCACAGTGCAAATCAATCATGGTGAAATTTGTGCGTTTTAGGTGAGGTTTTGGTCCCGCGGGGCCCACCGCTGATCCCGCCAATCCACGTGATGTGAATCGAAATGGAGCAGCCAAAAAGCTTTTTGCAAATCAACAATTCACACGCAAAACTGTCGGAATTGAAATCTAAGGCAGTGTGAAACGAGAACCCTGAAAAGAAAATGGATCCGATCTAGAGAGAGAATCTAGAACCTCCCCAGGGAGAGGAGGGAGTATGATGTTCCATGTCTGGAGCACCTGGATTGCATTTAATCTTGAAATTGACACGTGCCAAGAAAAATGGAAAAATGGATCGAATCACGTGAACCACATTGATGTGTGCACGCATTCCCTTGTCGAGGGAGAATTTTTTGATAGATTGATGAAAGTTCTGCATCGGACCCATCGCCATGCTCGATTTCTTTCCAGATTCAGCAGATTCGTTTAGTAAAAATTAATGCTTGCGAGTCGCTGTGTAGAAGGGAAATTCACGAGGGAGGGGGAGACGGACCATGAGAGGAGGAAAGGCTCGTTCAGGCTGTTGATGACGTTGATGATAAGGTTGTCGTTAGTGACGGAGTAGATGTCGGGACCCGGGAACTGTCCGTTGATTAGTATGCCCTGCGGAAAAAAAAACAAAACGAAAAAACAGAGAGACCATCACTACCCATCATCGGTATACATCGCATGGATTGATAAAAATCTTTCATTTTCAAGATCCGAAACGGTTTGCTTCTTCCTCGTCTTCCTGGTTCGCGTGCATACCAGCAGGATATAGAGAGAGAGAGAGAGAGAGAGAGAGAGAGAGAGAGAGAGGAGTCACCTGTTGGCGAACGCCGAGCGGGTAAATGTCGCCGTAAGTGACATTCCAAGTGAAGAACCTGTACGGGTCCTCAGCTCCTGCAATGGCGAGAAAAGCGACGCACGCGCACAGGAAGAGGGCGCCCGCTCCCTCCAGTCCCTGCCTCATCCTCTCTTCACTCAAAAGCCAAACTACGAAAAACGCTCCTCTGTTCTCTCCCCTGTTTTCCCCTTCTCTCTCTCTCTCTCTCTCTGTCTCTTTCTCTCTCTGTCTCTGTCTCTAGGGGGGTGCTTAAATCTGGGTGACGGGGTCGTGGTTTAGGGGGAGGGATATAAAAAGAGTGGGTTAGGGAAGCGAGTGAATCCACCGAGAGACGAACAAAAAGAGAAAGGACAGCCCAATTGGTGAGCCGCAAAGGAAGGAAGGAAGGAAGGAGGAGGGAATGGGGGCAAGTTCGCGAGGAGGAGTAATTAAGGAGGAAAGACGTGTCGGTGGTGGGGTCCAAGCGAACGCGGGATTATATTAAAAGCGAAACTCGCCATTAGAACTCCGCCTGCTTGCTTGTCTTCCACATGGGTGTGGGCTGTCCTCTGCTGTTTTCTTGAGAGAGAGAGAGATGACTGGTAAATGGTCATTTCCTTTTTGAGATGATGGGAAAGTGTGGCAATTTTTCCTTTTCTTTGGATTTTCTGGGTATGTGGAGAGAGAGAGATAGATATGACTGGAAAAATAATAATTTTCCCTTTTTTTAGATGACTAAAAAGTTATGAATTTTCCCTTTCTTTGGATTTTGCGCCCATCTAATGAGCAATTGTTGTATATATCCCCTCGCTAATTAGGTAAGTCACGTCCTTTTTGTGGCAACCAACTCAAATTTAAAGGGTAAGTGCGTATTTGGTAACGATTTTGTTCCCGAGAACTGATTCTGACAATAAATGATTATTTTTGATTATGTTACCAAGAATTGATTCTGAGTAAACGCGTTTGATAATTGTCTAAAATTTCTTATTCTGGAGTAGAATTACGCTTGATAACATGTTCATTGATTCTGTTCCAAATTAATTTTTTTAATTTTTAAATAATTTTTATACTTTCTTTTCTTTTCTTTTTTTTTTCCCTTTTTTCCTTTTTTTTTTTTTTTTTTTTTTCCTTTTTCTCCTATTCTTCTTCTTCTTCTGGTTGGTTCTTGGGACCGGCGACCGGCCGGACGAGGGTCGCGACCTCACCGGAGTGTCGCCGACCCTCGTCGGCCGAGCCTTGCCGGTGAGGTGCCGGGCCTCACTAGGGCCGGGTGAGGCCCGCCCCCCGCCAGGCCGGGCGAGCCTCGCGGGGCGGGCGAGGCTCGCCCGGCCACCGGTGGGGATGGGCGAGCCTCGCCGGTCTAGCCTCGGCGAGGCTCGGCCTCGCCAAATTAGGCGAGGTTGAGCCTCGCGGTGGATAGGCGGGCCGGCGAGCTCGCCGGATCTCGCCCTGGCCTGGCGAGCCTCCGGTGAGCTCAACGAACCGGCGATAGACGGCGGGTGGCGGTGGACTTCGGCGGGTGGCAGTCGTGGGATGGCGGAAGAGAAGGAGAAAAATTTTATTTTGTTGATTCTTTTTTTGATTCTTGGACGCAGAATCATATTTTTCTTTAATTCTCAAATCTTGTCCAGAACTGATTTCGGGAACAAAAATTTTATCAAACGCAATTCTTGTCCCAAACTGATTCTGGGAACAAAAAATTAAAATCAGATACTGTTTGGGCACGTTACCAAACAGACCCTAAGTGCATAAACAGATTCTCTGTCTATTTCTGATGTAGTGTAAGTTGAATCGTCCTCCTACCATATAAAGAGTACGACAACCATATTGCCTTCATTGCAATCTTGTTGGTTTAGAGACAATCTTTGCACACAATTCGAGAGATTGATGTCATTTAAATCTCTATATTAGGTGATGCTTATTTGAGGCTCGTCGTATCCGATGGTCTTGCATGATTAGAATGGTGAGTCGTGTGATGGGTTCAAAATAAAACGGGCTATTGTTAGATGAAATGATCAATTTTAATGATATCATGACAAGAATGCACCGAAAATACTGTCTTTCTCTTGTGCCATCCAAGAGAATCTGGCCACTAGAAAATAGTGATGACGACGAGGTTGCTCACGGTCAGACAATCCTTAGTCTTTTTCTTTTGTAATTCACCTGACACCATGACTTATTATAGATATTGACAAGCCAGGTATTTAATCAGGGCCCTTGAGATTTGAGATAATTTAATATTACAGTTTAGGTTCACTAATAACGATACACTTGAAAAGAATGATTTACTCGGAAAAACATGTTAACAAGTTAGCTTAAGCCACTTGCTAGAAGTCATTAATTGTGTTTCGAAAATGTAATCATCTGTCGCCAAGTATTTTGAAATTGCAGTACCTTTCTTCAAGTTCAACCACCCTTCCTATCGATGAACGACGAGTTATGGACCCCTGCCGCATGGAAAATTGATTGAATGCAAGGGCGTGCGATGTCAGAGGTCGAAACCCATCGGTCATGAGGGGTTCGGGAGGAATGCTCGATCCTTTTCGCAAATGTGTTATTGTTTGGTTCTCAAAATGCGTCAGACATGTGTTATGATAATTTTGTATAGTCACGATAAATGGGGAAATTTTTCCAAAAAATCAACTTATTTCATATGGTAATTCAATTCTAAATCTTTTAATTATATCAATTTAGTTTTAACTCTCTCGAAAATTTGCTTATGTAATCATTTCAATTAATTTTGACTGAAAATTGATATGGTGTAAGTTGCACCGATATAGACATTTTTTTTTTAGCTTTAAGAAAAATTTCCGATTTTTATTAATTTTTCATTTAAATATTTTTTTTCTTCATAGGGCTGGGGCGAGGGCTGGGCTTTGCGGCCCTCAACCAGTGACCGGTAGCCCTGGAAAGAAAAAGAAAAGAAAAAGAAAAGAAGGAATAAAAATCAATAAATTTTTTTAAAAAAAAGTAAGACTAAATTGGCAACTCTTCAAAATGATTAGGATTGAATTGATGATAAATTATTAAAAAATTTAGCGCTAAATCAATATAATAAAAAATTTACGACTAAACTAGTCAACGTACAATTGGTTCAGCATGTTTTCGGACGATCCTGACCAGTGTCCCCGGAACAGCGGTGCAATTTGCTATTCGGAAAATGAAGCTAGTACAGGGGGAAAGGAATAAAGAAAAGAATGATGACACGGTCAACTGCAAGAAGCAGCCAATCGACCTAAAGTCGCGATTTCCCATGATGCGACTTGATGAACGAGAGCTAAGGCGGCATCAAGAAGCATGGAAGGAGTGTGCATGAATCTCCCTCAATCATCGCACCGCCTGCTGGACCGGACGGGGGCCGCGACCCACGCGCGTTCACATGCCACGTTATTACGACCAACCTCGCAACGCGGCAACGCCGAACTGCACCATGTGCTCAGATAAACAAAAACCATAAAGAAGCAAAACCTTTCTTGTTACCACCTTCGACGCGCTTTCTGAGTCCCCGTCTTTCGTCGATGTTGCGTCGATATACGGCCAAAATCGCTCGTCGTATTTGGATCGAGAGGGAGGGTCCCCCTTTCTTGCGGAATTAGCGGGCCTCGTTGATGTCCGAACGGACACAGCATGCGCATGGCGAAAGCTACGGGATGGGCAACAAAATCAGGTGTCGGGTCCTTGATGAACATCCTCGGATCTCTGTCGTAGGAACTCATTTGTGAGACCACGAGACAATCGAGGGTTCGAAATTTTGAACCTGACCATGCAGACGGCCATCGACTTAACCAGGAGGAACCAGAAGCCAGTACGTTCTCCATTTACTGGCTTCTAATGCACATCGACAGGCTTCGTGACCATGTTCTGCCTTCATGTTGAAAAAGAAATCAATGCAGCCGACACATTTACTTTCCATCGACTACCTGTATGCGAGTAATGAGGCACAGCGGCAGACATCATCACGAGGGATGATTATATCCTCTCTCGAAGCAAAGATTTGACTGCCTAAGAAGCTGTTAACAGTACAAGATCCAGATCCCCGTTTGGTTTAGCATTGCGAATGCTCATTTGGACTCTAAAGTCCCTTGGCCAAATGCAAACGCATTTGGTTTGTATTTTTGCGCGACTTTGGCAACATGCAATTGCATCTTGAGGTGCACTGACAAGTTGCATCCTGAGAATGCAAGTAACTCGGTTATTGTTCATCTTCTCCAACCTCTCCAAGCTGCTGATCAGAGGCTGACGACCACCGGCAAAGGGATGGCACGCGCCGGCGACCGCCGCCTGAGGGTCGCTCGACCTCGACGACCGTCGCCGGACCTCAGGCGACGCCCGAATCTTGCGACCCAGGAGTCGGCCGCTTGGATCGCGCGACCCCAAGCGATGGTCGCCGGGGTTGGGCGACCCCGGGCGATGGCCGCCTGAGGTCGCGCGACCTAGGCGACCATCGCCTGGGTCGCGTGCAGCCATCGCCTGGTCGCCTGGGTTGGGGCGACGGCCGCCTGAGGTCGCGCGACCCAGGCGGCCAGATCTGGCCATGCGGCCGCCAGCGCGACCTCGACGATCGTCGCCTAGAGTCAAATGACCCAGGCCAGATTCGACCATCCGACCGCCGGATCCAACGGTCCGACCGCCAGATTCGACAGTCCGATGGCCGGACTTCAAAAAAGAAAAATCGAATTTTTTTTTTAATTTAATAAAACTCATTTACAAATACAAATTTTACCAAACGGTATTTTGACCAAAGTTGTATCTCAATGACAATTTTACCAAACGATATTTGCATTTCGGAAAACCCTTTTCACCCCAAGGTATTTGCATTTTGGCAAATGCAATCCCCGAAAACCGAACCAAACGGGCCCTTCATGGCACCACCATGTAAGACCTCGGTTACTTGTCCAATAACATGAGACACCAAAGCTAAGCTGACTTCCACAATTCATGAATCCTCTGCCAACAATTGAAGACAATATCAAGCATCCTACCTATTCGGGGATCTCCATTCCGGTACTTGACTTTCAAAATCTCCTAAGGTTCCAGATCGGCAGTTCAAACCACGAGTTCAGAAACGAATACAGGAAAGTAATCTCGAACGCCCGCACGACCATCATTTGCAAATTCACTGCTCCGTTTACTACACTCACCAGGAACTGAAGCGCACTGGACCGTAAAAGTGAACACCCCATCAGATACATGATACTTCCACCATCTATATAGCGCCATCTCCCACAATTCTTTCGAATGAGATCAATAAAAAGAAGCTGTCAGATGGCACGTAGAATTCATACTGACAATGTCAGCATGTATTCTCGACATGTTGCATAATCTACTACCGCGCCATATGAGAAACTGCCTATTAGCAGCACCAATCCAACGACAAGAGAGACAACATCGTGAGAAGTAACAGAGAAGAGGAGCAATTGGAGCCAAACGCATATAAAGCCCCACCAAAACCTCGCACAGACAAAACTAAAGCGAAAGGGAACCATGAAATGCCGGAAATGTATAAGATACACGACAGAAAAAGGCCACCGTAATAATTAAGATATACATCAGAAAAGCAGATGGTCAGGTCCACTGACACCTATATATGACTACATTGTATTTTCCTACAAAGCCTGAAACATATCTGTACAAAGTCTTTTAATGGAAGCTCATGAACAATCCACGGTGGCCTCAAAACTAGCACAAATCCATCATATCCGCAAAAGGTTTGAATATCTCGACAGCAATTGCCAGTACCTACAATTGCCTTGAGCCGCTCTGCAGCCGCTGCTGCACATCACGACGCAGCAACTCGATATAATCCTGCAAAATGCACCATCGTATTTAACGTCTGGGGTTGGACACATATGCATTGCCTTTCACCAAGGGCAATCCTCTCAATGAAACATAGAACAGAGGTCTATGCATGCATCAAGATCAGATCTTATCAGAAGAGTACCTACCCTTGCTAAATTCTCATCCCCACGAAGTGCGACTACAATGTCTTCAGAATCATTTCCGCTGCCATACACCCGACTTGCATTTTCAACCATTGAGTTAAATACATCTGACGGAGGATGTAAGTCTTCAATGTTCCTAATTACATGTTCCATGTTGACCTACATAGAACCCAATGCAAACGACACGTTAACATACAAGACATGACCAAGAACATGGAATCTGGAATTTCATCATTAAAAAGATGGAACTGCCTATCTGTTGAAAGCATTAGAAGTGAAATGAATACCAGAGTTGACCATGTAGATGGTCTTTGGCTAAAAAAGGGGGAGACGTACTTCAGAAAAGGAAAAAGGTTATTTTTGAGTGGAGTGATTGGTAAGAGTAGTTAGTTTTTGGTGGAGGAAGTGGCTGATGCACGGCAGATGGAGTTCATTTGTTAACTTTTGCTTATTCTTTTATGAAAAGTAACTTTGGAAGGTATAAGAAGTGATACCAAAAAAAGCTCTCCAACTATATATTAGACAAATTAGACACCAAAATCTGGTGAGGAGGAGGTTAATTTGTTACAAATGGAAAAATCCCTTTAGATTCTGTTGAAACTTTTGGCCTTTAATTTAAATGTAAATGGCTGTCCACTGCCTTGATGGATTATATAGACTCCTAGTAAACAGAAAATAAAATATGCTCTAGTGCGGCCAAAACACCCCACTTCAACTAACCGTAAGACCATGACAGACAAACTCTATATGGAACATGAACTCAGCATCCTTACTGACAGACAAAATATGTTCTGGTGACACATACATGAGACTGATTCATGATATGTCTACATTGACAAAATCACGAACCATCAAGTAGGCAAATTCAAGAAACAAATTTCCCCAGCCCTATAGCATATATCGGAGCAAACATTATGAGAGAAAACCTGAGGAGGGTATTTATCTACAATCGTCACTCTCTCCGACAAGAGCATCAAGAGTGAACGAGATACAGCATTCTAACCCCAGTTGCTAGTTCTTTAGGTGCAATGTACAAACCTGATCAACAGAATCACCAGTCACGTAGTCTCTGTTAGGTCTATTCTCATTGGAAGGCCTCGGGAAATCAGATTCGAATTCCGGGAACAGTGAACTGCCATTTGAGACACCACCTAAAGCTTGAGATACAACGGGCATCATCTGTTGGACCATCCTAGACAGATCAATTCTACCACCTTGGCCTCCCATGCCGCCAAACATACTACCGAGATCTTGGGGGTCAACCTGTCGAGCAATCTGATTTACAGCGTTCATCATTACAGGACTCTGAGTGAGCTGTTGCATCATATTTCGCAAGGCATCAGGAGAACCAACCCCAGTTTGCTCCGAAACCCCTGCTAGCAAACCATTTAATGCAGGACTATGCAGAACCTGTGACATAAGACCACCCATATCAACCTGGCTATCAGGACCTTGTTGTCCTTGTGATAAGCTTTCCATAACTTGCGTGGAGGCAACAGCTGATGCTCCCAATGGTTGATTATTTGCCTCTGCTCTGTTTGCAGACAAACCTTGAGATAACAGAGACTGCAAAATCTGTTGTCCACTTGTCCTGATCAGCTGATTTTGATCAAGAGAAGCACTTGATGATCCACTATCTTCCTTGGCTGGTGGTTTTGATTGCCTCCCCCGCCGCTGGTTCAGTGTTCACCATATCAGTTTACAGAGAATGTGTGTGAACAATTTATTGCAACAGAATAAAAAGGATGATTTTCAAATGAAGAAGAAATTTTTAAAACGTTTCAACCAATTGGAACATGCATATTTTTCAGATCTAAAAATATGAACAATCATTGGCCTCCCACCAAAAGAAGACGAGAGGACATCAAAATGCTGCAAAACCAATGTTCCCAAAATGATGATCCCTTCAGCCAAACAAGCAAGTAATTTTGACCAGCAAAAACAATCATGGTGCCTAGGGGGTGCAGACCCTATAGAAAGACACTTATAAATATATCTAACTTATCAGCATCTACCAATCTAGGGCTCTGCTTAAAGAAAAAGTTATGAAATAAGTCCTTTGTATGAACAAAATCACAGGCCATCCAGCAGGATTGATGGGAACTGGTTATAAGCAAAGAAGGTATCATAGACAATACATCAAAAGTCATTCTAACCTTCCTCTCCAAACCTCCAAGCCCTAATCCCTTTGGGACATGTGACTCCCCACAAACATCAGGCCCTTCATTGTGGCTCGCAGCACCTTCCGACTTTACATTAATGGCATCTTCACTTGAACACGTCGGAGAGCTTCCTGATGGACAGCTAGGTGCACCTCTTGAAGTCACATCCATCGACTCCTTAAGATTTGTCCCATGTTAGTGACAAGGCTAAACATTTTCTTCTTCTTTTTTTTTTTTTTTTTCAAATTAGAACGCTTTAAAACTATCCAAGACAACTAAAAGAAGTTTCCTGTACAAGGCATACGTGCAGCAGAACTTTCAGTCATCCATACCTTGTGTTCACTTTCCTCAAGTGATGCACCTGAGGATACAGCGGGTTCCCCAACTCGATCGACTGCCATATTATCTGACTGTACAGTAGCCTCAGCAGATCCAACAGCTGGATTCTCCACATTCAACTCCGCTTGAGCTGCTGACCCGAAAGGTAACCCAAAGAGGTTCAGTACTTTTCAAGAAATTGAACGTTTTATGACCCTCAATTGTAAATAATCACCAGGAAACTACCTGACTGCATCTGGTTCCTCCCTTCCTGTAAATTGCCAGCTAAGTTTCTAAGGCGGGAGTTAATTTCAGATATGAGAGATGATGCTGGAGCAGATTCAGAATTTGGCTGTGTCGTAGAAACAGCTACATTGGATATTGGTGCATGTGAGCCTCCAAGACCAGTAGGCCGTGCGAGAAAAGATGCTGCAGCAACACTACTAGCAGGATGTGATGGCCCTGAACCACCAGAACCAGTAGTATCTCCACGTTGACCCAGTGTTCCTTCTGAATTACTCGCCCTGCTACCAAGAGCTGAAACAATTGGAGCGAGCGAGGTGCCTGGCAACCAAGACATAAAATAACTTTTGACTGTTGGATGAGAAAAGCAACAAATAACACTAGTCTATGACTATTACCACCAGCATGAATATGAATGTTTATGTGCCTTGGAGGACTCCCAATGCCAACAGGACCAAAGGCCACCGGGTTTGATGGGGGAACTGGACCCCCAAAAAGAGAGTTGGTCTGAAGGGGAAAAGGCTGAAAGAAAAATTTCAAAAGTCAAGACTACATGAGGATTATAATCATTCAAGAGGAACTTGAATGCTACTTGCATATCTCTGTGCCTATGCTTCCAAATCTGAATTTGTGTACAAGAAAGAATCCATATTTCTTATTCATGCATGCAAAAGCCCTACACTGAAATGGAATAGCTACAGCGACAGGACTGCCACAAAATTTTGGAATTCCTTAAATCGTACTGTTTCTGTTTGTTCAAGATTTAACTTAGCTATAAGCGTCATCAAGCCCAACTTATATTTCCTTTCCGATTTGATCAAAGTGAAAGTCAAACAATTAGAAGTCTTTTGCATCATACTTCATTCTTAAACTACATCCAATCAAATGTAGCTACAATACAGTCACGAGCTTCTGAAGAATAGCTACACTAGCCAGAAAAGATATTTACTCCTAATCCTACCCCTACACCTGAAAGATCTAATTACTGCAGCAACTGGTAGTAAGTCAAATCATTAGGCTGAAGATCTAAACAAAACAATAAATAGCCAACAACACTCCCAGACCTGGACCATAATAGGGTTAGGGCCCGAAGGACTGATGTACACTGCAGGCCCAGCATTCACAACCGCTTGCCCCTGTGAAAAGAAAAAAATATAGAACATCAGGGCCTGTTCCTTTCAGCTTAAACAAGGCAAAAAGTATCTTTTCCTTCCCACCAAAATATAGAATAATATTCAAATTTCTAAAGATCAAGAAAGTTAAACAGGAATCTACTTGTCAATATTTGCATTTTATGAAAGTTTCAAGGGTTTTGAATTTAAAAAAAATCAGAGTGTGCAATTCACAAGATTTTGACTACACAAAAGACAAAAGTAAAAGGCATTCTAGACAAACTTAATAAATGAACTAATCCAATAAAGTGAAGCATTTTAAAGTTCATACAGGAGATTGTCCCATACGCAGAGTCAGCATAGTTCGCCCAAGCTCCAGAAAAAGAGCACCTAAATGTTGCATTGCCATCCCAATTTGAGATGCCTCTGCTTGTATTTGCCCCCTTACTGAGGTATCCGAAGATCCTCCCTCTTGCTCCAAGCGCCCTGCAATGTGCTACAAAGTTGCAGCATTAAAAGTACCACAATCAGAAAAGTGGACAAAAGTGAACAAGAATCTCATATCCATTAAATCATCTCAAAAGTGTTAGCATACAATAAGTTATCTCCATCAAGAAATAGAACAGACTATAATCACATTTAAACCCCATTCAGTCAAAATTATCATAAACTACATAATCTTCCATCAAATTGAGTGGCACTGGCCAATTCAGGCACAACATGCAATTGATTCATGTGCATTTCAGTGAGAAATGAAAGAAGTTCATCTGGAGACATTATCTCCATGGCACATATCTTGCCGCCTCCCTTAAGCTTAAACTTCTGGTGACAAAACAACAAATTTCATTCCTCATCTATCAAGCACATATAAACATGTCCGCTGGGAAAAACATAGAATCAGAGTAAAACTTTGAATAAAAGCTAGGGGAAGGGAAGGGAACCTCTTTCCCCAAAGAGCCTTTTGTTTAATATTGTTGGTCAGCTAAATGAAAACTCACACATCAGCCTGTGAAAAGAATGAACGAAAACCCATGATGGTCACCAATCAGTGTAGCAATAAGCTCAGATCTGAGGAGAATATATTTTCCTCCTCTCAAGCCAACAAGCAAAAAGACATACTTTGAAAATTGATATGTACAAAGCATGCACATGTGGAAGAATGCGAAACCAAATAACACAAAAGCAGAGAACTGTAAGACATCCTAACTAACAACCAAAGCAACAGGTGGCAATTGCATGGAAAATCATTGCCAACAACACCACTCATACAAAATGAGCAAGAATAAAGTGCAAGAGATAATGCTCTGAATAAGAGCTTACAGAGATTGCAGCAACGGACTGGCCACCAAGAAGCCGCTCAGCATGGCGCAGAACATTGCTTAACGGTTCTTGAGAAGGCAATCCCCGAGCATTGGGCCCTAGTTCTTCCAGATTGGGAGAGGGTGAATTTGGCTGATACCCTGATAAAGCAGAAAATTATTCACTATGGACTCTGAATTTACTTGAAAAGACCAAAAAAAAAAAAAAGGAAGAAGAAGAGAGAGGCTATGTCCTAGAGATACCATTTTGGGCGAATGACTGCTCCATGCGGGACATGAACTCTGAAAGCGTGTTCAAAGAATCAGGAAGTGGCTGCAATTCAAAAAGAAAGAACATTCAAATACATCATCTACCATGAAATGAAACTAAATTTTATGTATTACCGCATTGAGTGAAGGAATAGGTATTGCCGCTGTTGCTGCTGCTAAGGGAATTTGCACAACTTGAGGTGTAGACTGGATTGGTTGATTGGAAAATGATTGTCCACTTGCTGGCTGATTTCCAGCTTGGTTTCGACCACCAGCACCGGTCGCCTCAGACTCGTTTCCATGGGGACCTCGACCAGGAACATTGAACTGTGAGCAACCAAATATTTAAAGAAGCAAGATTATTACTCATTGATTGAATATTCCTCAAGAGACCTGATTTATCAAGTTCCATGGTCAGAATCAGCATGCAAACTATAGCACCAAATACTCATAAATAAACCGCTTCTATTAGTTCTTCACATTTTTCTTTAACGGTAAGGCAAGTACTTTTACTTGCTTCCAGCTGGAAGCTGTAGCTACCACAAAATGCATAAAAGAAATCACTCTAGAACCCAAAAAATGAGACATGGCCTAAAAGGAAGAGGAAGCTGTAATGACCGAGTAAAGAATTCTGTCCCAGGGTAATCAACGCAAATTTTCACTGAAAACAGACTCGTGCAGAATCAGGAATGCTAAAAATGTACAGCACCCCAGAGGAATCACAGAAAGGCTAAAAAATATGTGGATCTTTACACAGCTCTGTCTCAGTCAAGACTTGTATGATTAAGGAATGCGAAGAGCTGTCAAGGATGGTTACAAAGGTCATAAAACAAGCCCATGAAAAAGGAAAGTGTTTCTGTAGCACACCAGCAATAAAATACTTAGTCACTTTCACATCCACACGTGTTCACCCCATCCAAAGGGAATAGCTGATGCAGCATAAGGTTAGTGGGAAAAAAAAGAAAAGAGAGAGGCAATTGTTACCCACCGGGGACTGAATGTTGCCGCTGCCATTTGCAGCAGTTAGACCACCAAGTCCAATAGAATTGAGAACAGCACCAATGACCTGAAAATTTAAACCAAAAAGAATACAAAGAATTGGAACCAAGAACAAAATTCAGGATAAACTCTCATAAATGAACTACGATGATATAATAAAAAAATAAAAATAAAGAAGATATTTACCCGAGAGACATCCGGGACAACACCTTCACCTTGATCCCCAACATTGAAGGTCCCAAGAACTACACTGTGGGAGATTTGGCCAATACGACTCCTGGGGGGACCAGCATTTGCATCATTCCCTGTAAATTCCCATCAAATAACAAGTTAAATTTTACCACTTGATTTCACTTGATACATTCTATATATACTACAATACCCGATCTCTTGTAAGTTCGACAACTTTTTCCACAGTAGCATTTTCAGGAAATGCTTAGTAGATTCATGCCCTTCTTCATAAAAATATGTCAAGACACTCTTAAGACAGTTAAAAGTAACAGGAACTAGGTAAAATTATGGTTGACGAAATAAGATTTGATTATACAACCAAGGGCAGACTTCGAAAGAAAGATTAGGTCCTAACAATCACAGCAAACCAAATTTTCTCTGCATAAAACAGTGTGTTAAACGGGCACACTAAAGTCCGCAAGAATAAATGAAGCAGTAAGTGGTGCATGAAATTAGAGAAATTGTGATTATCACTATTGACAGCTACCTAACATTATGACTCAGCAGCAAGACATCTACATCCATACATCAAACTATGGATCCTAGATGCTATAGGTTGAGAAGTTACATTAGGCATGGATCACTAGTATGCAGAATGGAAAAAAAACGAAGTGGAACATCAACATGTCAAAAGTGTTGTATGATAAGTGTAGGCTTCTTATGATTATATGTTAAAATAAGAAATGATATTTTAGTTAAAGAATAAGATAGTATAATATACTTCAAACATATCTAAGTCAATAAGTTGCACAATCAAACAAAACTTTTTACACAGAAATTGCAATACTAAATTTAAGCATAAAATAGATTTCATGTGAAAGTAACATAATTATTTGTATCGGAACATTGGGAACACTCATTTAAGTCTACCAAATCACCACTGTACCATAAAACAGAATGTGTGTACCCAAAGCACAGATCTCTAGTGAGCTAATACTTTCTTGTAACCATAAGTATTCTCTCGTCTTCCTTTCCATTTTCTTATCCATTTTCCCTCTCTCTTCTTTTCTTTTGTCAGGTTCCATTTCTTTACACGTACTTCTAATCTTGCTCTCCACAACCGTCTAAAGATAAATTAAGGCACGTGCTACAATGCTCACAAACATTAAGTCAAGAGTATCAGAATACAAGCAGATAATGACTGGATAGGCTATAAGGTGGCATAGTAACTGTGATGATCTTAACATACTTTAGGAAAAACCACAATTTAAATGCCTCTATGACACTAAAAGATCCGAAGACAAATTCAATGATACAAAATGAAGCTTCAGGTATACATTAACATAGACGTTGAGATTAAGGAAAACATTCAACTTATCACTAGATATTTTGAAAAGAATATTGTACTTATTAGGGTACTTATGGACATTCTTCATCAACCTGTACCTATTTATTTGTTTCTACAGCTTTTCACCTATCACTCATGGTTTGAGTTGGAAAATAGCTTCGCTGTTATCTTTCTACTTTTAATATTTTTACAATCTTGGCAATGTACTAGTTTCTCTACATCACATCAATACTAAAGAGAGAAGAAGGGAGGCAAATGTGAAAAAGCTTACATATCATCGTATGTCATCAGAGAGCCATCCAGACTAATCTTACTCCTGGTAAAGATTCTAGTAAGAGTAGTATACTCTAAATTTCTAAATACAAGAGGCCGTGAAGGCCACCCCTTCTAAAATCCATACTGTTATTTGAGATGTATGAGAAACCCATACTGAATTTAAAAGTTTAGTAAAATCAAGCACATGTCTATCAATTGCACTCAGGTAGAAGTATCTAAAGAAAAAGAATCACATAAAATAGAAAGAAGATCTTCTATCTCATGGAAACCCGCTCCAGTTCCCTCATGACACTTTAGTAACAGGTTAGCCACAGACCTCACATGTCTAGCTATTTACATGGCCTTGTCAAATGATACAAGTCTTGGATTATTATCTAAATGCACCCCAGAAATGCAAACAAAGCTTCCAGAATCTTGCCAACCGTAAATGTATAAGAATAGGATGAAAAATAAGTACCTTGATTGACATTACCACCACTAGGCTCCACACCCCCGGATGCAGAAGAAGGCTGTGACTGTGCTGGTTGCCTTTCAACTAAATGCAAAGTGTCACCATTTTCCACATCTTGTACGTGTTAAGGACTAACATAACAGCATTCTCCATATAAAAGAGGAAGTGGGTATGTTGACAATAATCTATGCATTTGAATCAACAGTATTTACTCAAATCCAGCAGCTAGTTTCATGATATTGCAAATGCAGAAACCACAGTAGCATAAACATAAACATTACTATTGTAAAGAAGAAAAGTTACAGACTATTGCTAATACAGTTGAACCATAACACTTCTGTCACAGATTGAGATGAATGCAGCTATCCCATTCAATTTTCCAATAAATAAGCCAACTACTACTTGCTATCGTATGAGAAGTAATGCCTAATGTATACAGAGACATATGGAACTTAAATGAGCGTCATTTAAGTTTGATGCAAAGAAGGATACGGTACTCAGAAAGAGGATGCTCATCCTTCAAAACCTTTCCCCTGAAAATCAACCTCTGCTGACCTACCGAGATGCCCATTGTATTGGCTATTTTTTCCTTGAATGCTGAAACCAGCACCTGGAACAGCTCCACAATAATTATCATGAGATGATGGATGAACCATACAACTCTCACACGAGGCAGTTATCAGAGTGTTTTCAGGCCAAAATATTGTTATGAAAAATGCATTCATGGAAAACTTAATCAAATTACATAAATGCATAACCTCAAGATTGGAAGTGCATAAGCAAGATGCAACTAGCCTATTGTCACACAGAAAAACCTAGTGAAGCAGACAATGTCCACTTGAAAATGGGATAAGTACAGAACATAAGGTTTAGGTCGTTCGTCAATCCAGCAATTAAGGATTTATTTTAGTCAATTGAAGACTTAAGGTAAAAATATCCCAAATCAGGTCTTGAGCTCGCCACGCCAGATTTCAAGTGTTGGAAATTTGGCACGCCTTCCACATGGAATATTTGATCATTTGCCATGTGTCACTTCCGATAGCTGAACTCCACCAAGAGCAAACTAGATATCTGCTTGTGGCTTTTTGAAAAACTTAAGTCTTCAGTTGACCAGAAATAAAAAACCTTAAGTCCTACATTGACCATGGGCCAAAACCTTAAATTGCGTTTTTGCACTACGGTTAAATTGCGTATATACATAATGTCGAGAACAGAAGTTTAACAGCAAGTGCAACTAGCATATCGTCACACAAAAGAAGTTAATGAAAGCAGGCAGAGTTGATATTTGGTCGCTTACATTTCTGTCCACCTGAAATTTGAAGATTTGTGAATCTAGAGTCTTTATGTTCAGCTCAATATTTGAATCCGAACTTTCCCCTGAGGAAAAACTGGTGCTGGAGGAACCCTCACCACTGAATTGTTCAGCCATGCTACCTGTGTAGCAACAGAACCCCATCACAAACAGCATAACAAGAAATTCCACGAGGACAAAACGTCACCAGCATAACAAGAAATTAATACGGGAGTTACGTCATGCTATGGACAACAGCCAGAGAGAATAGAGAAACTAATGGGTATGAGTGGATTAATAATAATTAATTAGTGTACTCCTAGTCACTCACAAAAAGTAATGATGGCAAGAAGTCGTTTGATGAAAAATTGAACTGTGCCAAAGTAATGACGATACGATAAATGGAGAGAGCAAAACCCACATAAGTATTAAGAGAGTGACAAGGAAAGAGAAGGGAAGGCAGTATCTTTAATGCATAATACAAAGCCAATGAACGGTGATCTATGCCGAAAAGTTTATGAAGCTTGACAACGCAGACAATCAAAAATCTCCGCCTCGAAAGGATAGCTCAACAATCATTTCTTTCAATGAACTGCGAGAATTGGCATAACATATAGCGCATCCCAAGAACTGGCTACGCACATAAAGCAAAAAGCATTCTGCACGGCCCAACATCTTACAGTGGACATCAATAATCAAACAGTGTTTACGTGTTGCAATCCCCCAATCATTAAATGACTGTACACAAGTCGCCGAAATGATCGAAAAAATCAGTCGCTTTTGAGGACTTCATTCTCGGCCAATGCCATACTAAAACTGATTTCAATCGATTCCAACGCCCAAAGCCAATAGCCTTGGCTCGGGATGGCGGTACAAAAAACCCCTTAAAACCGATCAAGCCAGAACTAGGGCTTCGTTCCGACTAAAGCCTCACGAAACTGAAGCCAGCCAATTCCATCATGTAAAGCCGACACACCATTTCTCCGCAGGGCCATGCCTAAACACCTCGATCGACCGATCAACAACAAGAAAATGACGAACATTTTTTTTCTCCCGAAGCAATGCTCCGAGAAACCTCTAACAGCAGCACGATCGAACGGAATCCGAAGCGCAAAACAAGAAAAAAAAAAAACTCCGCAGGCGGACGTGAACCGTACCTGGAGAGAACCACGTCCGGCGAGAGGAGGCGCCGATCTTGCGGGGGAGACGGAGGAGAAGGAGCCGAGGCGGGAGTTTTCCGATCCCGATCGCCGGGAGGAAACGACGCGGCGGCGCGTGGGCCAGTCGAGACGAGAGAGGACTTGGGGGTTCGCGGGGGGTCGCGGGGGTTCCGGCACAGTCGCGAGGAGGTCGTGTCCACGGCGTTATCGGTAGAGCAAGCGCTCGCTTATGAGCTCCGATTCCAGAAGGATCTAGAACGCACCGCTCCTGCGTCTTTCCCTTTTTTTTTTTTGAAGAGTAAAGACCACGACAGAATTTGTTGTAGAAAAAAAATAATTTATAGGCTGTTTTCGTTAATTTTTCTGTATTATTCATCGCCCAAGTTAGTAAAACCAGTCCATTGAATTCTGTTGCTGTCAACGTATGGAGTTTTTGTTTTTTTGGGATCTGATTTCACGTGTGGATTTAGGTAGCCATGTTGGGGAGCCATTTTTCTCTTCTAATTTTAGATAATTTCTCAATTCAGACATTATTCCTGATTCCCTCATAAATACTGCCCTTCGCCCTCTTGTTTAGTACCACAAAAATACCCCGCGAAACACTTTATTCTGTTACTCTTTCCGTGTTTTACATTTTTTAATTGTTTCTGTTCTGCCCGAGTAATGAGGTGTGCGCTAATAGGAGCGTCCATTGAATCATGGAGAATAGCGAAGTTTTTCCTGCTGCACTCTTCAAAAAGTGGAAATTAACCATCGAGACGATGCTTACACACCTCGGAAATTCTTAGTCCTGCATTTTGTTCGTGTTGTTCTAGAAATATCCACAATGTAGCCAGCAATAGATGGATTGGGCTTCCTCAGTGGTTTTTGTTAAATGGATCGTCTAGTTTGTTTCCATCGTTGCATCATGAAAACACACTGAAGATTCAATCGATAATGTGGGTTCCAATAGGGTGATCCCCTTTCATCGTACTTACTTATAGGAGGCACGCAAGCTCTTTTCATCTTGCCCATTGGATCCTAATGATAGTTGCTTGGTCAAGACTTGAGAGAGAAATAGAGCCGAGACATGTCACAATCATATTAACAAGAGTAGAAATTGGTTCCCAAGATATACTCAATCAGTCAAAACACCAATCATTGCCGGCTAAAAGAAGAAATTCCATAATCCTCTAGCAAATCTGGAAGGAACGTGATGGATCTCATCTCTTGTCATGTGAAATGGTCCTCTTATGGGGAAATGTAGATGGGGCTTATTTATCATAGAAGAAACGAGGAGCTTGGGCTTTCATTCTCAGAGATTAAGAAGGAAACATAGAGCCCGTTTGGTTCGGGTTTGGAGAAATATTCTTAGGAAAATACAAATATTTACGGGCTAAGGAGGTTTTTCGACATGTAAATATCGTTTGGTAAATTATAATTGTAAAGTGCATTGGAAATCAACTTTATCTTAAACGCCATTCGGTAAAAACTACATTTTGTAAATGACTTTTGTTAATACTTTTAAAATATTAAACTATTTCCAGTGGAGCTACCATTAGTAGGCCAAAACAGCTTTTGGACGATCTTGCCTAAGGTTGGATGATCCCAGGCGATGCTTGGGTCACAAGATACTTAGGCCAATGTTAACCTAGGTCTTGCGACTCAAGTGGTAGTTGATGGGGTCACGCGACCTCGGGCGACGATCATCGTCCTCTATTCGGCTCCTCCATGCAAATCGTGGAGAAGATGAACAATGAACATGAATAGTGAATATGATCAAGATTTGCATTCCGAGAATGTTACTTCCCAAAAGACCTCTGGATTGATCTTGGGCTAAAAGCCTTTAGAGGCCTTTGGGAATAAATTGCATTTTCTCAAAGTTGAGCAAAAATGAACCAAACGTTATTTACATTTGTCCAAGGAATTTAAGAGTTCCAAAGTCTATTTGGAATGTTGAACCAAATGGGGCCATAGTAAGAGGGAAATCACTAAACTTTCCATATAATTTAGCTATACATGCTATAACGACCCCAACTATATCTTTAGAGTCACGAGCGACTGGTGTTATTTTCGCAACATCTGAGGTGCGTTGCTATCCCCCCTTTTTTTTTTTTTTTTTTTTCTGTTTATCTTTTCATTAAGAACATGTAAAAACGTACATACAACACCCAAATAAAAAGAAGTAGCCAAAAAAACAACCATTTGCAAACACATAATTACATCAATTACATTTATAAGCCTTTCTATCATGGACTATTATATTTACAACCACTACATCTTCTATGCTTAAAAGACGGAGCTAAACCTTAGTTCTTCTAGTGAGACTGCAACTCCAAAACTAGTTTGAGACCTTTATACCTATAATTTTGAAAAAAAATAGGGTGAGTTATAAACTCAATAAGGAAAACCCACTAATTTCCGAGTAAAAGATGCCTTACTTGTCAACAAGCACGTAACTTATCCCAAACACGTGTCAATGACAGATTAATAGCAAAACAAAAGCTATGTATTAGTTAGTAATATGAGAAATCCTCATTCTATAATATGCAAGCATTAACCAAGATCCATTACATAATATGAGGAACTCATTCCTCACTCAATAATATGCAAGCATAAATTAAACTTCATCTCATAATATGAGGAACTCATGTCTCACTCAATAATATGTAAGCATAAGTAATACATGCATATGGGATTCATTAATTAATAGCTAAAATCCATTCACTCTTTTGAAATCCACTGGGCATCTGAAATCCATTAGGATACTTCACCTAATCTAAGGGTGACGGCGATCCTCCGACTATACATCCGAACTTAATTAGGCAATGTCCCATAATCCAAGGGTGAAGGCGATCTTTCGACAATGAGTCTGTCGAGTAATGTTGCTGAAATCTATTGGTCGACAGCTAGACATTAGTCCCTTATGTGATTATGCATCAAGCATCACAGTCTGGTTCTTATCTTCACTTTTAATTCAAAGGTCTAAAGGCATGTCATGCATAATTATGTGAAATGACTTACCAAAATAGAGATGTTGATCATGCCAACTGCGAATCAAGGATTGCGACTTGATCTGACACATTTGAGCACCGATTTAGAACCTAGCTTGACTCGGGAACTATACGTCTTAATATCGCACCGTGATCATGATAGGACTAGCCCGTCATAACATGATCACTGACCTAATACCAGACTTGTCTCGGGAATACTACACATCAATATCGCATTGAGACCATGGAAAGACCGACTTGTCGTGATATGTCCACTAATCTAGTACCAAAATTGGCATGTGAATGACACGCCTCAATATCGCATCGAGACTAAAAGAGGACTGAACTATTGTGATCCCATGTGCGTTCAAGGATTATGAAACCCCTTTTCAGAGCTCAAGGCATGAAATACTCAATGCGTAAATTTGGCACAAGGGGATACTTAAGTATTAAAAGTTTGGAAAGTGACATTTAAGTCTAAAATCGGAGTAAAATGGATCAGTTAAGTACCAATGGTAAGAAAATCCAGCTTAAATACTGATGTGGTGATTTTCCGACGAGGAAAATGCAAAATAACATATTTGTGCATGCTGATGTGGCTAGACAAGTGCAAAAACGACGTTGTTTTGCTATTGAAGTGGGTCAATAATTAATATAAAAATTAATTAAATTATATTTAATACCAAAAAAAAAAAAAGAAAAAGGAAGATGATGAATAGTTGCAAGCAGCTAAGGGCTCAGCCCTTGCCGCTATAGTCTCCCGCCGTCACCAAGAAGGGCCGGGGACGGTGGAGGAAGGCTAGGGCTTGGTGACCTCGGCCGACCCCGAGGCGAGGGCTCGCAAGGCCCTTGCCCGGATTTGGGGCAAGGGTCACAACCCTTCCCTAGATTTGACGAGGGTTGCCAGTCCTCGCTTGGTCGGGCTAAGGGCTACCGCTTGCTTTGGGGAGATCTAGGTTGACCCTCTCCCATTGTCGTCGGCCCTTCCCGGCGATGGCGAGGAGGTGGTGGCAATGAAGGCTGAGCCCTTAACCGCCTCCACTATCAATCTTCTTCATTCCTTTGAAAAAAATTAATTTAATTAATTTTTAATAGTAAAATCCAAATCCGTGCCAAAATGATGTTGTGTTTGCGTTTCTTTGTTGAGTTAGCTCTCCAGCCACCCATGTAGGTGAGTAAAATTAATAAAAAAATTGTCATATAGGATTTCAGGCAATGTGACATTCAAGTGTCCTATTTTTTTTTTTTTTTAAATGGCATTTGAATGTCACTTTCCTAACTTTTAATAGTTAAGTATCCCATTGCACCAAGTTTTCATAGTACTTTTGCTCATAATAATCAAGCACAAGAATCGGGTCATTTCCAAGTCAATTCAAGCCAAAGCCCAATAAATAAGAACTGAACTCAATCAAAGAATAAAGTCTAAACCAATCCAAGCAAACACAAATTGAACCTCAAGCATACAAGAACAAGTCTCAAATAATTTCAATCAATGACTTGCTACATGCTTGGATTAGCTTAACACAATGTCCTAACTAAATATTAGTAAATTCTACTTACAACTTTCTAAGCTGGCAGCCTTGAAACAATGGCGGTGACAGGCACGGCGATAAGGACACCTAAGGGGAAAGGAGGTCAAGTTTGAGAGAAGGGAGGGAGGTTGGTCGATGGTGAAAGAGAGGGAGAGAAGGATGGGTTTTGTTGAGGTTTGTGTTGGGGTGAATAAGTTTTACTCCTATTTATAGGACTTTCCCCAAGAATGGTCTTAACAGGTCATTAATTACCGTAGCTTAGGTGGAAAGTGCAGGGCCAAGGTAGCCAACTTCCGATTGATCCACCTAGTCTATTGTAATGGCTTTTAATTAATAAATGGTCACACATGTCTTTCCTCCTGGGCACCATAGGTCATTTAATGAGCCTCAATTATTTATCTCAAATAAACTAGGTCGAGAAGTATTTAAGACGGGTCTTACTTGATCACTAAGGGCGCGCATGACAAAAGTTTTGGAATAGAAATCAATTTCTATTCCATGGATGAGTGTCTCAGTAAAGAAACGTGTGTGATAATGATTCAGAATTTCTATTTCTAGAGTAAAAATTCATTTGATAAGAGAATAAAATTTCTATTTCTAAGAGCGGTGATGGTCGGCATTTGGCGATTGGCGTTTGGCGTTCGACGATCGACAGCGGGTGGTCGGAGTCCCATGTCCAACGGCGGGTGGTCGGAGTCCGCGTCCGACGGCCTATGTCCGGAGTTCTGTGTCCGACATTGACGTACGACGTCTAGCATACAACGTCCGGCGTCTAGAGGCCAATGACCGGTGGCTAGCAACGGCGAACGACATGGCGGTTAGTTAGAGTCTAACAATTGATGTTCAGCGATCGACATTTGGCGGCTGGCGTCCGACAGCCGATGTCCGGCGATTGATGGCGAATGGTCGGAGTCTAGCATCTGGAGGCTAGCGGCGAGTGGCCAATTGTGACATCTTGAATTTCGACCTCGTCTTGATAAAATGAAATGGACTTTTCACCGACACACCTACGATCCTTTTTCTCTGAGCTGATCACTCACGAGTTAACTAACTCATTAAATGAAGCCGTTAAGGGATATAACCGCGGTAAAATCCCTAAAAGCTACCCAATATGTTGGATTGGACTAAAATCGCATTCGGTTGATTTTAACCACGAAATTGAACTCGGTTTCCGAAATCGAACGTTTAAGCATGTCATGATTTATTTTTAGGACCTCGTATCATCTTTTTGGGAAAATTCCGTCGAGCTAGGAATTTTGCGGAAAAATTCAAATTGAACAAAAATAATTTTTGTAAATTCGGATGGACACCTTTGAGTGAATTTTTTGCCACCAAATCGTTTTGTTTTGTGGAGCAAAATGGTGGAAATTCGTAGGGCAGCTTCAAGAAGATAAATTGGTCACCAAATTGAATTAATTGATGAGGAAGTTGAGAGAAAAGGAATGGAAATTCGTATGGGCACATTGGCCACCATTTTTGGCTACCAAATTGAGTTGTTTTGTGAAGGCTTGAAGGAAAATTGTGTGGGTTGCTGCCATGGCTTTTTGGTGCCATTAAATTAAGGTCAATAGGTGTAAAATTTAAGAAGAAATTCAAGAAATTCGTAAGGCCATTGCAAGAGGCATTTTTGGCCTTTATTTTGGCTTTGTTTGGTGAAGAAAAGAGGGAAAATTAGCCATTGGCTCATGGTTTGAAAAATTAGGGTAGAAGATTTTGTGTCATCTCCACTCATTGCTTGATATTTGGTCTTTGGAAGCTTATTGGCTGCTTGCTTGACTTGTTTGGCCCCTTGTCTTCCTTGTGCATGCGTTCAACCCCCTTCAGCAAAAACTTGCTTCTTCTTCTTCTTCTTCTTCTTCTTCTTCTTCTTCATTTTCTTTCCCTTTCGATTCTACTCTACTTCCATTCTTCCTGTTGTCTGCCCAACTCCAGCCCACACCGCTCCACCAAGCTCAGTTCGTCCATCCCTGCTGCCGTCCTCACCATTCGTGTCACCACCAGCCGTGCCAACAGCCCAGTGTTCAACTCTCCATAGAACCAAAACCAGCTAAGCCATGAGCCTTAATGGTTGATTTTAGCCTCTTCCGGGCCTCCCTTGGAGCCATCATAGACATGGGATCTCACCATCATTGCACCACCGTCGTCATGAATCTATTTTCTCGCTAATCCGGTGAGTTAACTCCCTAATCATTGATTAGGTTGTTAATTACACTTAAGGGGTTATATTAGTGTTAATTAGCTTAGTTAGATTAATACTAAGTGAGATTAGCCTTAAGATGGATTAGTGTTGATCTAATTGGTGAGATTAGTACTAATGAGGAGGGATTAGTCCGATTCAGTGAATGTTTCTCAAATATGGTTTCTGGACCCTCACTGTTTGCCCTTTTTGTGAATCGAATTGTGCTAATATTTTGAGGTTTATTCATTCTCGAAAAATGTTTTAGACATCCTTAAGTACAACATATATTTTTCCCAAGATTTTATGAATTTCAAAGAGTATAATTTTAGCTTTGTTAAAAACAAAATAGAATCTCTATTTTTGTTGGAACTAGTGACATTTTAGGATTTTATGGATTTTCATCAACTCTTAGGTTTCGAATTTTAAAGGGTTCCTTCATGAAAGTTGTTTGCCACATATTATAGTTTAAGATAGTCAAATTTTAGATCAAATGGACAAGTTTTGGATCTCGAACCAAACTAATTTTGGAAAATAGACTTTTTGGAAATGGATACAGTTTTTGTACTGGATTGAGCGATTTACTAGGCTTAATCTAGAAGGATCTGGGTTAAGGTGTCTTCATGAAAAATTTTCTTTTATATGTCCTTTACAACATATTCAATTTTGAGAATTTTCTAAACTTTTTTAATTAGATTTCTAGATTCAAACTTGGAAACACGTGAGTGGACCGTTTCTGTCGGTTAGGACCAATAGTAGTTTATGATTGTTCTTAATGCTTTGCTTGCTAGAAATTGCATATTTGATTATGTAGTTGACCTATGATATGCTTGGAACTTGTGCGTGATGAGATATAATTGGTTGTGCTATGGTGATGATTTATGGTCATGTTAAAGGATGGCCATTGAAGGGTGTTATGCGTTGTATTGAGGAAACCATGGGGTTGTGAGCGGGTAAAGGACTAAGTGCTACACAATAACGGAATTTCATGTGAGCCACCTCCGAAACTTGTACTGTTGCTTATTGTAGTCAATGGCTAAGTACTACATGGTGAATTGAGTCATATGGGAGCCACCTTTAGAGCTTTGCACTATTGTCTTGCATAGTTGAGGGCTAAGTGCTACATGATAGCATGATTTCGTGGAAGCCACCTCTAAAACTTTGTACTGTTGCTATATGTGGAAAAGGACTAAGTGCTATATGAAAAAGAAATTTTGTGTCACATCTAAAGCCTTGAGCTATTACTTATTGTGGTTAGGGATTAAGTGCTACACAACACCGTATCTTCGTGTGAGCCATCTCTAGAACCTTGGATTGTTGCTATATGTGGTTAAGGGTTAAGTGTTACACGATAACGTAACTTCGTGGGAGTCATCTCTAGAGCCTTGAGTTTGAATATTGGATACAAAATTTGGATATTGAGTTTGAATATTGGATATGGAATTTGGATATTGAGTTTGAATCTGGAGTTTGGATATTAAGAGTGAATATCGGGTGTGTATTGAACCACCGATATAAGATATCCGCGCCTAATTGTGAGACGAAATTGTGTGGCATGGAATGAGACATGTTATAACGATTTGGTTTTATAATCGGGACCTTTGTGAATTGTTTGATGAGTGATATGATGCGTTCCAGTTATTGAATGCATTTATTGTATGCATGTGTTTTATTAAATGCACTAATGTGCAGGAAGGTACTGAGATGAGGTAAGTTTTGAGTGGTATATGTTTAGGACGCCTTTGAGTGAATTCTCATCCTAATCGAGGTTTAGAGTGTTGACTCGCTGAGATTTATTCTCACATTGTCGTGGTTTAAACATTTTTAGGTTCCTAGTGTGGAAAACTCGGAGCCCAAGATTGAAAGGTCCAGAGCGTATGTGGCTTAGTAATTTCTTTCTGGAGACAAACTGATGTGTATAAACTTGTAGGTTGAATCTGAGATGTTTATGAAAGTGTGATTGGTGAAATTTGGTTGTCCAGCTTTTCTATTCCATATTTGTTGTTGTTTGGGTATATGTTTAAATTTCGCTCCCGCATGTGCATAAAAGAAAAGGGTTGGTGACATGTCCTGGGAACGTCGCAAAATTTTAGTTGACCGCCGAGGGATGTTCGCGCACTCGAGGTTCAGAGTATGACACCAATGGCCGAAGTTCGGTGGTTGGTGACAGGCGGCCAAGCTGGAGTTCGGCGATCGGCGATGGGGGGCCAACTGCCGAAAGTCCGGTAGCCAAAGGTGGGTGGCCAACGGCCGGTGACCGGCAGCTAACAAAGGGTGGCCAATGGCGGAAGTACGACAGCCGGTGGTGACCAACAGGCGATTGATGAAGGACGTTCGGTGGTCAGCGGTGGGCCTTCGGTGTTCGATGGTTGGCGATGAGCTGCCAACGACTGACGAGCGTCCAACATTCGGCGGCCAACGGTTGGTGACGAGCGGTTGGAGCTCGATGGCTAATAGCCGACATTCGGTGGTCGGCGATTGGTGGTGAGCGGCTGATGGCTGGGGCTGGTGGCGAGCGGCTAGCGATCGGCGTCGGACGTTCGGCATCCCACGGGCGGTGAGTGGGCTACGGGCGATGATGAGAGTGAACGATGAAGAAAGTTTTGAGTTCTCATTTATATTCCAGAAATAGAAAAGTTAAAAATTTTAACTTCTGATTTCTATTCCAAATCTATTTCTAAAATAGAAATTTGTTCCATAAATAAAAAAAATGAAGTTGTGTTACTAAATGAATTTCTACTCCAAACCTGTTCCGGAAAATAGAGAAATAGAGGAAAAAAACGTTGTCATGCGCGCCCTAAGTCTCAAAATAGGCTGTCATTATGTCTAAGCAGCTTGGGGCATCTCAATATGGCATTTAAGAAATTTAGGCGTGTGACTCTCCCACCCTAGGGTGAAAAATAGTTTTGAGCAATTTCCGAAATCAGTGTCATTACTTTGTCAACTTGGCTTGAAAAATTATAAAATTTCAATATGTTGTAGAGAAAATCTTAATAACATTTTTCATGAAGGAAGCCAAGTTAAATTCATGCCGTGGAAAGAATAGCAATTCACTAAATAGAACCCAATAATTTGCCCATTAAGCAGGTCCAATGTTTGCAAAGAAAGACCTATTTATTCAAATCATTACAAAATTCTTTCAAATTTTTATATGTTGTAGATATTGATGTCCTTTAAAGTTTTTTTTATGAAGGAAGCATGTCAAATTCGAGAGGGAAAATTCTATAAAATTTTGAGAAGATAACCGGGTCACCGTTTTTACTACACTGGACAGGTTCTAGACGATAAATAATAAGTCAGCCTTCATCCCAGCCATTTCACCAAAAAAAAAATAGAAATTTAAGTATGTTGTAAATCAAGATACTTTGAACAACTTTCATGGAGGAAGTTTCTCCAAATTCAAACTACAAAAAGCTCTATAAAGTTGGCAAACAACAAAGGTCCAATAGTTTCAAAAAACCAAAGGTGGCAAATCTAATAGGGGAGAGGTGGCACTCTACTTGGTCTTGAGTCAAGAAGCATTAATGATTGGATAACCTTATCTTCCAATCTTCTTACTAGGTTCTAAGTTAGTTTGGACACTTTGTCGCGACCAAATTTTTGGGATGAACTACCTAAGATTTGGCTAATGGATTGTTAAGTCTAGACTTAACTCGGGTTCTTCCAAACCCATATCAATTCGTGACTTTAGGTTTAAATTTTTAACATGGAAATAGATTTTATCTAGGAGTCGTCACTAATCTATTTTTGGTGGGTCGATTAGAAACCCAAGTAAAGTAACGAGAGATTTACTTTACTCCTACGAATCAGAGATTGTGAGTTCGGAGATTTGGTTACGCTAGATTTCTCTAACGCCCTTTCGGTACCTTTTCTTTTATTTTGAAAAAAAGGTGTTTAATAGGTAGCTTGAATTGATTTTAATTTATTTCCCTAATATGTGAGGCGATCATGCGAGTGCGCAAACCACCAATTTAACACCTAAGAAAACAAATAAAAAAAATGCAAAACTTACCTTATCGCAACGAGAGCATCTGCATTGTTAGATTAGAATTCACATCAACAGTCCTAGATATGATTTCTAATTAACACGCAATTTCTTTTTTTTTTTCACTTATTTAATGAAAATCATGCAATAGGCAATGCAATATTAACTAAATGACCTAATTCTAATGAAATGCAATTTCTAATTAGATGGACCTAGCAACAATCACCAGATGGCATGCATTTCAATAGATCTAATCCTAATGACTTACACATGACATTTTTTTTTTTCTTTCTTTTCCTTAAAAAAGAATGCAATTTATCATAGAAAATAAAACCAATTTATTCAAAGAAATTTTTGTATTTTTCATGAAATTCGGAATTAGGTAAAATGTGAAAATTATCTAACTAGATTAAGATTCTATTCAATTTGTATTAGGAATTAGGTTGAGCAAAATCCTAATTTAAACTAAAATATTATCTTAACCCAAATAATCATAAAATGCAATCTATCTAAGAAAATACCTAAACCTATAATAAATTAAGAAAAATATTATCTAAAATTAAACTAAGTGCAATTTTACCCTAATATGCAATGACGTGCAAAATATGTCCTAATTCTACATGACATATGCATGATGATCTTTTGTTGTTGTTTTTTTATAATAAAAATTCGAAATTAAAATTGGCGAATAATTAAACGTGCAATTTAAATTTTAAAAAAAAAACTAACATCTTAAATGAATGCATCTTTTGTTTATTTAAGGAATTTGAAATGAATAAATTTCCTATTCTAAACATGCAAAATAACCTAAAACAAGTAATATTCTAACGTGAACTTAATCTAACTCATATATATATTTATTTATTTTGACTTTTTCTTTTATGGGAGCAATCAAATAAAGGCATCAAGAACAGTACGGCACCAAATCAAGCAAGATATTATTCATGTCAATTTAATTTTGGAAAATAAATTGACGAATCGTATCTCACGTATGAGATTGATTGGCCAATTTTTAAATAAAATCCCGAATCGTATCTCGAGCGTGAGATCGGATTGGTGATTTTTCTGTGCGATTGTGAGTCGTATTTCGAGTTGCGAAATTATGAAGATTTCCTAATTTAGGAGGCTACTCAAGTGGCAAATATTATGGCATATCGGGAATTTCCATCATGAGCACCAATGAGTGTATCAAATAAGGAAACGAAATTTTCGGAAATCAAAATAGACAAAATTTTTACCTATTCCCAATATTGGCTTTCAAATTTACGGCTTGCGATTGCCGAGCGATGGATGGACAGTGACCTACTCAGCAGTGGCGGTGCTAAGCCTAGTGGTTCAAGATTTGGGACAGCAGATTGAACGGTGGTGCTCGGTCATGGAAGGTCGTGACTAGTGAGATGCTGCAACTATGCCGTAGTTTAAAAAATCAATTGCTCCAATTTGGTAAACCTGCAAAGGGAAAAATAAGCGCGAGAGCGAGCGTTTCTCCAGTGTTTGTTAGAAGATCTCAAACGCGGGGGAAGAGCTACAGAAAGCCACCAAGAATACTTTTATTTTGACCAAGTCCCTTGACTGATTCCACGATCATCACTTGGAGTCTACTTGACATTTTTAACATCTTTCTTTCTTAGCTTTATTTCTCAATCCACCACGATCAGACTCGGTTGCACCTGTTGTGACGCCACGGATGTTTGAAAACCAGAGGAAAGAGTTGTTAATAGGCAACCCACAAGTGATCGTTGTCGAAAATTCGGCAACGGTACAAGGAGGCAACGGCTCGTCGTTGATTCAGGGCAGCAACCACATGTCGTGGAGTTAGACCCGACAGTAGCAACGTCTTCATGGATTGACGCCAACTCAGCTTAGGTGGAGCGGTTCGGGCGCTTGTTGAAGTATGTGGTCGCGGCTGACCTTGCGGGTTGCTTCGCCAAGAGACGTGTCTCTCTCTACCGGTTATGTCGACCTCCGAGTGATGCTGGTCAGATCATGGGATAACCATACGACCACCCATGATCTTGAGGAATAGTAATATGGTGAACAGAAAGAAAGTAAAAGGCAGAAGCCCCTATGTGGTTATGAGTGGAGAGAAATATTAAAAAATTCTGAATTGAGGCCTGCTTCTCTCTCGGTCTCTCACTTTCCAATGGCTGCCCTCATGAAACCTCACCGGTGGATTGCCAATTTTTCCCTTTGAGTTGATTTTTTCAGCTCCCCTTGATATGGTCGTTTGTATTGATTGTGTGGCCCCCTCGACCCTACGCAAAAAACCTTTTTATAGGCTAAAGATTAGGGTTTTAATTTCCTTTTCAAATCAACATCCGTGAAGATTTCTTTCTCACACGCAATATCACTTTTTTATTTTTCACATCTCCTGATTTTATTGCCTAAAAATAATATTGCAATCAGATTTTCTTAAATTCCAAAAATCCACCGTAATATCATTTTAAATCTCCATTTAGGTAATTTCTGTCATTAAAAGAAAATGGCCTCGGGCCAATTTACTTGCTTCGTGGGCTTAGTCTGGCCTGCCAAATTAAAGTTTAGAACCATTAATTCGAACCCATCCGTCACTGACCTAATGTAAATGCAAATGAAAAATAAATGCACCTAAAATTATGTGTTATGCAATTAGTTAATCAATTTTTTTTAGGGATAAAATTAACCCCTAATTTTTAATACAATAAATGACTTAACGGATTGCCAAAATTTAAGTATCAACACACTTCATCTTGATTATTGAATGGCTGAATTTGAAAAGATATTAATGTAGGCTTATTTTAAGTCCAAAGTTTGAACTTGACCTTACCTCTATCTCTATTTCTGGGCGTGTGGCTCTCTTTGTGGGCCCCACAATCTACCTTTCACACTTAGGGTGAGTTTGGGAACCACTTTTGGGAAAGTCCTTAGGGAAATGCAAATACCTTTGAGTTAAAGGTGTTTTCTAAAATGCAAAGTGTGTTTGGTAAAATTATAGTTTGAAAGATCATTTGAAGTATCTTTGAGCAAAATGGTGTTTGGGGAAGTTAAATTTACAAAGGGCTTTGGTGATAAAAAAGATTATCAAAAGAAAAAAAAAAGACCGGCAAGGGCAGATGGCTGGAAAAAGCAGGTGGCCACCAGACGTCCACTGAAGACCATCGGCAAGGGTCGCCGGACGTCGGGCGACCACTAAAGACCATCACAGAGGGTCGCTGGACGTCGGGTGACCACTGAAGACCACCGGCGAGGGTCACCGGACGTCGGGCGACCTCGCCGCGACCCAGATTTGGCGCGGCGAGGGTCGCCGGACGTCGGGCAACCTCGCCGTGACCCCGATCGGCGCGGCGAGGGTCGCCGGACGTCGGGCGACCCCGCCGCGACCTCGCCGCCCCGGATCTTGGTCGCGACGGTCGCGGACCCGGATTTGGGTCACGGCGAGGTCGCGCGACCTCCAACGACCGCCACGACCAAGACCTAGGGCGGCGAGGTCGTGGGAGGACCTCACCGCCCTCGGATCTGGGTTGCGGTGAGGTTGGCGACCCAAACCTCGCCGCGACCCACGGCGATTGCCGCGACCCAGACAGGGCGGCGGTCACCACTCCCCGGCGGCGATTGCACCACTCCCCGACGACGGTCGCCTGGGCCACCGCGACCATGCCGAGCCGTCGACGGCCGCTCACAGCTTTGAGGAACACGTCGTCGGCCTTCAACGGAGAAGAAGATGAACAGTACAATGACGAGGGCGAAACCGGAAAAATCAAGAGTAGATGAGGATAGTTTCGGAAGAATATAAAAAAAAGTGAACAGTGTCACTTGTATGCCGAGAAAGCTGAAAGCTCAAGGCACCCCTTCACCTGCCTTGGGCTTTTAGCCTTGAGAAGGCCAGTTTTGGCCTAATGGCCAGTTCCCAAACACCCCAGCTTTAGCCCAAGTATCTTTAGAAGCCCAAAGCCCCTTCCAAAGCTGGTGCCAAACGCACCCTTAGTCATTACAGTATGATTAGATCTAAGCTATAGGGACACATATTCTTTAGTAGCCCACATTTCATTTAATGAGTTTACACGTGTTCACATTTGTTCACATTTGTTTTTCTAAGAAATTTTGAGTAATCCAACATCTAGGCGTCTCATTCATTAATGTTTCCAAGTCCAAGTCTAGGCTTATCTTTCAAGATAAAAGGCTTAACATGCCAAGTGTCCATCATCTTTAAATTACTACGTGACGAAGGTATTAAATGCAACTTGGAAAAATATAAAAAGTTTTTGAAGCTTTGTCATTGGGCAGGAGTTAATTGAATTTGACCATGATTGACCACGTTATTTGGCCCAAGATTCGTGCCTAAGCCATGCCCAAACGGAGCCGGATACAACTAGGCTTCATCAGCCAAACCGAGCTTGAGCCTCCCTTTACCGAGTAAAGGGGCTTGCAACTAGGTTTGTTGGCTAGGCCTTGGGCTAGTCAATTGATCTTGTGGCTAATCCCGTGGTCATTTCAATGTCTCGTGCCACGAGTCATGGTCAATTTGAAATTAAACCACGTTGAGTTTATTCGATCCATGGTTAATTATCGATTGTCATGTAATAGTGTAGAATCAATCAATCTGTCTTGATTCATAGTTGCTTTGCATTTTTTTTTTTTTGGTCGAAAGATGCATTATATTATATTGCTTCTGAAAAGGTCAAAGCTTACAAAGAGAAACCCCATAAAGATCCTTGCATAAAATAGAATATAAAGCAAAGGGGGGAGTAAGCCACCATAACATAGGTAATTGACGGAGGCGGTGTTGTCGTGCAACCCAGTCCGCGGCCCCATTTGCTCCTCGTGGATAGTGGGCCAATGAAACTGCAGGGCTTTGGGCTAACAATTGCCGGCATTTGGAGACCCCAATCTCCATGTTCCAAGGAGCCGGGGCCCGGCCCAAGATGGACTGAACCGCGACTAAGCTGTCGCTTTCTATCTCCCACCGAACTGTTTGACTTCCTAGGGTGTCCACGTGTCGTGTTCTGATCTCCCCTATAAAGAGAATCCCTAGCGAGATCGCCTCCACTTCGGCTTCATTGGATGAAGAAACCCTAGCGTGTGCAGAGAAGCCTTCGAAAACTCTCCCCAACTCGTCACGTACCACCCCACCCACTGAGCAAAGAAACTCCCCTTCACGCCAGGCCGCATCAACATTGAGTTTGAATGTTTGCCGAGCGGGTGGTATCCATCTTGCAAAGGTACAAGCTTCAGCTTGAGCTTGCAAAGTTTCGGTTTTTTGCTTCATCTTACCTCTCTTTTCGCGGATCTCATGTGCAGGTACGCCAAGTGCAGGATCTACTAAGTTTTGTTGTAGATCTGGTGGTTTCTGATGAGGATACTGTTCGGGTGAGGTTCCCCCTTCGAAAAAGGTGCTGGTATGCCCCTGGCTTTGGTTTCGACAGAGTTGTTCCCCCCTTTGTTCAAACCACCCTTGAGAAGGGTTTAGATTTGGAGGTTTGTGATGCTCAACTGGCCTTGGCGTCAGATCTGGTGGTACAGCGTTTTGTTGCAGATCTGGTGAGGCACTACCTTCTGTCACTGTGCTCTGTTTCCCTTTGTTTCGACTACTGCTTATTCTCTTTCGTTGTGGTGCGAGTTTCGGTGGGTGTCTCCCTTCGAAAAGGGTACTGGTGTGTCCCTGGCTCTTATTCGGACATATTTGCTTCCCTCTTTTCTCTGCCACCCCTGAAGGAGGGTTCGGATCTGGGGCTTCTTCAAGTTCGACTGGCCCTGGCGTTGGATATGGTGGTTCAGCGATTCGTGGCATATCTGGTGAGATGCTCCCATCTGTCCTTGTGCCCTGTTTCCCCTGTGTTTGCTTTTGCTGTTTGTTGTTGCTCACCCGTGTATTGTTTTCGAATGCCCTGTAATCATTTCAGTGGGTTTTGGGAATCGACCACAGAAAATCCATTCATTTCTCGCCTTCCAGATGCACCAGAGAAGATTCCCGACAACCTCGTTTTGAGGTGAGGTATTTCCATTCTGAAGCACAGAGTATAGCCACTGATCAGTTCTCTGTATGGGTTTGCTGGGTGGGATCTCTGCCAATCTCTGGTCTTTCCAAATTTTCCTAGTCCATTTGCATAGGAAAAAAAGATGTTCTGTTGTTTCAATACCGGTATGACAAAATGGGCAGAGGGGGTCACTAATGATGTTCCGCTTATGCAGATTTTCCCTGGTGGGTAAAGCATTTTGGCAGAGGCTCCATAGGAAGGTTCGGATCTTAGGTAAGACTGTTAAACTCCATATTTTGGTCCACAAAGATCGTGGTGCCGTGTATGAGCTAGAGGGTCGGGTCTGTTTGAGCCCCTGTGTTCTCAGAGTTTCTCTGTTGTACCCGCTTTTAACTGTATACTGCCCTGTTGCATTACCAGTCCATTGAAGTTTATCTGGTCTGGATTGAGGGCTGAGGGGGGTCGCCAGGATTTCTTCAGCTAGTTGAGTATCAAAAAGCTGGTAGATTAGTTGCTGATTCCACTCTCGGGTTTCAGAGATAATTAACTGAGCGACTTTTGGAGGTTCTGATGGGTGAGCAGTTCCCCCAATAATCCCCCTCTTTAACCATCTGTCTTTGCGTATGTTAATTGATTCCCCATCTCCGACTGACCATAGTATATGATTCATGATTGCGTCTCTACCGTGCAGGATACCTTGCCAGCCCCAAGATGGTCTCCGACCCCTACAAGCTGTCCAGACTTCCCCATTGGGATAATAAATTCCTTTAAGTGTTCTGCTCCACAGATTATCTGGAGAATTGGCTAATCTCCAGGCCTGTTTTCCAAGCAAAGCTTGATTGAAGGTATGCAGATCTTTGAAACCCAAACCCCCTGAATCCTTCCTGGTTTTCAATATTTCCCATCTCTTCCAGTGCATTCCTTTCTTGTTATCTCCTTTCTGCCACCAAAATGACGCAATACGCTTTTCTATGGATTTGCAGATGGAGGGTGGGAGCTTAAAGATTGCCATGGCGTAAGTTGGTATTGCTTGTACCACACTTTTGATCAGGATTTCCTTTCCAGCTTTCGAAAGTAATTTTTCCTTCCACCCTGCCAGTCTTGAGTCGATTCTTCCCATAATCCACTGACACATGTTTATTTTTGACTGACCCCATTCTGTAGGTATTCCAAGGTACTTACCCGTTTTCTCGAGTTCTGGAACGCGCAGTTTAGCTGCCAGATTTCTTCTTAGTGCTGCCGGACAGTTGGCACTGAAGAATATTCCAGACTTGTTATAATTTACTGCTTGACCCGTTGCGTAGCAGTACTGAGTTAGTGTGAGAGCCAGATTTTGACACTCCCGAAGGGTTCCTTCAAGGAAAAATATATCATCGTCCGCGAAGAGCAGGTGAGTTAGTTGTGGACAGTGTCGGTTCAGCTGAATTCCTTTAATTGTCCCATCCGCTAATGCTTTCCTCATCAACCAGGTTAAAACATTGGAGAGCAGTATGAATATATAGGGCGATAAAGGATCGCCTTGGCGGAGGCCTCTAGATGGTTGGAAAAAGGAGGTAGGCTCTCCATTAATTTTCACACTGAAAGAAACAGTAGAGATGCAATGCATGATTAGGGACACCCATTTAGGAGAGAAGCCCATATGTATCATACAATCCTTTACAAAATCCCATTCCACCCGATCATAGGCTTTTTGCATATCTAGCTTCAGGACTACTTTCTGTTTAGTTCTGTTTTTCTTGATTCTCAACTGGTGCAGGACTTCCTGGACTATAAGTATGTTATCCTGTATTTGTCTCCCTTGCACAAAGGCCGTCTGTTCTGGTTCAATGATTACAGGTAACCATTTCTTCAATTTGTTGGCCAGAACTTTTGATATGATTTTGTAACTGAAGTTGCATAAGCTAATAGGACGGAATTGGCTAATGTTTTCAGGTTGTTTGGTTTTAGGGATCAGTGTGATGTGAGTTTGGTTCAAGGAAGGATCAAAGGTTCCTTTCTGGAAGAAGTCCTGGACAAGATGCAACAGGTGAATATGTAGAGTTTGCCAAGATTGTTGATAAAAAGCTCCATTAAATCCATCAGGGCCAGGAGATTTAGTTGCCCCCAATTGAAAGGGAGCAGTTTTTATCTCCTCCAATGAAGGTGCAGTAACTAATTCTCGTATTCATTTCTTCCGTTATAGGGGAGGGGCACGATCAAGAATTGGTTGATAATTTCTTGTTCCTTCAGTCCTGTACAAATTCGATAAAAAGTTTGAATGTGGTGTTTGATGGTAAGCGCCACCTTTGCACCATCTTTGGTCATCTAACTGTAGCATCGTAATGCGGTTTCTTTGTCTTCTCTGGACTGTTGTAGCATGAAAAAAGCTGGTATTTCTGTCCCCCCATTGAAGCCAGTGGACACGTGAACGCATTCCCCAGAACTGTTCTTCTTGCCTGCGTAGATTGTCAATTTGATGGATAAGATCTTTCATTTGCTGTCGACTTGCCTGCTGTTCAGTCTGGTTTGTAAGATCTGTTAAGGCTTTGTTGAGCTGCACAATCTTTTGGGAGGCATTGGAAAATTTTTCTTTACTCCACTTGGTTAGCTTTCGTTCTGTCTGTCTGATTTTGTCTGAAAATGGGGAGTGGTTGCTTGGTTTGCTAGACCAGATTTGTTGTAAGATCCCCTGAAATTCTTCGTGTTCCATCCATTTTAAACTATTTTTTCCTTCTCCTTTTCTCAGGGTGTAGGTTGAGGACCAGGGGGCTATGGTCTGAACCTATAGCTGGGCAAGCATGAACCTCTGCATCAGGGAAAGTTACCCTCCATTCTAAGGTGCATAACGCTCGATCAAGCCGTTTTTTCACCAGGTTTTCTCCGTCTCTGTTATTGGCCCAAGTAAAGGCACACCCTTTGCTTTCAATATCCATTAGGGTGAGATCATCCACCATAGTTTTAAATGCTTGCATTCTTCTGCTATCCGGTATTTTCTTTCCATGTTTTTCCCATGTGTACAAGATTTCATTAAAGTCTCCCATACAAATCCAGGGGGTGGATTGATGGGGTTTCAAATTACCAAGCTGCTGCCACAGAGCCAACCTTTCGCCAAAATCAGTAGGAGCATAGATAAAGGTAATCTTCATATCCTGACCACTATCAAGGTTAGTGCAGCGAATATCCACTAACTGATTTGAGTAGTCTTGCACCTGTAGATCCATATCCTCTTGCCATAAGACAGCCAAACCTCCCGCTATACCAATCGGGTTAACTAAAAAACTGTGTTGATATTGGAGCTTTCTACGAACTGAATCCACCACTGATGCTTTGTTTTTAGTCTCCATAACAAAAATAACGTTGGGCCTTTCGCGAGCTACTATGGCTCGCAACTCCTGGATTGTCAGGGGGTTGCCCAGCCCCTGACAATTCCAGCTTACTATTTTCATGGCGACAGGGGTGGCTTATTGAGGCATGCCACCATAGCCCAGTCAGGTCCATCGTTTACCATTTGGATCGGAGTTTCCATCAACTCTTCCTCATCAACCAGAATCGGGGAGGGCAGATGGCCAAGTTTTTTGCAAAGGGCTGCAACTCGTGAGTCATTTTCCTCCTTACTCCCCATTACTTAGCTACCTCTCGTTTTGACTAACCCACCCTTCAAATCTACTCAGCTCCAGCCTTCTTTACCACAAGAGGGCAAACTCTTATCGCCGATGTCGTTCAGATGAAAACAAGACCGAAGAGCGTACCTGGGAGGAGGAGAAAACCCAGGGATCTTGGACCAACACAGCCGATTCGAGATCCGTTGAGGCCAGATCCGATTCCGAAGAAGAGGCGAATGCAAACCCTAGCCTGTCGACATTAGAGCGTGGTTTTTTTTTTTTTTTTTTTTTAATGGTTTCTTGGATTGATGTACTGGAATGAAAAGAACAAGGATGGGAGAGAAAGGAGAAAGAAAACAGTGATGACACTGTAGATGTGAAGAGAAAGATGGAGAATGGGAAGAAAAAGGGATTAGGGTTTACGTGAAAAGAGGAAAGCTACCATGAGGTAGAGAGAAACCTCGCAGAGACGAGGAGAAAAACCTCGTTTTGATATGAGAGATTAGTTGCTTTGCATTGACTCATGGTCGTCTACGACCAGTACAACTACTAGACGAAATCACCCGTGATCGGTATATTGATTGGAAAGAATCAAGTCATGACCGTCCGCTGATCCATGAGGGTATGTGATCATCCCACAACCGATCCTTATTGTCAAACAACTTTTCCATGGTTGAATACTCTATAACCAAACCTTTGGTCGTCAATTCTTGAACGAACTAATTGACTCATGACCGGCCCTCGAGCCAACTTATGGTTTAGTCTCGCCATCGGCGTACCGGTCATTGGCCTACTAGTTAGGGCCAATATAAGTGTCAAAATTGAGGGAGTTACACATGCCAAAACCCTTACGATGCGAGAAGCTCTTAGTTATGCTGTCCATCTAGGAGAAAAGGAAGACTTTAAAATGGACAATAAAATTGTCTCTGAAGTATTATGGGTGCATTTGATTCGCTTTAGAGGTAAAGAATTTGGAAAAACACAAGGTTTTTAGATCAAAGGGGTTTTCAAAAGGCAAGTAGTGTTTGGTAAAGTAACACATTAAGAAGTAATTTTGACTTAAAAACCATTTAGAAACATTACACTTTATCGATGACTTTTTCTTATTTTTTTTTTGGTCAACTCAACTGTTCACAAGCCAAATCGGTTGCTAACCAACCTCACTTGAGGTCGCCTAACCCCTAGGTAGGGTCGCTTGGGTCGCACGACCTCAAACGAGGTTGGTTTGCAACCAAATTTGGCATTGTCGGCTACCTGAACCCTCATCGGTGAGGTTGTGTGAGGTTGAGACATTTTCGGAATTATGGAAGTTGAGCAAGGCAAAGTCGGAAGAAAAAAATGTATTTGCATTTCGAAAATACTCAAAACTTAAAGCATATTTGGATCTACCTTGGGTTAAAAGCTTTTAAAGGCTCTTGGAATTGTAATTGCATCTTCCCAATGTGCTCCAAAAAGTTTATCAAACAGTATTTGCATTTACCTGATAGGCTTTGGGAAAGTGTTCTTAAGCACATCCGTATAGATGTGCCAAAAGAGCATTCTTAGGATTATTCACCGCACCTTACAAGATTGCAAAGGCTTTATTGGGCAAATGACCAACTTAACCTTATTTTGGTATTTTGGCAACCAATTGGAAATCAACTTGTGGGAGAATGGGTACTTTACATGCTTTTTGGTCATCAGATATATACCTCATAGTTTTAACTTTTTAAGCTTCTTCTTGACTCATTGAAGCTTTTATGTACTCTTTAGTTGCTTTGCAATGAAATGAAATATATTTTTTGACCAACATGGGGAGCTACTTGGGTCGATGTGTAAATTACACCAAATTGCTCCATTGAATCTGGCAAAAAGGTGGACACATCATTTTGCCAATTTGGTCAATCCATAGGACAAGAGCAGTCGGGCTAGCAAATTCTAGGAAAGGATCGACGGAGGATTTGAGGGATGATGTTGATTCTTATGTGTACAGCTGGAAAATAAGTACTAAAGCATAATCTTTCTCTGGTCTTTTCATAGATAAAGTTTTTGACTGTCGGAGCAATAAATTCTTATATTTTACGTGTAAAGGAAAAAAAAATCCCCTAAATGAAAATGCCTTTAGGCTTAGGTAATGGCAAGTGACATGTTATATGCGTATGCTTGTCACTGGATGGACATGTGACTGACTGGTGAGTTGATGTATTGTTTGAGATTGAATTACCTACTTTTGGATCTTGTTTAAAATGAAATTTATTCTACGAACCTATTTTAAAATTTCCCTATAGTAGATATGGACTAATTTAGCATGCTTGTTATGTTTGGACATTTGTTAGCCTAACCATTATTATGCATTATCCTATTATAATCTATTTCTTGTTAGAAAATCCTCCCATTATATTTTAAAATGAACAAAACCATCTATTCTTTATTATTATTTGATAAATGCAATAATTTGTCTTATTTCAGGTAATGTTAATATGCTTTAACACCATTGATGAAATTAGAAATATAAAGTGAAAAGATTAATAGAAGCTAAATGGAGCTCAGTAGAGGGTGACCAGTTCAGGAGAACAAGGGGTTTGAAGTTACTATAAACAAGGTAAACAACTGAGTAAAGTCTTGATCACTAATGAATTAAGAAAGACGAAATGGATGGCAGTTCGTAAATCAACTACCGGTGGGAAGCTCGGATAGACTTATGAAAAGCGAATAGAAGCATCTAACCATATCAAATGTAGAAATTTTTTTGTACTAATATCGAAGGTCAAAAGGAAATTAATAGGTAGCTTGAGGGTTGGAAATCCACGATGAATATTTAAAGTAGAATCAAATTGGTTATTATAGATTTGGTAGAATAAACTATTACAGAGTTTGGCTAACTCTATTTGACGAAACCTCACCATCATCAATAAAATTTGATTGTATGGTGTGACCAAACCTATAGTGATTATGTCCATCATCTCCAACGACAAATTATTTCCTCTAGAAGATTGTCTAACGACTTGTTTGGACACAAAAAACTATATAAGAGCTTCAATGCATACCGAAAGAGACACTACAATGGAAAAACTAAGAAAGTTATGAAAACTGATATATTCTCATTCTTACTAAAAGTTGATATTGCATTACTTGTGGTTACTATCCAGCTACTACTTTGTAGGTTCAAATCATGACTCTTGCTAATTTTTCCGTGTTCGGCAAAACCTATTCATTGTAACTTGTTTAACCTTTTCTTCCTCTCTTTCCAACAAAGCATGTTTGCTTATGAAGTATATGGTCAAAACTAGTAGTAAAACACTTACTTATTTGCTAAGTATTCTAGCTTAATCTAGTACCTAAGGCTCTTATACTAATCAAAGGACAAACGTGTGTCTATAGATTAATTGGTAACATTTCCAAAAATCCTTGTTAAGATATCTACAAAAGCCCAGTGGATCTTATTCCATTTGTCTGAAATGCAAGTATTTTGCATCTAAGCCAGTCAAATGGGTGGATTGGAGGTTTGGATTGGATCATAAATGATCTGACTTAAATAGACCAACTTATCCAGTTTTAACCCATTTTCAAGGGCAAATATAATGATCTATACCTGATTCGACCCATAGCCGACTTGACTCGACCTATATTGTAGAAACACTTCCATATTTAACTCAATTTATGAAAGCTCATAGCCAAAGTAAAGTGAACTAAGTACTAAAAAACAAAAGTATTCCTCCTCATCGTCGTTGCTATACTCAATGAGGTACTACATGACATGCCCATACCTTATTGATTGTAGTTTGAGCAAGCTTCAATCACTTTTTCTCAAACGAGCAAAGGACCATCTACACCAATTTGAACAAAATTAACCTCGGTTGAATGTGAGTGGAGATTGAGAAGAATTGCCCATCTGTGAAAAGGTGATGGAGAATCAAAACCCTCGGTCGCCCGTGAGTAGAGATCAAAAGTCCCCTTAATCTGGCAGAATCTTCGATTGGATTATATAGACCGAGAGACACGAATAGGGAAGAAATGAAGAAACGAAGCAATTTTGGAGTTATTTTTATTTTAAGGGATTGGAAATTTTTTCAACTAGAAATTTTTTTAATGAAAGTGCCCCGCTCTAGCGACAGGAAAAGTCACATGACACCCACATGCTTGTCGATCGATAGACATTGGATCAGCTGAGGAATTCAAGCATTTATTTGAGATCGATGTAATCATTTCACTTTTTTGAGAAAATAATTTCGCTTTATATTCTTATTGAAATTTTCTCTAAGGGCATTTGCGCCAGCGATTTCTTGGAAGGATCTCCGAGTACTTGAAATATGTCTACGAAAGTACCAGAAGAAAACCGGGGTTGGAATATTATTAATCGTACGGTGTCAGATTCCTTCAGTTTACACTGACTGACAAGAAAGCGGCACTACCTCAGCTTCCTCTGGATTTGGAACAGGGTCGGGTAGTTGGATGAAGCCCATCGATAAAAGTCAAAATGTTTCGTCATCCTCTCTGCGCTGCATCTAAAAAATTTCCAGTCCGAACCTTTCGATCCGGCAGACACAACCCAAAGAATCTGCCGGAGCGGCCTGGAGACGCAGTGGGTTGACGGCAGCGGAGGGGGCAGCACGCCGCTTCTCTTCGAATTATAATATTAGCCGTCGACCCGGTCGTGAAGAAGCAGTCCAAGAAGTACTGCCAACCGAGCACCGCTCGCGACAGAATGATGTCCGCTCGCGATGCACATGGCCCATCATCTCTCCGCAAACGGCCGCCACAGTTGGCACGGTCGTTGCCACGTTTCCGTCACTCCCCTGCCCTCTTACTAACCCGCTTCTTCTTCTTCTTCTTCTTCTTCTTCTTCATCGCCAGCCCGTTCCTGTTCATAGTCAAACGCCAGAGCAGCCTAGGCGAAGAGAGCGAGCCGGTTCGTCGTGGCGATGGAGGCGGGGAAATTGCCGACCGCAGGGAAGCCGATCCGATGCAGAGGTAGGCGTCGTGACTCTTTCCACCATTCGAGCCGATTGTTGACTTTTGTGGTCGTGTAATTTACTGGAAGTGGCTGTTGATGTGACGGGGGGGCGCGGTTTGCAGCCGCGGTGTCTCGCAAGCCGGGGGAGCCTCTGGTGATCGAGGAGGTGATGGTGGACCCGCCGATGCCTCACGAGGTCCGGATTCGGATCATTTGCACGTCCCTCTGTCACAGCGACATTACGTTCTGGAGAATGAAGGTGATTTCGCGATCTCTCTCTCCATCGTCGCGTGAATGCGCGTGTACATGTGTATCGCGCTGCATGTGCGTATATCAGTGCATACGACCTCTGCATATGCCCTGCTGGACATAAGCATGCTTTGCTTGCGGATCGCAGGATCCTCCCGGATGTTTCCCGAGGATTTTTGGGCACGAGGCGGTGGGGTAAGCTCGATGACTCCGATTGTTTGTTCTCTTTAATCAGTCATTTGGCACGTCAGTTTCTTCATCTTTGTCCACTACTCTATCTTGATGGGAGAGAATGAGGATTCAGGGAGTCCAGTGGATGCTTGAATCCGTCTAAGCTCAGCTCTTTAATGTTAAACACGACTGGTGTAAACTGCTGAACTGCAAAGAACTTTTCTTTCACTTGAAGTTTTACCATCTGCGCCACCCAGCATTTGATAGTATTTCGGAAAGTACACGTTACAGTAAATTAGAGGGAAAATTTTGTCTCTAAACCTATTGACAGAGCCAATGCTTAAGGTTGACGCCTTTTTCAGTAGGGTCCAGTCCGGATCTTCTCATTATGTTCTGAAGTGTGATTGGCTATGTCTGCTCGAACGAGTTAGGCAATATCTTTTCCACTTTAGGTTTACGATTGCTTTCTTGAGAACAGAATGCTGCTTTCTCACGTATCATTTGAAGAGTTATTACAAGAGATTCAAACTTGCTAGATATCCAATGGAAAACATGCACACATAGAACAGAAGTAGTATATGCTATGATAATCAGATCTCCAGAAGGATGCTTGACTCTGATAAGGTGCAGTAGTATGATTATAGTTGGATGAGTTTGAATCGAGGCAAACGTTAAAAGATAAATTGAGTTTGTGAATGAACATGGAGGATTTTGAGCTTCATTCAAGGATGGCTATGCAGCAATCTATGCAACAGGAAGCTTATTAGTTTCCAGGTACAGGCAGAATAGTGCCCAATAGCCAATAATGCTTCTGCTCACTTGCATTTAGATTTGCTGTTAACTGTTAATACTAACTTGCCAGAGCATGGGCTCTATCTTTGTATTTTTTTCCCCTCTTTGCTGATGTTAAAGATTATGCTCTTGTTTCTAGGATTAGTTTGATCTTCATTTTATAGGAAACGACATTAGAAATGCCATAACTTTCATACAATGCACATTTTGGTGCCAAAACTTTTCGTCTGATCACTTAAGTGTCACTTAAAAAAAAAACCGGTTACTTAAGTGCCAATTTTGATTTGAGACACCAGAAATCTAACGTGTCAATATTCTAACATTTCTTTTGATTGACATGGCTTGCCGGCATGCCTAATGAGCATTAATGGCCCTAAATGACACCTTTTCACACATGATGGCCCAAAATTCAACCTCTTCTTTAAAACTTAACCTCATAATAGATGATTTGGGGGAAAACTCAGCCTCTTCCTCAAACACGAACATCACAACCGTGGATTTGGGACAAAATAATTCACTAAAACTTGCAATAGACGTCTACTATTTCATTTGTGATAATTTGTCTAACCGGAATTGCAATTTTTATACTGGAATTTGGGGATGGATAGTAACAGAAAGCCGTGATGGAAGGTTCAGATGCTGGGAAAAAGAAATATAGCATGAATATGTCTCAGATTAAGAGAACGAGGGACAACTAATTGGTGGTAGTAATGACAGCGCCAAGGGACAAGACAACGAGGTAGACAATAGGAAAGGAGATGGAGTTGGGGGAGAGGAGGAGGACAGCATTGCCCTCGTAGATGCCTGTGGCAGAGAAGTGACGGAGTCAACGGGGTGCTAGTGCTCACGGAAATATTCGGATGCGGATCCGTGGAGGCAGGAGGAGGCGTTAGTGAAGGCCGTGGAGCCACAGTGAGAATTGTTCGAATAATTGAATATTAAACAACATATCCATCTAATAGCTTAAACTTTTATAATAGTCTCACATTCTTACGTGATATCTTGATTTTAAATCTTTAGAGGTCCCTGTATTTCCACGCTCTAGGCTTAGGTCAAAGTTCAGAATACACGTTAGGGGAAGTGTTAGAGTAATTATATATGAAACCACGCCTTCATGAGGAGATGAAAGTGGTGATGTCAAGGGAGGGGTTGGGTTGGTCACTGTTGAAGGTGAAAGGTCAGGTCATTGGACTTCCTTTTTTATAAGAAAGACACAAAGACATGAAAATTTCATTAAAAAAAAAAGTCATATGCAACGAATTGCCGGAATTTATTGTGGAGGCACTTGAGTAATCGAATTTTTTCCAATTTGACACTTAATGATCCGACAATAAGTTTTGGCACCAAATTAAGCACTATATGAAAGTTATGGCACTTCTAGTGTCCTTCTCTCTCATTTTGGTATCTATGAGATATTGCATTCAAAATTTCCTTGTCTTCAGGATTGTGGAGAGCATTGGAGAAAATGTTGACGAGGTAACCGAAGGGGATGTAGTCATTCCAACCTTCATGTCAGATTGTCGTGAATGTGCAGATTGTAAGTCAAAGAAGAGCAACTTATGCTCAAAACTCCCCTTCAAGGTATCTCCTTGGATGCCTAGATATGAGACAAGCAGATTCAAGGATCTTAATGGAGAAGTTCTATATCACTTTCTGTTCGTGTCGAGCTTTATTGAGTATACTGTGGTAGATGTTGCCCATGTGACTAAGATTGATCCTGCAATTCCTCCAAATAGAGCATGCCTCATTGGTTGTGGGGTCTCGACAGGTGAAGCACATTTCCTTTTCAATCTCAGTAAAAGTAATAGCTTCCCTCATCAGGTCAAGACTTCTTGTAGCTAGTATTTTCATTTTGACTTCACGTGTTAAGAGGGAGCGGATGCCTTTGGCTCTTTATTGTTGGTTCACTGTTTTTGTGGGCGGCTCTTCCCAAACCAACTATTGGATCTTCCAATTGATTTGCATATTCTCATGCCAATTCTGTCCATTCATACTTTCTGTAAAGCTTTTACTGTTGTTGTGGGGGCATTTCAGCATTATGGTTTACCTATGAAGTACAAGCACAATCTTACTTAATGATTCAGGTTTCAATGTGCGTTTTGGTCCTCCAGTAGAATATGCGTGCTCTGGTTATTCAAATGGCTTACACAAATTAGTCTCTCATTGCTTCACTACTAGTACTGGTCTTCACGGATGGTTGTACTGAGTCAGAAAGAAATTAAATCGGATGGGCCGGCTTTGGAAGGTCTTGTCTGATTGCATATTGGTTCTCAATTTATTCATGTTTCCAACTTGCATGAGCCTCTTGCAAAAGAACTATCTCAGCTAATTTTGACTGACATAGCAACGAAGAGTGGATAAAATAAATTTCTGAGAACTACTCGGTTCTGTTTAGGGGTTGGGGCTGCCTGGAGAACAGCAAACGTGGAGGCGGGATCAACTGTTGCAATATTTGGACTTGGTTCAATTGGATTAGCAGTATGAAATATACCAATTGCATGATTTCCTGTCATGCTTTTCCATCCAATCATTGATCCAAGAATCAAATTGAAACGACAAGTTCATGCCCAAAGGATTCTGAGGGAGATAATGACTTGGGATTTTCTCTGCAGGTTGCGGAAGGAGCGAGACTGTGTGGTGCTGCCAGAATAATAGGTGTGGATTTGAACCCAGACAAGTTTGAAATTGGTAAGACATGTTGACTAGTTTGCAGTAAAATTATAATATTCAAAAACTCTTGTGATTCCTAGCAGTGGCGGATATGCAGTTATTTCATGCCATAGCAGTTGTAGGGGAAACAGACTGCTAAGTTCAGATGATAGACAAAGAAGCGAAGCTAGGATTAAGATCTTGGAAGGTCCATGTTCAGTCATTATAAAAGTTAATGCTTCTGAAGCAAAAATCAAGTTCTTCATGCCCATGATACGATTTGTAAAAAGGAAACTATGCTGCTCTTCAAAGAATGTGCGATGTCTAAACATCCGATTTGAGGATTGTCTACTCCAAAGTTAGATCATCATATCTGAATTGATATCCTAAACTTATGGCATATGTGCCCCCACCCCGTCCCCGGAAGGTAGAAAGGAAAGGTCAAAACTTAGAAAAGAAAAGAAAAACTCAGATTTAGGACCTGGATGTACTTGCATGTAAAACTGTCAGCATTGGTTGCTGTCCCAAGCATGACATTCTCAGTCCGCCATTGATTGGCATATCTTTCATCATTTTGAAGTCCAGTCTGTGTTTTTCCTTACCAACACAGGAAAGAAGTTTGGGGTGACAGATTTTGTCAATGCTGGAAACTGCGACAATAAAGCGCTAAGCCAGGTTTTTCTCTAAAACATCTGATCTTCAAGTTCACGGCAATAGATGGTTACTGTTTACAAGGCAACATTGCCTGTCTTTGGCAACATTGATCCAACTTGTTTCATTTCGTTTGACTTCTGGAAGTACAACTTGAAATGTCTTTGTGCACTGGCATGGTGCTCTACTATTGTGGACTGCTCTAGTGCACCGAACCTACTTTGCAGTAGTAAAGAACATGGTGCAAGATGAAAAGCTTATAGCTAATTGTCAGGCTTTAATGTCAATTTTTGGCCATGTAAAGCTCCTCTATATGCGAAACTCTTTGCTTCATCACATAGTTATAAATTTCTCGATTTGTAATAAATTTCTCGTCTCGATTGAACAGATGATCAATGAGATGACTGGCGGGGGGGCAGATTACTGTTTTGAGTGTGTTGGTTTGGCATCGTTGGTGCACGAGGCCTATGCTTGTTGCAGAAAGGTCTCTCTCTCTCTCTCCCCCCCTCCTATGCTAATAATGAACACTTAGACAAGCCACTAAATTCTGTGGTTATCGATTGTCTCTTATCTGCATGAGGTTCAGGGTTGGGGAAAAACAGTTGTATTGGGAGTGGACAGGCCAGGGTCGCAGTTGACCTTTAGCTCCTCTGAGGTCCTTCATAGCGGGAAAAGCATTATGGGATCTTTGTTTGGAGGTCTCAAAGCTAAGTCAGATATTCCCATCCTCCTGAGGCGCTATGCGGACAAGGTGACTGTTCTTTTCTATAGCTACTTGTATCATGTCTTTGCTTCCTATGTTTTTAATCCTAGGTTCACTGGAAAGCACTTTAGCATTATGATCACAAACATGAAGCTGTGCAGCAATTCTAGGCAGCTGGTTGTGCTATTAATTTATCTGTGCTTAGAGGGTTGAAAACACCGAGGAAATATTTCATTTTCATATCAGTTCTGGTTCAAATTAGAGTCTGATTCCAGATATTCGTGTGAAACATGCCTTTGAACTCCTCTCTCTCTTTCCTCTTGTATTTTCAGGAGTTGCGGTTGGATGAGTTTGTCACACATGAGGTGGGCTTTGAAGATATCAACAAAGCTTTTGAGTTACTTATTGACAGAAAGTGTCTTCGATGTGTGATATGGATGGGCAAATGAGTTGACTTTTGCTGTTTTTTTCTATCGTTTCAGAGCAAGAACTCTGCATAATTCCTGCATAAATTGTGTTTTATTTGGAATTTGTTGTTCATCATATTCTAAGGTGGCAAACCCTGTAAATGTTCCCAAATCCTGAAATTTTCACTGGGACTCTTTGGTGATAATTCTGCCTACAATACTATGACACCGTAAATGCACTGGATGCACCAGTGAAGTACTCGGTGGGAGAGAATATCTTCTGAGAGGAACCATAGTGCCTCAAGCGGTAAATCCCGGGCTTAGTCTCCTGCGGAACTTCCCACTCAATGGTTGCCGAACCATACAATCCATGGTTTTCCGACTTCCACTTGAAAAACAAGCAGAAGTCATCGTCATCATATACCGGTACCCACCGTTCCCCCTCAAGCTTTTCTACGACCGCAAACGTGCCTTCTGTTAATAGGTCGTGTCTTGGGTCCGCACTCCAGAAAGTGGCATTTACTCTGTCTCCCGTTTTTAATGCTTTACTTTCTGGTTGGGCGATGTCCTCTTTAATGTCGCCGAAATTAACGCCTGGAGGAGGTAAGTCGCCCGGTGGGGGAAGCAAGAGGCTGATCTGTACAGAGGAAAGGTCGGGTGGTGAAGGGCCTCTAGGGACCTTTACTCCTGTTGCCATCGCTTTTGCTAATTTCTTGAATTCTTGGATATAGGCTGATAACGTGTGGGGACCGTAGAGCGTTGAAGCAGCCTGCGACACAAGTTAGCAACTGTAATGCAGAAAGGATATGAAAGCTACCTCAGGGAACGATGAATTCTGGCTGTCCTACGATGGTAATTGACCTTCCTTTGGGTCCTCTGTGTTAAATCTATCTAGTATCATGGCTGCCTCAAAAAATCTATTGAGATATGCACAAGAGAGTACCTCATATCGCTGCTGTGTGTACTCTTCAAAGGTCGCCACATACTGCGAATAAGTGTTTGTAAGGCCTGCTATCACGACCTGGAGATCCTCCCGGAATTCTCCATTTCCATTGCTTATCAATGTCTCCTTCACTGCCTCCCTCAGTCGCCGGCCAGCCATTGTTGTGAATTCTGTAAATTCGAAAACAAGATTTTGATTAGCTTATAGGTCACGTTGCCGGTACCGCTGAAGGCTTCCATCTAGTAGTGCTACTTCTGTGTTGGCATTGACCTAAGTCTCTTTTGGACATGTTTAATTAACTCTAGGAAGCCCGAATATGATCAAAACATGTTCTCGAGTGAAACTGCTCTTCTTGGTTGACATGACGAATTAGGGGACTTTGTCATCCATCTTGACCCACAAGAATGCCTTACTTAAACCACCTCTGGAATTACTTTCCGGAATTTCCTCTTTAGTCTCTAGGCGTGGGTCTTGAGATACTGTGATCAATTTAGATACGTGTTGACCCCGACACTCCTGATTCAGCATGTCTACTCCCGGAAGAGGTCTTGAAACTTCTATATGTGGAGGAATAGACTATTCCTAAGCAAACCGAAGCTATGACATGAAATTAAAATTCACTGCATGAGGGAATTGGAGAGAGACGAACCTCCTGGTACAGAGAGAATGATCAGTTGTCCTAGCCTGAGCACTTGAATTGGAAGAATTGCTGGCTGCATTATAGTAGAAAAAGGACTGTTTAGACATCTGATCATGCTTGTCTGTGGTGATGTTAAAGATAATGCCATCACCACACGCAACACGTGACCGTGCATTGCTTTCACATTAACTATTAATCGTCTAACAATTTATCAGGACTTGGGGCTAAAATGGTCTGGTAACATCCATCTAGCACCTCCTTAAGCATACTACTGAAGTAAACCAGCTAGCACCATTGGAGTATCACAAGATGTGAGCCAGTAGAGCATACTTCTATCAGAAGAGGTTGAAGATTTCAATAGCCCAAATGCATTAGTGTTAGATTTGCTATGATTCAAGCAGGTTGTAACTCATGGTGAAGCTATTAAAGCCCATTAGACTGGCTTTTGTGAGATTATTGTAACTGTGAGATTGGATAGGGAGTCCATCGTACCGCCCAAGCGTAGGGATGGAACATTTCACCAGTGCTAAGTAAGACGGGCTTCGGCTTCTGGCATTTTTCCTGATATGCACTCGGTTTTTTCAGCAAGTTCCTCACAAGCTTCCAAAAGGGGTTGATCTGTAAACGTGCGAATCGTCCACATAAAACAAGATGATAAAGAATGAGCCAGAGTCTAATCTGGCTGAAACTTGCAAAGTTTTATTGCACGGTTGACGTGGTAGGCGCAATTGAAAGTACTTGAAACTGGTTCTGGCTAATGCTTAGGAATCTGCTAACCTCTGTATCGCCTTGCTGGAAACCGAATTGGCCAGGGCCATCAGTGGTTCCAGCGGCAAAACCTGCACCAACGGCTGCTGGACATGTTTTAACCACCCGGTTTCCCTCTAACTCCACCTCAATATCTGTGAAATTTACATATGCATGACGATAATCTATCTTTCCGGTCAGTTCTTCTTTAGCAGACTTGAAAAGCTTGAGGGCCATCTTGAATTGCCTATCGCCTATGATCTTTGTGCTTAGTATTTCATCTGGGTACCTGCAACACAGCGTCACGAACCCTCATATCAATTCAAGGTAAGAAGCTTATGGGCCATTTCACAACCACCACACAACTAATGAAATGCCCGACGATGATTAACTCATTCTGGAAGAAATTAGAGAATACCCAGGTCCACGCCCCACACAAAGTGTATCGTCCCCATTGCACGAAGAGCGGTTGAAATCGCATGGTTTTCCCGTATCAGTGCAGAATGCTCCAAGCACGTTTGGGCTCACGTCCCCCACGTTGGATTGGCAAAACGCAGCCACGAACAAGGAGCCATCGTTTATCCTTACCTTGGAACTCCGGCTGCTCACTTTGCTGCACGGCTGCCCTCCAGTTGCGCCTATAGTTTGTGCCTTCTCGATCAACAGCAAACCATCTTCGTCTGATCTCACGAATGATACAAACATAAAAAATCTGTAACATTAGTATCATTCACGCTACATTAGTTATAAGAACTCACCATCATCACAATTGCCAAGTTGGAAATCCATCAACAGCAAGCTCAGACTTGATTACACATATTTTTGACATTAACGAATGATTCAGCAATATAACCAAAAAATCAGTTAAAAGCTTAACATAGTATATGAAGGTGCGATCCTGCAAAAGAAAATAAGCTTACTAGATTGGTTAGCCGATTTCCCCTTCCCCAAAGCAGACCGGTACCAGTCCTCAAAGAACCTGGCGGCGGCTCCTTTGTTGTCTCCACTGATGAGCCGGTTGTCTCGGCTCATGGACGTCCCATGCGTTGCGAACCAATTGAACACTCCAATGCTTTCCCTGCTCCCTCCATCGACAAACTTCAACAGCGTCATTTGCTTGTCCACGTTGGTTGGGTATCGAGCTCTCTCCTCAGCCGGATTGAGCAAGTACGCACTCGGGCTCCGACTTATTCCCGCATTATCCACATCCCCTATTGAAAATAGATCATATCAGGATCGTTGGCATGATTCATCAATCAACAAAATGCCACCCATACTGAGCTATGTACCTCGGTTAATGAATATGGAACCGGGCTTGAGGTTGTTGTGAGCTTGGACGATGCTTTGCTCAACGGCATTGACGATGGCATCAAATGACTGTTTGACGAATCCGAGGGAGGTCACAATGTAGAGCACGTACTGCAGGTAACCTCCAGGACCAGCATGAGTATGTATGCCACTGATTGCAACATTCTCTTCGGTGTACAAATCTCCAAACCTTTTACAAGTTGGAAACAAAACAAAATTGTTCGCTGAGATAAAAACCTATTACAGAAAACTGTAACTGGAACATCAATCTACGAGACAGTCTAGACTAAGTCCAGCCAATGACTCCTTCAGAAACTCTATCCTCTTACCTCGATCTAAGCCTTTCTAGAACCTTAATAGTGACGAGCTGCGAAGCCATCCCGGCATCGAGATTGACGAAGGTGAACCTCGCCCTGTTTGGACTTTCCGCCACGACAAACGCCCTTGCTCTCAACCGGAAGTGAATCCCCGCCGCATTCTGCTGGATGTTCCCGTAGCCCATCAGGTTCACATCGGCAGCTGGTCCTGTCGAGTCGTAGCTCCCTACTCCGATCAGGTACTCCCCATTCCCGACTCCCAAAACTACGAGCCCGAGCAATGAGAGGAGAAGCAGACACTTGCGCCCTTTGTTGCTCATCGTCTTCACCGTCTTGCTTTCGTGTCCGTCTTGCTTTCGTGCGGGATTAACATTGGTAGATACATGTTTGAACATAAGGTCTGTTAGTATATATAAGAAGCTCCATGGCCTAGGATTCCGAGGAGATTGGCGTTGTATGTTCTTAGATTGTAGCGACTGGGATGTGACATGTGATATTGACAGAATGATGTTGTGATTTCATGTATGTTTTTTTTTTTGGATGAATGGTACAAAAGTTTTGGGACAGTTGGCACAGGAGAATCTTCGGATTGCCCGATCGGTCAGGAGAGATTGACGATGCAATGCCTCGTCCATTTATTGTGCGGATACATAAAGGCGATGAAACATCGGCCCGCAATTGCTGTTGGCTGGTCCCACACATTTGTGAGGCCAGCTAATACATAATACAAAATGAATAGAGGAATTTCAAATAAAGGTATGAAATATTATCATTTCCTCAAATAAAAATTTGAATAAGGATCTGAAATGATCATTTTTATCTCAAATAAGGGCGCAAGTGGCCATGACAGTTTTAAATAAAGGCATAATCTTGCCAATTGCTGGCTAGCTCAATATTTTGACCAGTTAAAGACATTTTTGTCAAAAGACTATTATTTTAAATTATTTATTCTCTTTTCTTTTTCCTTTCCTTTCTGACAAAGGCCCTAGCAACCCTTGTCGACCATTGGCCAGGGTCACCTCACCTAGGTCCTTGCTAGCCGTGGGTGAGGGTAGTAAGGGTTGCCTCACTCGGGGCGAGAGTCGCCTCGCCTAGGCAAGGCCGTCCCTCGCCAACTGGTGGTGAGATGACCCTCGCTTAGATCTAGCGAGGGCTAGCCTTGCCTATGACCAACAAGGGCGACCTCACCCAGGGGGAGGGTTACCTCGCCCAAGTGAGGTCATCTCTTGCCTATGATTGGCGAGGATGGCCCTTGCCAAATCAAGCGAGGACAACCCTTACCAAAATCCCTCTAGGCATTATCAGTGGTCGACCATCATTTGAGACTGGCAACCAGTGAAGAAGAAAGAAAAAAGGTAAAAAGGTCAAAGACAAAAATGCCTTGACCAACTAGAAAGTCAAGCCTTTTTTTGAAACTGGCTTAGCCATTTCAAGCATTTATTTGAAACAAAATCTACTTCAAGTCTTTATTTGAGAAAATGAGGGCACTTCAAGCCATATTTGGAATTTTCTCAAAAGAATAAAAAGAAAAGTCAAATAGAAGACAAAAGAAAAAGGTAAATGTTGCTTTGTGCGAGAGAGTGAGCCCAACAAGAGAGAGAAAAAGTGAGTGTGCTCACCGAGAGAGCACCAAGAGAGCAGGGGACAAAAAAACGAGAAAGGGCGCGGCTTTGCGATCTGGATTCGAAGGCCAAATTTCAATTTTGTCCGTCGAGAACTTTCTCCAACCTCCATTTGTGTTATCCACCTTCATGGTAATATAAATACTATTGTATTGTTGATGTTGATCCTTTAATATGTGACTAAAAAAGAATACTTTGTGTATCCTACTATTTTTTGTGACTAGTGGAAGCTTTTGGGTGGTCCATGATTTTTCCAACATTGGGTTTTGACGTAAAATCTTGGTGTTATTGCCTTTGTTTCCTTATTATTTCAGCGTTATATTTACTTATTGCGAGGTTTTAAAGCTACTTACCGGGGGTAAATTGATTTCAGTTGGTCTAGTTTTGAGAGAAATTGATTCTGGATTGGGTTTAGTTTTGATGAATCATTGCCTAGTTTTCCCCAACAAAGTGATATCAAAGCTAGTGTTCATATTCTAGTATTAAATGGAGAAAACTAGCAGCATAATGTTTAAGTTAAATGCCTCAAATTATTCCATTTGGCAGTCTCAAATGAAAGACATATTATATTACAAATATTTGTTTGATCCTGTTGATGGTGATGAGGCTAAGGAGATGAGGAAGACAAAGAATAAGATCAAATGAATTGGAAAATGATGGGGTTTATTCGACAATAGATTGACAATAATGTGTTTTGTCATGTTGCTCAAGAAACATTTAATTAGTAATCACTACATCATTTTCTGATGTGAGACAAAGATAACTCTGATACCAAATAGCTATCAAGATCTTGGGTTATATATATATAAAAGAAGTTAACATAAGATGATTTCAAATAAATTTATAGAAAGTGGCATAGTGATTGGTGATTAATTTATATGTTTAATGTAAATGAACAATATGGAATTTAAATAAAATCACGTGGATGAAAGATAATAAATAATGCAAATGTGATGTTTAATATTATGAGTAATATAAGACTATAAAAAACAATGACCATCCATAGGGCAGTAATCCGCGCTCAACTAAGTGAAGCAAAATATGATTAAATGTAATTAAATTAACAATGTGATCTCATGCAATGCGGTAGTCCACCCTCAAGTAGAGATCCCACTAATAAATGAAATAAAAAAAAAAATGTGATCTTCTATAAGGGTTGTCATTTGCGCTCAAGTAGAGTCCCACTTATAAGTAAATAAAAAAAGAACTAAGAATATGGAGTAATTGCACCAACCAAAACTTGGTTCGTTATTTCATTCAGTGATAGAATATAATTATTTAAGATAGATGATACAAATGATTGGAAGTGACCCATCCCGTGGTAGGCGAGTTGGTTAGGGCGTGCTTTGGTCACCGAAAGGCCAAGGTTCGATTTCCCTCCTCGTTGCATTGCGCGACTTAAGTGGGGTGCCGTGGGAGGAGGGTTCTTATGCTAGTGCCTCAGGTTTACGTCGCCGGCTACCGGCTGTACAGTGGTTCCCGGGTTACCCAAAAAAAAAAAAAATGATTGGAAGTGACTACAAGTGATTTGGGGTGATTTCTAGTGATTGGAAAGTGATTACAAAGTGATTTGAGGTGAAATGATCAAAGTGAAAGGAGGCTATGATTGAAGAGAGTTTAGGCACTTTTGAGAGTAAGAGAGTTTGGATGCTTGGAGTGTGACATCCTAGATTTTCGACTCTGCTTTCAATTCAATAAATCGGGTATTTCATCAACGCGCCTATAGGGCTGTTATCAGAACTGAATACTTTTGAGATAACTAGACTATTTGAGAAAGCCATTAAGGATTTTAAGGCAAATAGACTTGATGATTCGATCAGGAATCGGCTGCTCGACCGTGTTCATCTGCCCAGATCATTACAACACAGATGTAAATTGATTAGAGATCAGAGATGGGTTGGTTCAACTAAGATGAGTGGCCGATCGTAGGTAACTCCACTAAATTGGAAAATTCTCGTCGACCGGCACTAGCTTGATTTTATAATCATTTTGATACCTTGTGTTTGTATTTGAATCATTGAGATTTTCATGATAACTGAGAGTCGCCAATATGTCGAGTGGGTTCATTGTGGATCGAAGAAAATCGACCACGGGTCATTTACCCTAAAAAGTTTTGAAAACTACCCCGTAGACGTCGGAGTGAAATTAACCGCTAATTTGAGTCCGATTTCATAAATTGAAGATTCAGTCTTAGAAGATTTTTTGGCCAACCTAGACTTTTTGAGAAAAAGTCAGCCTAGGACCGTTTTTGTCTAGAAAAAGCTAGGGATCATTTTGATAGCAAAATTGGGATGCAAGATGGTTCAATTGGTGAGAAAAAATAACAATTTGATTGTTGACTCGATAATGGAATTTATTAAGGCCAAATTAGATTGAATCAAGCAAGAACAAGAGTCCGATTGAAAAAAAAAACCTTGGAAGTTCGTAGCTCCCCCACTACCATGGCTTATGGACCATATAAGAAAGGTTTGTAGAAGGATTTGTGCTGGAAAATTGCTGGGTAAGCCAGCCAAGCTTGGTGGACAAGTTCAAGGGGACAACTTGGTGGAAAACTTGGTCATGGTGGCCCCCTCTTGCCTTCCTTCCTCCTCAAGCCAAGCAGCCAGTCTTTCCCTTCCATTTCCTCCTCTATTTGTGCCATTGGAACCCTTAGCCAACAAGGAGACCACTGGAAACAGCCACGCCACCACTGCAGCACGCCGTTGCCTTCCACCGCCTGCACGAGTACCCGCGCACGTCCGCCTGCCTGTCGCGCCTCTCGCTGTCCTAGCCATCGTCTGCCTCTGTTCGTGTACCTAGGTGGCTGTTTAGCCACCGTGAGTGGTCGTGGAAGCCCGCCGGAGTCGCCGTTCAGCCACTAAGTGACCGTGCAACCTTCAAAGAGTCTTGCTGCTCTCAAATCGCTTTGTTTTTCCTATTTTGCAGCTCAAAACAGAGGAGAAGTTGGTGGGTTTCTAGCCATCTTCAAGGACCATTTTGAGGTGGTTTTGAGCCTCAAAACCTAGCCCGCTTTGAAGAAAGTCGGCCCCCGTTACGTCCCCATCGAATTGAATCGAGTGGTTCATTAAACTGGTGAGTTTTGCTCACTAAGCCTTAATTAGTAGGTTAATTATACTTAAGGGTTGTTTATATTAGCTTAATTATGGATTAGTGATAAGCAAGAATAGTTATATTAGCCTTAGAATGGATTAGTGTAACTTAATTAGTGAGATTAGTGCAATAGATGATGGATTAGTCGAATCTAGTGGATTATCTGCAGTTTGGAGTTCTGGACCCTCGCCATTTGCCATTTTTGTAGATCGAAATGGGTTATGAATTTGAGGTTAATGTCTCTAAGAAATGTTTTAAATATCCTCAGCTACAACATATATTTTTCTCAATATTTTTGGGGACTTAAAATGAGGAGATATCAACACCGTCATTTTCTAATAGAATCTCAATTTTTGTTGGAATTAGTGAACTTTTAGGATTCTAGGGGTTTTTATCAACTCTTAGGGTTCGAATCTCAAAATTGTTTCTTCACAAAAGTTGTTTTTCATATCTTCTAGTTTAACATAGTCAAATTTCATATCAAATGGACATGTTTTGGACCTCAAATCAAACTGATTTTGGAAAACAGACTTTCTGGAAATGGACCTGATTTTGGTGCTGGATTGAGTGATTTACTGGGCCGAATCTAGAAGGATATGGGTTTAAGGTGTCTTCATGAAAAATGTTCTTTTATGTGTCTATTACAATATATTCAAATTTGGGAATTTTCCAAACTCGTTTGATTAGATTTCTGGATTTAAACTTGGAGACACGAGAGTGGGCCTATTCTGTCGCTTAGGGCTAGTTATGATTTTATGATATTATTGGTGCAATGCTTGCTGGTTTGAGCATATTTGATGATATGTTGGTTTATAACGTGCCTAGAGCTTATGTATGATGATGCATAAATGGTTGTGCTATGGTAAAGGTTTATGGTCATGGCAAATGATGGCCATTGATGGAGGATATGCGTTATTGATTGCTTAATTGTGCAATTGGTTGATAATTTATGCAATTGAGTGTATACATGCATGGACATCTACATGAATTGAGGTGATCTGGGTTTTGTGGAGGGAACTCGATAGGTTGTGAGCAGGTAAATGGCTAAGTGCTACACGATAGCGAGGCTACGTGTGAGTTACCTCTAGAGTCTTATACTATTGCTTATGGTAATCAATGACTAAGTATTACATGACAACATGAGTCGCATGGGAATTACCTCTAGGGTCTTGTAGTATTGTCATGCATGGTCAAGAGTTAAATACTACACGATATTGGAATTCGTGTGAGTCACCTCTAGAACCTTGCACTTTTGCTATATGTAGTCAATGGTTAAGTATTACATGATATTGGAACTTGTGTGAGTCACCTCTAGAGCCTTGCACTCTTGCTATATGTGGTGAAGAACTAAGTACTACACAATGGCAAGACTTCGTGTGTGTTACCTCTAGAGCCTTAGACTATTGCCTATGGTGATAAAGGGCTAAGTGTTACATGGTGACTTAAGTCGCATGAGAACTACCTTTAGAGCCTTGAATTTGTTTATCAAGTGGGGATGTTGAGTGGAAAATGCATAGTATGAACTAAAATGACCGGGAAATAGTCTAACTGACATGTAATCGACTGAGTCGATTAATCGATGATTTGATCTGATTGACTAGATGATGTGATGGTCAGTATTTATGAATTGAACTAACTTGCAAGAATGAACTGAGGTCAAGGTAAGTTTTCTGACTTGTGTTAAGCTTAGGTGGCCTTTAAGGCGTAATTGATTTTCTATTTGGGTCTTAGGGAGTAGAACTTGTGGAGACATTGTCTCACTGGTTATTGAATAACCATTTTTAGGTCCTTAGAGGAAGTTAGTGGGGGATCGAAAGCCCCGAAGTCTGGGAAGGTGGAGATCGAAGAATCGGCGAATCTATCGGATTAGGGAGAGTAGAACAGTTCCCTTTTCTTAAGCCGATATTTTTATAAATAGCATGGCATTGTATATAAACCTATTCGTTTATAAAAATGCTTGTTTTGGTTTGAAAAAGTTGGTCGTGCTTTTCTATCCCATTGTATTGTTGTTTGGGGATTATATATATGCTTCCATATGCACATTTAAATGAATGGGTTGGCGATGCACCCTAGAACATCGCTATTTAATCGACCAAAGAGGGATGGGCATATGCTCCAAGGATCGGGGTGTGACATCCCCTTTTTGTGGTATCAAAGCATGGTCGTCAGGGATTGGAGAGATAAGGTACGATGGTTTATGAGATAGTTAGTAGGAATGGTCTTTAATTCATGTCGGTGCATGTCTATGATAGATGATTGGTAGCTTGTTTGTGGGTCACTTGAATTCTAATGTGGTATTAGAATTAGAAAATAGGTTTCTATAAAGTCCTGTAGTTTGAGTGATTAGGAGTTGAGGACTCCTAGCAAGAGGACAATAGCCTCTAGGGCTCGGGAAAGAACGTCGACAAGGATCGATGCCTAAGGTGGTTATGGTAGAGCGCCAGCTTAAGCCAGCGCGAGTGTAAGAGTACCACCGTAGACCGATACTGAGAGTGTAGCAGTACCGAGTGATCCTAGGTTCGACAGGATCGTTCAGGTGCTAGTGTTCCTTTGGAACTTGCTGAGTCGGCAAGTTCAGGATTAAGTCACTGTTGTTGCTATTGTCATTGCCGCCGCTAGTGTTGTAACCGTTGTTGCCACACCCGCTGAGGTCTAACCTAGATTTGCGATTGGGGAGCAAACTACCGCATCTGGGCAATGTTTCGTCAAACAAAGATGGAAACCGGTTTGGAAATGAGCCTATGACTAGAAAAATATATTCTATTCCGCCCATCAGGAAAGGCGAGATAGACAAGTCATCATCAAATCAAAACGTTGTGTGTCATGGAAGACAACATGAAATGGCCCCATGTCATTTTAGGACGGATGGTTGTTCTGATTATGACTAACAGGATCACTTAGCAAGAGACTATTCCAGAAGGTCGATGGGACCATAGCAGCAGTTGCCGTCACCACTGATGGGATCACAAGTGCCATCTCCATTAATAGGATAAGTTAGCGGGAATGTGCCGTAAAACACACCATAGAGTTTTCAGGACAGGTTTCTGGTGCAATCAGGGGTGCATGTTATCACCTGGTAGGAGATAGAGGACTCACCAGATGGATATTGAGTTTGTAGAAGGAAACGCGGATCAACCCAGTGCCCCGGTATAACTGAAGCGTGCTTTGATGGTAGTCAGCACAGCCATCAGGTGAGGGACTGTCAATTAGAGTTCAGGAAGAACACCAACACTGCTACCATAGATAGGACGCCTCTGGGATGGCGAAAGAGGTAGGAGTTGAACTGACCATGCACCGATCAATGGAAGAATGTTTTGAGGTGATTTTTATCAAAGTAGTGCCTCAGAGTTTTAGGGATTAAGTTGTGGAATTTCAGTTTGTGTGCTAAGGTTGTAGGAAAAGAGCCACTGATTAAAGTTGTATTGATTAGCTGTTTGTGTACAACTTTGTCGTCAAGGATGGAAAGAATTGGCTCTTGGAGCATCGTGTGAGAATTACTAGATAAGAGATTTGGACATACCAATGCATCACTTTGGGGAAACACACATTTTTTGTTGGTGAAGGAGAAAGATGGTTCGTTGCAATTTTGCATCAACTATCGTCAACTCAATTAGGTGACGATCAAGAAGAAGTGTTCATGACTGAAGATTAACAAATTATGTGACCAATTACAAGAGTGTCAATATTTTCAAAGATCAACTTGAGAACAGGGCATCATCAGTTGAAGATCAAGAAGAATGACATATTGAAATTAATGTTTAGTACTCAAGATGATCTTTACGAGAGTATTGTAAGGCCATTCGGTCTGGTGAACACTCCAGCTGCCGTCATGGAGTTGGCAAACCGAGTGTTCAAGGAATATCTAGCTCAGTTCATAGTTGTGTTTGTTAAGGATATTCTAGTGTATTCGATGAGTGTTGAGGATCACGAGTCATCTAAGAATGGTCATGGGATTTCAGGTGAAGGAATCTCTATGGACCCAGCCAAAATCGAAATAGTTATTAGTGGGCCAAGACCGACAATAATGTCAGAGATCATAAGCCGTATGGATTGGACAAATTACTATAGAGGACTGAGTTGTCTACTGATGCAACATGATAGGATTGTCACATACGTGTCCCGCCAGTTGAGACCTTATGAGATGAACTACCCGATGCATGACTTGGAACTCGCAACAATAATTTTCACTCTGACGATTTAGAGACATCATTGGTATGAAGAGAAATTCCAGATCTCCGTCGACTATTAAAGTCTCAAATACTTATTCTTTCAGAAGGAGTTGAATATAAGACAGTGTCATGAATCAGAACCTTGGAAAGACTAGGATGGTGATATTTGGTATCACCCTGGAAGAACGAAAGAAGTCACTAAGGCATTGAGATGAGTCTTTGTTTGTGCATAGGCTAGTTAAAATACAGACCTTACTTAAAAAGGGTTCAAAATTCGGTTTTCAAATTCGAGGTAGACGACCTTTCAAATCTTATGGCCACCCCCTAAATTGGACCGAAGGTTTAGTTAAGGATCAAGATGTTTCAATTGACAAACCCATATGTTTAGAAGATCCTGCAAAAGAATACTAATAAGAAAGAGACTAACTTTCAGATTTCTGAAAATGGAACACTCAAGTTCTAAGAGTGATTGGGTGTACTTGACGTTGTAGCACTCAGGTAAGAGACATTGTCAGAAATTCATGGTAGTGGTTGCAGTATTCGACCAAGCAGTATGAAGTAGGTCATAATCGGCGTTAGTTTGTTTGGTAAACCAATATCTAGGTAGATATCGCTAGATAAGTTGTAAGTGTCAGATGTGCTAAATAAGTAAAAGCCCAATAATGCAAGCCGGGAGGACTTTTACAATCACTCGAGAGTCCCAAGTAGGAATAGAAGTATATCACGATGGACCTTGTGACGAGCTTGTCAAAAGAATCAGAGGGATAATGTTTCCAATTGGGATAGTGGTCAATAGATGGATGAAGCCAACTCACTTCATTTTTGTATGAGGGGATCTTAATTTGAACAAACACGAAGAAGTGTACATCAGTCAAATAGTTTGTCTTCGTGGAGTACCAGTGGCGAATCTATATTAGATTTAGAACCGAGGATTTCAAGTTTCAATAGAACAGTCATACTGTCACGCCCCGATCCTCTAAGCACGTGCCCATCCCACCTTGATCGATCAAAAAACGACGTCCCAGGATGCGTCGCCGACTCATTCCTTTTTACATGTGGAAGCAGATAAATATAATCCCTAGACAACAATTCAATGTGATAGAAAAGTAGAGCCAACTTTTTCATAACCTCAATAAAACTTTCATAAACAAACTTGTTTAATTACAAAAGCAGACTGTCTACAAAATTATCGGCTCCACAAAAAGGGTGTGGTCCTATGACTCTCTAATCAGAGATGTTTCCCGATTCTTCAATTCCACCTTCCCTGACTTTGAGGCTTCCGATGCCCACTAACTTCTTCTAAGGACCTGAAAATGGTTATACAATAACCAACGAGACAAAGTTTTAACAAGTTTAACCCACTAAGACTCGACTAGAAGGCCAATACGTCATAAAGGTTGCCTATGCACAACAAAAGTAAGAGGACTTACCTTGGCCTCAGATTCCACTTGCAATTCAACACAGTTCAATAGTCATTCAATTAAATCAACATAGATCGAAACGTCGATCAATCGGCCTAGTTGATTACATATCAAATAGATCATTCCCCGGTCATTTCAATTGATGTCATACATTCCCCATGATGGAATATCTAGTCGTCGAGCCCATGTGCATTCTCCAAGATGACTCTCCTAGTCACCGAGCCCACATACATTCTCCGAGATGACATACCTACTCATTAAGCCCACGTGCATTCTCCAAGGTGATGCATCAAGCCACCAAGACCACGTATCTTTTCAAGATGCCATACTTAATCATTAAGCAAACGTGCATTCTCCAAGGTGATGCATCAAGTCACCAAGTCCACGTGTCTTTTCAAGATGCCATACTTAATCATTAAGCCCACATGCATTCTCCAAGGCAATGCATTAAGTCACCGAACCCACGTGTCTTTTCAAGATGCCATATTGAAATATTGAGCCCACGTGCATTCTCCAAGGTGATGTATCAACTCACCGAGCCCACATGTTTCTTTCAAGATGCCAAACTTAATCATCGAGCCCACGTGCATTCTCCCAGGTGATATACCAACTCATCGAGCCCACATGCCTTCTCCGAGGTGATATATATCCTATCATTAATCCAATATACAAAACGCCCATTCTTTGAGATGACGTACTTCATCATCGAGCCCGCATGAGAATTTACATACTCAATTCCCGTTCTACCAATTCCACTATTTTCCGTAGTTCACCAATCTATTTTGATACTAACAACCGATACTTGGTTATTCCTCAATCAATTATCCAAATTCAATTCAATTTAGGAATAATTCCTAAAAATCCATAATTAATTCAATTCGACACAAATTAAAGCTTAAATAAATAAACGGATTACACCACGATAATCAACATAAAATTTTGGTCGTCGGCTATCCCAGCCTAATTTCCGGAAAATAATCAATTAATTAAATAATTACAAAAATTAATTATTAAATACTAATAATTCCAATTTAGGCTTGTAATGCCTGATTGGACGCCAAAACGGACCAGGAAAAATCCTGAGCTTCATTTAGTAAATACTAGGACCTATTTTCGTGCTAACTATACTAACCATTTGCCTAACATGCATAATTAAGTGTCTAATTAAATCATTATAAACTAATCTAACTATCTAATCATGCTTAATTAACACTAATCAATCCTTATGCATTATTAGTCTACTAAGCGAGGATTAGTGAGCTATGTTGAAGAAAAATCCCTTGGAGTTTTGAAGTTGACAAAACAGTCTCAACAGTTCAGTGTGAAGATTCCAAGACTCAGTCAGTTTCGTCTAAAGTTTTCAAAGTCTAAAGGTTTTCAAAGACAAGTCACCCAGGAAGTTCGGTCTGAAGTTTTTCCGTCCGAAATCGTCAAGACACGTTTCAGTCGAAGACCTTCAAGACTCGGTTTCGCCCGACGACCTTCAAGACCCAAATCTAAGTGTGAAGACAGGTTCGCGATTTTTACAGTGGCCACGAGGTTATTCTTATGGCTAAGGAAAGTAAGATATTGGATTTCATATTTCCTAATCTTAACCATGGAATATCTCTGGGTGATCGAGAGCTTGGAAGATTTATTCTTCGGATTTTATCCGTTGAAGATCAAGTTTATTCTTGGAAGAATCTAATTTTGGGAACTCAAGATCCCGATTGTATGGGCGAACGGGATTGACGAGCTACCGTCTACTTACGTTTTCGGTGACAAGGAGATCACTTAAATTGATTCAGTCCAACGGGTTGATTGGATGAATTTTTGGTAAGTGCCAACGGGTATGAAGGCACGGAGGCTATTTAAGGTGAATCAATGTTGCTTGGAAATAAGGAGAGACTGGGTAGAAAAATCTCGATGTTAGAATCTCCAAAATCACTTGTTCTCTAAAATCTTTCATGTTCAAATTGTGTATTGAAGAGAGTGAGATATAGTGCGAAAGTAGCAGGAAGCTGTAGGAGAGACTGTCTATTGAAGAAGTCTAGTCCGTATACCGTATGTAATGACTCTCGTTTGCTACATAGTGATTACTGAGCCGGTTGGCTGCCAAAGCATGGAGAGTGGACGTAGGCTTGGACTAAGCCGAACCACTATAATCCTTGTGTCAATTCTCTCTTACCCTACTCTATTTACTTTATGAATACGTGCTTTATTTATTATTGATATATCTTTGATATCAACGTATTCTACCAAAAGATTCCAAAAGAATTCGCAACAACCTATTCACCCCCTCTAGGTTGATTCACTAGCCTATTTCAATTGGTATCAGAGTAGGTTGCTTATTCATTAGAAATGTTATTACTTCTGAAGCTAAAGATCTATGGCTAGTGTTTTGGCTCCAGGATTAATTGAAGGGCAAAGCAATACCAGACCTCCCTACTTTGATGGCAAGGATTACAACGTATGGAAAAACAAGATGAAGGCATTCCTAAGATCCAAAGATCCTATGGAGTGGGATGTAGTGGGAAATGGAATTACTCCTAAAGCTGTATCTATCACAAGGAAAGAATTACCTGATGGAGTGGGAACAACGCACACTGATGTCTCAAAGAGACAAGCCCTTGATGCAAAGGCTATCTACTCTCTATATTGTGCATTATCTCCTACTGAATATAATAGAATTTCATCTTGTGAAACATCCAAAGAAGTTTGGGACAGATTGCACGTCACCTATGAAGGAACAGATCGAGTCAAAGAAACCAAGATCAATATCCTTCTTGGTCAATATGAAGCCTTCAAAATGAAGCCAGGAGAAACCATCACGGATATGTTCAGTCAATTTACAGAAATTGTAAACGGCTTGGCCTACCAAGGACAGCCAATCTCAGGACCTATGAAGGTCAATAAACTGTTGAGAGGGCTCTCCAAAGATTGGAATCACGTCAAGACATCTATAAAAGAAACACAAAAGATCATGCCTCTTTCAGTAGATGAATTGGTCGGCACACTTCAATCCTATGAAGTCGAGCAATTCAATGAGGAATTTGACACAAAAGGTAAGAAGTCAATTGCTTTAAAATCTAATGATGATTCTAATGTTACAGATTCAGAAGAAGATTTGGATGATGAAGAATTAGCACTTCTGATTAGAAAATTCAGAAGGTTAAATAGAAAAGGTAGAAGGTTCAATGGAAAGAAACAAAACAATCAAATATTTCAAAGGAGATCAAATGAAGAAGAAGATACTAGTAAAGAAGTTGTTTGCTTTGAATGTAAGAAAAAGGGACACATCAGACCCAACTGTCCCTTATTGAAGAAAAAGAAAGGGAAACCTGAAAAATTCAAGAAAGCACTCAAAGCTGAGACGTGGAGTGATACTGAATGTGAGGAGAGTGATGAAGAATATGCAAACATATGTCTTATGGAAAACTCAGACTCAGACTTAGACTCAGACTCAGACTCAGACTCAGATTCAGACTCAAACTCAAACAGTGGTATCAAGGTTAGAAATTTAAAAATTCCTACCAAAGTATCAAAATACATTGATGAACTTTGTCTCGGTCTTAAAGGTTCTCTTAAAAGGATTTCTGAACTGAAAATGGAGAATTCCAAATTGAAACAACAAGAAAAGATTTTACTTGAAAAAGTTGAAATTCTAGACAAGTCTCTTGCTGTTTCGAAAGAAAATGAGAATGAACTTTCAAAAGAGAATGCTTGCTTGAAAGAAGATTTATTGAAAGTCTCAAAGAAATTTTCATTGGGTTCTGAAAAGTTGGATAAAATTCTTTCTATTCAAAGATCTTACTTTAATAAATCCGGTCTAGGAATGACACAAGAAACCATTCCTTTGATCGATTTCCCAAAGGTGAAGGAAAGAATTAGGAATAGGCCAACAAAAACTTTTTATAAAAATAATTTCCAAAAGGTTTTTGTAAAGTCTGTTGGTAGAAATGCTCTTACTTGTTCAAAATGTAAAAGTGTAGATCATTTTGAAAAGGAATGTCCCAAAAGTTTGGAGACCTGTTAAGAAGAGCTGGGCAAAGACTGTTTATACCACTAACAATGATGGACCCAAGAAGGTTTGGGTACCAAAGAAGACATGAGTCTTTCTTTTAAATGCAGGTTACCTTCAAGAAGAAAATCAAGTGGTATTTGGACAGTGGATGTTCAAGACATATGACAGGAGACTCAAATTGTTTTACAAAACTCTCTCATATAAAAGGAGGAAATGTTTCTTTTGGTGGTAACAACAAGGGAAAAATTGTTGGTCAAGGAACTGTGATGATTGGAAATCTCACAATCAACAATGTCTTTCTTGTTGAAGGATTGAACTACAATCTATTGAATATTAGTCAATTATGCGATTCTGGATACAAAATCAACTTGCAAGAATATACATGTTCGGAACAAGCAAGGATCTCTCACAATCCTTTCTTTGGACGAAGACATGGAAATATTTATTTGCTAGACGTAAAGTCCGACAGTCCTCAATGCTTGATATCGATTCAAGATGAAGTCATTCTCGGCATAGGAAGCTTGGACATGTCAACCTGAAGCAAATCGCAAAAGTGTCATCCAAAAAGCTTGTTCGAGGACTTCCTAACCTCAAGTATCAAAAGCATGAATTATGCACTCCCTGTGTACTTGGAAAACAGGTTAGAAATTCCTTTAAATCTATAAATCAAGTATCCACTAATCGTGTTTTGCAGCTTTTACACATGGATTTATTCGGGCCAACAAGAGTTCAAAGTATTGGAGGTAAAAGATATTGCTTGGTTATAGTTGATGACTATTCTCGTTTTACTTGGGTTTTCTTTGTTGCAAATAAATCTGATGCATTGACTCATTCTACTAAGTTTGCAAAGAAAATTCAAATTGAAAAAGGTTATAAGATTTCAAGTATTAAAACTGACCATGGTGGAGAATTTGAAAATCATGATTTTGCTAAATACTGTGATGACAATGGTATTCAACATAATTTTTCATCCCCATACACTCCACAACAAAATGGAGTTGTAGAAAGGAAAAATCGCTCTTTGCAAGAAATGGCAAGAACTCTTTTGATCGAAAGTAATATTTCACCTCATTTTTGGGCTGAAGCTACTTCTACTGCTTGTTATATTATAAATAGAATTTTTCTAAGACCTATATTGGAAAAGACACCTTATGAACTGCTCAAAGATAAGAAACCAATTGTTTCATATTTTCATATATTCGGTTGCAAATGTTTTATCCTAAAGAATTCCAGTGATCGAATTGGTAAGTTTGAAGAAAAATCAGATGAAGGAATTTTCCTTGGCTACTCCATAACAAGCAAAGCCTTGAGTCTTCAACAAACGCACTCAAACCGTGGAAGAATCCATGAATGTGAAGTTTGAAGACTCGGTACAAAATCGAGACTCAACCCGAAGATTTTGAGTCCGGCCAAGTGTCTATAAATTCTCTTGAAGAAAATCAAGCCCTAGACACTAAGCCTCAAACAAATTCAGTAATTCCAACTGAATAAGAGCTTCACCAAACTAACAAACCAACTACAAGTTGGAAGCAAAAGTCAAGTCATCCTCCAGACCTCATCATTGGCAATATTGATGAAGGAGTTCGTACAAGATCTAAAAGACGTGAAGCTTCTAGTGCTCTTGCACTCATTTCGAGATCGAACCAAAAAACATAGAAGATGCATTGAAAGATGAAAGCTGGATTGAAGCAATGCAAGAAGAACTAAATCAATTCAAAATCAATAACGTTTGGGAGCTAATTCCTAAACCAAAAGGTAAATCAATCATTGGTACCAAATGGGTTTTCAGGAACAAGCTTGATCAACAAGGAAAAGTGGTAAGGAATAAAGCAAGACTTGTGGCAAAAGGCTACACACAATAAGAAGGCATCGACTATGATGAAACCTATGCTCTGGTGGCAAGGTTAGAAGCTATAAGATTACTTCTTGCTTTTGCTTGCTTTAAAAATTTCAGGTTATTCCAAATGGACGTGAAAAGTGCATTCCTAAATGGAATTATCCAAGAAGAAGTCTATGTGGAACAACCACCAGGATTTGAAGATCCTAAAAGACCAAACCTTGTTTTCAAGCTGAAGAAAGCCTTATATGGTTTAAAATAAGCACCCCGAGCATGGTATGAAAGGTTAAGCAATCTTCTAATTCAAAATGGCTTCTCTAAAGGTAAAGTAGATACTACCTTATTTATAAAAAGAGAAGGCAAGGATTTCATACTTGTTCAAATTTATGTTGATGTTATTAATTTTGGTTCTTCTAATGAGAAACTTTGCAAGAATTTTTCAAAGTGTATGCAGAATGAATTTGAGATGAGCATGATGGGAGAACTAAACTTCTTTTTGGGACTTCAAGTCAAACAATCAAGTGAAGGAACTTTCATCCATCAAGAGAAGTATGCAAAAGACCTTATCAAGAAGTTTGGAATGGAGAATTGCAAGAAAACAGAAACTCCTATGTCGAGCTCATCAAAGCTGGATAAAGATGAAGAAAGAAAGAGTGTAGACCAAAAACTATACAGAAGTATAATCGGGTCACTTCTTTACCTTACAGCTTCTAGACCTGACATTTTGTTTAGTGTTTGCATATGTGCTAGATTTCAATCTAACCCTAAAAAATCTCATATGACTGCTGTTAATCGTATCATTAAATATGTTGCAACTACATATAAGCTAGGTCTGTGGTATTCTAAGCAAGGAGATTTTACTCTCCTAGGATATTCTGATGCTGACCTTGCCGGTTGTAGAGTGGATAGAAAAAGCACTAAAGGTACATGTCAATTATTGGGAAACAGGATGGTGTCTTGGTTCTCAAGAAAACAGGGTACCGTGGCTCTTTCAACCGCTGAAGCAGAGTACATAACTCTTGGAAGTTACTGCTTTCAAATTCTATGGATGCAACAGCAATTAAGAGACTTTAGAGTTGATGAAACACATACAGAAATCAAATGTGACAACACCAGTGCAATCAACCTCACAAAGAATCCAATACTTCATTCAAGAGCAAAGCACATTGAAATCAAGCATCATTTCATTCGAGATCATGATCAAAGTGGAGATGTGCTGATTCAGCATGTAGATTCAAAGAATCAATTGGCAGATATATTCACAAAGCCCCTAGAGAAGGCTCACTTTGAATCAATTCGCACAAAACTGAGTATCGTGGAATTTGAAGATGATCGACTCAAAATTAAAGTCGAAGGCGGTTCGGACTCACCGCTAAGTCTCGAAGGTGGTTCGGACTCAACGCTAGGTCCGAAGATGGCTCGAGACTCAAAGCAAGGTCTGAAAGTGTTTCAGATTCTACATAAAGTCTGATTGTGCTCAAACGCAAAGGTAAAGTCTGAAAAAGGGTTCGGACTCGGAGGTACGATCCCGAACAACCGTCGACTCGTTTGTTTAATCTCTTTACGTATTTTAATTCTCTCTTTATTTTATTTTTAGTAATTATTTCTCGATATTTCACATTCGATATTTCAAAATCTCTTTTTACTCTTTTTCTGACACGTAATTATGGCAGTTTATTTTTTGGCAGTTTTTACCTTTACTTTTTGGCGACGATTCGTATTCCCGTGTTATCTCTCTCACTATTTATACTCTCGAACCGTCACTTTTCACTCACAGCTACTCCTTTACGATTCATCCTCATACTCTTTCGCTTTCAAAACCCTAAAAAGATCCCATTTACCGTTTCTGTTCCATCCATTTCTCGTCACAAAGTTTCCATTTTTCCTCGCGTTCAAGTTGAATCTTTGCTTGCTCTCCAAGAATGTCATCTCGCAAGTCTTCTAGAATTGCCAGCAGGGGACCACAGAGACAACAAGAGGGTCCTACTCGAGTGGATCTAACGGAAGAAGATTCGCCTCAACAAGAAGCTGAGAGTCAACACTTTGAGGAAGTGATTACGGAGGCAGAACCGGTAAGAACACTCAAACCTAATGTGGCTTACGATCTCTATAAAAGGCTTAAGGATGGAAAGGTTAGCCTTAAGACGATCGAGGAATATTTGAAGGAAAGAGGGTTTAAGAGTGAGTATATGTTTTTGATGGAGATGGAGAAGCGAAATGTTGTTGATAAAGGTACTGCACAGAGGATGTTGGAGAATATTTCGAGTAATCCACTTGAAAATACTCCTACTGAGACCCTAGATGATGATGAGAGATTGTTCTCTCACTTTGAACCTCGTTTTGGTGTGGCTGCTAATACTGTTTGTCCTTCGAGAAGTCTATTTCGGTCGAGGGAGCATGAGCGAGTTTATGTGAAGTTGTTGAAGAGGGGAGTGGTCAATCCGAGGAGTGCAGATTTTGACTTCCTAGATTCGATTAAGATTAATTTAAGAGGGAAGTTTGCTAGATTACAACTGGAGAATTTCTGCACGGATATGACTGAGGCCCACTCTGAACTGGCGGCTTACTTTTACTCGAATCTATCCTTTTTGGATGCAAATCATTTGTCATATTCTTTCATGGACAAAGACTATATTGTTGATGTTGACTTGCTGGCTGACATTATTGGTGTGGAAAGAAGGAGTTTCCAACCAATCAAAGTCTCAACAGCCTATGCAACCTTGGAGATTGTACGAGACAAAACTGTTGAAGGCAAGATATCCTACACTAGGATAAATGCCACGAATGTTTTGTTGCATAAAATAGTCATCAACTGCATCCGGCCAAAGACGACCTTGAAGACTGATGTTTCCAAAAAGAGGCAAAGTTGATGTTTGCCATCAACCGAGGGCACCCTTCTCTCTCCCGCATGTCATTCTTTTCCATATGTATAGAAGCGTGGTAAAGGATAAGGGTCGCCTGCCTTATTCATCCATCATCACCAAACTTTTAGGCATTTCGATATTCAAGTCCCTGCATCTTTATGCCTAACCAAGTTGAATTCGATGCTTGTTGGTGAGAAAATGGTGATGAAGATGAAATTTCCAGAACTGAATGCAGCACTGGAAAGGTTGAGGAGGGAAACACCTTCAAAAAAGATCCCCACTACTTCGTCGAAAAGAAAGGGCAAAGAGCCCATGGCTGAAAAGAAAAGAAGGAAAATCATCCTGCAAGATGAGGAGGATGAAGAAGATACCATGACTCTGTCCACTCTCTCTAGGATGAGGAGCCCTGCTGTTTTAAGAACAGAGGCTGAAGAGAGAAGGAGAAGAGAAGCAGAGGAGAAGGAAGCCGAGAGACGGAGAAAAAGAGAAGAGGAAGAAAGAAAGAGAAGAGAAGAAGAAAGAAAAAGAAGAGAAGAAGAAGAGAAGAGGAACGGAGAGAAGAAGAAGAGAGACAGAGAAAAGCTGAATAAGAAAGAAGAAGGGAAGAAGAAGAGGAAGAACTGAGAAGAGAAGAAGAAGAAAGGAGGAAGAAGGATGAGGAAGAAAGCAAACGGCAAGAGGATATGGCTGCGGGATTAGAGCCATATTTTGCTGGGGAAGAGACCGAGAAACATCCAAGTGCTGATATGGATGTTGGCGATGAATTTTCTACTCCACCCATTGGCATTCACACAGGGGGAGTTGCTGCAGAATAGGAGACGATATCGCCACTACACTTTAGTGATGTGAGTAGGTCTGGTGCTGACCTTGAGGAGGTTTATGCATCCCACTTCCCTAAACATGAAGAATCCTCACCTATCGAGAAGGAAATGGCTGAGAGGGAAGTTCCTAGTTTCCAAACTCATTCTGCTGGTCCAAGTGGAAGCAATGCCAATTCCACAGCCTTCACACACGGCTGCTGGATATCATGTTGGATCCGAAAAGCAGGTTTTGGGATGGACTTCGAGATGAGAGATTTGAAAAAGGCGCCGCCGAGTACTTGGTGAACATGCAGAAGATCAATGCACCGAGAGCACAAATGGAATCGAATCGGACCAGTGTAGAATTAGCTTCAGTGAAGGAAAACCTTGCCAAACTCGAGAAGTCAGTCCAGGAGCTTAGCAAGTTTCAACTTGTTCGTTTCCCTGCAGGCTCCTAAATCTTTTCAAAACTTTATCACATTCACTCTACCTCTTTGATGGGACAAAAAGGGGGAGAGTTGTGCAGATTTGATTGCAGGTTTTGAAGATGATTTGAAGTTTATGAAGCTTTGAGAAAGCTTTGAGAGTTTTTATTTTGAAGTTCATTTGAGTTTTTATTTTGAAGTTTATTTTTATTTGATTGGTTAGACTGTTTTCGTTTTGGATTTCGTTTGGGTTGTTTATTTGAACTTCTATGACGTTATGCTGATTTGATGATTTGGATCTAGACTTGTGAATTTGATTGCAGGATCATTATATTTGTGAGGATAATTGTTATTGGACTAACACTGCTTTTGCAGAAATAATCCTTAAAGTATATATGAGTTTTCCTTGCAGGTTTTTAAATTCGCAAATCTGTCGAGGGTTTTGTCACCATCAAAAAGGGGGAGATTGTTGAAGAAAAATTCCTTGGAGTTTTGAAGTTGACAAAACAGCCTCAACAGTTCAGTGTGAAGATTCCAAGACTCAGTCAGTTTCGTCTGAAGTTTTCAAAGTCTAAAGGTTTTCAAAGACAGTCAGACCCAGAAGTTCGGTCTGAAGCTTTTCCGTCTGAAGTCAGTTAAGACACAGTTTCAGTCTGAAGACCTTCAAGACTCAGTTTCAGTCTGGCGACCTTCAAGACCCAAATCTAAGTGTGAAGACAGTTCGCGATTTTTACAGGTTGGCCACAGGTTATTCTTATGGCTAAGGAAAGTAAGATATTGGATTTCATATTTTCTAATCTTAACCATGGAATATCTCTGGCTGTGATCGAGAGCTTGGAAGATTTATTCTTCGGATTTTATCCGTTGAAGATCAAGTTTATTCTTGGAAAAATCTAATTTTGGGAACTCAAGATCCTGATTGTATGGGCGAACAGGATTGACGAGCTACTGTCTACTTACATTTTCGGTGACAAGGAGATCACTTAAATTGATTCAGTCCAATGGGTTGATTGGATGAATTTTTGGTAAGTGCCAACGGGTATGAAGGCACGGAGGCTATTTAAGGTGAATCGATGTTGCTTGGAAATAAGGAGAGACTGGTTAGAAAAATCTCGATATTAGAATCTCCAAAATCACTTGTTCTCTAAAATCTTTCATGTTCAAATTGTGTATCGAAGAGAGTGAGATATAGTGCGAAAGCAAACAGGAAGCTGTAGGAGAGGCGTCTATTGAAGAAGTCTAGTCCGTATACCGTAATGTTCTCTCATTTGCTACATAGTGATTACAGCCAGTTGGCTGCCAGCGTGGAGAGTGGACGTAGGCTTGGACTAAGCTGAACCACTATAATCCTTGTGTCAATTCTCTCTTATCATACTCTATTTACTTTATGAATACGTGCTTTATTTATTATTGATATATCTTTGATATCAACGTATTCTACCGCAAAAGATTCCAAAAGAATTCCGCAACAACCTATTCACCCCCCTCTAGGTTGATTCACTAGCCTATTTCAAGCTAAACTCACCTGATTAAAGATCCGCTCAGATCAAAATGACGGGGTCGCGACGGCAGCCGATAAACCTCAAAGAGGGACCGCCAAGCGGGGCCAAATCGAGACCGAAATCTGCCACGCAAGGCTTCACGGTTGCTACCCAGGTCTGGTTCGAGTGTTGAATGGGTATGGCTGAACAGCAAGGCTGAACTGACTTCGCCTGCTGCTTGAAGTGGTGCCGAGCTAAACTGAAAACGTGAGTTACTTTGGTAGGAGCTTCTGCGTGCAAATTAGTTGGTGAAGACGTTGCACATATGGAGGATTGGAGAAGTTGCTGGCGAGAGTCAGCATGGAAGAATTCGGTGGGGGCGTGAGCTGATGGCGTGAGTGGAGCTTTGACGCGCGAAGAGAGAAGCAATTGTAAGGAAAAATCGGTGATGGCTAGGCAAGGGAAAAGAAGCAGGTACGTGGCTAGGGCAGTGGGAATCGTCAAAGGGAACAAAGGAAATAGAAGTTGCGTCCAAGGTGAAGGGCCATAAAAAAACCAGGGAAAATGAAAAGCAAAAAGGTAGATGATCGAAGGTGGTTTTGGGGTCAGTTGGCAGCTTCATCGAACACAGAGAGATAAGAGAAGATAAGGCCACATGAATTGTTGGCCAAGAAGAGAAAGCAACGTGCGAAGAAAGAGAGAAAAATAGGAGAGAGAAAGAGAGGGTGAGAAAGAGACATATTTGGATTGAATGGGCAAAAAGTCCACAAGTCAAAGATCAAGAAAAAGGAAGACTCATCTGCATGGAACCGTCGGCTAGGGGGGGCATTTAGCCAAGGAAAAGAAAAAAATAAAAAGGAGAAATCAAAGGAAAATCATATAGTCCAAAAATCCTCGTCACATTTGCTTTTGTTTAGTCCAATTTGATCCCCAAAAATTCCCATGTTAGAGCACTTGATCCTCACTTGCTTTATTGCACCAAATTTCCCCAAAACAACAAGTCTCAGGCAATAAAAACGATCATTTCCTTCAATTCTGAATTTTAATTCATTTTTCTTATAATCCGATTTTCTGAACAAACAAATTCGGTTGAGGTCCAATTTGAATTCAGAAAAAGTCTAAACAACTTTCATTCATCGATTCACTTACACCAGATGCTAAAAGTCTCTTCAAATTGGCCAATCCGAATTTCCGTTCATTTTTCGAATTGTCTGCAATGATTTTCCGTAAAAATCTCGAACTCACCGGAATTTCCTCATAATTTGAGTCGACGTTCCTAGAATGACCCATGACACGATAGGACTTTCAATTTCCGAAATTGAATTCAAATTCACGATTATTTTCAATCAAACACGCTTTTATTATGAACTTACCTACCGGGTAGCTTTTAGAAATTTTTAGTGCAATTGACCCGTGGTTGATTTTCTTCGAGTCACACGTACCTTTTTGACACATTAACGACTCTCGATTGTCGTGAAAAACTCAAGGTTTCAAATACATACACAAGATGCCAAAACGACAGAAAATCAGTTTCGTGCCAATCAACGAGAATTTTGCAATTTAATGGAATCACCCACGTTTAGCCACACATTTCAGTCGAACCGACCTATTTCTGATCTCTGATCAATTTTTATATGTGCCGTAATGACCCTTGTAGACTAGCACGGTCGAGCAGTCGATTTCTGGTCAAATTCTCAAGTCTATTGCATTTAAAATCTTTTAATGGCTTCACCAGATAGATCAGTTTTTCCATGAGTGGCCATCTCAGAGAAAAACACTATAGTCACGTTAATGAAAAGCCCGACTTATCCCATTGAAATTAGAACCAAAAATCAGGATGTCACACAGATGGTTCCTTCTGAAGCACTGCATATCAGAGTGTGCAGAACCTTAGTTATGGGAAGGAAAATAAGCGAAGAAAGATCACAGGCCCAAAGTCAGTTCAGCAGCCAGTGAGTGTAGTTGTCATGATCAGAATCAAATTATGGACCGCTTAGAGCCGTCTAAAAGGTTGTACCGTTGAGTATTAAAGGCCCTTAGAGTTCCAAATTTAGTAATTACATCTTTCTGAAGGTGTCACCAATGAGAGATGCCTTGCGCTTCTGCAAGAAGGGCTAAGACCGAGGTACGTAGGTCCGTTTGAGATTCTTGAGAGGATCGGGACCTTAGCGTATCGTCTTGTGTTGCCGTCGAGATTGACGCAAGTGCATGACGTATTTCACATCTCGAGGTTGAGGACGTATGAGCCTGACCCGACCCACGCACTAAATCTTCAAGACTTAGACGTGAACAACCGAGTATCATACATGCAAAGCCTAATTTAGATCGTGATTCAGAAAGATCGAATGTAGTGAACCAAGATTGTCCCCTTGGTCAAAGTGGTCTGACAACACCATGGGACTAAAGAAGTAACCGGGGAAAGTGAGACTCGATGAGACGATGATACCCCCACCTTTTTATTCAAGGATTGTTAAAGGTTTAAATTTCGAGGACGAAATTTTTATAAGAGGGAAAGAGTTGTGACATCATAGATTTTCGACTCTGCTTTCAATTTAATAAATTGGGCATTTCATTGACGCGCCTATAGCGCTGTTCTTAGAGCTAATCACTCTTGAGATAACTAGACTATCTGGGGAAGCCATGAAGGATTTTAAGGCAAATAGACTTGAGGATTCAATTAGGAATCGGCTGCTCGATCGTGTTCATCTGCTGAGATCATTACGGCATAGACGTAAATTGATTAGAAATTAAAGATAGGTCGGTTCGATTGAGATGAGTGGCTGATCATAGGTGACTCCACTAAATTGGAAAATTCTCATCGATCAGCATTAGCTTGATTTTACTATCGTTTTGGTATCCTATGTCTGTATTTGAATCCTTGAGATTTTCACAATAATCGATAGTCGCCAATGTGTCAAGTGGATTTATTGTGGCTCGAAGAAAATCGACCACGGGTCATTTGCTCTAAAAAATTCTGAAAACTACCCGGTAGCTTAGATCACGCTAAAAATGCGTCGGAGTAAAATTAACCACCAATTTAAGTCCGATTTCAAAAATTGAAGATTCTATCATGTCATAATAAATTTGAAAACCCACGACTCAATCTCTGAATATTTTTCTGCCAACCGGGACTTTTTGATAAAAAGTCGGCCTAGGACCGTTTTTGTCCAGAAAAAGCTGGCGATTGTTTTGATAGCAAAATTAGGATGTAAAATGGTTCAATTAGTGAGGAAAAATAACAATTTGATTGTTGACTCGATAATGGAATTTATTGAGGCCAAATTAGATTGAATCAAGCAAGAACAAGAGTCCAACTGAAGAAGAAACCTTGGATATTCGTAGCTCCCCCACTACCATGACTTATGGACCATCTAAGAAAGGTTTCTAGAAGGATTCGTGCTGGAAAATTGCTGCGCAAGCTAGCCAAGCTTGGTGGACAAGTTCAAGGGGACAACTTGGTGGAAAACTTGGCCATGGTGGCCCCCTCTTGCCTTCCTCCCTCCTCAAGCCAAGCAGCCAGCCTTTCTCTTCCATTTCCTCCTCCATTTGTGCCATTGGAACCCTTAGCCAGCAAGGAGACCACCGGAAATAGCCATGCCACCGCTGCAGCACGCCGTTGCCGTCCACCGCCCGCACGAGTACCTACGCACGTCCGCCTGCCTGTCGCGACTCTCGCTGTCCCAGCCATCGTCTGCCTCTGCCCGTGTACCTAGGTGGCTGTTCAGCCACCGTGAGTGGTCGTGGAAGCCCGCCGGAGTCGCCATTCAGCCGCCAAGTGACCATGCAACCTTCAAAGAGTCTTACTGCTCTCAAATCGCTTTGTTTTTCCTATTTTGCAGCTCAAAACAGAGGAGAAGTTGGTGGGTTTCCAGCCATCTTCAAGGACCATTTTGAGGTGGTTTTGAGCCTCAAAACCTAGCCCGCTTTGAAGAAAGTCAGCCCCCATTACATCCCCATCGAATTGAACCGAGCGGTTCATTAAACTGGTGAGTTTTGCTCACTAATCCTTTATTAGTAGGTTAATCATACTTAAGGGTTGTTTATATTAGCTTAAGTATGGATTAGTGATAAGAAAGGATGGTTAGATTAGCCTTAGAATTGATTAGTGTAACTTAATTAGTGAGATTAGTGCAATAGATGATGGATTAGTCGAATCTAGTGGATTGTCTACAGTTTGGAGTTTTGGACCCTCGCCATTTTCCATTTTTGTAGATTGAAATGGGTTATGAATTTGAGGTTAATGTCTTCTTAGGAAATGTTTTAGACATCCTCAGCTATAACATATATTTTTATCAAGATTTTTGGGGACTTAAAAGGAGGAGATATCAGCACCGTCATTTTCGAACAGAATCTCTGTTTTTGCTGGAATTAGTGACCTTTTAGGATTCTAGGGGTTTTTGTCAACTCTTAGGGTTCGAATTTCAAAATTATTTCTTCACAAAAGTTATTTTTCATATCTTCTAGTTTAACATAGTCAAATTTCATATCAAATGGACATGTTTTGGACCTCAAACCAAATTGATTTTGGAAAATAGACTTTCTCGAAATGGACCCGGTTTGGTGCTGGATTGAGTGATTTACTGGGCTGAATCTAGAAGGATATGGGTTAAGGTGTCTTCATGAAAAATGTTTGTTTATGTGTCTATTACAACATATTCAAATTTGGGAATTTTCTAAGCTCGTTTTATTAGATTTCTGCATTTAAACTTGGAGACGCGCGAGTGGGCCTATTCTGTCACTTAGGGCCAGTTATGACTTTATTGGTGCAATGCTTGCTGGTTTGAGCATATTTGATGATATGTTGGTTTATAATGTGCCTAGAGCTTATGTATGATGATGCATGAATGGTTGTGCTATGGTAAAGGTTTATGGTCATCGCAAAGGATGGCCATTGATGGAGGATATGCGTTACTGATTACTTAATTGTGCAATTGTTGATAATTTATGCAATTGAGTGTATACATGCATGGACATCTGCATGAATTGAGGTGATCTGGGTTTTGTGGAGGGAACGCGATAGGTTGTGAGTAGGTAAAGGGCTAAGTGTCACACGATAGCGAGGCTACATGTGAGTTACCTCTAGAGTCTTTTTACTATTGCTTATGATAATCAAGGGCTATGTATTACATGACGACATGAGTCGCATGGGAATTACCTCTAGGGCCTTATAGTATTGTCATGCATGGTCAAGGGCTAAATACTATACGATATTGGAATTCGTGTGAGTTACCTCTAAAGCCTTACACTTTTGCTATATGTAGTCAAGGGCTAAGTACTACACGATATTGGAACTCATGTGAGTCACCTCTAGAGCCTTACACTCTTGCTATATGTGGTCAAGGACTAAGTACTACACAATAGCGAGACTTCGTGTGGGTTACCTTTAGAGCCTTAGACTATCTCCTATGGTGATAAAGGGCTAAGTGTTACATGGTGACTTGAGTCGTATGGGAACTACCTCTAAAGCCTTAAATTTGTTTATCGAGTGGGGATATCGAGTGGAAAATGCATAGTGTGAACTAAAATGACCGGGAAATGGTCTGACTAACATGTAATCGACTGGGTCGATTGATCGATGAGTTGATCTGATTGATTGGATGATGTGATTGTCAGTATTTATGAATTGAACTGACTTACAGGAAGGAACCAAGGCCAAGGTAAACCCTCTAACTCATGTTGTGCTTAGGTAGCCTTTAGGACGTAATTGATTTCCTAATCGGGTCTTAGGGAGTAGAACTTGCTGAGACATTGTCTCATTGGTTATTGAATAACCATTTTCAGGTCCTTAGAGGAAGTTAGTGGAGGACTGAAAGCCCCGAAGTTTGGGAAAGTGGAGATCGAAGAATTGGCGAACCAGTCGGATTAGGGAGAGTAGAACAGTTCCCTTTCGTTAAGCCGATATTTTTGTAAACAACCTGGCATTATATATAAACCTGTTCGTTTATAAAAAGGCTTATTTTGATTTGAAAAAGTTGGTCCTACTTTTCTATCTCATTGTATTGTTGTTTGGGGATTATATATATGCTTTTGCATGCGCATTTAAATAAATGGGTCGGTGATGCGTCATGGGACATCGCTATTTAATCGACCAAGGAGGGATAGGCATGTACTCGGAGGATCGAGGTGTGACATGGAGGCTTGAAGATTTGAATGCTGGAGGTGCCTTGTTCCTTCCTCTTCTGCTCCTTTTATAGAGAGATTCAGGCACTTTAGTTCGAAGTGAATAGTAACCTTTTTTTTTTTAAGTTCTTGGCCCCTTCCGAAGATTTCTTAGTCTAGGCTGACTACTAAGATTTTTTCCCCATATTGCAACATGTGATTTCCTTTTCTTTTGTTCATTTTTGGCTCTTTTCCTTCTTGGTGATGTAGTTTCTAGTACTCGTCATCATCCTCATCCTCATCTGATAGATTAATACCAACAAAAAAATTGCACAAGTGTCAAAATTTAACATGGAGAGATACTTAAGTACCAAAAGTTACGAAATGTACACTCAAGTGCCAGTTTTTTTTTTTTTTTTTTAAATCGAGACTCTTGAGTGCGAAATTTGGCGACTTTAGTCAGAAATCCTACGCAGCAATTTTTTATTAATATAATTCACCTACGTGGCTCGTCGAAGAGCTAAGTCAACAAAGAAGATTCAAAACAACATTGTTTTTTGCTTATCTAGCTAAGTCAATATGCAAAACAACGTTGTTTTCGGCCTATTTAGGCACCTAGCATTATCGTTTTGCATTTACCTCGTCGGAAAAATGTCACGTCAGCATTTTGGTCAATTTTTCTTAATGTTCGTACTTAACTGATCCATTTACTCCGATATTGGGACTTAATATACATTTCCTAACATTTAGCATTTAAGTATCCTCCGTGCCAAATTTTGGCACTCCATAGCAATTATCTTCATTGGTATTGCCATTGTGATGGGATTCCTTAAAGGAGCCTATTGATTTTATTTTTGACATGATTTTTTGTAATGCAACAAGAATATTCTACTAGTGATTAGATTGTTGCCAAGGGGGCTTGGAAGTGATTTTAGTTGAAGAAATTGTGTAATTTTGTGATCTATAAGTGATTGAGTATTTAGGGGGTTTTGCCAATTCAACTAGTTTATAACTAATTGTTCGGAAATGTTATCAATAAATTTAAAATTGTCTCACCATTTAGTTTTAACCAGGAAACTCTGAAGTTACAAGGAAGTGCATGAGATTAGAAAATTTTGATTAATGATCGATTGATTTGGAATGGATATAGAAAACTTTTAGGTTGTTTTTAAATCATGGAGGAAAAAAATTTCAATAACAAGACCAAAATGATTCCACTATTATTGAAACCAAAAAGGTAATTGTTCAATATTGAAATCTATTCTAAGATAGAAAAGTCAAGTGTGGTAATCATTTTCATTTTGGTAGAAAAAGGCATTACGCCATTTTTTTTTTTTTTTTTGATATCCGGGATCCGTCGAGCTTGCCCAACAGCCTATACAGTGCCCCAACAGCACTTCGAACCAAGCGTCAATACATGGGGGGAGACTAGCATAGAACCCCACCATCATGGCCCTCCACTTAAGATGCTAGCAACTGCGGATTTCGAACTCTCGACTTCAGCAATAAGAGAGAAGCTCTCAACTGACACAGCTACTTATCGGTGGGTCCACCATGTTTGTTGGTAATCCCAATAAATGAAAATAGGAAAGTATGATAATTTTGTAGTTAATCTAGTTTCAAATTGTAATTAAGTGTGAGGGATTGGTTTCCACATGTCAAATGAGATAACTTGGAAGATTATGACTATAGAATGGGTAATATTATTTATAATTTCAGGTGATGCAAGATGTGTGAATGTGACTAGTTTGGTTTTGACTAGGATTTGCTCATAATAAGCTTGGGATTTTGATAAATTAAGTGGTTTGTAGTACCAATTTTCTGCGAAAATACTTTTTGCAAAAACTTTTGGGTTTTTGTGATAAAATCCATTCTCTACTTCCATGATAACTTGATGTTGACCTTTGATAATAAATTATGATTTTGTTGAGAACTATGATGATGATAATTGTGATACTACTACTGAGGTAGTAAGATTTGTGATAGAGGATGATAGCGATTTTATGATTACTAAGTTGGATATTCTTTTGATGATAGTGATTCTTTTGAATTGTGAAATGTTAATGGTGATGGGTTAAGTGTGATTTCAATTTGCTTTGATAGATTTTATTGAGCTATGTCTACCCAAGTTTTGATCGGAGTAGAAAGTGATTATAATTTCTGGTTTGTGATCTTGTTTAGGGCTTCTATGATTGTGATGAGAGGGTTTTTTGTTTATCCAGTGAAAGTAATGGAGATAGAAACGAGGTGAGATTGGGTGAAAGTGATTGTGGTAATAGTGTTTATTGGGCTTTGGTAAGATCTAGCCATATTTGCAATTGATGAGGTGTTAGTATTTGTTGTAATGGTGATTGTTAGTGGTTGGGATTCTGATTTTGAGTTTTCGATTGTCTTTTTTGGACAATTGTGTAGGCATTATTTTTCCTACAAAAATTCTCTCGTTAGAAATTCAGGTAAAGAGTTTGAGGTCCCCTGATAAATTTAATATCTAAATAAAATACGGATATGGCTAATTTGTTTTGAAGCAATATTTAATATAGCACCTCTTTTGTTGATTTGCAATCAATGTGAAACAAATTTTTTTATTGAAGGGGTCACCTTGAAATTTGGATATTGTTAAAACAATAGCTAATATTTTTGTTTTTTTATAGTAGAGTAATTTTGCTGAATTTGGTTCCAATGTTTTAAGGTGAATTGAATGATTTGTTCTTTGTTATTTTTGATTTGTTTGAGGATATCTCCATAGCCTATTTCTAAGGCATCTATTTCTACGACTTTGAAAGCCATGGCATCAGCTAAGTGGGGGCAAAATACCTCTCGAACATGAGCTTTAATTTGTTTAACAATATTAGTGCGAACTAATCATTCAGCTAAGTAGGGGCAAAACACCTCTTGATTCAGAAGCGTAAATTTCACCTCGACCATCAATAGATTTGGCCAGGACATTTATAACACGACCCAAATAAGCCTCACTCACCGGTAGCTGAGCAATTCTTCTTATTGCTTTTATAGAACTTCTCTCCAGTACTATCAAACTGTCACCCATTAATACAACACTAACATTATTTGATTCCAAATTCAGAGCAATCCCTATTGTACCCTTTTCAAATTCTACTAATTCACCTGCCATTACTTCATCAAGACTATAAATACGAGCAATGCCATCGCCTAGTTACAGTACGGTACCGGTATTTACAATCTTTACTTCTCTATTATATTGCTCAATACGTTCACGTCTAAGGTGGGGGATATTTTTGTAATCTTCGGTGTAAAGATTTACATAATATATTGATGGTTGGGAAGAATCTAGGATGTAATTGAGGTTTCCTAAAAATCTTTATAATTGGGTCTTGTCTTTGATTCCATTAGAAAATTTTTCTGCAAATAAAATTGACTTTCTATTGGAATAATTGTTTTTTGTGATATATAACGTCCCAAAAATCTGATTTTTGTTTTGGAAAAATGGTATTTTGATGGGAGAGACTACTAAGCCATTTTTCTTGAAAATGCTTGTAAGAAAAAAAAAACAAATATATGTTTGAAATGTTAACCTATATTAGCTGAAAACATTAGGACATCATCCGTGGGTACTAGAATTTACTTAGAATAAGAATTAAAAATGTATCATAATATTTAATATATTTTCATATTATATATGTGTGTGTGTGTGTGTTGATAACATGCTGTTTGTTTTGCGTCCTTTGGGTCGAAGAACGGCTTGTGTCATCTTCATTCTTATTGGTCTCAAGGTATGACAAACAAAGCTTCAAATCCCCACTAATTAATGTCTTTTGTCTTCCTTGGACAACATCCTTTTTTGCTTTGTTTTACTAATCAAATGCACGTCCATTCGTATTGGTACACTGAGGACAAAAAGGTTTTGGTTCTTTACGGCATTTTCACCAACGCTTGGTTCGGTTCAGCTTTACCATCGGCAAATGGATACACGATGACGCAGATTCAGGTCAGTATTTACAAATTCCAGCAGAAAAACCAACTTTGGCAAGAAGTAGTTATCGACATTATCAAGATCGAGAGACAACTGTCGTCCCTTGTTCAAGTTACAATGCATTCTGGGTGCAAAAAAATTAAACTTTGTTCGAGTTGTGTCATGCTCTGAGTCACCTGTGTTACTAATCTGTGAAGGGGCAAAGCTGATGTCATCTGTCATAAAAAATTTAGAATGAGATTATCTGGATTTGATAGAACAGTATTTCGATTGAGACATTAGTATACTTGGTGCCCATTAGTGGTCGTCTATGTTTGGATGCTCGTTATATTCATGAACTGATATGGAGCTATATTCAGCTTTGTCATATTGCTCATACTATTTTTCTATAGATGATAAAGCACATAGTGTAAGCTCAGCAACTCATAACTGATCACTCGTGCTAATGTGAGATCTTTATGAAGGCCATAATTTCTCATCTTTTGCTGTTACAGTTGAGCAAGTCATCAAGGAGACGACCGCAAGGGAACAGGCTCTTGCTTTGAGTGTGTTGTTCAGCATCATTGCATCTGGAGGTTTATGCTTGTGCCGAGACACGTCAACATGCATGAACGGCAATATTTTTGTGGAGATGAATTCCTTGAAGCTTGAAGTTTCCATCAGGACCTCCTGATAATTCCTGCAATGTAAATTACATATCAATGGCCTGCACTTTTGTGACACCATAAATGCGTTGGATGCACCAGTGAAGTAGTCAACGGGCAAGAATATTGTCATCTTATAGGAATCGTAGTGCCTCGGGCGGTAAATCCCGGGCTTGACCTCCTATGGAACTCCCCATTCGATGGTTGCTGAACCATACAATCCATTGAAGCCCGAATTCCTCTTGAAATACAGGCAAAAGTCATTGTCATCATATTTCGGGACCCACCATCTGCCCTCTAGCCTTTCCACAACCATAAACATGCCTTCTATTAGCAAGTCATATCTTGGGTTTAACGCACAAAAATTTGGTGCTCACTCTTTCTCCATTTTTAAATGCTCAGCTTTTTGGTAGGGTGATATCTTCTTTCATGTCACGAAAATTAAGTCCAAGAGGAGAGTCGCCCAAAGGAGAAGGCAAGAGGCCGATCTGTACATCATACAGGTCGGGTGATGATGGACTTCCTAGAGGAAGTGATTCTCTCGTTGCTATTGCTTTAGCTAAATTCTTAAATTCTTGGATATAGGCCGATAGCATGTGAGGACTATACAGCAGAGAAGCAGCCTGCCAAACATAACTCATCAACCTCAATCTCAATCTGTTCATATGTGACTCAGATTTAATCTCAACCTTATTCTGGGCAGATGTGCTTCTTGGCCTCAACCTTAATCTATTCAGCTTGATAAATACTAGATAGTACTAGATAATGATCCCATAGCGATCTCAATGATGCAAAATTTTTTAAGGAAAAATGATCTTTCGTGATATCAACGAAATATCCTATTTGGACCAATCAGAAGAATGGAATTCAACCATTTTTTCCTCCTATTTATCCTAGTCAATGGTAAAGAAAAATAAATGTGAGTGTTGCATTTTGTTCTGGGTTTGATACTGATTTGCTTCTATAGTCTGCATCAGAAAGTACCTAGTATTGTTGTTGGGCGTATTCTTCAGAGGTTGCCACATACTGTTAATAAGCATTCATAAGTCCTGTGACTACAACCTGGGGTCCTCCATTAAGTATTAACGCCTCCTTTACTGCCTCCCTTGGTCGCAGGCCAGCTGTCATTGTGAATTCTGTGAATTCAAAAGGCTTTGGAAAACTTAGCCTGGATGTTTAAGTTGCTTCAATGGCACAGGTTGCTGTAAGGTGCTCAACGTTTCCATACGACAGTATGATACGGTTAAATCTCTTTTAGTCTCACAATTTTTGTCAGGACATCTTTAATCAACTCTGGAATGTATACCTAAAGGCTATACTTCAGTTCTTGAATCTAATTGTGCAAAAGTTTCTGCATACCGTCATATATGTGTTCAATAGTCCGTACGATTGTATGGTTATAATATCATGTCATTGGAGCGAAAGAAAGTCTATCTCACTCAGATGTGGAAAAGTATTTATGTTCCGATTACATAGAGAACAGAACTGCTTGTATTGGCTGACATCGTGAATTACAGGGACTGTCATCCAGCTTGAGCCATAAGATAGTGTTAGTTGATCAGTTGCTGAGTTACTTATGGAATTTCCTCTACAGTCTTTATATTGGATCTTGAGAATCTGATCCTAATAGGTATAGAGTTGCAGAGACATTAAGCTATGACCATTCTGGATGGAACAATGGACTCTTTGTAAGGAGACCATTGCTAAGACAAGAAATTAAGATCCTCTGATGGAATTAGACAGAATGAACCTCCTGGTACAGAAAGAATGATCAGTTGTCTTAATCTCAGCATTTGAATTGGAAGAATAGCTAGCTGCATTGCAGTAGAAAGAGTAGCGCTTAGGCATTGGATCATGTCTATATTATTGTCATAAAGGCAAAGGTAATGTCATCATAACGGACAAACTTGTATCTGTCCTTTTTAAGCATGTTTCCAAAGAGATATGATCCCTGTTAACATGTTTCCTTCAGAAAACACAACAGTTTTAATTTTTTGATTGAGCTCGTTAAGTTCGGAGGCTCTTTCAGCAGGTCGTATCTAATGGCAATTTAGATAAAACACTCTATAAATAGATGGATGCGTACAGATAGTATGTTCGCGAATTTGGTTAGAGACTCCTACCGCCCAAGCATAAGGAAGGAACATATAGCCTGTGCTGAGTTACATCGTCTTTGGCTGCTGGCACTCTTCCTCATACTTGCTTGGTTCTTTCAGAAAAAATCCCTCCCGAGCTTCCAAAAGGTGTTGATCTGTCGTCATTGGAATAGGACGTTCTAGTGAAGTGGAATCAAACTTCATTATGAGATTTGAGACAGTCAATGTCGTCAGTGACATGTAGAAAAGAGGAAGTCACAAACCTGTGTATCCTCTTGCTGGAAGCTGAATTGCCCAGGGCCATCGGTGGTCACAGCGACAAAACCTGCACCGAGAGATGCGGGGCATGTTTTCACCACCTGATTTCCTTCTAACTCTACTTCGATGTCCGAGAAATTTGGATATACTTGTCAATAATCTATCTTCCCCATTAGTTCTTCTTCGGCAGAATTGAGCAATTGTGCTTCTGTCCTATGATCTTGGTGCTCACTAGCTCGTCCGGGTACCTGCGATAGAAGAGCACAAGCCTTTTGTCAGTTCGGACCAACACGTGAATGGTGATTACCCGACTTTATCAAGTCAATACCCTGGTCCTTGTCCCATGCAGAGCATATCGTTGCCATTGTATGAGGAGTGATTTGTATGCGCCGAGCACATTGGAGGACGCATATCCGATGTTTTTTTTTTTTTTTTTTTTTAGTCAGTCCTATTTTATACCTATTCTACACTCACTCTCAGACTTTTGCCCTGCCTCTTGCAGGGTGTGGGCGTCGAAACCCACTCCTGAAACTTGTGCGTCCCCACCCCATCCCTCCCTGAGAAGGTGGGGGTTTGAACCCCACACCTCCCCCTTCCATATCCGATGTTGGATTGACAAAACGCTCCCACAAACAACGAGCTGTCGTTTTTTCTCACCTAGGAGCTTTGGCTACTTGTTTTACTACAGGGTGTACCTGTTGCTCCAATCGATTTTGCTGACTCCAAGAACAACGAGCTGTCCGCACCTAATCTCACAAGGGGAAAAAGGGCACTATGCCCTTACCATTAGGATCAATTAGTAGCATAGTAAAAACTTATGATCGCGGTTGTTGCGAAGTCCTTAGTTGGGCACTTGCTGAAAATCCATTTCAACGCTTAAGATGGGTGATAAAGACATTACTGTTTTGATATATTTGACAAGCTCTAATGCTACGGAAATGAACTCACTAGATCCACTGATAGATTCCCCGTCGACTGTTGAGGTGAACCAATTCTCGAAAAGCCTTGCGGCAGCTCCTTTGTTGTCCCCAATGATTAGCAGGTTGTCTCGGCTCATGGATGTCCAGTGCTTCGGGAACCAGTTGAATGCTCCTATGCTACTTCCGCTCGCTGTTTCGCATGTCGACATTGGTCGTACATCGAGCTCTCTTGTCGAGGCACATTCAGTAGATATGCACTCGGGCTTCGGTTTATACAGGCATTATCCACATCCCCTAAGAAAACGCAAACGTTGTCATTGCAATTTTTCTTAGCAGGCTGAGTGACCTTGCATATATAAAGTCACCTTGGGTAACTAACACTGAACCAGGTTTCAGGTTAGCGTGAGCCTGGACCGGACGATGCTTTGCTCAATGGGTCGACGGCATTTAAGGATTGTTAGGCTACGTTTGGGGTGGCCTTTGCGAAGGGACTCTGGATACCGAAAGCCTCTTGGATATTTGAGTGCTAGGGAAAAATTTTGCAAATCCCACTAGGGGAAAATTGGCCTTTCGAAGGCTAAAAGCCCAAATTTGAGGTGTCTTAGGTTTTTAGCTTTCTCAGCCTGCAAGAAGGATAGGGCTACTAAAAAAATTATTTCCAAAACTATCCTCACTAACTTTTTTGTTTTTTTGTTTGTTTGTTTTTTTTTTTCTGTTTAGACCTCATTATTTGACTATTCATCTTCTTCTTCTCTGAGGTCAACTAGCATGTTATGCGGGGCTGTGAGGGGTCGGCAATTGGCTAGATAGAGGCCGGCATGGTCATGGCAACCAAGGCAACTGTCATTGGGGGGTCGCGCGACCTTCGTGCCATTTGGGTCGTGGCAACCTCAACAAGAGGCCATGGATCTAGGTTGCCATGACCTCGATCGGGGTTGAGCAACTCAAGAAGGTTACATGACCCTTGCCAGCAATCGCCTAACCCCAATAGCCTTCGCCGAGGCCACGCGACCTTAGGCGAAGATCTCACCTGGGTCACCCAACCCCAGGTAGCCCTTGTTGGTAGTCTTCGAGAGCCGCCTGAGGTCTTGCAACCTAAAACGACGGCCACTGACAATAGATTTGGATTGCCGGTGGCCACCTCCCCTTCACTAGCCAGCTATTTTTTTATTTTCTTCTTTTTAATAATAAAGGTCATTTGTAAATATAATTCTTCCAAATATTATTTTGCTCAAAAGTATTTCACAATATACTTTTAGGTTATAAGTTACCAAAACACAATTTGTATTTTGAAGAATTCCTTTAACTTAAAATTCTTTACATTTTTTTAAAGACTTTCCTGAAAAAAAATTCAACCAAACGCATCCTTATATGAATCCGAGAGAGGTCACACCGGAGAGCATGTACTGCAAGTAACCTCCAGGACCTGCGAGAGTGCGTATGCCACTGACTGCCACATTTTCTTTAGTGTACAAATATCCAAACCTGCAACTATTTTTAAGAAAAAAAGGAGCTTGCTCCCGTATTAGAATTGTGAAATTATCAATTGTTATGTTCAAGGTATGCAATAATCAGGAATGCTGTTACATTAAGTATAGTCAAAATCCACACAACGTGCTTGGTTATGAATCAATCAGGATAGACCCGACAGATGGACCAAACCTTAATCTAAGCCTTTTGAGAACCTTAATGGTGACAAGCTGCAAAGCCATTTCAGGATCGAGATTGACAAAGGCAAACCTTGACCCATTCGAGCTCTCTGCCACGGCCTACGGCCCTCGCCCTCAACTGGAAGTGAACCCTGGCCGTGTTCTGGCTGCAAGTTCCCGTAGCCCATTGTGTTCGCCCCTGTGGCCGGTCCAGCCATATCTGTATTTGGAAGAATAGGTGAACGTATACGTGAAAGAAATGATCTTTACTATGCCTTGGCTCCTGACTATTTGGGTAATTAGATATTAAATTCAGCCTTTGTCAACAACTTAAGCTTTTTAAAAAATTGGCAGCGATCTACAAAATCTCATATAGATCAAAGCTAGAGATCCTGATCTCAAATCTTTCAATGCCTAATTTGTCTCCACAATTAAATTTTTACGCTTAACACTAGGCAAAAAAAACTAGACTAAAAACGTGTGTGTCTCTTGCTTTGCTCATCGTTTACAAAGTGTTCACATTGGTTATTGATCAAATGATCAATTGAGGGACTTAAATATGTCATAAGGAGAGCAATCACTTAGGATTTAGGGTGGAGTTTCAGCTTTAAATGTTATTCTTTGTTTGTAATGATCGAGCCGTCAAGATGATATGTCCTAATTAACTTGATTTGGGGAGTGATTGTGACATAATTACTGGAAACTTGGCAAAAGAGTCTTCTCCTTAGGCTTGAGGGATCGACAATGCAGTTCTCTTGTCCATTTATTGGTGCGGAATATTTGTGATGCACAATCAGAAAACAAGTAGCTTGCAAGTTACAAACAGCTAAAATTTAGGTATGAGCAACTATTGAGTGATATTCGTGTATTATTTATAAAAATTATCTTAAACTGTGAAATGGGCTTGTGTTAGAGCAATCTAAGTGTCGTGTTGCCGGGAGAAATGATGGAGTGCTGCACCTTAGATGGTGAGAGTATAGCAATCGAAAGCATAACCATTTGATATATATGATAAGTTGACCTTAGCCGAAAGCATTGCCATTTGATTTATATGGTAAGTATTCTGTTTGGTGTGTTGATCTTTAGTTAGTGACCTTACATTCGATAAACACATAAATCTTTAGCGCTTAATTTCTCAAGAAAGTACATAGATCACACTGTGCAGAATATTATTTTCATTTATAATTGATGCTATCCACAGTGTCATCGCAATTTAAACAACAAAATATGAAAAATATGTTATGATAACATTAAATATGGATAACATGTATCGATCCTTCTCTATATAGAGTCTATATCACGTGTTGGACTTGTGGATGGCAAAATAGAACAAGAGCTAGTGCCCAAGTTTATAGCATGGGTGATGATGCAGCCCATTGGCCATTCCCTGCTTTCACGATCATCCATGAATGCATAGAGTGGCAAGCACAATGGCATAATGTAATCTTGATTTATGTCGGCAACAATTCCGCCAACGATAAGTTTAGGACTTGATTTGACTAAAAGATAAAGTATCTAACTTTATAAAAAAGATGCCGATTGATCGACCATCAACAGTGCCCGACATGTAGATCATCCATCAACAGTCACCGACATGTAGATTAGATACCTTCGTCGAGAAGCGTCGAGTTGATAAGATTTGGAAATTTGATAAAGTTCATTGACAACGACTCACAGATGACTGACTAGAGAGGAGAACTATCAGTGGTCCACATCCCTCTTTCATTGATACAGACGTGTACATTCCTCCAACTGAATAAAGTCTCGTTTCTCCCTTCATTCTAGATTTTATATCTACGGCTTCCACGTGGGGTGGTACTCTTAACTCCGGAATGGATCCGCGTCATCTGGTCATCACAATCTTCTGTCCATTGCGTTTTGATTCGATCGAACCCAAGATTCTCAAACCAGATGGAAACTGCCACCCGTCGTATGGAGGAGAGGTGGCTGTCATAGAATGCACTCGAACTGCTCCTGGACCCTACCATGATTCTCGCCGGTTCTGGACCTTCGTTCTGATGCATTTGGCAAACATCAGAGGGGGGGTTGTCAAAAGTGGGGTTCCAAAGCATCATTCCTTGCATGCTAGTCAATAAAGAATACATCTACTCTCTCTCTCTCCCTCTCCCTCCCCATTAAAGCGACAACTGTACCCCATGCCGACATGAAATTATGCTAAAGCTTCTCTCTCTTCTCTCTCACCCCGGCTTCGGCAAGAAGACAAGGAGCAAACGACCATCGTTCTAATCAAGCCATTTGATGTGTGGGGCGAAATGTTTAAGTTTATTAAGAACAACAAAATACTTCATTAACAAACTCTACTAGCAACAAAGCAGAGACATATATAAGCAGATAACAATATACAATACTCGTTTACTTTTTTTTTTTTTCCTTTTTACATGAAAATAGAAATTATGGCCCGCAATTAATAACATATTAATCAAAACAAGCACAACGGCAAAGCAAATCCACACGTAACTTTAAGGAAAGAGCAAAGGCGGTTCTCCCCCTCAGTGACACTCTTTTTCCTTTTCCTTTTCCTCGTCGCCCTTGGGGTGGTACCCGGGCAGCTTCTCCTTGATCTTCTCCAGCAACCCCTTTTTCTCCTTGGGAGATCCGTCATGGTATGGCGGCTCCACCGGCGCACACTCCGCCGGAGGGGGCGGCGGCGGCGGAGAATAGACTTCATCGGCCTTCTTGTGACCTCCAGGCAGTTTGTCCTTTAGCTTATCGAGGAAGCCCTTCTTTTCATCCGCTGGCACACCGGGCTCGTCGCACTTCTCCACAGGGACGGTCGTGTCCTCCTCGTGCTTCTTCTCTTCTTCCTCCTTCTTCTTCTTCTCCTTCTTCTTCTTCTTCTTTTCCTCCCCCTCTCTTTCCTCTTCGTCGGACTGCACATTTCATATATGACACAGTTAGTGATCTGTTTATGACTCCAGACAGCAAACATCACTTATACCGGAGCAGACTCCATGTCCATGATCACCGCAAAATGCCCATCAGTGCACGCACGATCATGATCAAGAAACAAGCCAAAACTAATACACAACGAGAAGACCCAGAGAGAGAGAGAGAGAGAGAGAGAGAGATGGGGGTGGGAAAGTGAGGGATGGGGCAACTTACAGAGCTGGAGCTGCTGCTATCAGATCGGTGGAGTTTCTCCAAGAGGCCATGCTTCTTCTCCTTCTCTTTATCCTCCGCCTCCACCACGCACTCTTCCACCTTCACCTTCTCCTGGAACTCCGCCGTCATCACCTCCTCCTGCTTCGTCTCCTGGAACTCCGCCGCCATCACCTCCTCCTGCTTCGTCTCTCCCTCCTCCTCCTCCTTCTTCCTCATGAAGTCGAACAGCCCGCGGTCCTGGGTCTCCACAGTCCCTTCCTGGACAACCGGGGTCTCGCACTCGTGGGTGGTCTTGCTCTCGTGATCCATTTTGCTCTCAACACACGGCGCCGCTGCGATCAACGACCGGCGATCTCCGAACTACGCGGTAACGCGAATAATAAAGGATCGACAGACGGATTCGTCGAAGCTTTCCTCTGGTTTTTCGAAATGGGTTTTCTTTGTGATGATGCTGAGTAGTGAGTCCGGGCAGGTTTTTATAGCATGGATTGACGCGGAGATGACGCGATTAAGCAAGAAGTGAAGGAATTCTGGGGGAGAGATCTGAAGTGGGCCCCACCTAGTGGGGGCGGCCAATCCGCTCCCGCTCCTGTAACCGACGTGGTGCGCTTAGAGAGAAGTCGGACGGCCGACCCAAAAAGGGAATCGCCACGGGCCGACGCGCCGCTCGAACGCACGCGCCCCGCGCTGCTCTCGACGAGCGCCGAGCGAACGTCGTATGGCGCGTGCGCTTTCGGTGCCCGCGAGCGAGGGGAGCTGGAAAGGCACAGTCAAACGGTGGGAAAAAAAAACAGGAAAGAAAGTAATAGAGAGAGAGAGAGAGATAGGGAGAGAGGGAGGCGAGGGGCGGTGGGTGGCTCTGTCCTAGCCACTAGGAATGGGACACGTGGAAATGCGTAGTGGGAAGGATGTCCTTGGTCGGGGCCCGCAGGTGCAGATGTCGGCCTCTTGGCGGGGGGATAATGGCGCAAGGTCGGCGTGGGGGCCCACGGAGCGATGTGCGGGCCCACGTGACTAGTCAATTGTTTCTCTGTCTCTTCAATTGCCCATGACGTGCGCTTCTATGACCTTCGAACGGAGGGTTTATTTTTTTTCTTTTTTGGTCGATAAAAGAAAATTATAGGATAGGGATCATATTAAGGGTGATGATTTGTGACGCGACATCATAATTTAGCATGATGTTAGTAGGGTTATATTTAGGTTAGGTTGGTAAAAATTTCATGTCAATTCACGAGATAAAATTAATAGTCATGTCACATTCATATTCGACTCATAATACACAAAATTAACTTGTATGACTCGTTGAATTAACTAATTAGCGTCGACGCGATCTGTACGTGTTCGATTTTCCATATTATTCACTATCAAGATTTGTTAATTGGTGATACTTCGTTGACTCTAAACATATTAATAATTTCATATATTTGTGTATTGCATTTTGTATGAATTTTATAAGAATTAGGAATATTTCATGCTAGGTATATACTGGTGGATTTATTCTGCGTCAATGAGTATATTCAAGTCATAGTAAGTTATGCAAATATGTTGATCTATTAATCTGTTATATAATTGTGTTACATGAGTCATATCACGTCATCCCTTTAATTTTGAGATCATATTCATGTCAAGTAACTAATAATGTTATGTTTAGGATGACTTTTTTTGTATTATACTCTTACGTTGACACAACACAAACACAACATGTGAACATGAAGTGCCATTTCCAATTTGTAACCATTGAAACTAAATGTCATTAATCTTAACCATTCATCAAATTTAAAAATGACTTTATACGTAAAAACTATGATAAAATGTAAGTTATGTCAACAAATTATTAGGGCAAACCATAGTTTTGTTCAATTCGGCGAATCAAATTGAACTAAAATAAAATTGTGGATTACATTGGAATAGAGAGGTGATTTTAAAAATTTGATTCATAAACATAACCAAACTGCCAAATTGAATAGTATTATAATATACCATAAATTTATATCCAATCTTTACCTCAAGTTGAGTTTTGGGCATGAAGCATGCGAGGTCAAGTTGAGCTCAAGCCCGGCATCGTATCAATGCAATATGGCTACAGCCCGATTTCAACCTCACTTAGTCCGATCTGAAATTCGATTTTTCAAATCACATTATCTCAATTTCGATTTGACTTTCTATTCAAGTCGAACCAAATTGTATTCTGCTCATCTCTACGAATCACAATAAGATGGATTGTTTGCATCGAGAGGCCCTGGAAGTGCTGGATTCACAGCGCATCAGAAGACTCAACACATCCAGAAACAAGACAACTCGAAGATAAATCAATTTCTGCAAAAAATCAAATATGAAAAGAAAAAGAAATGGGTGGGGATTGATCTGGGGGGCTACCGACAGGGCTGAGGCGGAGGGGAGCTTCGAGACCTGCGACTGGTAGTTGCCCTGTCAAGCTGTGGCCCTCTCATCGATGAAAATGTCCACCCTGCATCGGGCATGGGATGCCGACGTACTCATTTCTTCTTCCCCCTTCCTTCTCAAATGATTCGGATCCTCAAATGTATCCATTCCGAATTTCATTCCAATCAAATTATCCATAACTGTCAATATATCTCGTAATAATAAAAATATATTGTTCTGAAGTATATCAAGATTTAGTCTCTGATTCATATTTCGTCGACCGATTATCCCCCCTTAATAATATCGAATTGAAGCCTTCTTGTGAGTAAAATTTCAAATGCATTAGATCACATCATAAGAGTGAAGAAAATCCCCGAAATTGTCCGACGATGTGAATTGATCGAGTCGCATTGTGCGAAAACTAGTTAGAACACCTCCAAATTATCATTATTTAAAAACAATCCCATTGGATATTTCTCTTTTTTGCCACATCAGATTCGAGATAATCGCTTTTTAAAAGATACGTTACTTCATATAAACTCAATCGACAACGAAATAGTCTAGTCAAAGTGCGCGAAAGCTAGTTAAAAAATATTTTTTTTTTTCAGTCAAAAGCTAGTTAAAATATTACCTATTTATTCTTACCCCAAAAAAAATCATCCTTTCCAATTTTTTTTCGTCAGTTGGAGTGATTGAGATCGTCGCTTTCTAAGGATACGTTGCTTCGGGCGGACTCCGCGGACAGATGGTCGGTGGGGTGTCGCCAATGCCCTTTGCTTTCCCGATGCACGGAAGCGCAAAAGAAATCCTAATAACTTCACGGGCGGATGCAGCGGCATGCCCCTCTCAATTTGCAACGTACGGCTCCTCGTCTGAATCGAGCTGACAGCTGAACGTGCGCACCTCGGTCCCCTTTACATCTGTATCTCTCGCTTGGACCGGGTCCCGAGATCGGCTCACCGGTCCGGCCCGAAACATCAAGGCCGACCAGATTTCTTCCCAACCCAAGTTGACAGTAATCGATCTGTTGTGCTGTGGCGGGCTTTGATGTGGGATAAGCGGAGGCGTCCAAATGGGGGAAATGAGTTTCGATCCTTTCCCTTTTATAATGAGGAATCTCAACTTAGCCAGGTAAGTCGGAGGCCCTTGAAATGAGGTATTCTATTGACTGCATGTATCGGGTAAGAAACAAGTTAAAATCTGACAATGTTGTAGAGTAGTCTAGAAGGAGTAGAACAGACTATGTGATAGGCGTTTGCACCATAAATTGACCGATTTTGGTCGTTATCAATAAGCAATAGAATTAATTGATGAGAGTAAGGTTTTGTCAATTATGAAACGAATTATCAGCAACTTGATGAATTAGTAGCTTGAAATCTATTTCTAACCTCTGTTGATAATCGTCAATCATAGGCCTTAATAGTCACATGATATTCTTTGGAGGCTCATCACACAAAGAAACAAACACGTTATCATTCAATACCTACATTGTAGTTATAGTTTTCATACTTGTGACATCGATTAAATTCCGACGTATTTCTTAACTGTAGTTTCTAAATTTGCATTATTGATTAAATTCTAGTGTGTATCTTAGCTGCATATCTCAAGTACCTTGTCATTTATTAAATTCTCGTGTTGCGCCTTTACGTTTCCAAGCCTTGTCATTGATCTAAACCCAGCATAGTTTGTGTATGTTTGGTTCCATTTGAAATGATTACATTATCATGTTTCGTTGTTGATTAAGTTTAGCACAATTTGTCTACATTCATTTTTATTTAAAGTGAAGTTATGGATTCTCTTATCTATCTATGATATTTTCCATTTGAAATCTTTACAAAACTTGTCTCCTTTAATAAAAAATCGAAGAATGCTTTCAATGAAAGATATTTCATCATGGAATCGAATTCTAGTGCATTAGTAAGATGCCACATGTCATAATTGATGCATGCTCACACAAAACCCATTACTAAAATTATGGAGAAGATATGTCGCTCTTGTGAATTTTACTATGAGTTCATCGTTTAAAACTCTCTAAAACATCGACAATTTCATGCGAGAGTTTCTACTCTATCATTCCAGATGGATAGAAAAATCGAATCTGGGATTAATATTTGGCTGAGTTTTTGCCTTGCCATGCTAGTGGAAAATGGAAATAGCCTGGATTTAGCTGTTTGGAGTTGCCGTATGGAGGACGCAACCTTAAGATGACCTAATGGCTTTGTCTCATAGGGGAGACCACCTGTTTTCATTAACACTTAAAAAGACAGATTGATTGTGCCTGGAGTGTTACGTAGTTCTGTAGTCTATGCATAGTTTACAGCTTTTCTTTTGCAAGCAATCATATATTGTTACCTCAAATCGATCGTGCATTTCCCAGTTCTTTTCTCTTTGCACTTTTATGTGGCGTGCTAAGTTCAATGATAATTCCGACCAACAAAAAAAAAAGTTCAATGATAACTGCTACGATATAACTTCACTGATGCGGGATGGATGCAGTCGTCTTTGTCTACGGGGGGTTTCATAGCTACTTTAGCTTCTTCAGCAGTTCCTCTATACTTTAGACGTATCGGATTTGCTTTTTATCTTGGTATGCCTCCCAACACCGTTGCTGTTGGGCATGAAAGTTGCGAAGAAAATGAGATCAGCTCGGGAAAAGAAGCTAAGGACGCCTCTTCCTTTGTCCATATAGACAGCAAACGGAAAAAACATGCACGCTCACTTAGTTTGTATGAAAATGAAAGATTCTCGGGCGTACCTTCGTCCATTATCTTCTCTAATAGTCGAATATGTAGGCAAGGATCGCACAAGACGTATAGCCCGGGCGCAACTGGATTGCAATTGGAGTGCTTCTATCCCTCCAGGGAGAAATGGAGAATTTTTTTTCGGTTGAATTAGGTGAATTGGTTATAGAAATAGTTCTTTTCGTGCTCCTTGCTGGCAATGCAAAAGCAGCCCCAACAAATTGTTTATCGAAAGTGCTAGCTTTAGTGTAGTAGTTGAGGCAGTTTGACTGGTCAACGGATTAGAAAAAATAAAAGGAAAAGGAAAGCCATCGCCTCGGTGACCTCGAGATAAAGAGGAAAGAAGGGGCATGGGCGCGCAGAAAGGGGAGGAGGGAAGGAAGAAATATAAAAGAGAGGGGAAAAGATGAAAAAGTTGTTTCGGACCCCCGATAAATCAGATTATTTACGTTTGGCAGTGCCTCGGTAAGTATTCGAGTCATTTATTCATACAATCATGATAATTTTCGAAATTAAGTAATATATTCGAGATTAATACAAATTTGAGCTACGAAATCCGATTTTAAAGTTATTAAGCTGTGGAATTTTATTAATATCATGGATTATGGCATTATGGAGTCGTGGGGTTTGATTAGAGTTGATTTGAAGTAAAAATTTAGTTGGAGTGAGATTCTAAAGTTATATGACTTGAGCTTCGTGTTAAGAATAATGTTGAATATCTATTTTAGACAAGACTTTTGTTAGTTCGTAAGAGTTGCTTTGTTAGTGAGTAAACTTGATTTTGCTAATTCATAGTTAAGTCTGTGTTTTACTCAACTTTGATGTTATTCCTCGCTTATTTGAAAAGATTATGAGTTTGACGATTTGAGTAATATTTATTATTTGATCGTAGGTATTATCAGGTGAGTTGTACCATCTCTTTTATGAATTTAGAAACTCTTGTCGTGAGATCGATAGAAATTTGATGTATTATGATTTTTGAAAAAGCATATTTATTGCATAAAATTTGGATCGGACATCTGTGAATGCCATGAGAAATGTTTAAAACGTTTTGAAATGTTATTGGGTTCATGACATGAATTCCAAAATGGTGTGAGAAATGTCTTATGAAATGTATGTCTTGTTGATGAATGGAGTTGAGAAAAATTATATATTTCGAGTTTACGAAACCTTTTTGTAAAAGTATTACGAAAAACTCTTGACTTTGAGTATTGTTTATGAAATATTATATGTATTGATTTGTGAAATACTTTATGAAATTGACTCTATTCAATAAATTTCTATTCAATAAATTTGAGTTGTGAAAGGTGATTTAATTTGATTTGTGAAACTGGTTTATGAGATGAATTATGATTTTGATTGTGAGATTATTGAAGAATGAGGTTTATGCTAATGTGGCTAGAAATCCTTTGAAGGGGGAGTATGCTATCGCCACCTACCCCTCGAAGGAGGAAATAGGTTTAGGGGTATTGCCTGCTTATGGCTCATGATTAGGCACGAGTTCTCCCAAACTTATATTTCGCACGCGTTGGGGTGTTCATAAGAATTTTGTAATAAGGAATCGCCACTAACCTATTGAGGTTAGTCAAAAATCAAGTGAGGCATGTGAATATACCTCACTTTCTACGTAATTAGATAATTTAGAGTTTGAGACTTGATTACACTAATTAACAAATTAGTACCCTTTCGATACTTAATCTTATTCATTTTTTTGAAAAAGGGATTCTTATCATATAGTTTAGATTAATTTTAGGCTTATCCACTCGGGAGGTGATCATGGAGGTGTGTAATCATCAACATAATAAAAAGGCCACCAAAGAAAGCATTAAATAGATTGCATGAGATAAAATACCTAACATTAAGGAAAAAGATAAATATTAATCCTGACTATACTAAAGGAAGCCACAACAACAAAAGCAGGCGAACAAGGGTAATTGTCTTTGAAGATGGTCAAAACCCTAAGATAAAATCCCAAGGGTTTACTCAAATTTTTGGCACAACTTTGGAGTTGTGAAGCTTCCATTTTTAAAGAAAATAGCTTAGAAAGTCTGTTTTTAGAATTTTTCAAATGAAAATTTTGAATTCTCTGACATTTTTTATATATATTTTTTAATTTTCTAATTTTTCTAATTTTTAATCTATTTTTTGAAAAAAATCGAATTTTCAATATTTTCTGAAAGTTTTTGAATTTTTTAATGTTCTCCCAAAGTTTTTGAATTTTCAGAAATTTTTGGATTTTTTTTTTTTTTTCCATTTTTCGAAAATTTCTGAATTTTTAAAATTTTTAAATATATATTTGATATTTAATATTATTATATCGGGGAAAGGGCTTGGATCGGGTAAACCCGATCCGATTCAAACCAGGTCCGACCCAGTCGGGTCACGGAAAGACAGAAAATTTTTAGTTTTTTTTTTTTGTTCTTTATTTATTTTTTCGTTTTTCTCTCTTTTTCTCTTTTGTCTTTTCCTTATTTTGTCCTTTTTCCCCTGCACTCCTTCTTCTTCACCGAACGTCGCCATCCTTTCTTTCCTTTTGTCTTTTTTCATTTCTTTTCATTATCCCTTTTCATTTCTTTTTCTTTTCTTTTCCTTTTACTTTTCTCTTCCCTTTTGGTCTTCTTCTTCGTGCATTCTCTGCACGCCCGAAGCCACCATCTCTCCTACACTTTTTTTTTCACCGAAACTCAGGGCGTGCATGAAATCATTTTACGTTCAGAAATAATTTCGAAATAGAAATAGATTTTTTATTTTTAGCTTTTGGATGAGTTTTTAAGAAAATAATCGTTTGATAACGACACAAAATTTCTACTTTAAAAATAAATTCGTTTGATAACGACACAAAATTTCTTTCTTTTGGACGGTGGCGGCGGCAAGCGACCGGCGACGGGCGGTGGCGGCGACGGCCCCGATCGACGGCGGGCGATGGGTGGCGATCGGCGACGGGTGGCGATCGGCGGTTCGGCTGACGGCGCGGCCAAAGTGATGTGAGCGGCGGCGGCGGAGACCGGCGACCGGCGGCGGCGGAGGCAGGCAACGACCGGTGGCAGCAGCGGCGATGAACGATGAAATTTTTTTTTATTTCTCATTTCGATCTAGAAATAGAAAAGTAGAAAATTTTTATTTCGATTTCTAGTCAAACCTATTTAAAAAAGTTAATCTATTTCATAAAATAAAAAAGTGAAATAATTTTACCAAATGCATTTCTATTCCGAATTATTTCGAAATAAAAACTATTTCTAATGCAGAAATAGGCCGCTTGTCATCATGCGCGCCCTCAATGATCAAACCAAGGCCATTTTAAATGAGCCTCACCGCCCTTCGTTATCAGCATCGCCACTGCCAGCGCTCCAGGCCACCACCGAGCCGACACCCACTCTCTCACTTATACGGACAAGGAGGAAGACGGGACACAACTTGCATAAAAATAAGCCCAAATCAAGACATATGGCCACCAGCCCTAATCACGGCATTGTAAACTTGAAATGGACAAAAGAAAAGCGTGTAGAACAGAAACAACACACATCTAGCAACGGCGGACGCCTATAATGTATGAAGGTTCAGGATAGTCATGCGGGCTTCACTCAGGCATTTGTATAAACAGTTCGCGAGCATTTCCAAATGTTTAGATTTCCGACTCAACCGGGACTCGAAACGGGACCAGGATTCTTGGGAAACGACCAGAAACACACAGAGAGTTGGCTAAAGACCTGCGGGGGCCGGAGGGACCGAAGCTCATGCGAACGGGTGGGCCACGAGCTCCGGTTCGACGCCCTACAAAAGCGGAGCATACATGACCAGAGAAAACCTACTTGGTTTGGTTCGGTGGGGGTGCCGTGGCGGACGGCGGCGGATGGACGGGCCAACGACGACGGCAGATCACTCTCTCGGGCTCACGCTCTCGTCGCTCTCTCTCGGCCAAAACCTGCAGAAAAACAAGAACTCTCTCTCTCTCTCTCTCTCTCTCTCTCCTGGACTCTAGGAAGACGAAGAGGCATGCGGGCTGGGCCCAGAAAAGAAGGGGGTCAGGCAAGGAGCGGGGAGAACAAAAGGAGAAGAAAGAATAATGGAAAGAAGGCTGGGTCGGCTTGGCCCCGGCCCGATCCCTTTCTTTCTTTTCTTTTTCATTTTTTTCTTTTTTCTTTTATGTAATGGTTCTTTTAATGTCTACATGTCATGCAATTTAATGGAATTTCTTTCTTTTCTTGCTAGAGTTTAAAATTTAATCCCTAATTTTCTATGTAATTAATAAATAATTAAATAAGCTGTCAAAATTTAGATGTCAATATGTGTATACTGTTATGACATCCTTTTAGGTTGAATTACCTGTTGATATAAGTAGAAATCTAGCTAATGGGGTAAATTTGGTTATTTTAGTCATGGACATTAAGCATTACTATAGTTATATATTGAACATTAGATTAGTCGATGGTTTAATCTATCGACGTATAATTTGATGAGATTAATAATTAGAATAGACCATTAACGGGTTAATTATAAAAGATTGATCAATGGACTGGGCCCTTGATGGTCATATACATAAAAAGTTCTATTAGAAAGTTTGCATCTACTTTTAATATTTTACATATATCATATTCTAGATTTGGGATTGATAAGTTATGATATCACTTTATATAAATGCATAATAGATGCTCGATTTGTTTAGGTTTAATTAAATTCAGAGTTATAAATATATATTTATGGACTCCCGTTTTATTAGAGATATTGGTATATATAGCAGGTTTATGTTGGTCTCTATTTTGGGCTGCATCCTTGGACATCCTTTGACATGAGGGCGGTCGTGTGATTCTTCTTTTCTGATAGGAATTAAGGTGTGACATTTAGGATTTGACATGAGATGATGGAGGTCCGTATCGGCGCTCAAGCTTTACAAAGCTACAAAGCAGAGATGTTAATCGGATGTTGATTTTTCCCTTGTCAGCTTTTGCTTTTTCGGTTTCTGGGTTAGATTTTCAACGCTTGCTTTATCCACCTTGAGAAGCATACGAAAGCGAAAGATCGTGCAGAGTAGTGGTTGAAAGTAGCATATAGATTTGGTACAAGGATGAACACAAGTCACACGGCATCATACAGTACTTCTGCTCCTCTCGTGCTTACTATGCTGCTGCCTTGCAGCTCCAACACATGATCGATCGCTAGTCGTGGTTACTGAACAGTACTAATTATCTTATGGACAGTGGTTATGTCGACATGTTCTGCACAGACTTCTGCATGCACCTGCGGATGGCGTAGGAGATTATACATTTTATACCCTGCGAGTCCCACCTTGCAGTTAAATTCTATTCCGGCTTGAAGAAGTGAACTTCTACTCCCATTGTCACTATGCTCCAAATGGCTGACCCGACTATGAGAACGCTGAGCACCATCCCAGACACTCCCAAAACGCCGTTTATACACCACATCGCGCTGTATTTAGCGGGTTTCTTTATAAGGATCCACATCAGACATGGGTATGCTAAGGTTATGGGCAGCGCGATTCCTCCAATCAGCCCGGCCAGGCTCAGCAAGAAGGGCAGCGCGATTGATATGAAGAACGCCAGGCATCCGAAGAAGATGCGGATGGCCGTACGCAGCCACCGAGGACATGGTTTGTGCTTGCTGTAGGTATACCGAGACTCTAGGTTGTCGAATACTGGCATCGCGTATATCTGGAACGAGCTCAGGCTGTTGATCACAACGAGCATACTCGCTAAGCCGAGGATGACTTTTGACGTGTCGCGAAGGTGGTACTTGTACAGAGCGTTGAGGATGCCTTCATTTGTAGGGATCTGTTAGAAAAAGAGAGACTGATCACGGAACGGTGGCTTAAAAGGTAAAAACCTTTCCGTGAAGACGTTGGGGAAACGTGAAGTCTAGATCGATTCTCGTGTGGTTCTCACCGAGTTTCCGTAGGCCCAGTAGCCACCAATCGCTAGTGGAAACAGGCACAGTGCTATCACCACGTACGCAAATTTGACCCCTTTCCACATGGGCTGCCTAGATGGCTTCTGTATACTTGAAGGCATGGTCCCCTGGCAATCCATGGAAAAACATAAAGATCAGGGCAAATACTTTAGCCTGAAGTTAGAACATTTACATTCGTTAATGATATCGCATCTTCATGAGGCGCTCTTTAGTCGATGAGCAACATACTTTCTCGAATGGGTGACCTTTTTTACCTGGATTTCGAGCACGACATTGTGGCCTCTGAACACAAAAGCCACGATGCCGATCGCATTCAGGACACCGCAAATCCTAGCCAGCTCCGACCCTGTCTTCACCGGCTCGTAGGAAACGCCTGGGGGCCGGCCTTTGGTGATGGAAAGCGCCCAAATCAGGGTGCAGTATCCGATGGCCGTGATCGCCCCGATCAGTGAGACCCCGGCTATTGAGTTCAAGTTGGGGAGCTGAGCCAGGATGATGGCGCAGCAGATGAACACCAGGTACCATTCCACGGTGGACGGCGGATTGATGTCGCAGGTGCCACCGCACAGGATCTCGAAGATTATTTTCATGGACCCGCCACCGATCATGATCAGGGCCACGCAAGTGCCCCCCGAAAGATACATTATTGGGAAGAGGGCCAGGAGCTTTCCCTGCTTTTCACCTGGAGTTGCGTCATTGGCTTTTAGAATTGCCATAGGCTTTTGTCATCGATGAAGCTTTAGGTAAAGTTTTGGTTGATCATGCTCATGGATTAAAGCGGTCAAAAGTTTGAGCTCGCTCAGTCAATAAAAAGTCAATCCCTATGGTTATCTTTATCCGATCCGATCAACTTGTTTATTAAGATATCATTTCGTCTCGCTTTATATTCCTTTCAAAACTACCATACACCAAATAATAGCAAAGGTACAAATTACATATTAGGTACCACCCGTGCACCCACTGTCCGTTGAAAAACATGACTATTCTTATTAATTCCAACTACCCTTTTCTTTTTTAAGGATATCCTCAATCTATCAAGCTCCTTCTTTTTTTTTCTTTTAGACGTATTGATTGAACTTTGAACGAGTGGTCAACACACTAGTTACCAATGGAGAAAAAAAAAAAAAAAACTCGTTCTTTGACGCACAAGAGTATCATGCTACTAAGTTCACGTGGTTATTGTACTTGAAATCGTGAACTTTTTTGGTAATTTTACGGTAGTGTTTCATTGTGGAGATCTTAGATAGTCCATTGCGTTGTACATCTGATTCGAATCTGCATCCGGTAAAAGGAATTGAGTGTTCGGTCGGTACCACTGTACTTAGCTATTCTTTTTTACTTTTCCCCTTTGCCTTCCAGATCAAGTTAGCAACTCTACATGACTCATTTAAGCATACGACACGACGAATTGGGTCATTAGGCACGTGAATGCATACATATCCAATCACATCTGTCCATTTATGGGTCGACTTGGGAGACTCTTCGACCTTACCATGTGTATAATTTCATGTTTATAATCAAAGTCGTAATTTACATAATTCTAGTCAGACATAAGACAGATAATTAGATACCCAGGCTCGGCATATTCTAATGACTCACCGAAAGCCGCCATGGAAAGTCGGAGGTATCTGCTGTAACGTGTCCCGTCCTCGGACTCGTGAAGCTGAACCAACAACCAGAGCGTGTAGAGCTGCCACATGAACACCGCGGACAGACAGACGATTCCCCAAGCCCTGCAACACCAGAAACGCGTCAGGAGCAATTCCTTGAATCTCAATACCTTGGGAGAGAGCAAGGGATTCTTTTTCTGGGATGAAAAAGCCAGCTAGGATTGAGGGTAGTGCAGCATTCAACCGAAGCACCTAATCTCTATATTCGCGCATTACGGTTAGGTGGGCTTTTAAGTTAGATGTTTTCCTAGGCCGAGGCCGATCAAACTTACCAACCGAGCACGGAGAAGGCTAAGGGAAGGAGGAGGGCTTGGACACCGATCCCCGAGCTCAGCGTGTGGAACGCCGCGTAGTACACGTTGCCGTTCCTCGACTCCGTGATGGGAAGCCATTTGTCATGTGGGTCGAGCTTGGTGAACTGCCCGACCTCTTCCAAGTACCCTTGCATGCTCGCCATGGCCTTCTTCATGGGGCTCGCCAGGGGAGTCATCATGGCAGTGAAAGGGCTCCTCGCAGGTGTCTTTGGCGCGGACCCGATGAGCGGTGAACGGGTCATCGAAGGGGAATTGTGCAGCTGAAACGGCGGTGCCGATATCGCCGGGGTCTCCATAGTTGCCGCCATATAATCAGCCAATTATTGTGAGTTCTTTCCAAATAGCTTCTCTCTATACAGTGATTACCATTTGCATCTTTTTCTTCCCCGGTTAGTGTAATACTTATATAGGAAGGAGACGATGGAGACACTATAGGACTGAGACGGTGAAAAACACAATTGTTTTCCCGAATGATTTGGTTATGTGGATGCTGAGTCGGCGGCTTTGTGAGCTCTGAATCGAGGCTAATTAAATGCGGACAGATAGAAAGATGGAACCTTTGACCGGCCCCATTTGCATGGCTGCTGTCTTTTTCATTTAAAAACAAAAAAGCTTGCAAAGCCAATCAATAATTGGATTCCATTTTGCTATTTCATGACATATTATTCGAACCTTTGACACGACTAATCACGACATACACATGTAGTTCGTCCTCTTCACGTCGATCGACCAAGACCTGAGACCCCGACGACGAGCATAAGCATTGGAACTTACGCTAAATGACATGCATGGTCTAGTTGAGAACAAAATCCATCACATCTGAATCAATTGCTAGCCACTTAATCAAACGCGAGTCTGTTTTATCTTTCCCCAGCACTTTAGCCGCCCCTTCTTTGAATAATTCCTCGGCTTTATATAAGAACACGACTTGGTGCATCGGGGACGCCGACGCCATGCATGTGATGCACGCAGGTTGCATCATCCGTGACGATCCTCATTTCTGTGGACAGCGAAGGTCCATGCAGTAATGACTTTATCCATCACTCTTAACTACCCCACGGACGAGGGACGACCACCGCGTACCCATTTCCGCGTAGAAGGAAAATTCAAGAACATAGAAAGAGGAGGCGGAAATGAACTTGCTTTCTTCAAGCCCTCTTGTTAGTCTGCTATTTACTTGTTTGGTATCATTTTCCAAAGCTATTCGACAAGCTTAATTAGTGTATTCATTATGTCCTCGACTGGTGAAAGAAGTTACTCCTGCACACACTGTCCAGAATGATCGCATTATGGTCATACATATGATAAAATCTTGATGGATTTTTCTTTTTGTTGGGCCTATTTTGGCCTAATGGGCCTAGAGGCCCGGCCCATGGGTTTAGGGCCCATGGAAGAGAGAGGTATAAAAAGAAAAAAAGAAAAGTGAAAAGGTGGGTTTTTATCTTTTAACAGTTTTTTGTTTTTTCCTTTGGGACGTACGACGCTCTCTCCTCCCTCTTGAAGAATAGTAACGTCTTTCCCTCCTCGAATTGCAACGTCGGGTGTTTTAGTTTGTGGAAATAAGGTGCGTTCGTCCCGTGATGCACTTTTGATCGGTGATTCGTGATTGGGTGTTGAAATCTTCTTCCGCCTGCGTTTCTCCTCTTTTTGGGATCGTTTTTGTGTCGAAACGATCGTTTTGGGAATCCCGTTTCCGAATCCAAACCCTTCATTGGTATCGAGCCATCTCAATCATGTTTCCCTTTCTTTATTTGAGTTTATAATCGACTTTTACATGCCTGTTTTTGTTTAACGTGATTAATGATCAAATTAAGAGAAATTCACCCCGATGCGGTTATGTTTCCCATATTTTTTTGGTTTTCCGTACATCGTTTCGTAATTCGATTGTTTGGGGTTGTAGTACTCGTCGAGACGAGAATTTGAAGTGGTCGCACGTCGCCGGAGACCGCCGCACGCGCAGCCGCCACGCGCAGCCGATACGTTCGGCCCCCCGGCGCGTGCAACGCACGCGCCGGTCGGTTCCCAGCGCGTGCGCGCACGCGCGCGGCCGCCCGCGCGTGACGGCACACGCCGTCGCCGCGCACCGTGCCGCCCGACCGACCTAACCGGTCCGACCGGCCCCCCGGTCCAACCGGCGACCCGACCCGGCCCGACCGGCCGACCCGACCCGTCCGACCGGTTGACCGTTGACCGTTGACCCTCCGTTGACCGTTGACTGACCGTTGACCGTTGACCGTTGACCGCATAAAAAAAAAAAAAAAAAAAAAAAAAAAAAAGAAATTTGTTTCTTTTTCAATTATGCCTATGTGGGTTATAAGTAATCCTTTTTTTATTCTGCATTTGTTGCATGAATCGTGGAAAATTATGTATTTTCCCTTATGTTCATTATGGATTATAAGTAATCCAATTATTACAAGTTCTGCATTCGTTGCAGGAACTATAATGCGCTATGCACGGATACCGCATTCCCGAGAACGGACGAAGGACGTGCAAGACTTAAAGGGCTGATGACGGAATTGGCTAATTATCGATGGCATGATGGTGATTTAGTATCACATGTGGTTAGGGTCAATCGATGATACAAGAAATCATCCGGAACGGTTATCTTATGCCGGATTTTGAGAAGGTGTCGACCTTCAAGAACACTCTTCCACCCGAGTGGCAAGCAAAGTGTTAGATCGGCTATGGAAGGTCAACGTGGTCCCGGGTTATAGGAGGCTGGTAGAAGCTTTTGTGAGAGAGTACTATAGGATTGAGCTTATCAAAACTTCAACCCTTAGTATTAGTGCCACATGGAGCAAAGTGAATGCGCCTTGGAGGCGACATAAGAGCTCTCCAAAAGTCTTTCCATGGTTGGCAAATGTGCCTACAAAATTCTCAAATTTTTTGACCGATAGATTAGAAAGGACATTCCCTAATTATTTCTTAGATTAGTTTGAGATGTTTTATTCGTGTAAATATATCTCTTTCTAGGTTGATATTTCCCTCTCGTATATATTACTTAGTGTAATGAATATGCTATATTTTGTGAAAGCATTATTATTGTAATGGATGTCATATATTATTTGCTTTCTGTTATTGCCGATTGATGTGGGTAGCTCTTAGAAGTTTTTGTAGCTTCATAGAATTTAGTTTGCATAAGACAATTATATTAATGACAGTTTTAAGTTAGGATTTTTGGAGGATGATTGGAAACATAGTGACCTTTTGATTTTGAAACCTTACTTGAAATTGTTTATTAATATGATGAGTCTATGCAAAGTGGATGCATAAATGATAGGCATTAATTATTCATGCATAGATGTCGATGTGTTCATATCGATGGCTTCAAAGAACTAAGAAAGTAATTGCTGATTTGAACGGCAACAATTGTGAAATATTGAATATGAAGATTCAATATGTGCTGGAAAAGCAACAAGCACTAGAAGCTCTTGACCATGTTATGGAAGATCTTGAGAATGCCGTGCGCCGCCTTGAGCTAGTAGAGGACCACCTAACGGCATTGGAGCCGAGAGTAAATATTTGTTATGCTGGTTCTAGCTCGAAAGGGCTTTGAGCTCTAAGCGCAAGCGTATTGATTCGTTCAATATGTGGTCAAGCAAAGGATCAAGTCCTCCTTGCAAGAAACCAAGAGTTAACCAACACAAGAGAGGAAAACGTCCTCAAGTGAAGAAAATGTCAAGGGTAAGGTGTTACAATTGTGACAAGAAGGGTCACTATGCTCGCAACTGTCGTGAGCCTAAAAAGGTAAATACCTCTTGTACATTTGAGAACTTTGCTTATGTGTCAAGTTCTATATTGTTGGCTGAATCCAATCCTTTGTGGACTGTAGATTCAGGAGCAACGGACCATGTAGCAAAGGATAGAGGATCCTTTGTGGAATTCCGACGAGTCCCAACCGGAACTAAGTGGATCTATGTGGGAAACAACTCAGTAGTGAAGTGAAAGGAATTGGCACCGCCAACCGAACATGCGTGGTGGACGCACTTTGTTCCTACATGATGTGTTGTATACTCCGGAGATTCGTCGGAATCTAGTGTTTGTTTTAGTGTTGGTCAAACTAGGTTTCAATATAAACTTCCATAATAGAGGTGTGGATTTGTTTTTTGAAACAAATTTCTATGGTCATGGTTATTTTCTGGATGGTTTCATTGTATTAGATGTTGATTATGTTAATGTGAATGTTTGTTATTCCCTTCTCACATCTCCTAATTCATATGACAATGATGTGAATGTTTGGCATGCAAGACTTGGTCATACTGGCCAACAATGTATGACGAAACTAGCCAGAGAGGGCTTGTTAGGCAATATTGAAAAAGTTGATTTGCCCATATATGTAAGCATTGCCTAGCAGGGAAAACAACAAGGAAACCATTTGGAAAAGGTAAAAGAGCTGAATTTCCTTTGCATTTAATCCATTCTGACATCTGTGGTCCAATGAATGTGAGAGGAAGGCATGGGGCTGTTTATTTCATCACTTTTATAGATGATTATACTCGATTCGGATATGTCTATTTGATTTCTCATAAATATGAAGCATTAAGTTGTTTCAAAAGGTTTATGGCCTTGGTAGAGAATCAATTAGACAGGAAAATAAAAGCATTGAGATCCGATCGAGGTCGAGAATATTTATCTGATGAGTTCAGAAAATTATGTGATGAAAAAGGAATAGAAAGACAGTTGTCTATTCCATATACTCCTCAACAAAATGGTGTTGCGAGAGAAGAAACAGAACCTACTTGAAATGGTTAGGTCTATGATGGCACATGCTAACTTACCCATCACCTTTTGGAGTGATGCCTTATTAATCGCCGCCTATGTACTTAACCGGGTGCCTTCCAAATCGTTACTTCCACTCCATATGAGTTATGGACAGGTAGAAAACCGGACTTGGGTTTTCTTAAGCCATGGGGTTGTGCTGCCTATACCCATGAGCCCTCTCACAAATTTGGGAAATTAGGTCCCGAGAGGAAAGAAGAGTATTTTCATAAGATACTCGAACACTCTAAAGGATATGTGTTCATAGGTGAGCAGGAAAGTGGGAGTGTAACTGAATTTGAATCAAGAGATGTCACATTCTTAGAGGATGAGTTTCCTAAGAAGGGCGAAATAGGTGAAAATTACTCCCTATTTGAAACCATGGATCAAGATAATGATATTAGTGGGGTTCGTCCAAGTGGGAGTAGTATGAGAAGTGATGAATTGCATACAAATGATTCTCAATCACAACCACATGATGAGACGACATCGTCATTATCTAATCCTAGTGGGAGCATAATGGGAAATGATATGCTAAGTGCACAATCTCCCATACGGCGAACAAGTCGCAAAAGTATTCCCCGTCGACGTTTTGACATTGAAGGGGAAACTTTTATGATTGCCCCACAAGATGAGGATGAGCCAAGAAATATACATGAGGCTCTAAATTGCCCTAATAAGGAAAGATGGATGGATGCAATGGAAGAGGAAATGGAGTCAATGAAGTCAAACCATGTTTGGGAACCGGTTGATCTTCCAAAAGGACGCAAAGCTATTGGGAACAAGTGGGTTCTCAAGATAAAGCGTAAAGCTGATGGCTCAATAGAAAGATATAAAGCTCGCCTTGTGGCGAAGGGGTATAATCAACAGGAAGGAATTGATTATGAGGAAACATTTTCCCCTGTTGTGAGATTTACCTCAATTCGCATTATTCTGGCAATAGTGGCTAGTATGGATCTTGAATTACATCAAATGGATGTAAAGGCTGCTTTTCTCAATGGAGAATTAGATGAGGAAATATATATGGAACAACCTGTTGGTTTCATTACAAAAGGCCAAGAAGGAAAGGTATGTCGACTTTTGAAATCGATATATGGCCTTAAGTAGTCGTCAAGACAATGGTATATACGATTTCATAATGTTATGATGGCATATGATTTTACAATTCATTGTGTATATATCAAAAGATCCAAAGATCAGTTTGTGATCATATCATTATATGTAGATGATATACTAATTGCCGAAAGCAATATGGAGTTAGTAAATACCATAAAGAGTTGGTTATCTTCAAATTTTGAGATGAAAGATATGGGTGAGGCTGCATACATACTTGGAATTAAGTTTTCAAGAGATCGTTCGAAGAGATCATTATCTCTTTCGCAAGAAACATATATAAGTGAAGTTCTTGAACGATTTCGTATGCAAGATTGTAAACCCATAGACACTCCTATTGCAAAAGGTGAAGGATTGAGCCATAGACTGTGTCCAAGGACTCCACAAGAGAAGGAACAAATGAAGCATGTTCCTTATGCTAGTGCTGTTGGGAGCTTGATGTACGCTATGTTGTGTACAAGACCCGACATATGCTTTGCAGTTGGAATGGTGAGAAGATACCAATCCAATCCAGGTCAAGCACATTGGAAAGCCGTTAAGAGAATACTAAGGTATCTAAAGGGAACCGCTGATTATATACTTGGATTATCAAGGAAAGGATCTGCGACTTGAAGGCTATTCGAGATCCGACGGGGAGGAGATTTAGATGAAAGAAAATCTACCTCTGGATTTGTTTTCTTCGAACAATGGCGCCATATTATGGAGCAAGAAGAAGCAAACATGTATAGCCTTGTCCACGATGGAAGCTGAGTTCGTGGCATTATCAGAACTGTACAAGAAGGAGTTTGGCTTAAGAGATTTTTGGATCATTTAGGTGTTATTGAGAAAGCTGCAAATCCATTATTGGTTAACCGTGATAGCCAAGCAGCTATAGCGTACACCAAAGATCCAAAGTATCATGGCAAGACCAAACATATAGATACCAAGTATAACTTTGTAAAAGATATGGTTGCACGAAAGGATGTGAACTTACAGTACATATCTACGCATAAGATGGTAGCAGATCCTATGACAAAGCCAATACCTAGAGATGTGTTTTGTGGCCATGTGAAATCTCTAGGATTGCGTAGAGTCTGATGTACTGGATATTGTATTTTTCCCTGAGTTGTTCACATATATGAAATTGTGTTTTTTCATCATTAATGCCTATGAATCTTTGTTTGATCTTTATGCATCTTAATGCTCAGTGCATTATATTGAGTTGAGAAAGTATGTCGGACAGATAAGAGATTAGCCCACTCACACGGGTAATCGCCTCTATTTACTTGTGTGATAAATAGAGATGAGACGATTTTAAGCTTATTATCTAGGTGATAATCGAGAGCTCAAGCTTAAAATATATATGTCGCCCTAACTAAGTGTTAAGATGAGGATATGATAAGTACAATGTCCGAAAGTAAAATACCCCACATATTTTACTTTATCCGTCTAAAATGCCGATGTGAGTTCGATGAATTATGTGAATGAGTAGATACGTGAACTCAAGTTAGACATTAAGTATGTCTGAACTATCATCTGTACGGTATTGATTGTGTAGACATACGCTCCATGGGAAATGAGTTAATACCATAATACGTATTTCATACTACGTATGCATGAGACGACCAATAAGAGTGGCAAAAGTTTGATCTCAACTTTTATGCTGTGTGAGACTCTTGAGGGAAATGAATTCCTCAATTTAAAGTCCCCTCAGGACTCTTACTTATTCTCAAGATTTCTATTTAGTGTTTGCTATCTTAGGATGTTGCCAATGGTCATGAGTTGATTCGATCTAATGGGGCATTTCTAGAAAAGCAAGTTGGACTGAAATTGAGAGTTTGAAGGAAAGAGGAAGATCGATTTTGGAGAATCACATTGTTTTTGTATTCACTGGTCGACCAATTATGACTGTCTTTGGGATAATCATAATTGTGAATGCAATATATATCATTGTTAAAAAGAGATCAAGAGAGATATAAATGTGATTGATCGATCTAGGGAACTGCATACTAAATCTACTTAGAGTTTGACGCCCATTATGAGCTGCTATATATTCCTAACAGATGTATGGCAACGAGCTCTCAAAGTATCTTGGTCGCACGGACTATTCACCGTATGAATGTTGCAATGAGAAAAAGGGATCTGCGTTCGGCCCATCGTGTCGAGTGGGAGATGTATTTAATGGATTCTTCTTTGATGAGCTAGAGTAAAGCTTGTCCGCCCATGTTGGTTTTGGACCACCATGTGCGAGTGGGAGATGATGGATTTTTCTTTTTGTTGGGCCTATTTTGGCCTAATGGGCCTAGAGGCCCGGCCCATGGGTTTAGGGCCCATGGAAGAGAGAGGTATAAAAAGAAAAAAAGAAAAGTGAAAAGGTGGGTTTTTATCTTTTAACAGTTTTTTGTTTTTTCCTTTGGGACGTACGACGCTCTCTCCTCCCTCTTGAAGAACAGTAACGTCTTTCCCTCTTCGAATTGCAACGTCGGGTGTTTTAGTCTGTGGGAATAAGGTGCGTTCGTCCCTGTGATGCACTTTTGATCGGTGATTCGTGATTGGGTGTTGAAATCTTCTTCCACTGTGTTTCTCCTCTTTTTGGGATCGTTTTTGTGTCGAAACGATCATTTTGGGAATCCTGTTTCCCGAATCCAAACCCTTCAAATCTCATTGACGCATGCGGAAGCAGTTTTCTTTTCCTGAAATGGTGGATTTTTAGCAGGTCCACTATAAGTGTGAAGAATTTATTACGCATGCAATGTTAGGTGGATGGCGTTGTATGTAAAGATAGTTCTTGTGTAACCCAATATATCGACACGTCAACTGTGTTAATGGCGAATATGCGATATGCTTTTCACATTCACAATGGACGCAATGATAATTTTTAATTTATTGGTATTCTTCGAACACGGTCCAGCCTTAAGGAATCTCTTAAGACCCCCACCTTCGATTGGACCTGCACCAATCAAACACAAGTTGCAGCGCCCGCTCTGTAGCTTGGATTGGCCGTCCGATGCTTGAGGCGGCGTGCGGAAGAGCAGCGGTACACAACGATAAGCTTATACTTAGGTGAGAAGCAAAAAATGACCAAAGAGAAACTTGTCTTGAAATTTATTATTTAATACGGACTCAATTGGGTTGATCTGGGAAGATTGTGATTAGGTTTGAGCCATCTAGACCACGACATCTGAATTCAAGGTCACAAAATGTCTTGTATTCTCACCAATTTCATCCTCGATCCTTTTTGCCCCCTCCTTTATAAAATTGTTCTTCCAACTGATCATGCACAAAAATATTCTTTCCTTTCTACTTTCTTCACCGTTGTTTGGTTTCGGGCTCATATATTCACTGAGGAAAATTTCAAATAAGAATTTGAAATATCCTCATTTTTTCAAATAAAGGTTTAAAATGGTCATGTCAGCCTCAAATAATGACCTAACATTGCCAATTACCGGTTGACTTAAGTATTTCCAACAACTCAAGGGTATTTTCATCCAAAATCAATTCTAATTTTAAATTATTTTTCTCTTTTTTCTTTCTTTTCAATGAGGGCTTGGTGACCCTCGTTGGCCACTGGGAAGGGCTTGCAAGCCCTTGTCGGCTAAGGGTGAGGCGACCCTTGTCTAGATTTGGTGAGGGCGCCCCTTGCATGTGGCTTTCAAGGGCGGCCTTGCCCAGGGCGAGGGTTGCCTAGTCAAGGCGAGGTCATCCCTTGCTGACTATTAGCAAGGTGACACTTGCTTGACCCTCTCCAAGCATCGCCGATGGCCACTGGCAAAGAAAAAGAAAAAAAATTAAAAAATGAAAGGAAAAAAGAAAGAAAAAAGAAAAAAAAAATTCAAAAGAGGTTAAGGAAGATTGGTCAGAAATGTAAGCAATTATTGAAACTGATATAACCACTTCATCCATTTATTTAAAATAAAATCTACTTCAAACTCTTATCTGAAAAAATAAGGATATTTTAGGAATCTATGTCGAATTATTCCTATCCACTATCATGTTCTAATGCTATATCTTTTTAGTGCTTGTAAAGCCCTTCTTACATTAGTTTATGGACATTGGACGATGACATCATTGATCTTAGAGTAACCATCGTTTATCGACCGAAACTTCAAATGTTAAATCCATGAAGACAAAACGAGTGTTTTCCAGGAAGGAGATGGGGTGTCTTAATTAATAGTGGCCCCAAATAAAGGGTGTGCTCCTACATGCACGATTTGTCGTGGGTTTGCTTTTGTGGCTAGCTTTCTTCCGTTTCGTGTTTTCAAAGTCTCGAGATGGGGATGGCACGATAAAGAAAGTCCGACCGTTTTCCCGAAAAGCAATGGACTAGAAATTGCGTCGGCACTATGGACAGAGAAAGAGAGAGAGAGAGAGAGAGAGAGAGAGAGAAGAAGAAAAGGAAAAGCAAAAAGAAAAAAAAATACAGAAGTCGAAAAATGAACTCTCTATGATTGGTTGGTTTTCTAGGCACCTTCCTAGACTTTTGCCTGGTAGATGCAACTTTATTTAGAACGGCATTATTAATTGGGCATCCATGGGGTGGTGTCGGCTGGCTACTCTGAACACTGCCCCGGTTGCCCCGGCGAAAGACCACCCCCATGATTTCAAGAGGACCGGTCAGAATTCACTTAAAGATTACCTTATTAGACTAGTAAAGAGGGCCGCTTGAAAGACTTAGATTGATCTTTAAAGACGATATGATTGTCACTTGTCAAGTTATTTTATTCACTTATCATAACCAGTCAAATTTTATCTCGACAGGCCACAAAAAGAGTAATTTATATATACCAATTCATATACACAAATTCAAGATTACCTAGATCACTCAGTTTATCTACTTAAGTACATTTCGAATTCTAATTCTCTCTCTCCTCATACATGCATAGTCATAAATACATATATTGCCTGAAGTATCGGAGGGCCAATCCGGGTGCACAAGCCTACGGCCTTGACCCATTTTTTGTGGTGTCGGTCAATTTCCCGGTGAAAGCTCCGTTCAACTTTGCTATTCCCTTCTTCTTTTTTTCAAAAGTATTGATAGGTTGGTCCCAAAAAATGAATAACCCCCAACAACTCCCCGCACCTTCTCTCCTCGTGCACGACCATTTTGGCTACGAGCGCGTACCACCTCCACCTTATAAGGTATAAGTTATACCTCGTTTCTCGTGGTATGCCTACGCGCAATAATTGCAGAAGGAATAAAACGTGAATGGAGTTGGTCAAGTTTCTAACCTTTAAAAAAGAAAGGTACGAAGAATATGCACTCCTTTATTTATTTGTTCTTTTGCCTTTCCTTTGGACTGATCAAATGGATTCTTTTTCCCGCGTACTTAGCTTAGCTATTGCTGATTAAGCCAATGACGTCAAATTAGTAGGATCATATGCTTTTGAGACATACATCGCACCATTCGGGATATGTTTGATCGGTTCTAGATTATGTTCGGACAATATCACCTCGAAAGTAATTCATATGCTATCTCGTGGAGTAAAGTTCCTGGATTCGGGCCATTGCTTATGCGGTGGATTAAGTTGATGACGTTGTCGAATTTACGGGGATCATTTATTTCCGAGATGTACGTGCTTGATTGTATTATTCGTGATGACTCTGATCGATACTAGATTATGTTCGGGCAACATTTACTTTGAAAAAATTTTTGTACGCTACCACATGAAGTAAAGATTATTAACAAGCTACCATCTTTATAGTTGAATTAATTATTTTAATCACCCATCTTCTGATTAACCCAGAATGGTTAACGCGGGTTGTGGAACGCTTCTTCTCTCAACCAATGGTTTGTGCAAAATAATCCCCCAACTTCATTTGTTTGTGACAAAATGAATGATTTAAAAAAATGATCACTTGTATTACCTATCAAAATAAGTAAAGAAAAATTTTATCATTATTCACAAAAATATTTAAATATAAATTATTATTGATATTAAAATATATTTTGAATTGATTAATTATATTCGATAATATCAAAGTTCATTTTTTAGAAAGTATCCTCTAAAGTATTCATTTTTCATAAAATAAACAGGTTATAAAGTTAACAAATCATTCATTTTTCAGGCAGACGTCTACGTGACATTCATCCAATCGACTTTAGTGGCACGACATAGGTCATGATAGATATTATGTACTGTGGTGTGAACAGGCTTAATTGATGGATTCAAGTCATGAGTCCTCACAGAATCGATTTGTCACATCCATATCACTTACAACATGGCAGGGGGAGCACCTGCCCGACGATATACAGAGATCAATGTGAGGAGAAGGGAGAGAAAGCTAGGCGGGCTTGAAGAAGCTCACTTGAATGCCAGTGTCAATGACCACGTAAACCCCAGCAGCGATCAAGATCACGGACATAACGATCCCGGAAACCCCCAAGCCCCAGTTCAGGTACCACATGAAGCTCTGCTTCTTGGGCTTCTTGATCTTCAGCCACATGAAGCACGGGTAGGCGAAGGTTATGGGCACCGCGACGCCCCCGATCAGTCCCGAGAAGCTGCCCAGGAACGGGATTGCCACCGCCACGAAGAAGCACCCGTACGTGAACATGACCCGGAAAAGGGCACGCAGCCACCACGGGCACGGCCTGTTCATCCGCCCGGTGTACTTGGACTCCATGTCATCGAACATGGGCATCGCGTAGATCTGGAAGGAGCTGACGGCGTTCACGATGACGAACAGGCTCGTCAGGGCCAGGACCGCCTGCGACGTGTCGCGCCCGTGGAACTGGTAGATCGCCGTCAGCATGCCGCCACCAGACGGTATCTGATACATGAATCACCATCAGGACCAGCTGAACAATAGCACGACCTAGGTTCATGCATAAATAACTACTGCGCCAGAAAATCCTATCCAAAACAACCCTAAAATACGAGCAAAACTGCGAAAGATAAAATTTATGAGAAGTAATATACGGTTACTCTATGAATTGAGTACCTTGTGGCCATAAGCCCAGTAACCTCCAATGGCGAGAGGGAAGAGGCACAGCGCGACGATGAGGTAGGCCACCTTCACTCCCCTCCACATCGGCACGTGCGACGGCTTCTTTTCATCCGACGGCATCGTTCCCTGCAACAACCATACGTGCCGACGGTTCGAACATGATTTTCCTTAGGAAACATTTCTTTAAACCTAATGTCACGCCGCATGTTTCTATGCTGAGGTTCAGAATTTCCAGTGACACGGTACCAAATTTTCTCGTGCGGACCGTCGCAATTTCGGGTGCTAGGGCCTTAGTTCAAAGTCTCTTCGTGACTCCCCCTCTCTTCATCTTTAGTCTAGACTCTCTAATCGGCTCGAATCAATTGAATTTTATGCAATTTAAGTACCAAAAGAAATATATATATATATATATATACAAGCTTATCTAAGTATCTACCTTTTTCCACACGCCTAATTTTCCTCTCTAGTCATCCTCGTGAAAAACGGTCGACCCGACTGCCACTTAGACTGCTTCCGAACCTATTATCTCCATGGTCATGCAAGTAAATCAACGATTTGGAAGGAGAGAACGAGGAAAACGTGGCAGAGGATCAAATTCCTTCCAGAAAAGCCAAAAGTGTAGTAATATTTACCGATAATCAGTGGATGCTAATAGCAAAAATACTAACAATCCTTATCAAGTTGACAAAGTGGCTTTGGCACGTTATTCACAACAATCGAATTTTCATTGTGACATAATCAATGGCTATAAACTTATATATATATGTGTGTGTCTTGTTTTGTTTTTAATCCAAAGAAAGATGATTTATATTAATAAAATAAAGATCAAAGAAAGATCCAACCTAACTAGCATCGACACGTGATGCGAATACACGACACGATACGTTCACACATTATTTTTAAAAATAAAGAAATTCGACACGCGTTTACGTTATATATTAAATAAATATTTTTTTAATTACTTTGATTTGAAAATAACTAATAAAAAAGAGCTTACAATGAATTTACACTAATAATATTAATAAATCTATTTATGAGAAATTAAGAAAGACATATTCATAGTTAATGCATACCCATATTTGACAATATATTTTTAATTTTAATAAAAATTATCGATGAAACTAATGACTAACAAAATATTAGAATCAATTTATTTATATAAATTTATAATTTTCTATAATGATCAAAATTTATTATTATTTGATATTTAATATTTTAATTTTTTGAAATCACTTTTTAGCCCTACTTATTTATTTTTATGACAAAAAGCGGTGCAGCCCAATTTCCTCCCTCGTGCCCCCCTTGCTGCCCCCACACGGCCCCCCTCCCCCAAAAACCGCCATCCACCCATAATTTCCCTCCCCCTCTGCCCCCGATTTCTTTCCCTTGTTTCTTCCCCCATTGACCTGTCAAGGTTGTCATTTCCCTTGAAAATTGAAGTCATCCACCACACCCACCCCCTCACATCAATCCCCATTTTAGTTTTTTTTTTTAATCTACTCTTCTTATTGCTTAAACCCTCTTCCACGGCCTCCTCTTCCTCCTCGAGCGATTATCTTCGTCTTGATCTCGGCTCTCTCTCAATCGTCTCATTGCAATTGCTTGCCGCCTCGCCTCCGACCCTCCCTCCTTCGGAGCCGCAGCCTTACTTCTGGTCCTCCATCGCGACATCGCAGTCGTGACCCTCCTCGCAATCACGGCCTCGCCTCCGCTCCCTCATCTTTGCCTCCACCTTCCGTTGCCTTCTTCAATAATTTTCTCTCCCTTCTCACTTATAGACCCACCCCATAAATCACCATTCTCTCGCAATTTTGAACATGCATGTCGGAGCGTGTCGGAAAGAGTTAACCATATATTGGATTTTTTGACACGTGTTGATCGAGTGTTCAAGATAGTTGGACACGTGTCGAAATATTTGACACAACATGGAAGCTTCTAAAATGTGTTCGTGATCCAACTTCTCCTTAGAGAGAGGGAACGGATAATTTTTTAAAATATATATTTAAGGATACTATCGAAAAAAGAACAAACTCAAAAATAGTGTGATGGAATATTCGATTTTTGTATACCTTAAGACTCGGTTTTTCTTTTATCATACTTATTTCTTTTCTTTTTCACGAAAATTAAATCATTAAAAAAAAGTACTGAACTCCTTATTTTCTATCTTACTTCTATTGTTTATTTGGGTTTGTAACCAATGGAAAAGTAAGAGCAATCAAATGATATGATTGTACAAGAAGACGGTAATTTATAGAAAAAACAAGAATAGCCTTAGCGCTAATCACGTAAGTGCAAAAGTATACTTACTAGCTATCTTTGAAATACACCTCTAACTAGATTTTCTTGAATTACGCATAGAACTATTCCTCTAAAGTATGCAAAAATGATACATGCAATGATTTCTTATGTACCTGAATTTCAAGGGTGAGATTATGGCCGCGGAAGGCGAAAGCAATGATCCCGAAGGCATTCAGGACGCTGAAGATATAGGCCATGTTCGCTTCCTCCTTGATTGGATCGTACGACACTCCCTCGAGCCTCCCGTTGGTCACCGACACCAGCCACATGATGGTGCAGAAGCAGATGGCGGTGATGGAGCCGATCAGGGAGACGCCGGCGATGGAGTTCAAGTTCGGGAGCTGGGCTAGTATGACCGCGGCGCAGGTGAACACTAGGTACCACTCCACGCTCGTCAGCGGCTTCGCCGTGCACCCCTCCCCGCAGAGGATCTGGAAGAAGAGCTTGGAGGTCGAGCCGCCGACGATGATGAGCGCGACGCACGTGCCGCCCGACAGGTACATGATTGGGAACGCCGCGAAGATATTCCCCATTTTGTCACCTGTCGATTTGAGGAGTACAAAATGTTATATCAGACTCGTTCTACCGCCAATAGACATAGCAGACAAAATCAATCTCACGTTCGCCACATAAAGATGTGTAAATGAGCTTTAATATCTTTGGACGGTGTCCTAAAAATTATGGACAATAATTACTCTTTATCAACTGATGACATTGAACGGAATAAAAAGATAATGGTTTGTTTTAAATTTTGGTGTATTTTGTCAAAGCTTCTGTTTCAAGAAGAAAAATTATAGCAAAAGAGGGTAAAAAGAAACATATTTTCCCATGTAATAGAGAGGCCTATTTTACCAAAAGTGGCGCTGAAGAGATGGAGGTATCTGCTGTAGCGCATGCCGGTCTCGGCGGACTCGTGAAGCTTCACCAGCACCCACAGCGTGTAGAGCTGCCATATGAATGCTATCGTCAAGCTTATGATCCCCCACGTCCTGCAACCATTAACATCAAGGCTCAAGATTAACATCGCACCATGGGCTTTTGTCCTCTCAAACGAGAGATTTCTTCTTCGGGATCTCGCGATCAGGTGATGTCCTGGGCCGGCTTTTGTACATGCTACGTCGACTCTGGTTGCGCTCCAGGGCATGTCACCCAGGGCAAGATCTTGGAAGTCGGTATGTACGTCCATTTTCAGTTCAGGACAACTTCTTGGGGATTAAGGTCGTCGCTTGTGGTGAGAGTTCAGTTGATGATCGTTATCCTTAAAAACGGGGAAAGCAATAGAACAATTGCGAAAAATGCGAAAAGTCTCTTACCAGCCAAGAATGGTGAAGGAGACAGGGAGCACGAGGGCCTGAATGCCGATCCCGGAGCAGAGTGTGTGGAACGCCGCGTAATAAGCGTTCCCATTCCTCGACTCCGTGATCGGAAGCCAAGCGTCCTGAGGGTCGAGCTTCGTCATCTGTATCGCCTTCCTTATCGGGCTACCCAAGGGCGTGAAGAAGCTCCGGTTCCTATTGTGTCCTCCTCCTCCTCCTCCTCTAGGGTTGCTCCCTTGGTTGTTGTTGTTATTATTATCTGACGTGGGCTCGAGCGTGATGAGCAGCGGCTTCCGCGACAGCGACGGCGAGTTGTACTCCATCTGCACTGGGGGAGCGGAAATGGGCGGCGCCGGCGCAACAGAATCGTCCCCTACTACCGCCTCCATTTTTCGCTCTCTTTCGCGCTTATTGTCTGCCCCACTTCGCACGGTGTCGCTCCGAGTCTTGAGGGTCGATTTTATAGTCTTCTCGCGCATGACAAGGTGAGAGATAGTGGCGTATTGGGCGGTGGTGACGACCTTGGGTTTCAGGAGGCATCATTTGTTGACCGGCGCTTATGGAATCGGATTGACTTCTTTGTGCTTTTAGCTTTGAACTTTCCTCCTCCTGCCCTTTATAACAAGTCTTTAAATGCTTTGACAGAGGATTTATCTGGAAACAGGAAAACGATATCATTAATCGTGGATTTATATAATTATCTGCAATAACATGGAGGGACATTTTAGTCACTTGCAACGAAGTAAATCGATCACAATATCATATCTTTTACATGTGTTCCGAGATTTACGATAATCGTGTAAGAAAAATTCCCCCCTATTAGCAAACCTGATAAACAACCCGTCAAATATTCCAACGCGCTTTACTACTAACGCAACGAAGAAAGCTAACTTTACTACTAACGCAACGAAGAAAGCTAACTATTGTGTATAAAATACAAGTATCTTTCTAGATGGAGCAGTATTACTTAATTTCACTACTTCTCGAAGTTTGATTAAAATAGCATATAAATTTTCTAGTCAGTCGTGATGAATCAAAGAGCCTCAGGTTGACAATCATCGGAACAGCGCGATTGTCGGGAAGGCTGCTGCAATTATTGATGCAAGTTTTCTTCTGTTTTATGCTATTTTAAGTTGCTTTTCTTGCTGTTGGCTGAACAAAGAAAAACTCGTACATTCTTCCCGTTTAACGGTTATCGATCTGAAAGTCTTAAAATCTTTGGCATCTTTCTTAAAAAATCTAGGGTTTCTGTTGAGTTTATGTTTATGTTGAGCAGCTTCAGGGTCTGAACTGATCATTAAAGTCAACAACGTTATCCGTGAGAGCATTTGCGGGCGGCCCGATTATTGGTAATCAGAAATATCAGCCTCAACAACCAGAAGCTATACGAACAACCAATAGGGAGATCTTCTATCAAGGGATTGGCGAAAAGTCATCTTTTAACAGCCAGATTCACGAGCATCATTAGCTTTTATGTGAATGAACATGAGGCTGATGAAAAGCAAGAGCCAATACGATCGTATCGAAGCGACCCTCTTTGCTATCTTTTCGGAGATTCGTTCGCCCTTTAGTGTGGGTCTTCTGGCTTGTCTCCTTTGTCGTTCACTACATCTTGACCGTCACAAGCTAAGTCAATCTTTTTTTGCAAACATCACATCGCAACTTATCGGGTTTGTTACTTTTTTGCTCTTTACTAAATTTATCTAGTTCCGGTTCGATCTCGAGACTTGTCCTTGAATGCTCTGTCCCATGCCAGCAGGCCGCTTGCCTCTTGACGCAATTCAACGGCTTTTGATTTTCACGTTTTATGATCACAATTGGATTACACTCACATGCGCATCCTTCTCAAAAGTAAAACCGACCATCGTGTTTGATTCGGGATTTTGCAGGTTTTCACTCATGAATCTCATCATTTCAGATATTTTTCGATCTTTTCAAGCAACTTTTCCATGTTGCAACTACTGTGTTTGTTTTATGCACTGAATGACAGAGTGATTATCGAGTCTTGGTTCTATTTTATTCAGTAACTCCGAGATTATTCTTAAAGATGTTTCCTCATGGTAAGTTCTAGAAAGTCTCTCGTTGATCAGTTGACTTCTGCGGCTCCCTTGGTCATTTAAAGGCATAATAAACTAGATGTACAATGACTAGAAAATCACAGCAAGGTGCTGGAACTTCCGACGTGTGAACGTCATCAAAAGAATTGATCTGGTGGGTTTACTCACCAAATTTCATCTACTAGATCAAGGGTGATGCCATTTGCAGAAAGACTAGATACATATGAAATGTCGTTATGTATGCTTTACCTATAATATAAGTTTCGCAGTTAGAAAGCTGCTAAGCCCATCGAAAGTCTTTCCCACTGAATTCGAAGTTGGTTTCTGGAAAAAAGAGCTATTGAATCAGTAAGTTGGAGATTGCTTCTATTTGATCAACCACAAAAAATGTAATGAAAATCCTCCGAATCGGCTTGGGACCGGGAGTCACATGTTCCTCAGCTCCTAACCCTTTTTCATCCGTCATTCACAGGCTTCACGTTGCATACATGCCGTGGTCAACCGACCACTTCGATTTCGACCCGATGCTTTTGTTCTTTCTTTTATTTTTCTACTTATCCATCGATGTGGACGGCTAGGATTGGACGCTTGAGCATAGAGGAAAGGAGGTGGAGGGTCCAGTCTGATTGTAAAAAACTCCATGCTTCTCGAAAGGCTTTGAAAAAACCTGCGATTCCCGGCTTATTGGACGGAGGAAAAAGCAGGCAACTTCCTGATCGATGACATCAATGCCATGCAGAGAGAGAAAGTCGCAGGACAGACCGAGAAGTCAACACAGTTTTGGTTTAAATCGGAAATGTGGTTGCGCGTTTTGTCAAACGACATCACATTCCACTTCTACGCGTTCTCACGTCTTCTAGAATGGGGATGACTTGAGGGTCATCCCTTCTCTTAGATTAGATAGAGCACTAGTTTTGAACTTGAAATTGCTCCTTTTTTTCGTTTGGAGAGTAACTCTGGGGTCATGTCATGGCAAACGCAGACTTTTTAGAAAACGGGGCATGAAGAAAATTTCATTTTTTTTTTTTTTGGGAGGGGGACTCGCAAATCGAGAATCATGAAGAATTCGTACCCAAATGAAATTCTGGCCATCTGTCAGAGAAGAAAAGAAGAAAGAATGCATCTTATAAGCTTTCCATCCGTCTCTTGAGGGAACGTTATCACATGCATGTGGTTGGGGTTCCATGTATAATTATTAATTGAGTTAAAGGTCTGGATACTTCAGCAATGGTCTTTTTTCAATTCTCATAAAGAAATTGGAATGTGGAGCATTTGATAAAATACAAGACCATATTCACAATTTCTAGCAAAAAAAGCAAGACCATATTCATAAAGATTAGTAATAAAATCACTCCAACAAATCCTATAAGGCTGTCTTTGAGAGTCTCAATTTGAATTTGGATAGGATAATAAATTATCTATTCAATATTTTGTGATGTTTTATTACATCAATCATATGTTAACTTTCTAATTATCTAAAGAAAGAATTCCATCTATTACACATTTTCCTATCTGGTGCACTAGAAGGCTTAAAATTTGTCACAAAATTGCAATTGAGTTCTAAAACTTTCAAAAAGTTCTATAAAGTCCAAAATCAATTCAACTTATTAAATTTAGGAAACTTAGTATTGACGTTGATCTATTTTATCGTGAAAGTATAATTAAGTTTTAAAGTTTTCAAAAAGTGTAATAAATAGATTGATTTCATTGAACTAATTTAATAAATTTTAGGACTTGATTGCATTTTTAAAGAGTTTTAGGACTCAATTACATTTTTCGATAAGTTTTGGAACTTAATTATACTTTTTGAAAATTCTGAAACTCAATTGCACTGTTGTGATAAATTTTATGACTTATGTACTTATCCAAAAAATTTAAAAAATCACAATTTGAAAGTGTCACGTGAATATACTTTCTCATCTTTCCAATTGGAAAAGAAGAGAATCAACTCATGACTTTATGGAGACCACCTCAACAAAGTATAATTCATACATCTTAATTAAAAAAGGGAAAGTTTATTAGAAGCCTTAAAACTTATCTAGAAAGTATAATCGAGTTCTAAAAATGTTAAATAATATAATAAAATGTTAAAATTTGTCAAATTAATGCAATGAAATTCCTCCATCCACTTAATTTTATTTGGCTAACGAAGAAGGCTGTAAAAACATAAGCTCCTCAAGAGGTAAGGTAGCCTTTTTAGATTCAATTCCTCTTCATAGAAAGAATGTTTTCTCTTAATATATTGGGAATATGATACATTGGGTTAGGAAAAGAGTAGGAATATAGGAATAAGATGAAAATTTTAAAACATTCAAAATTCATTCAAGAGGCTAAATCACTGAGAAAATTGCTCAAAAAATCCTAAGCTTAATGTACTTTTGTCAATTCAATTATAATTTTTTTAATTTTGTTGATTGAGTCCTAAACTATTTCACTTTTTGCCATTTGAGTCCATTTGACCAATTTTAATCTTAATTTGTTGACATTGATGCTAGCTGTTCTAAATGACATGATCTAACGTGGATAATTTTTAATAATATTTCAATTTTTTATTAATTTTTTTCCTTCGTTTTCTTTTTTTTTTTTTTTTTTTTTTTTGCAATTGAGGTCGATGGTCATCAAGCCCTTGTTGTAATTTTGTTGGCTAAGCAACCCTCGCCTAGCCTTGTCCACACTTAGGTGGGGCCAGTCTCATTAGTTAAGGGCATATGTGGCCTCCCTCACTGTCGTGATGGTTTTTTGGGGGAGGCCAACTTCACCATGGCCTTGCCTATTATCGCGGTTGCGATGGCCTCGCCCAGATTTGGGTAAGGGCCCGACAATCCTCACTAGCCGCAGTAGAGAGAGAGAGAGAGAGAGAGAGAGAGAGAGAGAGAGAGAGAGAGAGAGAGAGAGAGAGAGAGAGAGAGAGAGAGAGAGAGAGAGAGAGAGAGAGAGAGAGAGAGAGAGAGAGAGAGAGAGAGAGAGAGAGAGAGAGAGAGAGAGAGAGGAAAAAAAGAAAAAAGAAAAAGGAAAACTACGATAAAAATAAAAAATCAAAGAAATATTGAAATGTTATTAAAAATTGTTTACATTAGGGCTGGTTGTGCCATATAAGATGCTTAGCGTCCATGTTGATGAATTCCAGCCAAATTGGTCTAATGGATTCAATTGGCAAAATGTTGAAAGGTTTATCATTGAATCAGCAAAAATGCAATAAGTTTAAAACTTTTGGACAATTTCCCCCGAATCACCTATTGACTATTTACAATCCATTCATCTTATATTATATGGAATTATATGGTTCAAAATACTAACTAATGATCTTGACGTCTTCATAAAAGCCCTCCTACCCTATTGGCAAACACTATTCATTGGATGCAAATTTACATACTTTTCCAATTTCAAATCACCTATATAGAATCATAAGGGCCATCGGATAGGTGGGTTGGGTCGAGTTTGGCTTGCATAAAAAATGGTTTAACTCATATTAGCCCATTTAACTCATTTTGACTTATTTTTATGTAATGTAAATTTAATGACTCATACCCGACTCAATCCGTACCTAACCTGACCCATGTCATCAAAACATATTAATATTTTAGGAAAATCATTTTTCAAGAAAATAACCATGTTTTTCGTTACATAGTGAAAACCTGAAAATAAACTAGAAGATATTTTCTGCGATTGGTTACTCATGCACCCCTATCAACACAATTTTATTATCGTATTTTTTAATTAATTTTTTTATTTCCTTTTTCTTTTTCTTCCTTATTGGCTTGTTGTTGTTCACAGGCGACCTTGAGCCTCGCCTTAAGCTGATGAGCTCGGGCCTCGTCAGATCCGATGACCTAGATGAGGCTTGAGCCTTGCTAGAGGCCGCCAAATGTTGGCGAGGCTCTAGTGACCTCAAGTGAGGCTCGAGTGTTGCCTAGTCACTGGACTGGGTGAAGCTCAAGCTAGCCTAATGGCGTTGCCTGATCAGGCGAGGTTGAGCCTTGTCATCGGCTGATGAGGCTCGACTTCATTGGAATTTGGCGAGCTGGAGCCTTGCCTATTCTTGGGATTTCACGAATTTCTGTTTGGAGGTGATCGAATCTTGGCTTGTGGTCTACTGGAGATAGCAATTACACTCATTAAGCTATCTCATGGTATAGGTTTGGCTTTAATTTAAATGCAATTTGTTTGTGAAATTGAGATGATTGCATGAGCACCCATTCTGGAATTTAATATTTGTACACATCTTGGGAGTATGGCATAGTATCTTCCTAATGAAAAGAGTGCTGAATGGGGTGTGGTTTACGGCATGTGATTCTCATGTCATTGCATGTGTGTGATATGCTTGTGGTGCTTGAGAAAGTTTGCTACTCTGTGATGTTCAAGGATTGCAAAACTTGGATGCGTGAACCCCTCAAGGCCAGCAAACTTTGGATGCCCAACGATGGCCATGATTGTATGTCAAAGGAGAATGCCTTGGCTAGCAAACCAAGATACCTCAAGTTGTAGTAGGGATTCTTGCGATTAGAGAGAATCGTGGAAGTCTTGGCTAGCAAACCAAGAACCTGAAGATGGTTAGGATTGGATGCCAGAGGAGAATGCCTTGGCTAGCAAACCAAGATGCCTCAGGTGGTAGTATGGGAATGCTTGCGACTAGCAAACCGCAGAAGTTTGGACAACAAATAGGAAGTGACCGGCATGGGCTGGCTGGCAACCCGATTGAACAGTGAGATGGAGGTGGACCCGAATAATGCGGTTTGATTGAGAAATGAAATGTGTGATGCATCAAATGCACACCGGCTTGTACTTGTCAATGTGGACATTACTATTGAGGTGTGTGATACATTAAATGCATGTTGGCATTATGCACATGACTAGGGATGTTACCTTCAAAGTGTGATGTGTGCTCATGTGCTGGTTGTTATGATGCTAGATGTATCTTAGGAATCAAGTGTTGATTGGATTGATTGGTTTATGAGATAGCTATTTCTCTTGTTAAGCGTTAGCTCACTCCTCTTTTTTTATTTTAGGGATAAGTGCATTAGAAGTCCTAAAACTTATCATGAAAATGCAATTAAGTCCTAAAACTTTCAAAAAGTGCAATTAAGTCCTAAAATTTATTACGAAAGTTCAATAAAGTCCTAAAACTTTCAAAATGTTCAATAAAGTCCTAAAATTTGTCTCGAAAGTGCAATCAAGTCCAAAACTTGTCTCGAAAGTGCAACCAAGTCTTAAAACTTTCTAAAAATGCAATCAATGGAAGGACTTAGATTGAACCATTTTGATAAGTTTTAGGACTTGATTGCACTTTTTGAAAATTTTAGGACTTAATTGCACTTTTATGACAAGTTTTAGGACTTAATTGTACTTTTTGAAAGTTTTAGGACTTAATTGCATTTTCATAACAAATTTTAGGACTTCCAATGCACTTATCCCTTTATTTTATAGATTGATAGTCATGCCTTCTATTCCTACCCCCCATTTCCCGATACAGTGTACCATAACACTTCAGATTCGGGTGTGTTTTTTGTTAGAAACATAGTGGAGCTTTTAGGTGGACATAAGTGTGCTAGGTAATCTTATATCGTACCGTTTCATCACCATCTATATTCTGGTAGATGGGAATCTTGAAGGATCGATTCCATACCCCGATGACCACAATGGTGGTGATGGAGACGATAAAGTGGAGTAGAAGCTAGAGGTGATGTAGCGTGAAAGGGAGAAGCTTTAGGTTTTATACGGCCGTAACTATTTTGGGTGTGGGATTGTGTGATCAGGTGGCATGGACGGATGGACAACCGTGAGAATATCCGCCTAGGAAGTGGCGTTAGGGAGATGAGTACCTTTTTGATTTCTCCCAGTTTATGTCATTTCCTTTGCTACGTAGTCCATCACCTGATGTATATAAGTATGATAAGAAATGAAAGTATAATTCCCCTTTGCCTGTTAGTGTTCTTAGATTTGCGTATGCATAATCCATGTTATGAATGCCCAAATTAAATTAATATCTACCACTTGCACGATAATATAAAAGGGAAAAAATTATCAAAAACCCCAAACTTTGCCCAAAGTAACAAGTTTATCCAAAACTTTTTTTTTGTAACATGAAAAACCCAAAAATTTGTTAAGCGCGACACATTTATTCTAATTTTTTTTTGTGACACAAAAAACACTGAACTTCTATATGTGTGACATATTTATCTCTAAATTTGAGGGCATTTTGATCTTTTTACCTTTTAAAATTTTTTTCTTTTTTTTTTTTTCTTTTTTTCTTCTTCTTCTTCTCCTCTCTTTCCTCCGCCGGCCATGGTGGAGCCGGCGGAGGGAAGTTGGCATTCGGTGAGGGTTGCCCTCGCCTGGGTTGGCTAGGGCCGCCCTCGCCTGACGTAAGCGAGGATGGCTAGCGAGGGCCTCCCTCGCCTGACGCCGATGAGGGTTGTCCTCACCCTGCCCTCGCCAGTGTCTAGCGTCTCGGGTGAGGATGCCTGACGCAGGTGAGGGCGGCCCTCGGCTGGGTCGGGTGAGGGCTTCCCTTGCCAGATCTGGTGAGAGCACCCCTCGCATGACGTCGGCGAGGCGACCCTCGCCCGACATCGACGAGGGCAGCCCTTGCCGGACGCTGGCTTCTCTCTGCCGGCTCCGCCATGACTAGTGGAGGGAAGAAAAAAGAAGAAGAAAAAAAGAAAAAGGAAAAAAAAAAAGGAAAAACAGAATAAATAAGATGAAAATATCATTGATGAGGTAAATGTGTCATAGTTTGCAAAGTTTGGGATTTTTTATATTAAAAAAAATTTGGAGTAAATTTGTCACTTTGGGCAAAGTTTGAGATTTTTTGTAGTCTTTTCCCTAATATAAAAGAGATCAAGATGATTTTTAGAAGTGGCCGATTGGGGTGCTACATCCGGGCCTTGTTATCTAACTCCGCCGATTCTCTCTCGCCGTGATTCGGTTCCTGCCTTCGAGACCGATTTCTAAACCACCTGGGTGCTTACGAGAAAATTAATTTGGATCGGGGGCTCAATCGAGCCAACATCTTGAAAAATCAGATGCGTCAAATTGTGCAAACTGCAAAGGTCTGTAAAAAAAAAAAAAACTGCAAAGGGCTCAATTGACACGGGCCAAAAATCTCGGTCCGAAGTGTAGACAAACTCTTGCGACGGGGCCTGGCCGGGCCGGGCCCATGGTCAACATCATCGCGGGTCGGAGCGGGCCCATCCATCAGGCTCCCAGCGGACCCGAGGAACGTATCTCGACCAAGTCCACAGTCTCTCCGTCTAGCTCCTCGCTGTCGAGCATAGTGGCCGGAGAGCGAGGGGAGAGAGAGAGAGAGAGAGAGAAAGAGAGAGAAGATGGGAGGAGGAGGCGGACATGGAGGGAGCACGACCTACAAGGGGATGTCCCTGCACCACCCGAAGCGGTGGCACACCGTCACCGGCAAGGGGCTGTGCGCCGTCATGTGGTAAATCACGATGCTCATGCTTTCTCGGTCTCCCCCCCCTGCACCTCCCGATTTCTTCGATCGCGTGTGGATGTGTTCGCGTCGACGTGTTCCTCGGCCCGCGGCGATGATTTCCGATGACGCTTTCTGTTGGAGTTAATTTTTCTCGCCGCCGTGAATCTGTGGAGGGAGCTCATTTGATTGCGCGGTTTTTTTCGCTTTCGTTCTCCATGCGCTCTGTGTTTGATGAATTTTTGCGGATTCGTCGATTATGCGGAATGGGGGATCTGGAAGTAGAAACCTTTTGTGGATGTAATAGGGTGTCTTGGCTTTGGTGTCGTTAGGTGACGCCGCATTTGTGCTAGGGTCTCATCTCCGGTTTCGATTGGTGATTGAATTCGGAATCTTTTAGGGTGTAGTTTGGAGTGGGTTGGTCCGGTCGAGTAGTTTGGTTCTGTCTGCTTGATGAAGCCATCTGACGGGGGACTGACTGGGAAAGCGGACGGAATAGTAGACATATCGGTAGATTAGATGAAGCAGGAAAGGTATATTACTACAGAGAAAGAGAATAGTTCTGTGAATGATGATCGGAGGGGAGAAGCACGCCTGACGCGTACCTGATATATCATGACATAAAATGTTGCATAAGGCTTGAGGAGAAATTCTACATTGTAACATCATAGTGGCAATGAGAGATGGCATGCGATAGAAGAAGATCACTGAACTACCAAACTAATTTCATGCATTTCTGGATATTGCATTGTATGTCATGCATATTTGTCATAATCATGCATAAATCAGTCATGATAGGTAAATAGAAGTTAAATTAGACCAAATATTAGTTATATGGAAGTTAATATTTGACAAGAATTTTCATTGCATTCAATGGAGCAAGGATTAATGTCTTTTTTAAAAAATATTATTATAAAGTTATAGCATGAGCCGTGCAGCTCATCTTTTGGCCAAAGGAAAGCGCACATTCTTATTAACAGGACAAAAAGAAAACAAGTCCTGCCAGGGTCCAGTGAACTATAATGGGTGGCTGTCTTGAGTGGATATCACCGAAAAATTTTGCTTTTGGCTTCTACCTTTTGAGTTCATAAGCTGCTTTTGCCATCAAAGTCCAATGAAAAGTACACTCCTAAAAGTCTGCTCTTGCTCTCTGTTACTCAGACCTGGATATAGTGCCTGGAACAGATAAGTAACCTAGAATCTGACTCGTCTATGGATCAAGATGTGGGATTGTGGTCTCAGCATATGGATGTAGATAACTCAAATCCTACTTGGTTGCATACAAATTACATGTTCTCGGACACTCAATTATTGCCCTTCAAATTCTTTTCACACTCTCTGTTCAATAGTTTTGTTATGGTGATTTAGATTGGTAGTAGGTCCGCAATAATGGCAAATTTCAAGTTTGGGATTAAGTGTTCCCTATCTGTGGCCACGACATATCCTTTAGTCATTGGTACATAACCTAGGAGAAAAGTGGAGTGACATGGTCCTTGCTAGTTTATGCCTTTTGAGTTAAAATACATTTAGAATCTTCATTATACTTTTAGCGTGTGAAAATGAGCTATTTTTGACATTTGCAGTTTTTCCACTTGATGTCATAGCTCAACTTAAAAGCATTGATTTAACAATAGTGGAAGGTAAGTCCAAAAGTGTAGATTAAAGTCACAACTGAAGTGAAAAAAGTCACACTAGCCATGGCCACACCGAGCACACTAATTAAATTACGCATCTCTTGGGTCACGTTCCATCCTATAGCGCTATGAAAGTGAGAATCAATATGCCTTAGCTTGAAGCTTTTTCAATCCCATTAGTATACAATATTGTTATGGATCATGCTTCAGAGTTTTGCTCTTTATTCAGTACTTCAAATATTGGACAAAACAATTTGGTTTATGAGTGAAATTTGAAATCTGTTTTTGGCTGATTTTATAAGACAACCTTGAAAGATCATTATGTATGAAATTGGTTAATTTCCATGAAGCAAAATTGTGAACTCCGTTTAAATTGTGCATTGTAGGTTTTGGGTCCTTTACAGAGCTAAGCAAGATGGGCCAGTAGTACTGGTAAGACTGCTTCTCAGTTCCTCTACCGAAATAATCCTTTTCAACCTGTGGGAGATCTTCATCTGAGTTGGTTTTGGGTTCTTGCTATGTGTATAGGGCTGGCGACATCCTTGGGAGGGTCATGAAGATCACTCCCATGGCCATGGACATGATCACGAGGTAAATATCGCTGCTTCCCAATGCATAATTATGTGTGAGTGGAACTTACGAGAATTTCCTATGCTTGGTTTTCTGTCAAATAACAAATAACGTGATAAGCTTTCTACTTCTTCTGAAATAAAAAGTTTTGGAGCTCATGTTAAGGAAAAAACCTTCTGCATATGGCGGTTCTCATGCGGTGTGCATGCGTGTACGTGTATAGAACTGTATTTTAATTTATTAATTTTGGAACCAAAATCTATCCTGAACTGTGTGCTTCCTGAATGGAAAGTGCTGAGGCCATTTTTCTTTTATCTTAAACCTCAATCATTGGCCAAGCAGTAAGGTTTACATTTGGAGTTAAGGGGAGACCTCAAGTTATGCAGATCTACACCTTCTGATATTGGTATTTTAGGCTCTCAAGAGGGATGGTGTATAATTCATTGATCCCTGAGTGGCTGTTAAAATCATTTTTGTTGATACGTATATGCTGAAATTTTGAAGGAATCTGACCTCTGCAACTGTTGTACATATTCTTCCACCAAATGGCTTGTATATGCACATTTGTTTTGTTTAACATAGCCTTTGATTAGAGAGACGAACTATAATTTCTTAATTACTTGCCTTCTGATCCAGTGTACTTTTCAAACCTGGTGGCTGGCATGCCATATCGATTGGAACTCACAATTTGCTCAAAGTGCTTTAGCGTCACTTGCTAGATATTCTTTTTTGCTTTTTAAAAAGAAAAACTGAACTACGCATGATAGCCCAGTGTATATTGGACAATCCTCATGTCAACCTCTATTCAGCAACATGCAATTATGGTTAATTGTTTGATATTTTGCAGGCATCCCATTGAAAAGCTGGAAAGGGATAACACAAAAAGCCAGGGGTTCTGTTGCAGTGTATCTGGATTGTCTGTCTTCCTTTGAGTTCAAATAAAGATCTCTGTGAGATTTATGATCTCACAACAGCAAATCTGTTAGCTTGTAAGGATGTTAAACATTTTCAGCGTGCAAAGCTTATACTTGAGCATTCTATTCAGTTCTTGGCAGCTGCTTGCATAATCTTTTCCTGAAAAGAGTTGGGTTACATCTGGTTTAGGGCAGTCAAATTAGCGTCGTAGTCTCTGCAGCCTCGAAAATTGTTTATGCACCTTAGTTATCCAGGTAATTCTTCAACCTTAAATCAAGTCAAGTGGACCAGTTGCATTTCCCTCATGTATAACATCAGAGCAATCGCTGACATCAGCGTGCAAATTGCAGCTGGAATGGCGTACTGGAACTGTAGTGATCATTGACAATTTAACACGAGTGAGTAAATGTTCCTACTGCAGGAGATATTAGTCCATTCATTCGAAGTGCAGCAGGTGATAACCTGAAAGTATGTTGTGCCTTTGCCTTTTCATTAAAGATGAAAGTGGAAACTATCGACACCTGTAAAGATGGTGGAACATATTTTCTATTGTTTCGCTATTTAGTGAAAAAACCGCACTGTTTCCAATCTTAAAATCAAGAACTTCCACGATGTTAATTTTAGCGAGAGCTACACCCAAGATAAAAGCCAAAAGCCAAAAGCAAGGGCCATAGGGGAAATTTACGTAGGCCAAGTTCCCGAAAGGAATTCTCGACTTTTCCAGGGTGGATTATACTTACAAATCAAGTCACAGATCTTGAATGCGCGACTTGGGTGTCACAAGGTTATATCGTAAGCCTAAGCTACAGACTCAGGCTCTTCTTACATGTTGGTCAAGCTCTTAGCATTTGTTGGTCTGACGCAATGGAGTTAAACGGGGATCACAGTCCCAGCTTTCAGAAGAATTTGAGGGTCGTAGAAGGCTTGAGGCTTTTTGTCAGGCAGCTTTTGTTGAAGGATCTTCACTCTAACTGCAACATTTCCTTCCGCTCTTTATCCATAATCAGTGATATATATTATGTCCGTAAGTTTTGAGCATCATTGGATAGGAGCATATCGTTCCCGCATAATATTTTCACATCTACATTCAGTAAGTCGGCATAATTTATTCTTGAACAATACCTGCTAGGTTTTGTATCAGATATATCTAGCTAGTAATTAACTCTCCTCCGGCTTGTTGGCTTCGAGACGGAGGCGTCACTATATGTTCAACAAAATTTCCCTCCTACTATGCATCTAGTGTCATGGAAATTTAGTTTTGTTCTTATATGTTTAATCTTCGACCCCGGTCAACGATTTGTGCCCTGACGTTGACCTTAAGATTTCTCACGGATTATCACCAATTAACAAGGTTGAGTTAGAACGAAAACAAAACTCCAAGTTACAACAAAAACTGGGAGAATAACCAAAGGGTATATCGGACAAAGTGGGACTCGAATCACGAGTTTTCTCGTGGAATTTGCCATGATGATTCCAAGTCTCAGTACGGATCTATATGATAACATTTGGTAAAGAAACTAGACTTTGTTCAACTCATTTTACATAAATATTTTTAGGACACGTGTAGTAGACTACTCGCTTTGCTATGGAAAATTATGTTAGTGCAATTTTAGCCGTAATGCAAGCCTTTTGAGGCACATGAACATGTTGATACTCGTAAGAGATGGTCACCAATTTACTAGAGTGTGGGAATGTGCTATGCTCGTGTGGGACGTTGGATGGTTATATGGAGGGAAAAATGTCTAAAAAGTTTTAAATCTATTATATTTTTGCCAGTTTAGTCCTAAACCTTTTAATTTGTCAATTTAGTGCTAAACTTTTTCATTTCTTACCAATTGAGTTCATTCAGTTAATTTTGGTTGGAAAATATTAACGTGGACACCGGCAATGCGACATAAGATTGCTAATGTTAACGTGAACAAATTTGAATAAAATTTTAATATTTATTTGAATTTTTATTATGTTTTCTATTTTTTTTCCTTTTCTTTTGGCTTTCTTTTTTTCCTTTTCCTAGTAGTTGGCCGGCTAGGCTCGCCCTCCACAAGTGATGCCCTTCTTTTAGTTCGAGCGAGGGCAAGCCCCGAAGAGGGGAGCCCTTCCCTAGGTGGGGCTCAGCGGGGGTCGGCCTCGCCCACGCTAGATCTAGTGGGGCTAGCCCTCGCCCAGGCTAGGGCGGCCTCGAGGTCGACACTCACCTTGCTGACCCTTGCCAGGCTATGCTTGGGCGGGGGCTCCCCTCGTCGGGGCTTGCCCTCGCTTGGCCGAGCATTGCTTGCGGCAAGTGAGGCTAGCTAGCTGGTTTGCTGTGGCTAGTGGCCGACTATCACCTGTGGCCAGTGGCCAGCTACCGGCAAAAGGAAAAGAAGAAAGCCAAAAAGAAAAGAAAGAAACAAAGAAAAAAAATAAAAAATATTAAAATATTATTAAAAATTGTTCAAGTTAACACATGTCCCTCGTGGCATTGCCAACATCTATGTAAGCATTTTTTTTTTTGCCAAAATTGGCTGGACGGACTTAATCGGTAAGAAGTAAAAATATTTAGGATTGAATTGACAAAATTAAAAGATTTAAGACTGAACTAACAAAAGTACAATAAATTCAAGATTTTTTGGGCAATTATCCTGTTATATGAATATAATCGAAATAATCAATTTGGGAGGGAAATGGATGGCTGCTTGTGGAGCAGATGTGGTGGAACGTTATAAGATGTGTGAATTAGTACTGGCCATTTGGAGAGGGTTGCAATGATTGGTTACAATCTTGATATTGTTTCATCCGATGATAGTATTAAAGGTCCAAGAAACGAGATAAACCCCATATTTTCAGTAAGAGCCTTGAATGGAGAATGCATAAATGATGAAAATTTGTAGCTCCGATCCCTGCTTTGAGAGTCCCCTCTCATACTCCAGTGAGGGATCTGAGAATTCAAAGAGATGGAGAGATGATATAGCTGGAAAGATAGAAGAGCACAGAATTTGAGATGGGATAAGGACGAACACTTCATTTAAAAGAATGAAAGAATACATCACGATTAGACTATAATTGACTATCTTCATTATTCAGTGTTAATTTTAGCTGCAGGTCATTGTGCAATACAACAACCTGGAGGTCTGCCCTGGCCTAGCCTAGCCACTAGTTGCAAAAAGAGGCACGACTCTCCTAGTAGCTGAGGATGTTGAGGAGCGAAACTCTCGTCTGAATCAAGCGTCTGAACATGCAATCCAACTCTAGTTCCAGATCGTTGATGGCCATCTCCACCTCTTCCAACCTTTTCTCCGTGCCCTGTAGAGTAGTGACGTCCCAGACACGGCATCCGTTCCGGCCACCTGAGAACATGAGCTTTGTTGCACTGAACCCTTTGCCCGATCTTCTGTCCAGCCAGGGGACGCTTACTAGGGATGCTAGCGACTCCACCACAGCGATGACTGTTGCCTTTACTTCTCTTAGCACTTCGGGCACAATGTTAAGGGTGTGATTGACCGGAGAAAGGTCTAGATTGGAGAACTTATCTTTTGTTCCTTTCAGTGAGCGCAGGCACTTCACTGTAACTTTCTTTAAATTCTTTCTCCTGGGGTGGTAACCTGCTACTGGGCTCTCGTTGCCTAGTTCACCATTAGGTGCACGCCGCAATGAAGACCTTACATCTTGTATGTGCTCCTTCACTAGGAGAAGGACCTCTTTGGACGTTCCGCAGGCGTCCAACATAGTTAGAGACCCCTCTGAGAGATCATCGATCCATCTCTCATGACAATGGTGGAGTAGAGCTTGTTGCGTCGTTGGGGAATGGAGGAGGTCATTGGCAAAGTCGTGGAGGTCTCTCAGAGCTTCGAAGTTTAGGAGTGCCATGCTCGAAAGAAGGAAAAAGAATGGCGTGAAGTGTGGAGGGTGGAGGGTGGATCTTGGACAGGCTTGGGATTCTAGGATAGTCGCAACACGAGTTGATAAACTGCTTATGGAGACTTATGTACCTCTTATAGACATCTTATGTTTTGTACAGAATCAGAAATGGAAAGGACACCGAAGTATCCTTTTTTGGTACGGAAAACGACAATGGGAAAATGGTGGGGAACCAAATGCATCCACGGGAACGTTCCATGAGAGAGAGAGAGAGAGAGAGAGAGAGAGAGAGAGATTTTTGTTAAGATTTTGTTGTTGGTTATCCTGAAAGTATTAGACATACGTGCACGAGGTAAGGATGCCAGACTGTGTGCTTAATTGGTGAGACTCAAGAGCAGACAAGATATTGCGAACTATAAGAGAGAGAAAATAATATTGTCCATGTTTCTGAAGTATCGATCTGATCCAAAGGCAGATCTGTTAGTTGTCCCTAAAAGACAACTTACGCTTAACAGCTATCGGGTTTCTCTCTAGGTACTTGCCTAGCAACACCTAGGAAAGTTCCCATAGTGAACAAGATCTATATGGAAGAAATAAGAGGCACTGCAATTATGACGTGACTAGCTGTTCTTATTCATTAAATTTTGAATGCCTTCTGCAAAGGATTCTTTCCCTCTTAAAGCTTGGATTTGTATGGACAGTTAATTTCTGATTTTTCTCCTCTTTTCTTGGCTTCAGCCAATTGTAGAATCAAGTAATTTTTGGCATATTTTTTTGTCTACTCTTTTCATCATTGCTATCCTTATCCAATATTTATTCAAATCTGCTGCTGCGACACCGGCTAGTGCAAGGAGTTTGACAAAACTTTTTGATTTGCTTAACCGGTTGAGAAGTCTAGCAAAGTCCAGATAGATAATAAGGTGAGGCACCAATTAAATTAACATGCTGCCTCCCATTGTCGAATTCATCTGTTCTTGTATGAACCTGAAAGATCATACCCACATAATGCTCCTAGAAACGTCACCAAGTAACTAAAGAGAAAGAGAAGGAACTGGACTGACCTAAGTTTAATTGATGAAGACCTCTGCGGTCTGGATGTACAAAACTGGAAGAAGACGGCCTACATCTAATCTAAGGTGGTTTTTGGCTAACCAGTTTCGTATCACTGATGTGTGCAGATGACCGGATAACAACCACAGCCTTTCATCTTGCATTTCAAAGTTGCACTGGCTTAAAAGTACAGTGGAAGAAAATTGGGAAATATTTTCTTGGTGATCTCCATGCAGTGAGCTTCTGTGAGATTGTGATGACTGGACAGATTGATGCTCTAGTGAAACTATCAACTGTAAGCTGCTATATAGAGGGATAAGATGATGGTTAATCTGAAAAGACTGTCGGACAGTGGAGAAAGTAAATAATGATTGGTGCAGTAAGGACAGACTAGTTGCCTTCAAGCTAAGTAGAGTATGTTTTTGTGCAAAATTTTAAAGATTCACCAATACATAAATGATTTTTCTTCACCCTATATATATATATATATATAGAGAGAGAGAGAGAGAGAGAGAGAGAGAGAGAGAGAGAGTAATTTCAGTGAAACTTTTTGATTCACATTGTGTCTATCCATTTTACAATGTATACGGTGAAAATACATTATACAGACTATCAAAATTTTTTAGGATGCCATACATGGGTTGGCACCAAGGAAAAATATGACAGTAGCAGTTGATTATATTGAGGAGAGAAGCTCTTGTTTTGACAAGTCTCCTGTAAATGCATTCCAGGTCCTCTGTTTTTCGAATGCTCGATTCCAGTGCCTCAAGTCTCTTGAAAACATTGTTTACTCCAGGATGAGCATCTTTAGCAGATTTCATAGTGGTCAATTCACCATCCAAGCCTTTGATTCTTTTGTATTCCTCTTTCTCATCACATGATATGTGTTTAGGTGACAACATATTTGAGACCAAAGACCAACTAAAAGGCTTCGATCTTCCCTTGGCCCTAAAAGGACATGTAACAAGGACTCGAATACTGTTAAACTAATTTCTTCAGCTTCTCTTAATATGCTGAGAGTAGCCTCAGGATTCGAGGGTCTTCTCAGGTTGTTTTTCCTCTTCATCTTCTTCAAATGATCCAAAAGCTTTGTGACCATGTTCTGCAATCTTTTCCTTGATTTTACGTATTCCTCGACTTCACTCGACCATGCAGGATTTCCTTGTCTCCTCCAGAATGATGGCTCGAGTTCCTGGATGCATTCTTTTGAAAAAATGTCTTTCACATTCCCACAAACTTCCAATAGCTTCAGAGATCCATCCAACAGCTCTTCCACACAACCCTTATGGTGTTCATGGGAAAGAGCCTGCTGGGTTAAAGGCATTTGAAGCCAATCATCAATGTATTCGTACAGATCATTGAGGCCTCCTAACTTTTGGGGTGCTGATGAGGCCGGAGATGAGGAGGTCGCATCCAATGATTTCAGCATCTGCAACAGCTCTTCGATAGCTCTTGCTAGAGGGTGACTTGTAAAAGGCAAGCTGATTGAGTGAGAGTGGCGTGTGGTTTTGGAAATCTCTAGTGAATCAGCCATTAAGGTTCTGTTTGATGGGAAGGAAGCTTTTCTCTGTTTTTTATGCAAACACTACCACCAAGCACTTCAACCTTGTATATATACAAGGGCTAGAGGAAATTGACAAATCAGTATTCTTCCAATTTCATTTTCACTGTTATGTGATGAATTGTCCAACTAAGCAGAAAGTGCGTCCTGCTGTTTCTGATCTAAAGGAAAACTGGAATCTTCAACGAAAGCAAACCAGCTTGATGTATCAATACAAACAGGTGGTATGCTGCCATAAGTCCCAGACAAGCAGATCAAGATTAGATGGTTGTATCTTGTAGGTTTGAACTTGAGCATGTGGAAATTATACAACTCTCTGTGTGCTAATGCTGCTAGGGACGAGGAATCTCAACGGCTTCAAGTAATCACCACATTTTATGAAAATTATGTTCCTTTGCCATTGTGTACAAGTGGTCTGTCCGCCGATTTCCAGATGCCACTTTAGAAAGATAAATCAACATTTAGGCCACTTAGCTTTGTAGATCCAGCAAACACGTGATCTGCATCAGCAATAGCCATGAGAGCTCAGAGTTTTGTTTATATACTCGTTGACTTGGCATCCTCATCAACTGTGGCGTTAATATTGGGGAGAGACCAATCCGGATCCTTCTGTCGGGCTGCGGATCAATATGAAATGATCTGAATTGTAGCAAACAACATGCATGGGTGGTATGCCATCGTGATTAGCTGTAATGTCACGGATCAATTGACAACGTCCTGACAATAATTCCATTATGTTTATATTAATCAAGAAAACCAAAATCCATCTAAAATGATCTCTCTCTCTCTCTCTCTCTCTCTCTCTCTCTAAACAATGGGGACGAGTACAATGCCACAATGATTATCAGAGAAGAGGATGATGATTACTTCATGCATCATTCAATGTTGAAATCGAGCACATAGGTTGTGAAACATCTGTAGGCTAATGTTGCAAGGGGACAAGTGGAATCTTTACAGTTACAGCTTAAGCTTGTGCACCTATCTTAAAGTTATGTGTTTGCCTCATTTAGTAAATTGTTTGATTATTGGTTGAGATTCTTCTACTCAATGACATGAAATGATCGGACTAGTCTCAAAAGGCATGCTTATAATGGACTCCTGGGTTTGCACGAGTTACTTGTCTGGTCTTCCGGACCAACAACCGAGTCCACTGTTATGAAAAACTTAGTCGACAGAAGCTTGGAGGGCATCTAGTTTTACAGATCTAACCAAATGGATCCATAGGCCATGGGGAGAGAGAGAGAGATAGAGGGATGCTTGAGAGTTGACTTGTCAATATGTGATTAGAAAACTAAGGTAAGACATAAGGTACGAGGGAAGGATTGGTCAGATCTGACGAAGTTGCTTAATTGGCTAGGAGCAGACAAGAAATGGAGAACAAAGCGATAGAACTAACTTCACCTTTCTGTAAGATTGATAAAATACAATTGTGAAAGCTTTTTGGGTGCTCCAGGCAATGCCTCAGAAGTTCCTGTACTGAGAACAGTGCACGACAATCCAGACAGAACAATGACTCGTTTAAAATCTGAAATTTCTTTCGCAAACGATGTCCTTTTGAAGTGAATATTGAATTTCGATCGGGGAAAATTGGGGTTTGCAAAAGAAGGTGAGAGAATGTGACTGACTTTCCAGCAAGAATGTGGCCAGAGTCAAAGTCAGGGGTATATTGAAATGCATTTCAAAATTTTAGGTGAATATTGCAAAAATTGAGTTATGAGGGAGCAAACTGCCCCAACCCAAAACCTAGGGGGCATGATGCAATTATCCTTTGTGATAGGCCTAGGATATGATTAGCTATCAAAACTTGGCCTTGTCTGGCACTTTGTGACTGGAATGGAAGGATTAAGCTGAAGAAACTAGTAATCGTACTTGAGGCAATGCTTGCGGAGGAGGAACCTGATACCTGGAGAGTCTCAGGTTGAGATTCAAGGAAAACGATGGTTGAATTGAAATTTCGGAATGTTATCTTGTCAAAACAGAAATATTAATTAATGCAAGCTAAAAGCTTCAAGAGGGAACACTTGGAGCAGAAAGCTTGTGTTGTGAAATGTATAATTGTCAACTGTCAGATCAAAAAGCTGATTGGATGAGTCTTCCTATGAGATATAGAAGTAGCTTTATCATTCATCGGGCTACATGCTTGAATTCAGACACTGTGGATATATGTCATTAATCATGACAATCTATTTTAAAATCCTACGAGAGAAAGTTGGGCAATAGTATGTGGTACTCAAGTGTTTGCATCTATACATCTTTAATAATACATTGTTGCACTGTACATACTACAAAATCTTTTCCTGATTGGATAGGCACTAAGTAGAGAATGACCATAATGGTTGAGAATTTTGAGAAGAGAAGCTCGTCTTCACTAAAAGCCTAAATAGGCACTCTAAATCCTCCTCAATTTCCTGAATGGTTGACTCTAACACCTCCTGTCGCTTTAGTACTTGAGGTTTCATGTCTTTGACAGACTTTAGACCAGACAGGTCAACATCCAACCCTTCCATATTGTTCTCTTTTACATTCTCTTCGAAGGATACGCGCTTAAATGAGACGAGCTTGGAAACCAAAGACCAACCATTAATCTCTGATTTCGCCTTTGGCCCAGATAAGAGGCATGACAAGGACTCAAAACACCAAAAGACTGATATCTTCAGCTTCTCTTAGCATGCTATGACCAGCTTCTTGATTAGAGCATTTCTTTTTCTTCTCCACTCTGTTCAAAATCTCTGAAATCTTGGAGATGACTTTTCCAGTCTCTTCTTAGATTTGTTGTATGACTTGACTTCACTTGCTAGGCCAGAATCACCTCCTTTCTCCTAAGTGACAACTCTAGCCCCTGAACATGTCCCTCCATTTGCGAGAACACGTCTCTGATAGTTCCACAGACATCCAACAGCCTAAGCAATCCATCCAACAACTCCTCGATGTGTTTGCTGTGATCATCATGGAAGAGAGCCTGTTGAGTGAGGGGCAACTGAAGCAAATCATTTATGCTTTCATACAAGTCTTTGAGAACTACTAAAGTTCGGCACACAGATGAGGATGTTTCTTCTGATGATCTCAGCCAATCGAACTGATCCTTGATTATTGTAGTCAAAGGGTGGCTCCCGGAAGGCAGGCTGATAGAACAGGAATGTGTGGCAAATTTAGAAATCTCAGCTGGGGAAGCCATTTCCTTTGACTCTCAGAAGATTGAAGCCTTTCTCTGTTTTAGATGTGGATTTTACTTTTAAGAGAGTTGTCTTCATCCCACACCTCTTACCTAATTCCCGACAATATTATCGGTTTCTGATCTCAAGCGAAATGAGGATATTAAAGAATGATTAATCATGTGCAGCTGGGCAGTGTGCCACCATGATTCCCAGACAAAAGGATGACCATTAGATGGTCATATCATTTAGGCCTGAGTTTATGACCATGTGGGATCTGCGAATGCACTGGCTTTAAATACTGATACACATAGTGGTATGTTGATGTATCAACTTAAACCACATCCATGGTACAACTTCACATGCAAGTTACAACTTAATGTATGTGAGGCACCATCAATGCATTTCCCTCGATTCATTTAGTCTAGCAATTAACAGTGTATACTGTGGAAATTCTTATTTATTAGTTTGTGGCTGAAAATGCACTCCAGATCCTCCTAAATTACCTCAATGGTTTGACTATAGCACCTCAAAATGCTTTAATAAATTGCTCTCTCAATGGTTGACGTCTTTCAATGAGTGTTGTTGCTTGCTCTAGCACTGAGTTAGAATATAAAGCCATGGCACAAGTGACATGTGAATTAGTGTGGATTCAATAGTTATTGATTAAGTTAGGCTTTTAAGCTTTAGTACCTATGACCCTGTAGTGTGATAATAAAGCTGCAGTGCATATCGCTTCTAACCTTGTGTTCCATGAGAGAACAAAACACATTGAGGTCAATTGTCATTTTACTCGAGAGAAGTTACAGAGTGGATTGATTCTTCCCAATAATATTCGAACTAGTGAACAACTTGCAGACATTTTTACAAAACCTCTGGGTAATGGGAAGATAGATTACTTGTAACAAGCTGGGCATGATTAATATCTATGCTCCAGCTTTAGGAGGGTGTTAGAGTATAAGGGTAAAGTAATCATTAGGAACTTTAGGGCTAATTTTATGTATATATTGAACGTTATTGAATAAGACAATATACTTTTCCCCTCACAAATAATGAGGTGAAGGCACCAATTAAATTTAAATTATGCCTCCCAATGTCTAATGCACCTGTTCATGCAAGAACCTGCCAAATTTGTGGCCCCATTTTTCTCCTAGAAGCATCGCATAGAAAGAAATGAGCAACCAAAAATGAAGAGGAAGAACTTGACTGGCCAAATTCAGAAGTACGAAGATATCGATTATCTGGACGAACAAAACTGGCAGAAGACAGCCTACATCTAATCTAAGGTGGTTTCTTGCGGGCCATTTTCATATCACTGATGTGTGCAGAGGACTGAGATTGGTTATATCAACCACTGCCTTCATCTTGCATTTCATAGTTCTGCAATGGCTTAAAGGTTAAGCAGACGAAGATTCGAATGTATGTGGCAGATAGCTTCTGTGCTGATTGAGTGATACTCTCTTGAAACTATTAAGTTAGCTGCTACATAGAGGGAAAAGATGAAGGTTATTCTGGAAATATACTTGGACTGCAGAAAAAGTAAATACTGATTGGTACAATAAGGGCGGACCAGTCGCCTTGAAGCTAATTAGAGCCCGTCTCTGTGATCAATACTATGAAAAGTTGTAATTCAGATAATTTGTTGGAAAAGCTGAGTTGATAAAGACCATTTATTCATTGAGCTAATTTGCACAGATGTTAAAGATTCATTGATACATAAATCATAAAAATGAATTTTATTAGGAAAGCAATGAGCAGAAAATTGGAAGAGAGAGAGAGAGAGAGAGAGAGAGAGAGAGGGAGAGAGAGAGAGAGTAATTTCGGTGAACTTTTTTGATTCACAATGTATCTATACAATTTACAGTGTGTAAGATGAAGATACAATATATAGACTAGCAAAATTTTTTAGGATGCCACACATGGGTTGGCACCAAGGAAAATATGACACTAGCAGTTCATAATATTGAGAAGAGCTGCTCTTGTTTTGACAAGTCTCCTGAAAATGCCTTCCACGTCCTCCTCAATTTCCCGAATGATTCCAATGCCTCCAGTCTCTTGGATACATTGTAAACTTGAGGATTAGCATCATTAGCAGATTTCAGAATGGTCAATTCAACATCCAAACCTTGGATTTTGTCGTACTCCGCTTTCTCATCACATGATACGCGTTTAGGTGACAACATATTTGAGACTAAAGACCAACTGACAGGCTTCGATCTTTCCCTTGGCACTGAAAGTAAATGCAACAGGGACTCAAATACTGAAAAGCTGATTTCTTCAGCTTCTCTTAATATGCTGAGAGTGGCCTCAGGTGTTGAGTGTTTCCTAACGTAGTTTTTCTTCTTCATCTTTATCACATGGTCCAAAAGCTTTATGACCATTTTCTGCAATCTTTTCCTAGATCTGATGTATGTCTTGACTTCTCTCGCCTGCTCAAGATCCCTTCCTCTCCTTCTCCGGGATGATGACTCAAGTGCCTGGATGCATTCCTTCAATTGTGAACAAATGTCTTTCACGTTGCCACAAACATCCAATAGCTTCAGAGATCCATCCAATAATTCTTCCATAGAACTTCTACGGTGTTCATGAGAAAGAGCTTCCTGGGTTAGAGGCATCTGAAGCCAATCATCAATGCAGTCGTACAGATCTTTTAGGCCTCCTAACGTTTGGGGTGCTGATGAGGCCAGAGATGAGGAAATTGCATCTGATGATCTCAGCCTCTGCAACTGCTCTTCGACAGCTGTTGCTAGAGGGTGACCTGTGGAAGGCAAGCTGATTGAGCGTGAGTGACCTGTGGTTTTAGATATCTCAAGTGAAACAGCCATATTTTTTTCCTTTGAGGTTCTGTTTGGCAGAAGGAAGCTTTTCTCTGTTGTTTATTCAAACTCTGCTACAGAAGCTGTTCAAACCAAACCCTTCAACCTAGTATATATACAAGGGCAAGAGGACATAGACAAATCTGTATTCTTCCAAGCTCATAATTGTTGTCATGTGATGGATCGTCCAACTTAGCAGAAATTGCCTCCCGTGCTTTCTCAATTATAGGAAACTGGAATCTTTAACATCGGTGAACCATCTTAAAGTATTGATACAAACAGGTGGTTTGCCAACATAAGTCCCAGGCAAGCGGATCAAGGTTAGGTGGTTGTAACTTATAGGTCTGAACTTGAGCATGCGGAAATTATTTAACTCTCTGTGTGCTAATGCTGCTAGGGACATGAGGAATCATGACAGCTTGGATGTTATGTCATTCATGTCCTTTTTATCAAGTAATGACCATAATTTATGAAAAATAAGTTTGTTTGCCGTAGTGCACGAGTGGTTTGTTGGCTGACTTCCAGACCAGCTAACCAATGCTACTATAGAGAAATAAATTAACTTTTAGGCCACTTAAATATTTAGATCCAGAAAACATATGATCTGCATCAGCAATAGCCATGACAGTTCAGACAATTGTTCAGATTTTCAAAGCGAACCCTACCTGGCATACTCATCAAAGGTGGCATTGATGTTTGGGAGAGATCAATCAAGATCCGTCTGTTGGGCTGTGAATCAACATAAAATGATCAGAAATTTAGTAAACAACGTGCACGGGTGGTATGTCACCGTGTTTATAAGAAAAATGGACACCAAAGATCACGCATTGCCCAATACTGATATGGAACCCAAGGATTAGGAAATTGTTCATGTACTAATATCGCCATTTAATTGTCAAGTCCTTCTGAGCTTCCATTAGCTGTCATGTGACAGATCAGTTGACAACCTCTGGACAATTTTTCCTGTAGGTTTTATATCGATCAAGAAAACCTAGTCCATAAGAAATGTATCTAAAATTTTTTTGACAATGTGCAAGCATGCAATGCCACGACGATTCTCAGAGAAGAGGATGACAATACTTCATGCATCATTTAATGCTAAAGTTGAGCGTGCAGGCTGTAACAACATCTATAGACTAACGTAGCAAGGTGACTGGTGGAATCTTTACAGTTACGGCTTAAGTATGTGTGACTATCTTGAAGATATCCCTTTGCCTCAGTTAATGAAAAGAGGTTGACTATCGGTTGAGATTCTTCTAATCAATGACATGAAATAGCCAGACAACTCCAAAAGGCATGCATATAATGGAGTCATGGGTTTGCCCGAGTGGCTTGCCCTGTCTTTCGGACGAACACGCAGTCCACTATAAATAAAAATTTGGTCAACAGAAGCTTTTAAGACATTTAGTTTTACGGATCTAACCGAATGATCCATAGGAACTGCCATGCAGAGAGAGAGGGAGAGGGTGAGGGAGAGAGAGAGAGAGATTTAGTTTTACAGATCTAACCAAATGATCCATTGGAACTGCAATGGGGGAGGGAGGGGGGGAGAGAGAGAGAGAGAGAGAGAGAGAGAGAGAGAGAGAGAGAGATGCTTCACAGTTGACTTGTCATTATACGATTAGAAAACCAAGGTTAGATATAAGGGTAGGAGGGAAGGATTGGTCAAATCTGTCAAAGTTGCTTAATTGACTAAGAGCCGACGAGAAATGGAAACCAAAGTGATAAAATTATGTTCACATATCTGTAAGATTAATAGAACACAATTGCAAAGCATGGTAAATTTGTTTTGGAAAGTGGGTTTGGGTGCTTCCATTTTGAAAGATTCCTGAACCGCGAACAGAGAGGAAGAATTCATACAGCACTACTACTTAATTAAAATCTGAGATTTCTTTTGCAAATGATATCCTTTTGAAATGGATATTGAATTTGATTTGAAAATATGAAGGGGGGGAGGGAGGATATCATCCGCAAAATAAGATGAGAGCATGTGTCTGACTATCCAGTTTTTTTGGCTGGAGTCAATGCGAATCTTTAAGATAAGGGGGCAAATTGTCACAATCCCAAACACCGAGGGGGAATGATGTAATTATCCCGTCTGCTTGGCCTAGGATATGAATGAGGCCTTCTCTTATACTTGAACTGTGGAATGGAATGATTCAGCTGATGAATCTAGTAATCGAACTTGAGGCCACGCTTGCCGAGGAGGAACCTGATAGCTGGAGAGTCTCAGATTGTGATCCAAGGGAAAAATATGGCAGATGTATGGAATGTAAAAGAAAATGACTGAAATTCAGGGAGCATATCTTGTCGAAACAGAAATACTAATAAATGTACTAAGGTAAATGCATCAAGAGTGAACACCTGGAACAGAGAGTTTGCGTTGAGGAAATGTTAAATTGTCAAATATCAGATCAAAAAGATGATTAGAGGAGTCTTCCTACATGGAATAGAAGTAGATCTATCATTCATCAGGCTTAAGTGCTTGAGTTCAATTACCATGGATATATGTAATTAATGTTGACACCCTAATTTTGAAATGCGATGAGCAAGAGATGGGCAAAGTCATTTGGTACGCAAGTGTTTTGTCTATTTACATCTTGTAATGGTACATTGATGCATCGTACATTTTACAAAATCTTTTTCTCGATTGGATAGGCACCAAGTAGAGAAAGATCCTAATGACTGAGAATATTGAGAAGAGAAGCTCTTGTCTTCACTAAATGCCTATAAAGGCATTCTAAATCCTCGTCGATGTCCCGAATTTTTGACTCGAATGCCTCCAGTTGCTTTAGTACTCGAGGGTTCATGTCTTCAACAGACTTCAGAACAGAGAGGTCAACATACAAGCCTTCGATGTTGTAGTCTTTTACATTCTCTTCGCAGGAAATGCGTTTGGACGAGACAAGCTTGGAAACCAAAGACCAGCTGTTGATCTTTGATTTCGCCTTTGGCCCAGATAAGAGACGCAATAAGGACTCAAACACCGAAAGGCTGACATCTTCAGCTTCTCTCATCATGCTAAGAGCAGTTTCTTTGTTGGAGTCTTTCTTTTTCTTCTCCGCTCTCTTCAAATTCTCCAAAATCCTGGAGATGACTTTCTGCAGTCGCTTCTTAGATTTGATGTACGACTCCACTTCACTTGCCAGGCCATGATCACCTCCTCTCTTTCTCCTAAGTGACGACTCTAGCTCCTGAATGGAATCCTTCATTTGCGAAATCACTTCTCTGATAGTTCCGCAAAAATCCAACAGCCTAATCGACCCATCCAACAATGGCTCGATGCATTTGCTGTGATAATCACGGAAGATGGCCTGTTGAGTGAGGGGCAACTGAAGCAAATCATTGATGCTTTCGTACAAGTCTTTGAGGTCGCCTAAATTTTGGCACCCAGATGAGGATGTTGCTTCTGATGATCTCAGCCTATCCAACTGATCCTCGACTGATGTAGTGAGAGGGTGGCCCCTGGAAGGCAGGCTGAGAGATCGGGAATGCCCAATAAATTTAGAAATCTCAGCAGAGGAAGCCATTTTCTTTTTAATCTCAAAAGACAGAAGCCTTTCACTGTCTTAGATGTGGATTTGGCTCCGAGAGAAGTGTGTTCATGCCACACCTCTTACCCTGGTATATATATAACTGCTGGATGCATTTGACTGTCCACCTCTTTGAGGCTCGAATTCGCTGTCATATGATCGGTCCTCCACTTCCCCGACAATGTTATCTGTTTCAGATCTTAAGGAAAGTTAGAATATTAAACAAAGATCAATCATATGTATTTGGGCAGCATGCTACCATGATTCCCAGACAAAAGGACAATTATTGGACAGTCATATAATTTAAGCCTGAGTTTATGAGCATGCAGAATATGTGAATAAACATCAATAAGGCTTATATATTGATACACACAGGTGGTATGCCACCAAGAATCCAGACAAAAGGATGAAATGGTTCTATCATTTGTGTTCAAAATTGCGCATGTGTAAAACACTCCAAGATCAGTGTGCTGATGCAACTGGAGACATGTGGAATCTTGACAGCACTGACCTCATAGTTTTTAACTTGTATTATTTGTAGAATCCCTGCATTTTATGTGAACAGGAGATGTATATTAAGTTACTTCATGCATGTGCATGAGCCATTTCTTGCTAACCATGTTCATATCACTAATGTGTACTGATGACTGAGATCAGTCATATCAACCAGTGCCTTCATCTTGCATTTCAAAGTTATGCAATGGATTACAACTTAAGTGGAGGAAGATTCGGAAATATCTACTAAATGATGTATATGGCAGAGAGCTTTTGTGATAACTTGACAGATTGATACTCTCTTGAAAGTAGTAAGTTATTAACTGTTAGCTGCTACGTAGAGGGAAAAGATGATGGTTATTCTGGAAATATTGTTGGACCGTGAAAAGTAAGTACTGGTTGGTACAATAAGGACAGACTAGTCACCTTGAAGCTAATTAGAGCCAGTCTTCATTATCAATAATGCAAAGAGTTGTAATTCAGATAATATGTTGGCAAACTTGAGTCAATAAAGACCATTTATTCATTGAGCTAATTGTGCAGATGTTAAAGATTCATTAATACATAAATAATTTTAGAGCCAGTCTTCATTATCAATAATGCAAAGAGTTCTAATTCAGATAATTTGTTGGAAAAGTTGAGTTGATAAAGACCATCTATTCATTGAGCTAATTGTACAGATGTTAAAGATTCATTCATACATAAATAATTTTCCTTATCCCTTTTGATCTCCTAAAAATTAATCTTATCAGTAAAGCAACAAGCAGAAAATTGTGTGTGAGAGAGAGAGAGAGAGAGAGAGAGAGAGAGAGAGAGAGAGATTGGTGATCTTTTTTAAATTCACAATGTATCTATACAATTTGCAGTGCATACGGTGAAGATACAATATACAGACTGGCAAAGTTTTTTAGGATGCCATGCATGGGTTGGCACCAACGAAAATATGACACTAGCAGATGATTATATTGAGAAAAGCTGCTCTTGTTTTGACTAGTCTTCTACATATGCATTCCGTGTCCTCCTTAGTTCCCCGAATGCTCGATTCTGATGCCTCTAGTCTCTTGGATACATTATAAACTTGAGGATTAGCATCTTTAGCAGATTTCAGAATGGTCAATCTGACATCGAAGCCTTGGATTTGGTCATATTCTGCTTTCTCATCACATGATACACGTTTAGGGGACAACATATTTGAGACTAAAGACCAACTAATAGGCTTCGGTCTTTCCCTTGGCCCTGATAGGACATGCAACAGGGACTCAAATACTGAAAAATTGATTTCTTCAGTTTCTCTTAATATGCTGAGAGTAGCCTCAGGTTTTGAGTGTTTTCTCATGTCATTTTTCCTCTCCATCTTCCTCACGTGATCCAAAAGCTTTGTGACCATTTTCCGCAATCTTTTCCTAAATTTGATGTATGTCTCGACTTCACTCGCCTGTTCGGGATCTCTTCCTCTCCTTCACTGGGATGATGACTCGAGTTCCTGGATGCATTCCTTCATCTGTGAAAAAACGTTTTTCATGTTCCCACAATCATCCGGTAGCTTCAGAGATCCATCCAATAACTCTTCCATAGTACTCCAATGGTGTTCATGGGAAAGAGCCTGCTGGATTAGAGGTATCTGAAGCCAATCATCAATGCAGTCGTACAGATCTTTGAGGCCTCTTAACTTTCGAGGTGCTGATAAGGCCAGAGATGAGGAAGTTGCATTTGATGATCTCAGCATCTACAACCACTCTTCGACAGCTGTTGCTATAGAGTGACTTGTGGAGGGCAAGCTGATTGAGCGTGAGTGGCCTCTGGTTTTAGAAATCTCAAGTGAATCAGCCATTTTTTGTTTCTGAGGTTCTGTTTGATAGAAGGAAGCTTTTCTCTGTTATCAGACTCTGCTGCAGAAGCTGGTCAAACCAAACCCTTCAACCTGTTATATATACAAGGGCGAGGACATTGACAAATCTGTATTGTTCCAAGCTCATTTTTGTTGTCATGTGATGGATCGTCCAACTAAGCAGAAATTGCCTCCTGTGTTTTCCGAATTATCGGGAAACTGGAATTTTTAACAAAAGCGAACCAGCTGAATGTATTGATACAAACAGGTGGTATGCCAACATAACTCCCAGGCCAGCGGATCAAGATTAGGTGGTTGCAACTTCTAGGTCTGAAGTTGAGCATGCTGAAATTATTTAACTCTCGGTGTGCTAATGCTGCTAGGGACATGAGGAATCTTGACAGCTCCAACCTTATATCATTGAAGTCCTTTTTATCAAGTAATGACCACAATTTATGAAAAATGAGTTTGTTTGCCATTGTGCACGAGTGATTTGTTGGCTGACCTCCAGACCAGCTAACCAATGCTGCTATAGAGAAATAAATTAACATTTAGTTCCAGAAGTCATACGATCTGCATCAGGAGTAGCCATGACAGCTCAGAGTATTGTTCAGCTATTTGTAGTGAACCCTACCTGGCACAGTCATCAAATGTGGCATTGATGTTTGGGAGAGATCAATCACGATCCATCTGTCAGGCTGTGAATCAATATGAAAAGATCAGAAATGTAGTAAACAATGCGCACGGTTGGTATGCCACCATGACTAAAAAAAAATGGATGCCAAATAGATCACGCATTACTCAATACTGATGTGGAACCTGAGGGTTAGGAAAATGTTTATGTAATAAAATAGCAATATAAGAGTCGAGTCCTTCTGAGCTTCCATTAGCTGTCATGTCACTGATGGTTGACAACCTCTGGACAATGTTTCCTTTAGGTTTTATATCGATCAAGAAAACCTAGTCCATATGAAATGTATCTAAAAAGTTTTTGACAATGTGCGGGCATGCAATGCCACGACAATTCTCAGAGAGGAGGACGGCAGTTACTTCATGCATCATTTAATGCTAAAATTGAGTGCGTGGGCTTTAACAACATCAATAGACTAATGTAGCAAGGTGACTGGTCGAATCTTTGCAGTTACAGCTTAAGTTTGTGTGACTATCTTGAAGGTATCCCTTTGCCTCAGTTAAATAAAAGAGGTTGACTAGTGGTTGAGATTATTCTGATCAATGACATGAAATAGCGAGACAACTCTAAAAGGCATGCATATAATGTAGTCATGGGTTTGCACGGGTGGCTTGCCCTGTCTTTTGGACCAACAGCGCAGTCCACTGTAAATAAAAACTTGGTCAACAGAAGCTTTTAAGACATTTAGTTTTACAGATCTAACCAAATGATCCATAGGAACTGCCATGCACGGAGAGAGAGAGAGAGAGAGAGAGAGAGATATTTAGTTTTACAGATTTAACCAAATGATCCATTGCAACTGCAGTTGGTGGGGGGGAAGATGCTTCACAGTTGACTTGTCAGTATGTGATTAGAAAACCAAGGTTAGGCATAAGGGTAGGAAGGAAAGATTGGTCAGATCTGCCAAAGTTGCTCAATTGGCTAAGAGCAGACAAGAAACGGAAGCCAGAGTGATAAAATCATGTTCACATTTCTGTAAGATTCATATAATACAACTGCAAAGCATGGTAATATTATTCTTAAGAGTGGGTCGCTTTTTGGGTGCTTCCATTTTGAAAGGTTCCTGAACCGTGAACAGGGTGCAAAAATCCATACAGAACTACTACTTAATTAAAATCTGAGATTTCTTTTGCAAATGATATCCTAGTAAAATGGATATAGAATTCAATTTGAAAAATGAGGGGGGAAAAGGATATCCTTCGCAAACACCTGGAACAGAAAGTGTGTTGTGGAGATGATAAATTGTCAAATGTCAGATTAAAAAGCTGATTAGAGGAGTCTTCCTTCGAGAAATAGAAGTGGCTCTATCATTCATCGGGTTTAAATGCTTGAATTCGAATACAGTGGATATATGTAATTAGTGTTGACACTCTAATTTTGAGACCCAATGAGCTAGAGATGGCCAAAGTCGTTTGGTGTGCAAGTTTTTCTGTCTATTTACATCTTGTAATGATACATTGTTACACTGTACATTCTACAAAATCTTTTTCCTTGACTGGATAGGCACAAAGTAGAGAAAGATCCTAATGATTGAGATTATTGAGAAGAGAAGCTCTTGTCTTCACTAAATGCCTATATAGGCATTCCAAATCCTCCTCAATGTCCTGAATTGTTGACTCGGATGCCTCCAGTCGCTTTAGTACTTGAGGGGTCATGTCTTCAACAGACTTCAGAACAGAGAGGTCAACATACAAGGCTTCGATATTGTTGTCATTTACATTCTCTTCGCAGGAAATGCGTTTGGATGAGACAAGCTTGGAAACCAAAGACCAACCATTGATCTTTGATTTCGCCTTTGGCCCAGATAAGAGACATGATAAAGACTCGAACACTGAGAGGCTGATATCTTCAGCTTCTTCTATCATGCTAAGAGCAGTTTCTTTGTTGGAGTTTTTCTTTTTCTTCTCCACTCTCTTCAAATTCTCTGAAATCTTGGAGATTACTTTCTGCAGTCTCTTCTTTGATTTGATGTATGACTCCACTTCACTTGCTGGGCCACAATCAACTCCTCTCTTTCTCCTAAGTGAGGACTCTAGCTCCTGAATGCATTCCTTCATTTGTGAGAACACTTCTCTGATAGTTTCACAAAAATCCAACAGCCTAATCGATCCATCCAACAATGGCTCGATGCATTTGCTGTGATAATCATGGGAGATGGCCTGTTGAGCAAGGGGCAACTGAAGCATATCATTGATGCTTTCGTACAAGTCTTTGAGGCCCCCTAAATTTTTGCACACAGATGAGGATGTTGCTTCTGATGATCTCAGCCTCTCCAACTGATCCTTGACTGATGTAGTGAGAGGGTGGCTCCCCGAAGGCAGGCTGATAGACCGGGAATGCCCAATAAATTTAGAAATCTCAACAGAGGAAGCCATTTTCTTTTGAATCTCAAAAGATAGAAGCCTTTCACTGTCTTAGATGTGGATTTGGCTCTGAGATAAGTGTGTTCATGTCACATCGGTATATATACAATTGCTGGAGGCATTTGACAGTTGCAGCTCTTCCAGGCTCGAATTCGCTGTCCTTAGATTGGCCCCCTCACTTCCCCAACAATGTTATCTGTTTCCGATCTCAAGCGAAGTTAGAATATTAAACAAAGATCAATCATGTGTACTTGGGCAGTATGCTACCATGATTCCCAGACAAAAGGATGACTATTATATAATTTAAGCCTGAGTCTATGAGCATGTGGGATATGTGATTAAACATCAACAAGGCTTTAAATATTGATACACACAAAGTGGTATGCCACCAAGAATCCAGACAAGAGGATGGAATCGTTCTATCATTTGTGTTTGAACTTGAGCATGTGTAGAACACTATGAGATCAGGGTGCTGATGCTGTTGGAGACATGTGGAATCTTGACAGCACTAAGCTTATAGTATTTAAGTTGTATTATTTGTGCAATCTCTGCGATTCACGTGAACAGGAGATACATATTAAGTTACTTCATGCATGTGCATAAGCCATTTCTTGCTAACCGTGTTCATATCACTGCTGTGGTGAAGTCATATCAACCACTGTCTTCATTTTGCATTTCAAAGTTCTGTGATGGCTTAAAGTTATTGGAGGAAGATTTGGAAATATTTTTTAGATGATGTATATGGCAGAGGGCTTCTGTTAGCTGCTCCATAGAGGAAAAAGATGAAGGCTATGCTAAAAATATTGTTGGACTGTGAAAAATAAATACTGATTAGTACAATAAGGAAAGACTAGTTGCCTTGAAGCTAATTAGAGCCCATCTTTGTTATCAATAATGCAAAGAGTTGTAATTCGGATTATTGGTTGGAAAGGCTAGTCGATAAACACCATTTATTCATCGAGCTAATTGCACAGATGTTAAAGATTCATTAATGCATAAATGGTTTTTCTTAACCTTTTTGATCTACTAAAGATTAATTTTATTAGTAAAGCAATAAGCAGAAAATTGTGAGAGAGAGCGTAATTTCAGCGAACCATTTTGATTCACTATGTATTTATACAATTTACAGTGTTTATGGCGAAGGTACAATTTACAGACTAGCAAAATCGTTTAGGATGCCATGCATGGGTTGGCACCAAGGAAATATATGACTCCAGCAGTTGATTATATTGAGAAGCGCTGCTCTTGTTTTGACAAGTCTCCTGAATATGCATTCCACGCCCTCCTCGATTTCACCAATGCTCGATTCCAATGCCTCCAGTCTTTTTGATACATTGTAAACTTGAGGATTAGCATCTTTAGCAGATTTCAGAATGGTCAAGTTGACATCAAAGCCTTGGATTTTTTCATATTCCACTTTCTCATCACATAATATGCGTTTAATCGACAACATATTTGAGACTAACACCAACTGATAGGCTTCGATCTTTCCCTTGGCCCTGATAGCACATGCAACAGGGACTCAATACTGAAAAACTGATTTCTTCGGCTTCTCTTAATATGCTGAGAGTAGCCTCAGGTTTCGAGTGTTTTCTCAGGTCATTTTTCCTCTCCATCTTCCTCACATGATCCAAAAGCTTTGTGACCATTTTCCGCAATCTTTTCCTAGATTTGATGTATGTCTCGACTTCACTGGCCTGTTCAGGATCTCTTCCTCTCTTTCTCCGGGATGATGACTCGAGTTCCTGGATGCATTCCTTCATCTGTGAAAAAACATCTTTCACGTTCCCACAAACATCCAATAGCTTCAGAGATCCATTCAATAACTCTTCCATTGAACTCCTATGGTTTTCATGGGGAAGAGCCCTCTAGGTTAGAGGCATCTGAAGCCAATCATCAATGCAGTCATACAGATCTCTGAGGCCTCCTAACTTTCGAGGTGCTGATGAGGCCAGAGATGAGGAAGTTGCATCCAATGATCTCAGCTTCTGCAACTGCTCTTCGACAGCTGTTGCTAGAGGGTGACTTGTGGAGGGCAAGCTGATTGAGCGTGAGTGGCCTGTTTTAGAAATCTCAAGTGAATCAGCCATTTTTTTTTTCTGAGGTTCTGTCTGATAGAAGGAAGCTTTTCTCTGTTATCGGACTCTGCTGTAGAAGCTGGTCAAACAAAACCCTTCAACCTAGTATATATACAAGGGCAAGAGGACAATGACATATCTGTATTGTTCCAAGCTCATTTTCATTGTCATGTGACGGATCGTCCAACTAAGCAGAAAGTGCCTCCCATGCTTTCTACTCACTCTCCGCCAGTGGACTGGACACAAAAAAAGAACGAAGAAACGGGCCATGATGATGATCCTATCTTCATTTTCGCCCTGCCCCAATGATGCGCTCTTTGGCACGACTTTCTATTTTTGCGCTGGCATTTGAGTTGTCTCCCCTACTCTTTCAATCGACACACTTGACGCAGATAGCTCCGGTGGCCCCGGCTTCTGCCTCTATCAGGCGGCGACCGCCTGGGAGACTTTACCCAAGAAATGGTTAAAAAAAATGGAAAGATTGGAACATGGGAATAGATCTGATACCAATATGGACAACCCATTTCAATTGTTGTGCTTTCAAGGCGTTAATGCTATATAAGAGCGACTTTCAATACTCACCTAGATGGACAACCAGTCAACCTTGATTCCCTTAGCAGTGGCATTGTGAAAATGGCAAAGGAGCTCCAGTACTTTTTGCCATCTTTGAGGGGTAATTCACGAATGGAGATCCGATGTAAGAACATTTTCCTGGTCAACTGGAATCTTTAACAAAAGTGAACCAGCTTAATGTATTGATAAAAACAGGTAGTATGCCACCATAACTGCCAGGCAAGCGGATCAAGATTAGCTGGTTGTAACTTATAGGTCTGAACTTGAGCACGCGGAAATTATTTAACCCCTGGTGTGCTAATGCTGCTAGGGACATGAGGAATCTTGACAGCTCTGACCATCATTCAAGTCCTTTTTGTCAAGTAATGACCACATTTTATGAATAATAAGTTTGTTTGCTGTTGTGCACGAGTGGTTTGTGGGCTGACTTCCAGACCAGCTAACCAATGCTGCTATAGAGAAATAAATTAACATTTAGTTCCAGAAGTCACACGATCTGCATCAGGAATAGCCATGACAGCTCAGAGTGTTGTTCAGCTATTCGTACCAAACCCTACCTGGCAGACTCATCAAATGTTGAAGTGATGTTTGGGAGACAGCAATTAAGATCCATCTGTTGGGCTGCGGATCAATATGAAATGATAAGAAATGTGGTAAACAGCGTGCAAGGGTAGTGTGCCACTGTAGTTATTGAAAAAAATGGATACCCATTAGATCACGCATATCTCAATGCAGATCTGGACCATCGGTTAGGAAAATGATATAGCTTTCTAAGAGTCCAGTGCTTCTGAACTTCCATTAGCTGTCATGTCATGGATCATTGGACAACCTCCTGACAATGTTTCCGTTAGGTTTTAGATTGATCAGATGAAATGTATCTAAAAAGTTTCTGACATTGTGCATGCAGTGCCACGGCAATTCTCAGAGAAGAGGATGACAAGTACTTCATGCATGCGCTTGAATTGAGCATGTGGGTTGCGACAACATCTATAGACTAATGTACCAATGGGACAAATGGAATCTTCACAGTTACAGCTTAAGTTTGTGTGATTATCTTGAAGCCTTTGCCTAGATATTAAATCCCGTTGACTATTGGTTGAGATTCTTCTAATCAATGACATGAAATAACCAGACTACTTTAAAAGGCATGCATATGATGGAGTTGTGGGTTTGCACAAGTGGCTTGTTCTGTCTTTCGAACCAACAGCCCAGTCCACTGTAATGAAAAACTTAATCAACAGAAGCTTTTAAGACATCTAGTTTTACAGATCTAACCAAATGATCCTTGGGAACTGCCACGGATAGAGAGAGAGAGAGAGAGAGAGAGAGAGAGAGAGAGAGAGATGCTTCATGGTTGACTTGTCAATATGCAATTTGAAAACTGAGGTTAGGGGAAGGATTGATCAGATCTGCCAAAACGGCCTAATTAGCTAAAAGCAGACAAGAAATTGTCACCAAAGAAATAAAATAATGTTCACATTTCTGTAAGATTGGTAGAATACAATCCAAAGCATGATAAGTTCATGTAGAAAGTGGTTCTCTTTTTGGGTGCTTCCATTTTGGAAGGTTCCTAAACTGCGAGAAACAGAGTGCAATAATCCATACAGAACTACTTCTTGATTAAAATCTGAGATTTCTTTTGCAAATGATATCCTTTAAAATGGATATTGAATTTGATTTGATTTGGGGGGAAAAAGATATCATTTGCAAAAGAAGATGAGAGCATGAGGGTGACTTTCCTGCAAGAATTTGGCCGGAGTCAATGTCAGGCGTATATTGAAATGTTTATCAAAATATCAGGATGGATATTGCAAAAACTGAGATATCAAAGGGCAAATTGCCACAATCCCAAAAACCTAGGGGGCATGATGTAATCATGTCATTTGATAGGCCTAGGATATGTATGAGCGATCTAAAATTGTCCTTGTCTTGCATTTGTGACTGTGGAATGGAATGATTCAGCTGATGAATCTAGTAATCGTACTTGAGGCAACACTTGCCAGGGAGGAACCTGATAGCTGGAGAGTCTCAGATCATGATTCGAGGAGGCTGATGTTTGGAATGTGAAAGAAAATGATTGAGATTCAGGATATATATCTGGTCAAAACAGAAATACTAATTAATACTAAGGTAAATGCATCATGAGAGAAAACCTGGAACAGAAAGTTTGTGTTGTGGAATTGTTAAAATATCAAATGTCAGATCAAAAAGCTGATTAGAGAAATCTTCCTACGAGGAATAGAAGTAGCTCTATCTTTCATCGGGCTAAAATGCTTTAATTTGAATGCCATGGACATATGTAAATTTTCGATAATCTACATTGAAATCTGATGGGCGAGAGAAGGGCAAAGTTATTTGGTAAGCAAGTGTTTCTGTTGATTTACATCTTGTAATGATACATTGTTGGACTATACATACTACAAAATCTTTTTCCTAATTGGATAGGCACCAAGTAGAGAAAGATCCTAATGATTGAGAATATTGAGAAGAGAAGCTCTCGTTCTCACTAAATGCCTAAATAGGCATTCCAAGTCCTCCTCGATGTCCTGAATTGTCGACTCGGATGCCTCCAGTCGCTTTAGTACTCGAGGGTTCATGTCTTCAACAGACTTTAGAACAGAGAGGTCAACATACAAGCCTTCCATATTGTCGTCATTTACATTCTCTTCGCAGGAAATGCGTTTGGACAAGATGAGCTTGGAAACCAAAGACCAACCATTGATCTTTGATTTTGCCTTTGGCCCAGATAAGAGACGTAACAAGGATTCAAATACTGAAAGGCAGATATCTTCAGCTTCTCCTATCATGCGAGGAGCTGCTTCTTTGCTGGAGTCTTTCTTTTTCTTCTCCACTATCTTCAAATTCTCTGAAATCTTGGAGATGACTTTCTGCAGTCTCTTCTTAGATTTGATGTACGACTCTACTTCACTTGCAAGGCCAGAATCACCTCCTCTGTTTCTCCTAAGTGAGGACTCTAGCTCCTGAACACATTCCTTCATTTGCGAGAACACGTCTCTGATGGTTCCACAAAAATCCAACAGCCTAATTGATCCATCCAACAACTGCTCAATGCATTTGCTGTGATAATCATGGGAGATGGCCTGTTGAGTAAGGGGTAACTGAAGCAAATCGTTGATGCTTTCGTACAAGTTTTTGAGACCTCCTAAATTTTGGCACCCAGATGAGGATGTCGCTTCTGATGATCTCAGCCTATCCAATTGATTCTCGACTGATGTGGTGAGAGGGTGGCTCCCCGAAGGCAGGCTGATAGATCGGGAATGCCCAGTGAATTTAGAAATCTCAACTGAAGATGCCATTTTCCTTTGACTCTCAAAAAATAGAAGCCTTTCACTGTCTAAGATGGGTATTGTGCTCTGAGAGAAGTGTGTTCATGCCACACCTCTTACACAGGTATTTATATAAAAAACTGCTGGAAACATTTGACAGTCCACTTCTTCCAGGCTCGAATTTGCTGTCATTTGATTGGTCCTCCCACTTCCCTGACAATGTTATCTGTTTCAGAACTCAAGCAAAATTAGAATATTAAACAAAATCAATCATGTGTACTTGGGCAGTGCGCTACCATGATTCCCAGACAAAAGGATGACTATTAAATGGTCATATCATTTAAGCCTGAGTTTGTGAGGATGTGGCATGTGTGAATAAACATCAACAAGGCTTTAAATATTGATACATACAGCTGTTATGCCACCAAGAATCCCAGACAAGAGGATGAAAAGGAGATACCGTTTGTGTTTGGACATGAGCATGTGTAGAACACTCTAGGATCAGCGTGCTGATGCAGCTGGAGACATGTGGAATCTTGACAGCTCTGACCTAATAGTATTTAACTTGTTTTATTAGTACAATCACCGCATTTTAAGTGAACAGCAGAGGTATATTAAATTAACTCATGCATGTGCACGAGTGGTTTGTTTGAGAGACTCCAAACAAGTAACCTGATACTTCTACAAGGAGATAGATCAACACTTGCACCAGTAAACTTTGCAGATATGTCAAAAGTAAATTTCCTCGGTGATTTTTAATAGGCATGTGACCTTTTTTTGAAGGCATAATCTTGACGTGAAGTTGTCGATCCTTATTGATTTATCATTGTGTTATTGATAATATCTGCTGTTGCTATCATTACTCAGCTATGTGGAAATTATTCATGCGGAAAAGGAGTTATTAGGTCACATATATACCATTTAACATTCCTACACATACTAGAAGTAAGATACATACTAGAAGCAAGATCATTTTATCCTTAGTTTCTGAATTCATTACTTCGTAATGGTCCAACAATGAATTTTAACATGCCCCTTGATACTCCCGAGCTAGCTTAACTACTTTCCCGATTGCCTGCTTCTTTTTTTTAATGGATATTTTAGCGATTACCTTTCTTAGCGAAGATGCTCTTGGCATTTCCCCGACCTATGCTCAGCAGGAATTAATCAGTAAGTTGAATCAAACGGTTCAGAATAAAAATGAAACAGAATATCCCAGGAGAGATAATTTTAAGAAACCATTAGTTCCTAGTGTATTTTGATGTATCAACTCTTCTCTAACCACATATGTGATAGAACTTCATTATCATGTACTCACAAATCTGTACATATGGCCTCCATGGATGCATTTGCCTCTATGAGTTTAGTCTGGAGGTTAACACATGCTAATGATGGAAATTCTCTTTTTACGTAAATGCCTGAAGATGTTCCCAGTCCTAAATTTCCTGTGCGTTTGACTTTAGTACCTCTACATGCTTTAATCTATAGCTCGATCTATGATTGACCTCTTTCCCTGAGCTCAGTGAGAGCTGTTCGATATCTAACTTTTGCAGTTTGCTAACATCCTCTTCCTCTCCCTTGTGAGATCAGGTTAAGATATTGTCCATGTCCAAGATAAACACATGCTAATGATGGAAATTCTCTTTTGGAGTAAATGCCTGAAGATGCTCCCCAGTCCTAAATTTTGAGAGAGAGAGAGAGAGAGAGAGAGATTTGTTAAGATTTTTTTTGCTTGTTTTCTTAAAGCTATGGTCTGACATATGAGTCCACAAGGTAGTGATGCTAGACTGTGCTTAATTGGTGAGACTTGAGAGCACACAATATCTTGCGGACTATGAGAACATAAATATTGTGCACGTTTCTGTATGATTGATCTGAATTAAAGGCAGATCTGATATAGCGTGTCATCCCTAAAAGACAGAATGTTCACTTTACAACTAGTGTTCTCTATCTAGGTACATGCCTAGCAACACCTTGGAAAGTTCCTGCACTGAACAAGATCAATCTGGAAGAAATAAGAGGCACTGTGATTATGATGTGATTGTTCATATTCACTGAAGTTTGAACTCCTGCAAATGATTCTTCTTGACTTAGATTTGTATATAGTGTGGACAGTTTCTTTTCTGATTTTCCCCCTCTTTCAATGTTTCTTTGCTTCAGCCAACTATAAAATCAAGTAATTGTCAACACATTTGTTTATCTACTCTTTTCCATATGACTATCCTTATCCGAACTTTCTCAAAATCTGCTGCATTGATACCGCCATTGTGGGAAATTTGAGAAATTTTTTTGATTTGCTTCACTAGTTGAGAAGCCTAAGATAGATGGATAATAAGGTGAAGGCACCTGATTAAATTAACATGATACCTCCCTTTGTCTAATGGATCTGTTCATGCAAAGAATCTAAAAGATCATGGTCACATTATGTTGCTAAAACATAGCAGGAAATGAGCAAGCAAAAAGGAAGACAAAGAACTGGACAGACCAAAGTTAAAATTATGAAGATCTCAATGGTTTGGACAAGCAAAGCTGGAAGAAGACAGCCTACGTCAATTCTAAGGTGTTTTACTAACCATTTTCATATCACTGATGTTTGCAGATGACCGGGGTTTGTTATATCAACCACTGCCTTCATCTTGCAATTCGTGGTTATGAAATGGCATAAAAGTTGAGCAGAGGAAGGGTGGCAAATAATTATTTCCTAGGTGATGGCTATGGCTGAGAGCTTTTGTGATAACTTGACAGATTGATACTATAGTGAAACTATCAACTGTTAACTGCTATATAGAGGGAAATGATGATGGTTATTCTGGAAAGATTGTTGGACTGCAGAAAAGTAGATACTGATTGGTACAATAAGGACAGACCAGTTGCCCTGAAGCTGATTAGAGGCTGTCTTCAAGATCAAGAATGCAAAGAAACGCAACTCAGATAATCTGTTGGAAAAGCCGAGTCAATAAGGACCATTTGTTCATTGAGCTAATAGCAGAAATGTTAAAGATTCATTGATCCATAAAGGATTTTTCACCCTTTTCATCTCCTAAATATAGTTGATTAGTAAATCAATAAGCAGACAATTGAGAGAGAGAGAGAGAGAGAGAGAGAGAGAGAGAGAGAGAGAGAGTAGTATCAGCGAACAATTTTGATTCCCAATGTATCTATCCATTTATAATGTATTTGGTAAAGATACAATATACAGACTAGCAAAATTTTTTAGGATGCCATAAATGGATTGGCACCACGGGAAAATATGATGCTATCAGTTGATTATATTCAGAAGAGCAGCTCTTGTTTTGACAAGTCTTCTGAAAATGCATTCCAGGTCCTCCTCAATTTCGTGAATGCTTGATTCCAATGCCTCCATTCTCTTGCATACTTTGTATACTTGAGGATTTCCATCTTTAGCAGATTTCAGATCAGTCAACTCAACATCCAACCCTTCGATTTTGTCATATCCTGCTTTCTCATCACATGACACGCGTTTAGGTGACAACATATTTGAGACCAAAGACCAACTGATGTGCTTCGATCTTTCCTTTGGCCCCAAAAGGACATGCAACAGGGACTCAAATACTGAAAAACTGATTTCTTCAGCTTCTCTTAATATGCTGAGAGTAGCCTCATGTTTCGAATGTCTTCTCAGGTGGTTTTTCTTCTCCATCTTCTTCAAATGATCTGAAAGTTTTGTGACCATTTTCTGCAGCTTTTTCCTAGATTTGATGTATGTCTTGACTTCACCTGCCTTTTCGGGATCTCCGACTCTCCTTCTCCGGAATGATGACTCGAGTTTCTGGATGCATTTCTTTGTCTGTGAAAAAACATCTTTCACGTTCCCACATACGTCCAATAGCTTCACAGATCCATCCAACAACTCTTCCGTAGAACTCCTATGGGGTTCATGGGAAAGAACCTGCTGGGTTAGAGGCACCTGAAGCCAATCATCAATGCAGTCATACAGATTTCTGAGGCCTCCTAACTTTTGGGGTGCTGACAAGGCCGCAGATGAAGAAGTTGCATCTGATGATCTCAGCCTCTGCAACTGCTGTTCAACAGCTGTTACTAAAGGGTGACTTGTGGAAGGTAAGCTGATTGAGCGTGAGTGGCCTTTGGTTTTAGAAATCTCAAGTGAATCAGCCATTTCCCTTTTTTTTCAAGTCTCTGTTTGATAGAAAGAAGCTTTTCTCTGTTGCTTAAGCAAACTCTGCTGCAGAGAAGTTGTACAAATCAAGCACTTCAACCTTGTATATATATACAATGACGAGGACATCGCGAAATCAGTATTCTTCCAAGCTCATTTTTGCTGTATAAATTGTTCAATAAAGCAGAAATTGTCTCTCGTGGTTTCCGATCTAAAGGAAAACTGGAATCTTCAATATAAGTCAACCAGCTAAATGGATCGATACAAACAGCTGGTATGCCACCACAACTCCCAGACAAGCGGATCAAGATTAGGTGGTGATATGTTATAGGTTTGGACTTGAGCATGTGGAAATTATTCAACTCTCAGTGTGCTAATGCCGCAAGGGACTGGATGAATCCTGACAGCTCCGAGCTTATATTATATAAATTCTTCTATCAAGTAATTACCACATCTAATGGAAAATAAGTTTGTTTGCAGATGTGCACGAGTGGTTTGTTAGCTAACTTTGAGACCAGCTAACAAATGCCGCCATAGAGAAATAAATCAACCTTTAGGCCACTTTATGTATACCTAGCAAATATATGATCTGCATCAGCGATAGCCATGAAAGCTCAGAGTACTGTCCAGATACTCCTAGCGAACCCAACTTGGCATGCTCATCAACTGTGTTGTTGATGTCTGGGAGAAACCATTCAAGATCCACCTGTCGGGCTGCAGACAATTATTAAAAAGAAGGGATCGTCATCGGGTCAGCCATTGCCGAACTTGAAATGGAACCTGTGGGTTGTGAAGATGTTTATAAAATAACATAACCGTTTAAGAGTCAAGCCCTTCCGATCTTCCATTAGCTATCATGTCATGGATCAATTGACATTATTTGAACTTCCATTAGCTTGTGTTGGGTGATCTGGGTTCTCTCTCAACCCAAAAACAAATTCAAGAGGTGAGGCTTTATCTCATATTTATAAACTGACCATCAACTTCTTCTACAACCAATGTGGGACTCGTCCAGTAATCTCCCCCTCACACATCATCCCTTAGGTCAAAGGCGCAACAATTCGTAACTCTCCCTTGTGACTTTTTTGGATCCACACTTGTTAGCAAACCTGGGCTTTGATACCAGTGTGTTGGGAGAATATTAACAATCCAAATAATATCGGATTAACGCAACAGAATAAAATAATCTCTCATCTTGTGTAAATCTGATAGGAACCGATATAGTAAAGCAAAACCAATATCAAGCACACAAACACAAGATGATTTTTTTTTTTTTTTTTTTTTTTTATGCGGGAATCCTACTCGATGTGAGGACATAAAAAATCACGGAACTGGAGTCCACCCAAAATCTTCACTATCAACAAAATCGGGTGAACAGAATTCTTATATCCAGTAAATACTAGAGGTGCGTAACAACAAAGACCTCAAGATCATCATTTTTGGCAATATGCATAAATTCTACAAGAGATCAAGGAAAAATCTAACAAAAAAATGCGAGTTTTGATCAATTCATGAAAAATCCAGGAGCTTTAAATGAAAATCAAACCGTTTAAATTTGAGAAGAGTGCGCCACGAACACGTTGACAAAATTTCAGCTCAATTGGATCACCAATCAACTTCCAATGCTGGCTTGATGTAAATCAGACTGATCCCTTGACCCTAGATTTTTTGCTTTCTCTTTTTCTTTTATTATTACAATTCTACTAACTTCTTTACTGTCATACCTATGCCTCACCTCTGGTATGAGAGCGTGACCCGGTAGCTGATGTCCCAGGCACGCAATCGTCCCAAAAGTATTTTATCTTGATTAAACACATGTTGAAGCGAATTAAAAACAATTCGCGTACACAAAGAAAGATGGAAGTCGGGCAACATGTATTCAAGCCAAGCAAATGAAAGCAACATGTATTCATACATATATATACATATCAAAAGTTGTTATGATTACATACCCATCCTAGTCCTGGACTACTTATCTTCATCACTACACATTGACAATAAAAAGGCTAGGGTAGTCTAGCTCTTCCATTGAGCGTCCTAAAAAAATGGCCCCCATCCTAGGCCCTTTCTTCTACGATGCTCCTGTAGGATCCATCGGAGGGATGAGGCCTCGGATGGGACCTAAAACGTTCCCATAATAAATGAGGCACCAAGCCTCATACACATGGAGAACTAAAGTGTCTACACCTTCTTAGACCCATACGGTAGTAGTATATTTCCAGTAGGTAACGTCTCTTTCGAATTTTACTATATCCATCATGGTGGTAGCCATATCGATTGAAAGACCAGTACAGATAGGTGGCGGGGTTGGTTCAACTATCACACATTTGAAATGGTGAAAACAACAAAAGTGAGTCGATGACTCAGTAAATATAAATCCCTAATTTTCCTATAAGAGGACGTTTTGCCATCGATCCTTGGATACAAAATCACCACCCACCTGTTGATAGCAAATCAATAGCAAGGTTCGTGCCTTGCCTTATCAATAGCAAATCAAAGATAGGGAGTTAGTGTATAAGAACAAGCTTTTTAAAGATCCGTGGCTTACAATAATTTCAATCACTAAGAGGGATGCGTGCATCACATAGAACTCATTCAAGCACTAAGTGACCTGATGCAAGCATATGCTCAAATTGATGCAAGAACTCAACAATACATTTCAAACAAACCCAGTTTTTGCAAACCTCAATTCTAGTATTGGTGCAAACATGAATTCAAGCATCACACATGCATCAGTCATGGATCACACGTGGACTTCCGGTTTATTTCAGTTAGTTCAGTTAGTCGAAGTCCATCGACTTTTCCGGTATCAACCGGGCATTAATCCCCCCCTTGGCAACTGACATCATCCCAATCTTACTTTTAGGATGGCATCTAGGGCGACCCTTAGGCATCAGCCTCACCCGGGTCGGCATCGTCCATGATCTTAATATCAAGACGGCATCTGGGGCTTTACCCCAAGTAATGACCCAACACACTCCAACGTTGATAGTAAAAGTCCCTCAATCGTGTGTCCATGTATTCAAATATCAATCAATCCATTTTTATCTTGATTCATTAGTTGGATGAAGGGCCCGAAGGCATGCCAAGCAAGGTGAATCAATAAATGACTCCTGTGCCTTACTAACTAAGTTTATGCCGGATGCAATTCAAGCTCATGGTATTGACTTGGAATTGTTTGCTTTGAGTTCGGCATCGACTTGTGACTTATCCTGAGTAACAACATGCTTCATTGCCGTTTCGAGATCAAGTGTGGGACGTGCTTCCATCTCAACACACGTCCATAATCACCGTGACCTTTTCTCGACATGCAGGTGTGCTCGACACCCATGTGAGATCATGATTTACTTGATGCAGAGATAGGTAATTGAAAGCATGTAACAAGCACAACATACAAGCAAGCATAAGCAAGTGATGACAAGATCCTAAATTGATATGCGTAGTACATTGCCCTATCGAAGAGTTAGGAAAGTCTACTTACAACTTTTTGGACCTAGCTTCAAGATGCTCATTTGGTGACCAAACGATTCCTAGAGCGACTGGTGAGGAAGGCGTGAAAGAGATGAGAGAAAGGGAGAGGAAATGAGAGAATGGCTAACCCTTAAAATGTGAGGATGCCTTCTCCTATTTATGGGCATTTTCCTCTCATATTTTTATGCAAACTCATTATTAAGCCTAAGATATGAGTTGGCCTATCTAGCCTTCGTAGTTGGCGCCTATGCTTATTTGTGTTTAATTTTAATTGGTCCATCTATTTGCTTATCTTTCAAGGCTCACTCTAGGCTCATTATTGCCTATGTCATCTAAGGGATACATAAGCTCCTTTAATGCCTAATGTCTTCTTTTAATTGGTTGGTCATTGTCTTGTTCACCAAGGCTATAATCTAGGGCCATCATAACCTGAGATTCACTTAAGATTTTAGAGGACACCTAAGTTGATGATTCATCAAAGTCATTAATGAATTGATGTTCAAAGTCCTTAAATAAGTGCTTGGATATTTTTACCAAGTTACTTGAGAAGCAAGTTTTCTCTCCCCCTTGCAATTGACACATGGCATATAATGGATAAGGGTAGACTATGATAAAAGGTTATGGAAGATTCTAGAATCCCTAATTACCTCTTGACACTTGTCCAATGATTTATCCTTGCATTAATTGATTTGTGTCAAAATCTCATCTAAGGCAATCATGAGACTAACATAGGGTGTTGCCTAATTGGAGAAGTCATTCATATTTGTACACGATCAACAGTTCTATGAGAATGGAGGTTCATGCCAAATTTACTAAACTTTAACCAAATGAGTGCAACTAAGTTGGTAGTTTTCTTAAACTTGTCTATGACCATTTTCAATTAGAATTGGTCCATTGGATGTCTTAAAATAAATTTTGTGATTGGTCTTGGTTATTTACCTTAATCGAGTCTCGATCAGATGGATCGGGTCCATGGCCGAACATGCCATGCCTTGGTTTATCCAAGGTTTATGTCATTGATTCCTATGATCAACCCTCATACCTTATTCTCATGGCCTGGAATCAAGGATGTTACATTTATGACTACTACTTAAAAGCTAGTAAGAAACCCTATTTTTCCATATGACTTATTATATCGGCTTAAGCCCTTTTGGGCTTCCTCCACATGAGAGTGAACTCAACCAACAAATCTCTCACTCATGACGATGTGGAGGGATTTATCATCCATACTATCAATTGACAATGTTCAAGCTTCTCACTTGCTAAAGTCTTCATCATCGTATTGGAACCATCATGGTTGGTATGAATTTTCTCAAATTCCAATAGCTTCTCATCTAGAACATCTCTTAGCTAATGATATCTAACATCACCGCGTTTTGATTTAGAATAAAAAGATGAATTCTTATTAAGATGAATTGTGTTGTAATGATCACAAAATAATGCATATCTCTTTTACTTGAATTCGAGTTCTTTCGAGAACTTCTTCAGCTATAGCATCTCTATACTAACTTCAGTTGTTGCAAAAAATTTAGCTTATGTTGTAGGAAGAGCAACGCATTTCTACAATCTCAACCTTTATGAATAGCCCCATTGACAAAAAAAATCAAATATCTATAAGTAGATTTACAAGAATCAATATTTCCAACTAAGTTAAAATCCGTGTACCCAACTAACTCAAGTTTCCCGATTCGAAACCGAGTTTCCAATTGGAAGTTCTTCCGAGGTACTTCATGATTCACTTTGTTTTATTCTAGTGCTCTCTATCTGGATTTGACAAATAACGACTAATAATGCCAAAGCATGTCTTCAATATGGACGTGTACATACCATCACATGTATCAAGCTTCCTACAGTTGAAGTATATGGAACATTTTCCATATATTTCTTTTCTTTATCAGTCATAGGACTTTGTTTTGCATTTAACTTAAAGTGGGCAATACAAAAGTACTAACATTTTAGTCTTGTCCATTTAAATTTTCTGAAGAATTTTCTCGATGTACTTCTCTTGCTTTGTAGGAATGCTAAGAATTTGCTTCATCAAGCCCAAGCCTTTCATGGCAAAAAACTTGCTCAATCGTTTCTTCAATGCTTCAATTCTTGAAGTATTCCTGCCAACAATCAACATATTATCAATATAAAGCAAGAGAAATATAAAATCATCGTCATAAATTTTTTTGGACAAACACATGGTTATCCGACATAGTTTTCTTATAGCCTTGTTTCATCATAATTGACCTAAAATTTTTGTATCACTGTCTCGGTGCTTGCTTTAGGTTGAAGTAACTCTTCTTCAGCTTGCACATGTAATCCTCCATCCCTTTCACCTTGAGATCCTCTGGTTGTTCCATATATCTCTGCCTTCAAGTCACTGTGTAGGGAGATTGTTTTGACATTCATATGCTCAATTTCCAAGTCTAGGCTATCTGTCAAGCCTAGTACCACATGAATAGAAGACATTTTCACCACATGGGAAAACATATTATCAAAATCAATACCCTTTCTCTGACTAAATCCCTTAACAACCAAATTAGCTTTGTATTGTGGTTGTGAAGTCTGTTCATCTTGTTTTAACCTATAAACCCACTTAATCTTCAAAGCTTTTTTGCTTTTAGGCAACTCCACCAATTCAAAAGTTTGATTATCATAATGAGACTATATTTTATCCTACATAGCATCAATTCATTTGCTTTTGCACTCAACTTCAATTGCTTTTGCATAGCACTCTAGTTCATTTGCATCAGTCAATAATACACACTTATCTTTAGAATATTTGATGGAAGGTCGTCGGTCTCTAACGGATCTTTAGACTAGAATATCCAGTGGAACATCTAATGGAGCTTTTGGTTCAAGAACAATATTATTAATTTCAACATAGTCTTGGACTTGTGCATCATTTGGGACATTCACTTCCTGCTATTACTCATCAACCAATGTAGGAATATGTGCGAGAGGAACTGGATTCAAATCAATCAAATCATCACTAACTTGCAGTGCTGAATCATCTCTAATTTCTCAATATTATGTATTAATTTGATCTTCCACAAACACAACATCTCTACTTCTTATAACTTTCTTCTCAATTGGATCATAAAATTTGTAACCAAACATATTCTTTCTATAGCCAATGAATATGCATTGTTGTGTTTTTACATCAAGTTTAGACCTCTCATTTTTGGGAATATAAACAAATGCCTTGCACCCAAAGACACAAGTAATCATAAGAAATATCTTTGCCTATTTAAACTCTATTAGGAGCATCAAACTCTTGAAGACTGCAAAGAGTAAGACTTAACATATGTGCAACTATACTTAAAGTCTCACCCCAAAAAGATCTCGGTAGCTTTGATTATGAAAGCAAACATCTTATCCTTTCAACTAGTGTCCTGTTCATTTTCTCAATTAAGTCATTTAACTGAGGCATCTTGAGAGGCTATATATGATGTTAAATACTCTATTGTTTGTAATATTTATCAAAAAGTCCCATTTATTCTCCCATTGTTAGTGCTAATACATTTCATCTTCTTTCCAGTTTGTCTCTCAATTGAAACCTAAAACTACTTAAAAGCATTGAATACTTGATCTTTAGTTTTCAAGATATAAACCAATATTTTCCTTGAATAATCATTTATGAAAGTAACAAACTAAAGAGAGCCACCAAGTGATTTTGTCTTTGTAGGATCACAGATATCAAAATGCATTAAATCAAGTATACCTAACTTTCTTGAAGGAGGGAAGCTTCTGAATTCAACTCTATTTTATTTTCCTGCTAAGCAGTGAGTATACTTCTTTAGCGTTGAACTTTTTATATCTGAAAGAAGCTTCTTCTTGGTTAATATTGACAAACCCTTCTCACTGATGTGACTGAACCTTTTGTGTCATAACTTAGCTATCTCTTTGCTAGGTACTACATTAATTTTGCCTATGGACAACTTTACCTATATAATATACCAAGAAGAATATTTTTCACATTTAGCTACAACTAGAGAACGTTTGGTGAGCTTTCATCGATCATTACTAAAGGTGCTGCAATACCTCTCATAATCTAGTTTGCTTGTGAAAATAAAATTCAAATAGATATTAGATATATGCTTAACATTATTTAATATTAACATTATACCATTGCTGGTCTCTAGGCACACATCATCAACCCCTACCACTTTAGCTAGCCTATTGTTTTCCATCTTCATAGATTCAAAGTTACCTGATGTGTATGATGTAAAGAAATCCCTACGAAATGTAGTATGAATAGATGCACTATTATTAATCTCCCAGCTAGTTTCATGACATATAAGATTCACTGCATCATCATAAACAATAAGAAAGCCTTTTGCAAGTGTAGCAACACAGTTGTTATTGCTGTCATAATCACTTTTCTTCTTTTTACCTTTCTCTTTCTATTTCTCATTTTTGAACTAACGGCAAAATCTCTGAATATATCTCTTCTGATGACAACAATGGCACTCAACATTGCAAATTTATTGTATTTGCCTCTACTTTTATCTCTGTTTTTATCTCTATTTCTTGGACCTCGAGATTCACTTCTTCCTATTTTCTCAACAACCAAGGCATTGGAATGTAAAGAGGATGATCCCTATGTCTTTCTTCTCATCTCTTTATTCAAAACACTACTCTTGGCGAAATCCATAATGATCGTACCACCCGAGGCAAAATTAGACAAAGATGCTTGAAACGTCTCCCACGAGTTTGACAAAGTACCAAGAATCATAGCGCTTGTATCTTATCGCAGCTAATTGATTTATAATTCCTTGAAAGGAATTTAAATGATTAGTCAAGTGGGTACCATCTTGATATTTTAGAGCCATCATCTGTTTTATCAAAATTAATTTGCTATTCACAGTCTTTTGAGTATATATCTATTCGTGCTTATTGCACAAGCTGCGGGCATCCGTTTCCTTAATGATATGGTTGAAAATATCATCATTCACCCACTATCTAATATAACCACACACTTGATGATGAAAATATAGGCTATTAGCATCAAGTTTATTCTTTGGTTTCTCTTTAGCAAATACGGACAAATAATTATCTATCACATATAAAAGGTCTTCCATCTTTCATTTTTAAATATGATAATTTGAACCATTTAATATAACCATTCTATATGTATTCGTTTCCATAGTTTAACACAAGGTAGAAAAATCAAGTAATAACCAAAGCTTTGATACTACTTTGTTGGGTGATCATGGACCTCTCTTACTTCAAAATCTAGCTCAAGAGGTGAGGTTTTTCCTCACACTTACAAATCGACCACGGGCCATTCCAAAATCAATGTGGGACAATCTCAACAAACTGTGCTCCTGAGCTTCCATAAGGGCTTTGATCCGTAAAACTGTAACCAATACGAAATCATCTCTAACAGGTTTTGACTTTTAAATAGTCATACCGGTGTAGGACGCCACTGAGATTCTAGGACAAAAGGATGACAGTGGCTCCATGCGTCATTCGATGGTCGAAATTTAGGATGCGGGTTGTGAAAACATTTGCAGGGTAATGTAGATGGGGGACAAGTGGAAGCCCTGCGGATATCGTTGGCCATTATAGAGGTGTTGGCCGTGAAACGTTAAACCTCGCCGGTCCTTAGGCAGCGCATCACCGCCGTCGCCCCAGCGGTCGCGCCATCCCTCTCCCTCTTTCTTTAAAATTTGTGCGTGTGTGTGTTCTTTTCATTTAAATTGATCTGTTCCTAAGAGAAAGGTGCACATAACATAGTCGATCAAACTCATCACAAGGTCGGCTTGTGCACCGGAGACATGCTCAGTGCAGAATGATTTGTTGCTAAGAGAGCCACCTAGTTTTTGACCTTACTATTCTCGTGTCTTGGTCGTATGTTCAAAATCTGCGACAACAATCAATTCGCCAATTAGCTGAAGTGTTAGTCCATTCATCAGATTTCGATCGTTTCGCTTGCGAATTGCGATGAACCAGCTGAGTTCTATGACTCTCTCTCGCTGGCAATTGTGGCTCTTGAACTGTAATGCTTGTCTGACCAAAAAAAAAAAAAAAACTGTAATGCTTGATGCAATTTATCTTCCAAGCCTGAGACTTGGTGAACTCTTTTGAACCTGAGGTGAAATCGCGGTGCTCGTGGTGGCTTTTGGGAATTGCTATGTACGTAAAATATATGATGATGAAAATGTAGTCTACTTCCGAAAAATTAAGAAAAGTTCCTTCGTGTAATGGCAAGGGTTCATGCAATATACGACAAAACATGAATCAATGGATCGGTCGTTAATGATAACAGGTATATCAGCTAAAACAAAACGAAAATAGTAAAAGAAATTGCATTGATCTGCACAAAAAAAAAAAAAAAAAAAGTAAAAATATGGACCGTGGCCAGCACTTAGGGATTACGAAGATAGTGAATCCAATTAGAAAATGCATAGTGAATGACACAAGACACTAAAAAGGGCAATCGATTTGCACAAAAAGAAACACAACGCACCATAAAGTACCAAACAAACCGAAGCAACACTGAAAAGAGAACATTCCTCTTACTATCGCTATCATCGATGCTAGCGGTGGGGCACTCCACAATATGTGCACACCTTGTTAACATGTTACTCCAACCAGTTCAATTGCCTTCTCATGAATGAAAGAATGATCAACTGCACGAATTCACTAGATTGACCTTAGTCGAAATGGAGGAAATTAGAAAACGCTGAAATTTAGATAGAGCCAACACTCCATCAGTCGAGGATGGAACATGTGACAAGGAACTTGAATGGTTGAGGAGTGATTTGTCGATGGGTGACCGACTTGAGATAGAATCGAAGAGCCCCAGTCTCTTTAAACTTTTTAGATGGAATCGACACTCTCAATTGGCTTTGTTCACTTTAATTTTGTTATGTTTTCCCCTTGATATTCTCCAACAAAATGGACCTCAACAGGTCCTTAAAAAGGCTTAAGGGAGAAGAAACAGTTGGGAGATCCGCCTTAGGTTGGGAGGACCCGTAATGTCACCTTCCGTTTTCCCACTTACTTGAGAAAAAAAGAATGGGTGGGAATCGAGGAGCCTATTAGTGATGAAGATAGACATCATGTTGGCACATTGATAATGGCTACAGTCGAGTAGGGGAGTATAATAACTCTCCACACCTAAGGTGATATAGGATGACTTCAAAACCATTGTAAGGTGAGTAGAGCCTTGCTTAGGCCTATTTATCAGCGGCTTACATTATACCCTTGGTTGATAGGCTCAAGCAAACTTTCTAGATGGAATCGATGCTCTCTACTGGTTTTAGTCCACTTTAATTTTGTCTTTTTTCCCTCTTGATATTCTCTAACAAAAAGAAAGACTAAATGGGTCTATCGTCCGAAATTATGTGTATTGTGATTGTTAGTGAAAGAGAAAAAACGAATAAGTGAACTCAATTTGAGACTTTCTATTTTTATATTTAGGGATTGGGCCATTTTTTTTCCTATTGGTTAGCCCTATCATAGCTTTAATTTGAGTTCAAAAAAAAAAAAAAAAAAAAAGAGGATAAAATTGCCCTTACTCTAACAATTGGGAAAAAGGAAAAAGCTAGGGTGAAGATTTGATCAGCCAGAGGGATGGGGTTCTTATTTGAGATGAAATTAGTTAGTCTTTATCTTCCTAGCATTTTATCAAAATCGGTTCCACTTCAAATTTTCATTAAAATTTTTCTTAAGAACAAAGAACTGAATATAATAAAAAGAAAAAAATCACAAAAAACTCAAATTATGTCACACATTTACTTTGAATTATTTTTTATAAGATAAAAAAATCAATTATGCCCATCATGACGTATTTATCCTAGAATTTTTATTGTAACATAAAAAATCTTAAATATATAATTATGTGACAAATTAACTCCATTAATATTTTGTTAAATGATTTTTCAGCCAAAATAAATTGTGCACAACAGTATTTATTTTCTAGTGTCCATGTAGACAGATTTTAACGGAATTTTGAGGGAAGACAAATGTATCATTCGGGTTCGAATTTAAGATTTTTGGTATCACGTAAAAAAAAAAAAAAATTTGGGGTAATTTTTATTTTATGGCTTTTGCCGTAAAATAAAAAGGAGAGAGCGAAATAGAATGAGGGAGAGTCCACCGTCCACGCGGAAGAACCCACGCGAACCTGTCGCGATCGGCGATGCTCTCTCCGACTCCATCCCTCCGCTTCGTCGCTCGGTTCCTTCGATCCTCCGCTATGCAAACCGCGAGGTCCCCGCCATTGCCGAGTCCCCGAGCCCGAGAAGGTTGAAGAGGCCGCCGGCGACGATCCACCCTTCCCCGTGCCCCCCGCTCCCGGCCGTCCCGATCGCATGAACCAGGGCAAGAGGGCCGCCATGATCACGCGATCGAATCTGGCGGAGCAGCTGAGGGACTACCAGATTCGATCGAAGCACGATTGGGCCACCGTCTCCTTCTTCTCCTCCACTTCCGCCGTCGCCTCCTCGTCCAGGTAATGGCGCGCGGTCGCCGCCTCGATTCGCGAATTCCCCTCCCGGGCTTTCTTTTTTTTAACGCTCGCGATTCCGAATTCGTAGCGTTTTGATTTGCGGAGTCCACATGTTGTTGTGGCGGTGGTGGGGATTTTTAGGGTGGTTCCTGTTTTTCCCGTTTGAAGTTGCACCGTAATCGGTTGGGTCTTTGGATGCTCCGATCGGTCCTTGTTCTCGGCAAGAAGTGGGAAGATCTCGTGTCGCTGGCGAAAATCCGAGATGAATCGTGTTTCCTTGTGCTTGTATACGGCCGAGAGTGCGTTTGTGATATTCGCGAATTCGTGTAGAGGAGTTGCGGGGATTGCTTTTAGGGGAGGGTTAGTATTGTTGAGGGAAAGTACCTGAGATAAGGATGAGGAGTGGAGGGCGGATAGTACTAGCGTGCTGGGGAGGCTTGGATTGTGATGGCAGGCGATGAACACCGATGCAACTTGTGTTGACAGAAGGGCCATTGCAGCCAATTATGCGCTGTTAGTGGTTCTTGGTAGACTGCTAAGAATCATTATTGGTTGAATGAATAATGTGAGTTGTTTATTATGGTGAGGGACTGTATTGGTCGCCGCCACACGATAAGGTGATGCTGTAGGGTAGTCTATAAGGAGGAAAACAGAACAGATGGTAAGATGAAACAGAACAGATGGTAAGATGCCGCATGTCATAAATGATAGATGCTCCCATGTTATACCCACTAGAAAAATTATGAAAATGATATGTTGCTCTTGTAAGCCTTATGGTGAGCTCATCACCTTAGAACTCTCCAAAACATTCGAATATTGTGCAAGCTGTTCTACTGTATGACACCAGAATGATAGAACAATCGATTCTTGGACAGAACCAAATGCATGCTGACAATGCTGACATTTAAATATGTAGGACTGGGAGAGAAGGGTTTTCTGGTCTCTATCATCATGCATATCCTTTTATGTACACCATAATGCCACTGTTTGGCTGAGTTTTGCCTTGTATAGTAGTTTGGATTGAGCTGTTTGGAGTTGCTGTATGGAGAATGCAACCTTGAGACGATTCAAGTGCTTACAAAGGAACATAATTGTTTTTATTAATCCTTGAAAAGACTGATTGATTGCACCTGGATTGTTGGTAGTTCTGTTGTCTATGCCCTAATTTATAGCTTTTCTTTTGCAAGCATTCTTATATAGTTCAGTTAACTTTTGTGCACTTCTCGGTTTGTTGTTTTGCTTTTGCACTTTTTTTGGTAACTGTTAGGAAGACTTTACTAATGCCCTCTCTCACTTCCTCTACGGATGCAGGGTGGATGTTGTGGTCTTTGTCATATGGGAGCTCGTCATTTTAGCCTTTTTAGTTTTTTCAGCAGTTTCTTTATACTTCAGACATATCCGATTTGCCTTTATCTTGGTATGCCTCACAGTGCTACTGCTCTTATGCATGAAAATTGCGAAGAAAATAAGATCAGCTAGGAAAAAGAAGCGAAGGATGCTTCTTCCTTTGTCCATGTAGACAGGTAAAGGAAAAATATGCACGCTCACTTAGTTGTATAAAGATGAAAATCCTGGGCTGTGCCCTCATCCATTATCTTCTTGGCTAGTCAAATATGTTGGCAAGGATCATACAAGATGTATACATTGGCGCAAACAGATTGTAAGTGAAGTGTTCCTGTCACTTAAGGGAGAAATGCTGGTTTTTTGGGTTGAGTTAGGTGAATTGGTTTTAGGAATAGTTCTGCTTGTGCTCCTTGTTGGCTAGATACGGGCAGCCCCATCAAATTATGCCTGTACGGGTTTGCTTTAGGAGTTGACATGAGATGGTCCCTGTGTCGGCACTCAAAACTTGAAGGAGCTACCAAGCAAAGATGTTAATGATATATTGATTTTTCTATGGTCTGTGTTTGCCTTATTATTTTCCTCTGTAAAATGGTCAGTGTTTGCTTTATCTACCTTTAGAAGCATAAAAAAGTAAAATATGGCTGAATATTCCGTTCACAAGTGAAACTGATGTTACTTGACTGGTTAGGTGTTCTTGGTTTCGTGCAAGAGTTGTGGTTGAAAGTACCATTTAGATTTTGTACAATGTTGAACAAGTTACACAACAGCGTACAGTAACTTTGTTCCTCTTTTATGACCGTCTTATCTATTGCCTACTTTGCTGCTGCATTGCAGCTCCCACACATGATCATCCCTTGTCGTGGTTACTGAATTGTAATTCTCTTATGGACAATGGTCTTGTCAGACGTGTTTTGTGTAGACTTTTGAATGCACTGGCGTATGCGTAGGGGATTACCTCTTCATTGCTACTTTTGCTGTCCTTCATCAAACCGAGGGTCGGCTGGTCCCCACATTCTATAGTTTCTGTACTGAGGCCCACCCTGTAGTGGAATATTATTTCGGCTTGAAGAAGCGGACTTCTATTCCTATTGTCACTATGCTCCAAATGGCCCCAAGCTATGAGACTACTGAGCTTATGCTTCCTTGAAGTTACCTCTTCGCCTCATTCGCTAAATCAGGTTGACCATTGGTTGAGAGTCTTTTTATTGATGACAATTAACTAGTCAGATTATTCTAGGAAGCAATCCTTTGATGGAGTATTGGATTTGCACGAGTGGCTTGTCCAGTCTTTTGGACCAACTTCGCAGTCCCCTCTCTTCAAAGAAGCTTTTGGGGAATTTTTGTTGCGCAGATCTGATTCTTGTGATCGAGTTTGTGATGATGCGTAAGTTTTTTCTAAATATTGGGTCTCTTTTTGGGCAATTCTACGACATACGTAAGGAGGCTCCCAATGAGAAAACAGTACGAAGGAACAGAGTCACAGCAAACCAGACGCATCACAATTTGTTCACTAAAATCTGAAATTTCTTTCGCTAGCGACATCTTTCTTTCCCTCTTCAGTTAGCAATTTCGAGCGTGGGGTTACCGTTTCTTATATGTCAGGGAAGGTTCGTCCTTCCGTGGACTTACGTTTTCCAGTATCGTTTGTATCTTTTACCCTTCTTTTCACCGCTCACACTCGAAAGCCATAATAGGTCACATCATTAAAGCATCAATCCAGCATATAACTGCCAAAAGAACGATATGATAGCTGTCATCGCAAGTGAGGCTTGGATTGATGTCAAATGAAAAATGATGGTGGTTATTGATGAATTGTAGCATCTTTGGATTTACTCACGTGAATCATTGTCCTGGCTGGTCTTATATTGCTTCATGGTTTTATTATTTCAAGTATGGGCAGATATTTTCTTGGGAGGTCACCTAGGGTGCCTTTGGGAATTGCCTTCCCAAAGCCCCTCGGGCGTGCAAAGCCCTTTGGGCCGAATACTTGGTGTTTGACAAAATTTTTTTTTTATCTGCCTTTATCAAATGCAAGCCTTCAAAAGGTTGAAAGCCCAAGACAGCTTAGGGGATGTCTTGAGCTTTCTTGGCATGCTAACCTCCAAGGCTAGTGAAAATTTTTTCCCAAAATTATCCTCGCTAATCTTTTATTTTCCGGTTTTACCCCCGATAAATATTCATCATCTTCATCTTCTTCCCTTCTCTCTACTGAATAGGACCAGCATCTACACGTGGTCACTGGTGAAGGGTAGGTAGTTCGATGAAGGGTAGGCAGTGCGATGAGGGGCAGTTGGTCCAGCTAGGGTCCCACAACCCTTCGATGAGGGTTGCTATGGGAAGGACACGGCGCGATGACCCAGATTTGGTTGCACAAGCTAGGTTGCGGTGTGGCACGAGCTGGGTTGTGGTGTGACGGGTCATATGACCGTCCGACAAGGGTTGCCACAACTCGGATCTTGTGATCCGGTCACGATTTGGGTTGCAATGACCCATATCTTGTGATGCAACCTTCGCGCAAAGGTTGCCGAGGCCGCTTGATTTGGTCGCCCAATTTGGGTTGTTGCAACCCTTGCCACGCTGTGTCCTTTGCGTGGCGACCCTAGCTAGATGCTTGCCCCTTTGTCGAACCGCTTACCCCTCGCCGGACTGTCCACCCTTTGCCGGCGCTCGCTAGCCAAGCCCTTGGCTGGCCAACTCTCCTTTTTTTTTTTTTTTTTTTCCTTTCTTTTTTTAATAACAAAAGTCTTTTACAAATTTAATTTATACAAGCATGATTTTGCTTAAGGGTACTTCACAATGGACTTTTATAAATATGATTTACCAAACACAATTTGCATTTTAAAAAACTTCTTTCAACTCAAGGGCTTTTGTATTTTCTCAACGACTTTCCCTAAAAAGCCTTCCCAAATACACCCTTATCTTGATAGTGCTTTTGCTTAGGCTTGCTTGACTTTGGAGTTCAAAAGTACAGTTTGCCATTACATCAAAAGGTGCATTCGTGAGTTAGTTCCAGTCTTCACACACACACACACACACACACAATCACTCTCCCTTTGATTGATGCACAATTCACCTCATTCCTAACCCTTTTGCCAACTTAGAAGCTTGCTAAGAGCTGCTTCTTGTCCACACACATAGACACACACACAGACAGCGCGCGTGCGCGCACCACGCACCCACACACACACACACACATTTCAAAATCACTCTCCCTTTGATCGATGCACAATTCACCTCATTCCTAACCCTTTTGCCAACTTAGAAGCTTGCTAAGAGCGGCTTCTCGTCCAACTCTCCTCTAGCTCTATTGACTACTCTTTGCTCTCATCGAACTAGGTTGACATACATATTTCAAAATCACTCTCCCTTTGATCGATGCACAATTCACCTCATTCCTAACCCTTTTGCCAACTTAGAAGCTTGCTAAGAGCTGCTTCTTGTCCAACTCTCCTCTAGCCCTATTGACTACTCTTTGCTCTCATCGAACTAGGTTGTTTTAGGCCATGGGCTTGATAAGGGTGGGAGTGATCAACAAGGCCAAAGAGGATTTGGAAAAGATGCGACTTAGACTCTAGGATGGTGCGAGAGTAGGAATGAACTGAATCTCACATCGCTTAGGTGTGGTGAGGTGAAGTGTCATATATGTGATGACACTTGTCCTAACTTGTAATAAGACTTTTTCTAGGCGGAACTTAGAAGAGCAAAATTGTGTGGGTTCTGGTCCAAAGCGCACAATATTATTATGAGTAGGACCTAAGTTTAATAATATGATATTAGAGCCAGTAGCTGACCGAAAGTGTGAAATTTGGGGACGAGCCACGTGAAAGCTGGTGGGCCTATAATGACCTAATTTGACGAGGGTGGGAGTGATCCCCAGGGCCAAAGAGGGCCTAGACAAGATGCAGCTCTAACTCTTGAATAGTGTGGGGGTAGGAATGAGCCAAATCCCACATCGCTTACGTGTAGTAAGGTGTAGGAATGAACCGAATCCCACATTGTATTGGAGTGGTAAGGTAAAATGCCATATATGCAGTGACGATTATCCTAACTTGTAACAAGGCCTTTTCTAGGAAAGCTCAGAAGAATAAAACCATGCAGACTTAGGCCAAAGGCCGACAATATCGTTATGAGTGGAATTAGAGCTCAACATGAGCAAGTTCAAATCGACAAATTGATAATGATGCCATGGTTGGGACATGGGTAGATTATCAACAAACTAGGCTTATTTCATGACCCTCCCAAGTTGAACTGTGAAGGAAGGATAGCTAAGGGTGTGAATGATAGCCATTTTATTTATAAACACAAATTTTGGCTAGAAATATTTTTGATTTTATTTTCTAGGTGAGTTTTTGAGCAAAAATACGTGTTTAATAATGACACAAAATATCTGTTCTCAAAATAGAATTTTTTTTTTAATAATGATAAAAAATTTCTCCCTCTCACGAAGGATAGCGGTGGGCAGCAAAGGACGGCGGTGGGTGGCTGCAAGAGGTAGCCGGTGGCGGATGCTAGGCAATGACAAACAATGGGAGGTGGGTGACGAGTGGACAGTTGGCTAGTAGTAAGGGTGAATAATGAGACGAGTAATATTTTTCTTTTCTGTTTTCAGAAATAGAAGAGTTATATTTTTCATTTATGTTCTAGAAATAAAAAAGTAAAAAACTTTTACTTCTCTTTTTTGTTCTAAAATTAAATTTGGGTTAAAAAAATTGTTCTTAATAATTAGAAAAATAAAATCACATTGCTAAATGGATTTCTATTTCAAGTATGTTATTAGGAACATAAAGATAGATCTGGCAAAAAAATAGAATGGTTCATGCACGCCCTAAGTCAGGGTGCGCAACTTGGTTTTTTGTTCATTATTTAATTAAATTTAAGTTAAAGTGGCCACTTATATACTCTAAGTTGGTTAAAAGCTAAGTTGACGCAAGAGCATGCTTTACTCCAACAAACTTGGACTTTGTTACTGTAGTTTTACCTAAGGCTCTCCTACATTATCAAGCGTAAACGTTCAAGCAATAAAGTTAACCAATAAAAAAGTAGGCTAACTAAAGAAAAGGAAAAAGAATTGTAACCCGAGCCGTATCAGACAAGGTTTAAATAAGGCCTCACGATAATGCCCTGGGATATGACGCTCCCGTGAGCGATGTATGAAAATAAAAGACGTGCACTAGTCTAATAAAAGAAAAATCTCATAATCTATTTAATGGAAATTGAGTTCCAATTTAAATACGACGAAACTAATAATAAAACTTAATCTAATCTAATCCTAACGGCATAATGCGAGAAGAACCCAAGTGCAAACTGAATATTTTTCGTTTGAGCTGAAAAAACCCAACAACCGAAAGATAAAATCTATACTCCAGGAAAACAACGTTGGTGGAACAGATACTCGTTTGACTTTTCAGTTTTCACGCGTCGGCGAAGAAGACATTAGAATATATCCAATTGCATGAAGATTAGAATGCAATGCATGCGGGAATTTGACGAGAAAGGTCCATACATGAATGGCTAACTATATGCTATGTGGTATAAAATGAATAAGTTAATAGAGAGGATCGCCGACGACCGGCTCGGGAAGTGTTCAACGAGCCATAGACAGGCTAGACGCCTCTTGTTGAGACCAAGGTCGGGGATGGACAGTAGACATTCAACCCATTCTAGGACTCAAAAAAGGGCCCTGAAACGGATCCAACTTGCGAATTCAATGAGTTTAGGGCCCAATTTAAATGAAATTCATAATATTGTTTATGTTTAAATTCGGCACAGTCGCGCTACTCTTACATAAAGATACTCCTAATTATTAAATGAGGAGGTTTGCGGTAAGAAATGAGAATGCAAGAGTACATAACATTGACATAATTGTTAGGGGTCAAATTCTATCATCGTCGATGGATTCAATCTCCAAATTTCAACTGCGAGGGGAACTTTCGGATGAAACATTTAGGTGTCTAACAGGTTAGGATTGGTATTAGCTACCAGAGCTTAGCCTAGTCTTGCCCTTAGTAACTATGCAATGGCAAGATTCAGCTGACGAATCTAGTAAATTAAGGTGAGGATGCTGCAGAGCATGCCTAGTGTGCTGCAGATTGAATTACAGGAAATATGCACTAGCTACACGTATCAGAAAGAACATCTGGACTAGAGAGTTGTACAATTGTACCGTGAAAACAATGGACGATCAAAAGTATTTGGTATTCATGTATCGGTGTTCTTTACATATACATTGCTGTACTGTACATACTACAAAAATATTTTCCTAATTTGATCGGCACTGATTGGAGAAAGGCCCTAACTGTTGAGAATGTTGAGAAGAGCAGCTCGTCTTCACTAGTTGCCTTAATAGGCATCCAAATCCTCCAAGTTCCAGAATGGTCGACTCTGATGTCTCCAGTTGCTTTAGCACATGAGGGTTCTGATCTTTGACAGATTTTAAAACAAACAAGTCAGCAAACTCTCCAGCATTTTTGTTATTCATATCCTCTTCGCAGGATACGTGTTTAGATGAGAAAAATTTAGCAACCAAAGGCCAACCATTAGTCCTCGATTTTGCCTTTGGCCCAGGTAGGAAGCCTAAAAAAGGACACAAACACCGACAGGCTGATATCTTCAGCTTCTCTTGGCTTGTTAAGAGAGTTTTCCTGTTTACATTCTTTGTTCATGCCATTTTTCTTCTCCATACGCTTCAGATCCTCTGAAATTTTGGAGATGACTTTCTGCAGTCTCTTCTTGGATTTAATGTGCGTCTCAACTTCACTTGCTAGGCCTGAATCACCTCCTCTCTTTCTCCCTGAGAGAAGACTCTAGCTGCCAAACATATTCCTTCATCTTTCCGCATATATCGAGCAACCTAAGCGGACAATGCAAGTGGGATATAGCCTGTTGGGTGAGGGGCAACTGAATCATTGATGCTTTCATACAAGTCCTTAAGGCCTCCTAAACTTTGTGACACAGCCGAGGATGTGGCTGCTGCGTCTGATGATTGCAGCCTGCCTAATTGATCCTCGACAGTTGTGGCCTGTGGATGACTCCTGGAAGGCAGGCTGAAATGCCAGCTAAGTTTCGAGATCTCAACGAGGAAGTCATTTTGTTTTCCTCTCAAAGGAAAGAAGCCTTTCACTGTTTTATTTGTGGAATTTTCTCTGAGAGAAATGTGTTCTTGCCCCACCCCTTACCCTTGTATTCTGAATGTCCAACTCATCCGGGCTCAATTTTTCTGACATGTGATGGGTCCTCCAACTTCAGGACAATGTGATCAATTTTTTTTTTTTTTTTTCCATCTCAAGCAAAATTAGGACATTATTAAAGACAGATAAATAATCTTCAATACAGGGACAGTGTGCCACTATGATGCCCAGACAAAAGGATGACTTGTTTATGAGCGTGGGCACTAGGCGAATATTGCTGTGCTATAATCCATCTAGGGAACAAGTGGAATCTTTACAGATGGACTGAACTCATAGCCATCTCCGCATTCCTAATTTTAGATTGCAACAGTCTTGAAACTAGGGACCACCCACTAAGCTTTGCACTTGCACTTGCACTTGATATCATTAGGGAACATGAAAGGGACATCGAGATAGTCCTTCGGCTTCTGAGCAGCTTCATGGTAAGAGTCCTTGTCTAGGCTAATCTTCTTGTCCATCTTCCTCAAATTTTTCAAGTACTTGTAGATGACTTTCCCTCTTAGCTTCCATTAGCTGTGTTATAATTATGGTTATAATTATGGTTAATGGATCAACGAAAACCAATAAATTAAGATACGTCTTTTCTATTCACATATCTTTTTTTGGATTCATGAATTTCCTATTGTTTTATGTTCATGTATCTTTGAGTTCATAAATTTCTTAGATTAATGTATCTTTTAGTTCATGAATTTATTGAGTTCGTGAATTTCTTGAATTCATATATATTTAGATTCACGAATCTCTTGAATTCACGTATTTCTTGATTCATGAATTTCGTGGATACATGCGTCTATTTAATTCATGTATCTCTTCTGTACATGAACTAAAATTCTCTATAAATAGATGGAAGCATAGAGCTTCATTGACAGTTTTTAGATTTTTTAACTTGATTCCAAAAAGCTCTTATATACTTTTCTCCTCTTCTGATTTTTCTGAGTGTGCTGGTTCAATTGAATGGTTCGACTGAGTCCTGTTTGCATAGTACTAATCCAAACAGGTTCGAGGTGTTATATCTGGGAGGCACAGTTCGTGAATCTGCGAAGCACCATTGGCAGGAACTAATCGCCTTAAGGAGATTCGGATATTCATAGCTCACTTCTAATTTTATGTTATATCTTATTTTCTTCTTTTACAAGAGTTATAAGTTTACATAAAAAGAAGAATATTATATAACTGTTATCGTCTTCTCAATTTCATGCTCTGATTGCAACAAACAAAGTGTCTTCTTTGGATTATAAATTCCAACAAGCTGTCCTGTCATAAATTATCCAACTGCCTCCTGACAATGCTTCAATCGGGGTTCCGATCAATAAAACTGAAATCAGCATGGAATAATCTAAACGGTTTTAACTTTTAAATAGTTATACAAGTGCAGGGCACCACTGTGAGTCTAGAACAAAAGGATGATAATCATTCCATTTATCATTTGATGTTGAAATTGTGCATGTGGGTTGTGAATACATCTGTAGAGTAATGTAGCTAGGGGATAAGTGGAATCTTTACAGCTTAAGTTTATGCAACTATCATGAGGTTATCTCTTTGCCTCATTTGTTAATCGGGTTGACCATGGGTTGAGATTCCTTTTGTTGATGAGAAGGAAATGGTCAGACTATTCATATTAAGGAGTAATGAATTTGCACGCGCTTGTCCCTTCTTTTGTACCTATGGTCCAGTCCTGTCTCATGAAAAAACTGAGTCAAAAGAAGCTTTTGGAGAATTTAGTTTTGTAGATTTGACTTTTGTGATCAAGGATTGAGTCAAAAGTTTTTTTTCTAAAATGTGGGTGTGATATCCTAATTTTCGACCCTGTTTCAATTAAATAAAATGGGCTTTTTATCGACGCATCTATAGTCTTTTTCTTTGAGCTGATTACTCACAAGATAACTAATATAGTAGGTGAAGTCATTAAGGGATATAAACGCGACTGACTTGAGAATTCGATCAGAAATCGATAGCTCGACCATGCTAATTTGCAAGGGTCAATACGGCACTGTTAAAATTGATTAGAGACTAGAAATAGGTCGATTCGATAGAAGCACGTAATTAAGTTGTGGGTGATTTCACCTGATTGCAAAATTCACGTCGAACGACACTAAACTGATTTTTCTGTCGATTCTGTACCATGTGCTCGTAATTGAAATCTTGAGATTTTTACGACAATCAAAAGTCGCCAATGTGTCAAAGATGCACAAGTGGATCGAAAATAATCGACCACGGGTCAAACGCGTTAAAAATTCCTAAAAGCTACTTGGTAGGTTAGGTCATGATAAAATTGCGTTCGATTGAAAATAACTACGAAATTGAACCCGATTTCAGGAATCGAAAGTTCTGATGTGTCGCGATTTATTTTTAGGACGTCGACGTTGACTCATCCTTTAAAGAATTTTCGACGAGCTCGGATTTTCGGTGAAAAATAAAAATTGGGTGAGTTAAGACCAGGAAATTCGGAAGGGCCAAATTGAGTGCATTTTTGGCCTTCAAGATGGATCAAAATGGTGAAGAAAATTGTGGAATTGGTATGGGCTTCCTCCTCAGCAAATTGGCCATTGAATTGAAGTTATATGGTGTGAAATTGAGTTGATTTGGGAGTGGAACACATGAAATTCGTAGGTTAAGGGGGGCTGCAACATTTGGACCTCATCTTAGCTTGTTGGAGAAAATTTGGAGGGGAAATGGCTACTGGTGATAGTTGTGGACTTTGGGGGCTTGTACTCAAGTGTTTGAGATATTTACTCTTGACTTTGAGGCCTCTTGTCCTCCCAACCAGCAGCAGCCTCTTCTTCTTCTTCTTCTTCTTCTTTAGCTTCTTTTTCATTTTAGGATAAGTGCATTAGAAGTCCTAAAACTTATCATGAAAATGCAATTAAGTCCTAAAATTTTCAAAAAGTGCAATTAAGTCCTAAAATTTATTACGAAAGTTCAATAAAGTCCTAAAACTTTCAAAAGATTCAATAAAGTCCTAAAACTTGTCTCGAAAGTGCAACCAAGTCCTAAAACTTGTCTCGAAAGTACAACCAAGTCCTAAAACTTTCAAAAAGTGCAATCAATGGAAGGACTTAGATTCAACCATTTTGATAAGTTTTATGACTTAATTGTACTTTTGAAAGTTTTAGGACATAATTGCACTTTGTGACAAGTTTTAGGACTTAATTACACTTTTTGAAAATTTTAGGACTTAATTGCATTTTCATAACAAATTTTAGGACTTCCAATGCACTTATCCCTTTCATTTTCATCTCCCTCATTCTCCATTGTTGCTGAAACAAAACCAAAGAACCAGCCAAGGTTAGCCAGCCACTCACTGAGCCAGCCTGCTGAGATCACAAGCCGCTCGCGCTTTGTCCCCCCGCTCGAGCCTGAGCCGCCGGCCTTCCTTCGTTTGCCTTGTGCCCGTTGTGTCCCACCAAGCCGCGCCCCTAGTTGCCTATTGCCGGTCCCTGCTTGGCCACTATCCCGACCAGGCCGCTTGTCTGTTGTATCCAGCTCCCTCTGCCGGACCAACTAGCCCAAGCCCAACTGGTTCTAGCCACCGTAGCCCTCGAACCAGCGCCAAAACAGAAGCAAATCTTAGCTGTGGGCTGAGACTTGTGGGTCGTTTTTCGGGCTCTTCCGAGCCTCGTAAGGTATTGCCGTGAGTCTTGCTCACCTTCGCGTTGCCGTTGCCATGAACCAGTTTATTCGTTAATTCGGTGAGTTTATCTCCTAATCCCTAATTAGTAAGCTAATTATACTTAAAGGTGGATTATGGGCTAATTAGTGGTTTAGCTTAGGAATAGGTAGGAGGGGTTAATTTAGTTAGTGTAATTAGTTATTTAGTTAATTAGTTAGATTAATTAGGTGGTTAGATAGCTTAGATGATTAGTCTAATTAATGTATGTTATTTATCCTAAGCTAGGTTAGTTAATTAGTCCAATTAGGTGGTTAGATTAGTTTAGGTAGATTAATTAGTGAATTATTAATTATTTTGTAATTTATTTATTTAAATGCAATTTATCTAATTATTTATTAATTAGTAGAAATTATACCAGGACAACCGGTTGCTAGAATTTCATGTTGATCGTCATGGTGTAGTTAGTTTGTGCAATTGAGTGCTAATTTGTGCAATTTGATACTGAGTATTGATTTTTGAGTTATTATTTCAGAAATATGGAATTTTGGTATTCAATTAGAAAAATACCGGGTGTCGATTTTTGACGTTGAAAAGGTTTTTAGTATATATAAAATCATGGGATTTTAAAAAGAAAGGATATCACGCTTTATGGTTTGATTTGACCATGTGTCCAAGCACACCTATTTTACTGGGTTTTTTTAATATGAAGAAAAATAGCCCAAGTATGTTATTTAAAATTGAGGCATTTGAGTGCAAAGCACGATATCCATGACTGAGATTATATTTGTGTGTGATCGCTATGAGAACCTGTCACTTGAGGAAAGTTAGATGGACGATGCTCCTATATGGAATGCCCCACGTCAATGGATGCTGGATCGCGATAGAGGCCGGACTAATGCTCCTTCGGGAATGCTGTTGAGAGATAGACGTTGCCGTGCTCGATGGGACGAGACGATGCCCGATTACGTCGGAAGACCGCCGACTATTGAGTTGGCTGTGCCCGTTGGGCTGTAACTAATTGGAATACGCTTGGATGATTGATATAACCGCGCCTGATTATGGGACGAAATTGTGTGGCACGGAATGGGACATGTCATAACGATTTGGCCTTATAATCGGGACTCCTGTGTTTGATTGGCATGTGATATGGTGTGTTCCAATTAGAGATGTATGCTTGTTGCATTTATATTTGATATATGAGCTGTACTGACGTGCAGGGAGGTGCTAAGGTGAGGTAGGTCTTATATGTCATGTGCTTAGGCCGCCTCTAGGTGAATTTCCTTCATAATCGGGGTTTAGGACATGAACTCACTGAGACATTGTCTCACCTCGTCGTGATTTACAATTTTTCAGGTCCTTGTATGGAGGCACGTCACGTGCGATACGGGGTCCCGCAGACAATGGAGTTTGAGTTTACCTACTTCCCTATTTCCGGGACCACCCTGAGCCAGGAGTTGGTTGAGACCACGGTCTAGGTCGAATAAGGCCTACTTCAGTTGGTACATCATCGATTCATAGCGTGGTATATCAGCTTTCCTCAAGGAAGTCAGGAGGGTCCCCTTTTGAGTTTCGACAGGCCTCCCGTTGGGACCGGGGAGTGGGAAGCAGGTCACCCGATGGATCTCGACACTCCTGATGGTGGTGTTGTGGTGGATCCGGAGCCTATGGATGAGGAGTCTAGTGCCTAGATGGCTCAGTAGCTCTTCTTTTTGGAGTTAGGCCCTTGTTTATAGACTAGTTATGTATATAAACCTGGTTTGTTTATAAAATATGTTTTGTATAAATTTGTTGTCCTGCTTTTTTATCTCATGTTGTTTGTTGTCTGGAGATTGTTTATTTCGCTTCCGCATGTGCATGAATCGATTGGGTCGGTGACCCGTCCTGAGAATGTTGCAATTTAGTCGACCACCGAGGGATGTGCGTGCGCTCGAGGTTCGGGGTGTGACAGTGAGTCTCTTCTCGGGTAATTCTAGGACATACCTATGCAGGCTCCTAATGAGAGAACAGTACAATCGAGAAGAAACAGAGTCATAACAATCCAAACAATTTCATTATTTGTTGACTGAAGTCTGAAATTTCTTAAGGAAATGATATCTTCTTTCCATCTTCATTTGCTAATTCCGAGCATTGCATTGCTGTACCTCATATGTCATTAAAGGTTCTTTTTTTCATTGACTTACTTCTTCCGATATTGTTTCTGTTGCTTCCACTTCTTTTGACCTCTCACGCTCACAAATTATAATAGGTTACATTACCAAGCACCAATCCAGCTCAACTGCTAAAGAAGCACAATTTGTTCATATGGCAGGTCTTGTTGTTATACCACATAACACAGTTCATGGATTGACCTAAAACGAAATATAAGATGATCGTTGATGAATGAGTTCAAACTGACAATTTCGGGATGATTGACAGCTCCATGGTTGGGTCATGGATTACTAGAACATCGACATCATGGATCTAAAATCAAACTTTTGTATCTTATAATCTTTTTCCTCTCATTTATATGATAGGCTAAGGATTGGTATTAGCTACCAGAGCTCGGTCAAGTCTTGCACTTAGCATGCGGGGGGTGCTGCAGATTTTAACACAGGAAATATGCAGTAGAAAAATTTGTCAGATGGAACACCTGAATAAGAGAGTTGTATGATTGTATCGTGAAAACACAATTGGGTGTAAAGTATATGGTATTCAAGTATTGGCGTCTTTCACATCTTGTGTTGCACTTTACAACCCTATTCAGCAATTGTCTGAGACTCGATCTAGAGTGCTGCAGACTTAAAAGCTAGACCAGCAGCATATGAATGACTGAGAATGAGATGGATAGATGCTATGCTTCCTTAAAAATCTTTCTGAATCATGAGACCTGCTTCAAAACAGATCTCCAGAAAAAAGGAAATCTGATCTTTGTTGCTGTTTTAATTTCATTGTTATCGATTGTAAGTTCCACGTCCAACTTTAGTATATAGATGACATAATCTAAATAGGGAAGAATCTAACTTAACCAAATAATAACTGTTTAAACTCCAGAGGACAAAAAAGTTCTGCCACATCAGTCTGTCATGCTATAACTCACAGATGCTGGGGAAGCAATCAGTTTTTTTTTTTTACTCTCCAAACTCCACAAACGTTGACACCTATTCAATTTTTATTTCCTCTGAACTGAAGTGGCATTATCGAAAGGGACAAAATAACTTTAGAACCATTTGTTGTAGGTTTACAATTACGAGATGCCTTTCATCTTTCTGATAGAGTCAATATAGCCTGAATTGTGTATGCAGTTGTGTCGACCTCAAGTATGTAAGTGAGAGTGATAGTCGATTTAAGATGTTTTGTTCAAATTCTTTAACTTCATTATTTGCAACTGAATTATGTGGGAAATTCAGATAGTCACTATCAAACTGAATCAAGAAACAGAATCATTATGAGAATTAGGGGAAGATAGATTAGGATAGATCTTTAATTCTGAAGAAGTTCATGCATCTATTGAGCGTGGATCTTGTATGATACAATGCGGTATTGTACAAGTTACAAAAATTGTACCATAGATGCCGTTGTCAAATTGGCATCCCTGGGGACAAAGGTATTTTAGTGGTTAATATTGAGAAGGTAAACCCTCAATATCACAAGGCGCCTGAAAATGCATTCCAAATCCTCTTCATTTTCTTAAATGCTTGACTTTAGCACCTCCAATCGCTTTGACAGATCACCTACTTGACTATTGATGTCTTTGCTCGATCTGAGGGAGAGCAACGTAGCGTCCAAGCCTTGCACTTCATTGGTTTCCTCTCCTCCGTCACATGTTACGTGTTTAGCTTCCAGCAGTTTTGACATTGGAGACCAGCCTCTAGACTTTGCGCTTGCACTTGTCAGAGCAAGGAAACCTAAGAGGGACTGGAATACAGAAATGCTGATTTCTCTAGATTCTCGTAGAATGCTAATAGCAGGTTCATTGTGAGGGCCCTTGTTCGTGCCTTTCTCCTTCATATTTCTCAGGTACTCGGTGATGACTCGGTTCAACTTCTTTCTAGAGTTGATGTATGCTTCTACTTCATAGGCAAAGCTGGAATCTCCTCTTTTCCTTCTTCGGAAAGATGAATTGAGCTCCTGAGCACATTCCTTCATCTGTGAGAAAGCTTCTCTCACATGTCCGCAGACATCTAACAGCCGGAGAGAACCATCCAATGACTCTTTGTTCGGACTTCTCAGGTGGAAAAGAGCCTGTTGTGTCACGCCCCGTACCCCGAGCGCACGCACATCCCTTGGTGGTCGACTTAAAAATGCGATGTCCCAGGACGTGTCACTGACCCATTCTTTTTCTTTTTTTTTTTTAATTAAGCACATGCGGAAGCGAATTAAATAAACCACGACCAACAAATAAACAATTGGGATAGTACAGCACAACAAAAGTTGCCGAAAACAACTTATTCATTTATCAACCGTTAACCTTAGGAAGTTTAATAATTTACAAGTCCTTACATTGGCAACTTCCAATCGACCCTCCCAAAAAAATCTTTAGGGACTAGCGCAACCTAAACTTCACTAGCAACAGGGCCAGCCAAAAGGTGTCGCATCTCGCATCCACCAAATCCGCACTTAGTAGGTCTTCACGCTATGGTCTTGAAAAAGGTTAGCCCACGACGGGGTGTGTGACATCCTGAATTACAAGTTCTGATTTCGATTGGATAAGTTGGGCTTTTCATCGATGCGACTATAGTGCTTTTCTCTGAGATGGCCACTCACGAGATAATTGGCCTATCAGGTGAGGCTGTCAAGGGATTTTAGAAGCCGTCAAGGGATTTTAATGCAATAGACTTTGAGAATTCGACTAGGAATCGACTGCTCGACCGTGCTGCTCTGCAAGAGTCATTATGGCACAATCGAAAACCTATAAGAGATTGTAGATAGGTCAGTTCAACTGAGATGTGTGGCTAAACGTGGGTGATTCCACTAATTTGCAAAATTTTTATCGATCGGCAGTAGACTGATTTTTCTGTCATTTTGGCGCCAAGTGTCCGTATTTGAAATCTTGAGATTTCACGACAACCAAGAGTCGCTAATGTGTTGAAGAGGTACATGTGGCTTGAAGAAAATCAACCATAGGTCAATTGTACTAAAAATTTCTAAAAGCTATTCGGTAGGTTAGGTCAAACTAAAATCACGTCAGATTGAAATTAATTGCGAATTTGAATCCAATTTCAGAAATTGAAAGTTTTGTCATGTCACGAGTCATTTTAGGAACGTCGACTCACCTTTCGAGGAATTTTCGGCGAATTTAGGATTTATACAGAAAATCGATTCGGACGATTCGGAAAATGAATGGAAATTCGGATTGGCCAAGTCGAAGGGATTTTTGGTTTCCTGTGTGAACTAATTGGCAAAAGGAAGTTGTGTGGGCTTTTTCTTCGACAAAATTGGACATCAATCGGAGAGGTTTGTTCGGAAATCGAATTGCGAGAAAAAAAGAAATAAAATTCGGAATTGAGGGAAATGGCCGTTTTTGTTGCCCAAGAGTTGTTGGTTGGGGGAAATTTGGTGCAAGAAAGCAAGTGAGGATCAAGTAATTTTAGCATGAGAATTTTTGGGGACCGAATTGAATTAAATAAGAGCAAGTGGGACCAAAAATTTTGGTTATAGGAAATTTCTTTTTTTATTTTCTTTCCCCCCTTCGACCGCCCATCTCTCTCTCCCCCCTTGCCGCGCGTCTCGTCCTTTCTCTCTCTCTCTCTCTCTCTTTTTCTCTCTCTCTCGTGCGTCTTCTTCCCTGGCCGACAACCCCCGGCAAGATTGGTCTCTTCTTTGCCTTTCTTCTTTGACCATTGACGCCTCATCCTTATCCCCTTCCTTTCTCTCTCTCTCTCTCTCTCTAGCCGACGCAGCATCATCGACATCCCTTCCCCCTTCGTTGCTTCTCCTTTTCTTTTAGTTTTCCCCGTGTTTGCTCTGCCCCATTTCCCTCAAAGCTACCCGTGTCTCCCATTTCGGCCGTGTCTCTCCCTCATGGATTCAGCGAAGCCATCTTCATCCACTTTAGCTGCTCCCTTTCCATCGAAGGACTTCTGCTTTACTTTGACCCACCAAACCTGCCCCAGCTCCTCTCCACGCCTGCGACTCAACTGAAGCAGCTCATCGCTCCCGTGTTCCTCGGCTGCCAAAACCAACCCAAGTTGCACCCAAACCACCGCTATTTTTCTCTCCTCAAAATCGAAACAATGTGACCAGCAATGCAAAAGTAGAATTCCAGCCAAGTCGCAGGCTTGTGTGCCCGATTTTGGCTCGATTTGGGCCCCTGTTGGTGGTCCTATTTTGGGGTTTATCGGCCGCCGTTGCGTCCTCGTCATTTTGATCCGAGTGGATCACAAATCAAGTGATTTTAACTCACTAATCCTTGCTTAGTATGTTAATGACGTTTAAGGGTTAATTAGTTTAGGTTAAGTATGGATTAGGTGGATAGTTAGAGTAGATTAGCAATTTAATTAATCGTTATTGCATGTTAGATGGTTAGAGTAGTGTAATTAGAGCCTAGACAAGCTCTACTATTTATCTAGAATGGTTCAGAAGTTTTTCAGGCCCGTCTTGGCTTTTAATTAGGCTTTACGGGCCTAAGTTGCATTTTTGGCATTTAATAATTAATTTTCGTAATTATTTAATTAATTAATTATTTTCCGAAAACTAGAGTGGAATAGTCGGTGACTAGGATTTTATGCTGATTGCAATGGTATGATTTGTTTATTTAATTGAGTTCTAATTTGTGTTGATTGTGTGTGATTTGTGATATTGGGAATTTATTTTTAAATTTATTTAATTTCAGTAATTAATTGGAAAATCACCGGGCGTCGGTTTATAACGCTAAAAATGGATTTGTGGATTGTTGAAATTAGTGGGATTTTCAAAGGTGAAAATATTGAATTTTTGGCTAAAGCTAACTGTGTACTCACACACAAATATTTTTATCAAGAAGGATAAAAAAGGTAATTTGATTATATGATCAAAATCAGTATACTATGGTAGTATATATGGCAACTTCTGGTGAGCATTATTATCAATATACTATGGCAGTATATTTGGCAGCTTCTGGTGAGCATTATTATCAGTACACTATGGCAGTATATCTGGTAGCTTCTGGTGAGCATTATAATCAGTATACTTTAGTAGTATATTTGGCAGCTTTTGGTGAGCATAAGGTATACTATATCAGTATATCTGGCAGCTTCTAGTGAGCTATATTATCTATTATTAGCTTAGAGTAAGCAGTCTTGGTTTTAATGACATGTAATCGATTGAGTCGATTGATCGATGGTTTGATCCGATTGATTGAAATGATTGGATGGTTATTTGAATTATATTGACTTGCAGGAAAGAATTGAAGCCAAGGTAAGTCCCCTGACTCACGATTATGCTTAGGCAGCCCTTTAGGCATATTTTATTCCTACTCGGGTCTTAGGGGATTGGACTTGCTGAGATATTGTCTCACCCTGTTGCGAGATGGAGGACCCAAAGTCGGGAGTTTAGGAGGTGAAGCTCGAAGAATCGACGATTTTGTCCGACTAGTTAGTCATAGGATAGTCCCCATTTTGTGGAGCCAATCTTTTGTAAACAGCGTACTATCGTGTATAAACCTGAAGTGTTTATAAAAGGCATGTGTTGATTTGAAAAATGGGCCCTACTTTTTTATCACATCATGTTGTTGTCTGGGGATTTATTAATTGTTTCTGCATGCGTATTAAAATGAATGGGTCGACGATGCGTCCTAGGACGTTGCTATTGATCAACCAAGAAGGGATGGGCATGTGCTTGGAGGATCGGGACGTGACGGGGTGAGATAAAATCTCAACGAGTCAAAACCCTAAGCCCCGATTAGGATGCAAATTCGCCTAGAGGCAGCCTTAATAGGCACCATACAAAACTCACTTCACCTCGTCGCGTACCTGCACGTTAGCTCATCACATAAGCTATTATCAATGTAGCAAGCATACTTTAATAATCGGAATACATCATTTCATTCACCACATATTCACATACCACTATGAAACATCCCATACTGTGCCATACAATTTTGCCTCATAATTAGGCGCAACAATCATAACCATTCTGGCATGTTCCAATTATTATGATCCAACAACCACGGCCAACTCAACAATCGGTCGTCAACGGGTACTGTCCTGCTCCGTCGGGCACGGCATCATCCCGCATATTCATATGCATCAGGATGGCATTCCACACAGGAGCATTGACCTAGCCTTCACTACGACCGGCATCTGTTGACGTGGGGCATCCAAACTTAATTAGGCATCTTCCCGCATATTAATACGCGTCAGGGTATTAGGTGATCACACGAGCACACCATCAATCAACCCAATTCTTATCTTCCGTCAATTAGCCCAAAATACCAAATTCCTTTTTAAAACAATAAACCTTGCACTCCTTTTTTTTGTTCAAAGCCTTCTGAAATAAATTTGTACAGGGTCACATATTTGAAATTAACAAGCCAAACTTTGCACGCATCTAGTATAAAACCTCCCCGTTTTATTGGGCACATAAAACTTGGCGTCAAAACTTGACACCATATTATTTTCTATTTTCTTTTCCAACCGCCCTCTTTTGAAAACCATTTTTAGTAAACCTTTTTTTTTTTGTTCAAAACCTTTAGAAATAAATTCGTAGGTGCTCACGTACTTAAAATTAATCCGTCAAACTTTGCATGCATCTAGTTTAAAACCTCATTATTTTATTGAGCAAATAAGTTTTGGTGTCTAGACCCAACACCTTATTTATTTTCTATTTAATAGTCCATAATGTCATTTTTTGCAATAATAATGAACCACCAACATAGAACAACCATACACATATTATCACTCATAAGTTCTAAGCATACCAAACGTCAACCACATCACCAAATATGCATTATCCAGCAAGCACAACATTAAGAATAGTCACAAAACCACTACCGGTCCTAACTGGTAGAAATCGGGCCCCTCGCGCGCCTCCAAGTTTAATTCCAGAAATATAATCAAACGAGTTCAAAAAATTATCAAATTTGAATATGTTATAAATGAAACTTAAAAAAACACTTTTCATGAAGACACCTTAACCCATATCTTTCTATATTAAGAGAAGTAAATTGCTTAAACCGTTACAAAAACTGTGTCCGTTTCTAGAAATTATGTTTTCCAAAAGTCAGTTTGGTTCGAGGTTCAAAACTTGTCCATTTGTCTAAAATTTGACTATGTTAAACGAAAAGATGTGATGAACAATTTTTGTGAAGGAACTTTTTTGAAATTCGAACCCTAAGAGTTAATGAAAATCCATTGAACACCAAAAGGTCATTGGTTCCGGCATAATCCGAGATTTTGTTTTGCAAATAACGAACTAAAATTTCATTCTTCTAAATCCCTAAAATCTTGATAAGATATATGTCACAGTTGAAGATGTCTAGAACATTTTTGAAGAAGGAAGCAACCTCAAAATCATAGCACATTTTTCCCCATAAAAATGGCAAACGGTGAGGGTCTAGTAAACTGATCCGAAGGAAATCTACTAAATTAGACTAAACCGCCCTCATTAGTGCTAATCTAACTAATTAGATTAACACTAATCCATATTAAGGATAATCTAACCAAACAGATTAACACTAATCCAACTTAAGGCTAATCTAACTTAACACTAATCTAATCAAGCTAATTAACACTAATCTAACCCCCTAAGCGCAATTAACTACCTATTGTCCCTATTAAATATTTTTTAGATTGATAAGGTCGTACTGCTTGCGAGAATACTCGGACCCTTGTCGATATGGTGAGATGAGTGATTCTCCTAAAATAGCCCTTCTGAATGAGAGTGAGTGAAAGTTCGTTCTAACTGAAAGTCTCTCATTTAATATTCTTAAGAAATCCATGTCATTGTCTTGAATGACAATTCTTTCCTGTGGAAATTTGGGTGATGCAAATATGGTAAAGTCATTATGCATAAACCTTGAGTGAATTGATGAAAACCTCACTAAATTTTGAAATGTGCATTTTAAAGTAGCTCAGCTTGTCTATCTCTTTGATAAATGCATACCAGTTTTTGCTTTAATCATGTCTGACAGATAATATTTTCTTGAAGATCGAGTAATACTTGATGTTCAAGTTGCTTCTTAAAGCCTCGAGATTTAGCGCACTTTCGTAGCCCAAAGCCCTTTTTATTGACCCGGTGTGCTTTCGTAGCCCGGTATCCTTTTCATCAACTTAATGTGTTTTTGTAGCCCAATGTCCCTCTTTATCGACTCGACGTGCTTCCATAGCCTGATGTCTCTTTATCTTGACCTGGTGTGCTTTTGTAACCTAGAGTCCCTTTTATCGACTCGGCGTGCTTCCGTAGCCCAATGTCATTTTCATTGACGTGGCATGCTTTTATAGCTTGATGTCCCTCTTTATCGACCCGGCATGCTTCCATAGCTCGGTGTCCCTTTATATTGACCTGGTGTGCTTTCGTAGCCCAGAGTTATTTTTATTGACTTGGCGTGCTTTTATAGCCTGACGTCCCTTTTTATCGACCCGGTGTGCTTCTATAGCTCGGTATCTCTTGATATGACCTAGCGTGCTATGCGATCGTAGAATGGTAAGGGTCATAGACAATATTTCTTGCTTTAATAAGCGACCATAGAAAGGTATGGGTCCTGGAAAAGCTGTTTTCTATTCAGGTGATTGTAGAAAGGTATGGATCCTGGAAAATGAATCCTCGTTTAGGCGACCGTAGAATGGTACAGGTGCTAGACAACATTAGTTCCTCATTCAAGTGACCGTAGAAAGGTACGGGTTTTGGAAAGCAATTTTTCTATCAAGGCGACCGAAAAAAGGTTTGGGTCCTAGACAATCAACTACTACCATACTGGATGACTGTAGAAAGGTACGGGTCTTAGAAAAGCATCTGTTTTTACAAAGCCCTGTTACTACTCTAGACGACCGCCGAAAGGTATGGGTCCTGGACATGTAACACAAACTATCATAAATTACTCTACCTTCCTTGAAGGTAAGTTATTATAGGTAGGTTCCTTTATCATTTGCATTAGTATTTTCATGCATCATATAAATTGCATTCCAAAATGGAATTTGTTTTCCAACAAAAAATCATTCAATGCATGTGTATGATCAAAATTTAGGTCTCAATTTGTCTTTGAATGCAACATCTACGAGCTCACCTTCAAAGAGGGGTAGCTGTTGACATCTAAATTTTGGCGACCCAATTATTTATTGAACAAAAATTAGGGATTAATCCTTAACCCCTAAAAAAAAAATAATTAAATTGCATGTCATATAGCTTTAGGGGCTTTTTTTATTTGCATTTGCATCGGATTGATGACAGATGGGTTTGATTTGGTAGTTTTAAGCTTTAATTTCACGAGTTGGACTAAGCCCACAAAGAGAGCAAATTGGCCAAAGCTTGTTATTTTTGTTGACCTAAAAATATTTTGTGAAAAATAAAGATTTGATTTTTTCAGAGATTTGACGGTGGATTTATCTATATTCTCGAGGAGATATCACGAGCTAATCTTTGCAAGCTTTGAAGTTTGAGAAAATCTCATTGCAATTTTGGATCCTTAGCAATATGTGGTGAAATCGGTGGAGAATATTCATTTTTGCAAAGGAAATCTAGAAGTGACGTTGAAAATAAAAAGAAATATTGCGTTCGGGAAAAAATCTTCGTGGATGTTGATGTGAGGAAGGAAATAAAACCATAGTCCTTGGTTTATAAAAGGATTGCTCGCGTATGGAGAAGAAGAGTTTTTTTTTTTTTTTTAATCACGTCAAAGGAGCGTTTCTATTTTTTTTTTTTAGGCTTTTCCTTGAGTGAAAAAGTCAGCAAAGGAAAATTGAAGGAGGGTGAGAGGGGGCGTGAATAGGGAGCAGAAGGAAGACGTGTAGCAGAGAGAGAAGTGATGTGCAGCAAACAAAGGAGCACTATTCATCTTTTTCACGGGCTCCCTTCGCACGCCACAACTGTTGACCGCTGCGCTCGTGCCACCACGTTTGCACCACCGCGCCACCACCAGAGCCCCCTCACCCGCAAGCTCACATCGCTGCTCATTGCCCCTGCTGTGGCCACGACGACCCGACACCTCTGACCGCCTAAAGCTCCGTCGCTGTCGCCCTTGCCCCTATGAAGCCGCCACTGCACCAGCACCGCCACTCGTCTCCTCGTGACACTAGCAACCAGTGAAGTTGCCGCTGCCTCGCTGCGCCACCCGAGCTCTAGCGCTCGACACCTACTGCAGCGGTGATGACCCCAACGCCCATTACCGCTCTGTTCGCCGCCTGCCACCCTTCCAAGTGACCCCTTTGCTCCATCTCGCCTTCGCTGCGCCTCCGGCTGCTGCCCTCCACGTCGGCTACCGTTGTTTCTGCTCTGCCAGCTCGCCTGAGCACTACCCATATTGCCAAGTTTTCCTTCTGCTAGCTACTGCTGCTCGTCCACCTTGCACGCTACCCCCCTTTTGAGTGACGTTGCCACAGCAGCTCGTTGCTCGCTGCGAGTTTGCTACCCCTCGCCGGAGCTCCGACGACCACACCACCGCCCATGGTGGCCTACCACCATTGTGACTTGTCCTTGAGCCACGTCGAGCCTCCATCCCGATCTACAAGCCGTGTTCGTTAAGCCGAGATTAGAAGCCAAAATTCAAATTAGGTAGGTTTTTGTTTTATTTATTTTTTTAAATATTTTGTTTCTTTATTTGAAATATTTCTTGATGCATGACTGAACCCGATATATCACCTAATTCGCAACCGCACATGAATTTTTTTATTCTATCTATAAGGCTTTAGATGGAATAATTAATCACGCAAGAATAAAATTGATATCTTAATCTTTAAGGCTTAAGATCAATTTATCGATTTTATTAGCGAAATAATCAAGTTTGATTAATATCGTTTCCAAATTTGAATGATGGATATTATCCTTGGTGATCGTGAATGATTTGGTGCTTATCCTTTAATTGCTTTATTTATCCCGAAAATAAAAAAAAAATATTTGCATTTGCATATCATGTAGATTAGATTTGATTTCCTAGATAGAATTGCATAGTTACCTTCCTTTTCTTATTATATTAAAATGCATATATAGATGATATCTATGTTAGGTAATATCTTTTGAATTAAATTGCATGTCGAGATAAATTTCTAAGTTAAGATAGGATTCAGACTGGTCTATTCCTAACTTAAAATAGATAGTATCTCACATTAGTTAGATTTTTAAATTTTAGCACTTTTAATTATGAATTTTTATAAAAAAAATACAAAAAAAATCATGTGCATGTCAAATAGAATAAGGTTCATGAAGTGCACGTCATTTAGTAATTGTTGCTAAATCCATTTAATTAGAAATTGCCTGTCATTAGAATTAGGTCATTTGGTTAATTTAGCTTGCACATTTAATTATTGAACAATTTTAATTTCGAATTTCGTGAAAAATACCGAAAAAAAATTGTCTTAAAATAAATTAATTTCATTCTCTAGGATAGATTGCATGCTCATTAAGAAAACACAAAAAATGTTACACTTACGTCATATAGTTTAGGTCATATTGCTATGTCATATCACTTCATGTTAGATTAGTAGCATTGCATTGCATAAAGCATGATTCTCATTAAATAAGTGAAAACAAGAATTAAGTGAATTGCGTGTTAATTAGAAATTATATCTAGGATGGTTAATGTGAATTCTGATATAACATTGCAGACGTTTTCATTGCTATGAGGTAATTCCTGCAATTTATTCATTGTTTTATTTGGGTGTTGAATTGGTGATTTGCACACCTGCATGGTCACCTCACATATTAGGGAAATAAATTAAAATCAATTTGAGCTGCCTGCAAAACATTTTTTTTGAAATAAAAGAAAAAGATACCGAAAGGGTGTTAGAGAAATCTAGTGTAATCAAGAATCTGAACTCGCAAATCTCTAGTACTTTACTCTCGTTATTTTACTTGGGTTTCCAATTGACACATAAAAAAAAATAGATTAGTGACGGCTTCTAATTAAATAACAATGATTTGTTAAGAATTTGAACCTAAGTTGCGAATTGGCATGGGCTTGGGAGAGCCCGAGCTAAGTTTTGGATTAGTAACCTATTAGCCAAACCTTAGGTGGTTCACCCAAGGTTAGGTCGTGACATGAAATGAGAGAATTCAAACAATAACTAGCAAGGTTCTATATTATGTACCCATGAAATGCTTTGTGGAAACTATAATTATGAAGATGTTGGCGTCCAACTTTGAATTCTTATTGTTAGAGTTATTTAGGAAAATTTCAATTGTTTTCTATAACTCTCAATGTTGTATGAATATCCTCTATGATTGTACTTATCTTGATTGATATGTTATCTTATTTAGTCATCTCATAAAGTTAATAAATATGCTAATGTAATCTTTGTTATAATATAACGATATATACATAATTACTCCCTTATGCAAATCTTTCTTATTTCTCAACTTGTCAGAGCTAGTCGATCCTCAAGTGCATTGGGTGCACTCGCATCCGATGCACACCCAAGTGCATTTCCGGAGCTAATATTGTTTCTTGTCATTTCTTTTCCAATAAGTCCATTGTTTTCAATAATATTCATCTCGTCCGATAGCGAACGCACTTTTGTTGCATAGTTTCGAATCCCTCTCATATGAGGAAGCACTTAGTTGAGTAGATTCCATGATGTTCATGTCTTGATGCCAATTGCAATGGTTACATCACCCATTTGAGCCTTTCACAGAGGTGGTGTTTCTTTTGATGCTAGCCGCATAGGCCACATTGCTCAATAACTATTTTCCCAATCCAGCAATATAGGTCGCTTGATGTTATAGGCCAGTCGTATAGGCCATGTCACTCAACTACCGTTTTGCAAGCCATCCGCATAAGCCGCTTGCTATTTCCACTCTGACTCTCGACGTTTCGCATGATGTTTCAAGAAGCCACATCATTACTAGACTCGCCACTCCCAGATCAACTAGATCTAGAAGTTTTCCCATGAATAGCTGTAGGATGTCGCCTCATTAGCCACGACTCAGCTGTTGGGCACTATTAATAAGACTTGCATTCTTGAGCTTGAGAGGGATGTTGATATAATTAGGAAAATTTTGATGGTTTTCTATATCTCTCAATATGGTGTGAATTTGCTATGTGATTATGTGAATCTCGATTTTCATGTTATCTTATGTAGTCATTTCATAAAGCCTATTAATAGGCTGATGTAAACTTATATAATGATATATACATATATATATATATATATATATATATATATATATATATATAGATATAATTACTCTCTTCCGCATATCTTTCTAATTTCTCAAACTCCTATATCTTTTCATGGCATGTAGTGTTTTCATTGAGGTTCAAAATAAAGCCTAAGAAATGCCAACTCTGATGTCAATGCAAGTAATTGAAACAAAAGCACGAGAGAGAGAGAGAGAGAGAGAGAGAGAGAGAGAGAGAGAGTAATTAGACACTGGAATGTTGTAAATTCAAAACTGTAAAATGGACATACATTGTGTCAAGTAATGAATTCTAGGGATCTCGTTTAGGGGTTAAGATTAGGTGCCTAAAGATAAACTAAAAAAATCTTCCTCTAGTTCCCCAATGTTCAACTTTATTGCCTCTAGTTTTCAATATAGCGGGCAATCCAACATTGATGTCTTTGGTAGATCTCAAGACTTGCAGTTCAATATCCAACTCTTCCACTTCAAAGGTATCCACATCTTTTTCCTAGACAAGATAGAGTCGGATATAAGAAGAATATAATGTTGATAAAATTATCTTATGAGAGAAGTGGGACAAAGGTGGATACAATTTTTCATATCTATAATATGAAAGTTTTTTTAATAACAAACTTTTAAATTAATAAAATTAAAATACTATTTTAATATAAATAGTATTTGAATTCTAATATAAATTCAAACTAACATAAAAACATTAGTTTCGTTTTTCTTTATTCCTATATTTATATATTCAAATTTCTTTTGATCTTATAATATAAATTCAATATATAAAAATATATTTACATTTATAAAGTAGTTTAGGTATTTTAGTATAGTTTACTATTTAATAAAATATTATTAGAGAATGATAGATGGGGGAAAAAGAAATAAAAAGAGGGGGAAAAATAATAGTAAATAAGCAAATAAAAATGAAGTAGGCAAGAGTGTTGTGAGAGATTCCTACTATCTCCATTTATGAAATGTTTTGGTTTATTTACACTAGTATGACATTCATACCAAACAATGGAAATAATAGGATGTGAAAATATTTAGCTTTATTAATATAATTTACCAAACAGTAGATAATACGTAATAAAATCGCTGAATTTTATATCATATCTTATACGGTCTTATCTTGATTAGAAATCTAGACGACCAAATATAGCCCTAGATAATAGTAATCTCGACACCCAAGACCAACCTTTAGGTTTCAGTCTAGCCATCGGTTGACATAGAAAGCACATGAGGGACTTAAAAACTCAAAGGCTAATTTCTTAACAAGTCTTATGTGATACAATATTTAAATATTAAATCATATCTTCTGTTCTAGAGAATAATTTCTTTTCAGAAATAGTTTTTTTTTTTTCTATTTCTATTACTCGGACCAATTTCTGAATAAAAGAATGTGCTTGGTAACTATACAAAATTTATATTATCATAATAGAAAAAAAAATAGGAATATGTTTGGTTCGATCCACGAAATTTCTATTTCTTTTACTTTGTTAAGATTTTCTTTCTTTCTTTCTTTTCTTCTTCTTCCTTATCAGCCACCATCGACTAGCGGTTAACTGTTGTCTGGTGATCAGCAGTTGGCGATGACGATGGCTCGCTAGCGGTGGAGGGTAGCAAAGGCAATTGGTTGGGGGTAGTGGCAGTGGCAACGATCGGCCAGCAAGCGCATGAGCAACGGGTGGCGATCGGTTGGCGATTGGCAATCGAGCGGTGGTTGTTGGTCGAGCGGTTGTCAACGGTGGCCGAACAGTAAAGGGTAGCAACCAGGGTTGAGAGGCAACAAGGAAGGCACTGTTTGGTAACCATCCAAACAATACCTGATTCTGATTTTTTCTTCGTAGAATCAGTTTGGGAATATAATTGCGTTTGGTAAAATTTTTGTTATCGGGAACAAATTTGTTCCCATAATCAGTTTTGGATAAGAATTGAGAATAAAAAAGAAAATGTGATTCTCCGTCCGAGAATCAAAAAAGAATCAAGTCTTCTTCTTCCCTTCCGCCATCCTGCGACCGCCATCTACCACCGCTCGGCTGTTGTCCGTTGTTCGCCGTTGTCCGCTGCCGCCCATTGCCGGTTGCCATCCGTCGGGCCGGCGAGCTCGCCAGGCTAGGGCGAGGTCCGGCGAGCTCGTCGGAGGCGAGCCCAGGCACCGGCGAGCTCGCCGGAGGCAAGCCCAACCACCGGAGAGGCTGGGCCAGCAAGGCTTGCCCAGCCTCGTTGGTGGCCGGCGCGGCCTCGCCTAGCCTCGGCGGGGCTCGCCCAGCCCCATCGGTGGCCGAGGTGGGCCTCGCCCGGCCTCGGCGAGGTCGGCCTAGCCACCGGCGAGGCTTGGCCTCGCCGAGGGCTGGCGACACTCCGGTGAGGTCGCCGGCCCTTGTCTGGCCGGTCGCCGGTTTGGCGACCGGCCACAAGAAGAAGAAGAAGAATAGGAGAAAAAGGAAAAAAGAAAAGAAAGAAAAGAAAAAAAGGGAAAAAGAAAAGGAAAAAAAGGAAAAAAAAGAAAAGAAAAAGTAAAAAAGTAAACAAATTATTTAAAAATTAAAAGAAATTGATTTGGAACAAAATCAATGAACACGATATCAAACGCAGTTCTATTCCAGAATCAGAAATTTTGGACAGTTACCAAACGCGTTCTTTTACTCAGAATCAGTTCCCAAGAACAGAATAAAAAAATAATCATTTCCTGTCAAAGTCAATTCCCATGAATAGAATTGTAATGTGCCCGAAGAAGAAAATAAAATATAATTTATTTATAAAAATTGTTCGGGAACAAGAAACTACATTTTTTTCTTACTTCTTATTTTTATTCCAAATTGTTGACATCTAATTTTTGCATAAAAAAATGGATTAATTTTTACCCAAAAAAATAATAAAAAATAAAAATCACATGATATATACTTTAGATGCATCTATCTTATTTTATTTTATTGGATCACCGGTGAGGGAAAGACTTTTCACATATTCCGTTGAGATTTTTTTACATATTCAGGTAATATATACTAATGGACATATTCTCAAGCAGAAAGGAAATTCTCGGATGGAATATGCAAAAAATACAAAAGCGAATATCACGTGGGGTGCAACGATATATTCAAGGGAATTATGCACAAGTAAAATGAGAAATAAAATGTATCGCAAAGATACAATTTTTAGGACTATAAAAGACATCGCGTATGAAATTTAGAGGGGGGCCACACATTTCATTCACGGCCGCACAAGGAGGGTTCTATTTCGAAGAGTCCTTTTTGTTTTTCATAGTCAACAGAGAGAGAGCTCTACATAATATACGACGGCCACATTTGAGAACATTGAAGGGAGAGATTCACGCCTCATTTGCAGAAGACCCAAAAGGAGTCTACACCATGCAAAGGGATTGACGTGGAAAGTGAGAGAAAATTCTCTCGCTGCTTGTCTCCATCTATCGATGCGCCTCCTTCCTCAATGCCATCGATGGCTCGCTCGCAGTCCATCAACATCGCCGTGTCCAGTTCTCGCTTGACGATTGGTGACGGCAGCTTGCTGCACCTCAACACGTTTCACCTGGCCGGTTACGGAGGTTTCAACATCACAGCCGCGCCTCCCCATGTGTCCACAAGCCTGCAATTTTGCTGGCAACGCACGTCTCGGACGCCAAAGGGATGCTATAATGAGGTCTTCAAGGGATTGAGCGAAGCTTGAGACTCGGTCAAGGAAAAAGACATCAGACTGCAAATGAAAAGAATAGCAAGCGGTCACATTAAAAAATCCACAATTCCAAAGCACAAAGAGAGATAAAGAGAGAAAAAGCGGTCAAGGAAGAAAGAGAGATTGGTGGCCAGAAGAAGACAAAGGAGGGGGGTGTTCGCTCATTGAAAATTGTGGGTTTCTCTTCTGGCTCTCTTATGGCCTCGCAATTGGAGAGATCCGCAGCAAGAGAAGGGAGGAAAGAAAGCTAAAGATTCACGACGATCTGCTCGGTGGCGTTCCCTTGACTTGCCCGGTCCTCCTACGTGCATGCCAATGTCCATTGGCACGATCGCCGTCACGATCAGCTTCGAGTTACCCACCGTCTGTAGCAAATCGCCACCACGAGCCACTGGGCTTAGCACCACGTCGAGTCGCGAGGATCGGAATTTGGAAGTCAATATTCGAATTAGGTGAAAATATTATCTATTTTGATTTCCAAAAATTCCTTCGATATATTCGTTGATGCACACAATGGAAAATTCTCCATATGCTGAGATATCTGTAATCTCGGGTAGCCTTATAAATTAGGGATTAATCCCCGATTTCACAATGTGCATACGATTGACAGTCTGATTTTCGCACCCAAAATCCAACTCGCAATAGCTCGAAAAATCGTTAATCTGATCTCACGCCTGAGATTCAATTCCCGATTTATGTAAAATTGGCCAACTCGATCTCATGCGCGAGATATGATTCGTCAATTTGGATATCAATCTTGCTCATTTGCCAACGTGTCGTTTAAGTTAATTTTGTTTTCGTAAAAAAAAAAAAAAATGTGAGTTAGATTAGGTTTATTTCTTTTTTTTAGGGTTTGCATATTTATAATAGAATTTTATTTCGAATTTCGAAAAAAAAAAATCAAATCAATCAATTTAGGTTGCTAGTTTTTTAACTTAGATTGCATGTTTAATTATTTGACAATTCTTAATTTCTAAATTAATTAAAAAAACAAAAACCTAGAATTAGGGCATTCTTTGCACGTCACTACATGTTAGGGTAAAATTACACTTAGTTTAATTCTAGATAATATTTTTCTTAATTTATTATAAGTTTAGATATTAGATAGATTGCATTTTAGGATTATTTGGGTTAAGATAATATTTTAGTTTAAATTAGGATTTGGCTTAACCTAATTCCTAATGCAAATTGAATAGAATCTTAATCTAGTTAGATAATTTTCACATTTTTTCTAATTCCGAATTTCATGAAAATTACAAAAAAAATGTCTTAGAATAAATTAGTTCCATTCTTTAGGATAGATTGCACTTTTAGGACAAATAAAAAATGTCATTTAAATGTCATACATGATTAGATTCATAAAATGCACGCCATTTAGATATTGTTATTAGGTCCATTTAATTAGAAATTGCATGACATTAGAATTAGGTCATTTAGTTATATTGCATTGCATGATGTGGATTCTAATCTTACAATGCAAATGCTTTCGTTTCTATGAGGTAAGTCCCGCAATTTATTTATTGCTTTACTTGAATGTTAAATTGGTGGTTTGTGCACCCACATAATCACCTCACATGTTAAGAAAATAGATTTAAAATCAATTTAAGCTACCTGCAAAAAATTTTTTTTGAAAATAAAAAGAAATGGTACCAAAAGGGCATTAAAGAAGTCTAGTGTAACCAAGTCCTCGAACTTACAATTTCTGGTTTGCAGGAGTAAAGTAATTGAGTAAAGTAATTCTCCAATTACTTTACTTATGTTTCTAATTGACCCACCAAAAAATAGATTAGTGGTGGCTCCTAATTAAAAATTAATTGCATGTTAAGAACTTGAAAAGTCGTGAATTGGTATGGGCTTAGGAGAGTCCGAGTTAAGTTTAGGCTTAACAATCCATTAGCCTCATTTTCGGTGGTTCATCCGAAAAGTTGGTCGCGACACAAATCTATTCCCCGGCCACTTTTCTATTCCTGTGAAGAAAAAAATTAGTTGACATTATCAAACGGAATTCTTTTTTTTTTTTTAAACAAAAGAACAAAAAATGAGAGAAACAGAAACGTTGTCAAACGGAGCCTAAGTGCACCAAACCTCGACTTCGTAGCATTTTCCACACCCACCCACCAAGACAATTAAGTCATTTCAAGAAGACTTTTGACTTCTAAGAATTAATTATTTAACGCACCGCTGTCCTATAGCCATTGTGCTCAAGCAAAAGACAGAGAATTATTGAATTTGACAATATTTTATCACTTTATCTTGACTTTTATGTGTAGAATATCCAACGCATAACCGAAAACTTAAAAAGTAGGCAGACCACTTGTATATTAAACATATATGAACTTTATAGATAAGTGCACGAAATATTATAACACTACATTATTTAATTTTGAGAAATATTTATCCCAAATTATGATTTAGTATCACGTGTGGGTTTCGATTGTCACATTTTGCAAGGAGGTAGGGCAAAAGTTTGAGATTCAGAATTGTAATAGGAGTTGAGTAGTACCGATTAATAAAAAAACAAAGCATCAATTTGTCAATGCTCATTCATAATGGATGCCCTGAAAACTCCTCTACTGTCTTTAATGCATTCAGCCAATGTAGAAATTCTATGGCACTAAGAATTTCCACACCCAACTAACCCCACCAAGACAATTAAGTGTACCTAACCTCAACTTCTTGGCATTTTCCACCCCCACCATCAAGACAATTAAGTCATTTTAAGAAGACTTTTGACTTCTAAGCATTAATAACTAAATACAACGCTGTCATATAGCCCTTGTGCTCGAGCAAAAAATTGAGAATTCTATCATAAAATATCATGATCATGAAATATCTGGCTAACATTTTATTGGATTTGACCATATTTCATCACTTTATCTCGACTTTTATGTGTAGAATATCCAATGCAAAACCACAAACTTAAAAAATAGGGAGACCACATATATATTAAACACATATGAACCTAGTAGATAGCAATGCCAAATATTTTAATACCACGCTATTTAATTTTAAGAAATACTACTGCCAAATTATGATTTAGTATTATGTGTGAGTTTCGACTCCTATGTCCTGCAATGAGGTATGACAAAAGTTTAAGAGTAAGAGTTAGAATATGAGTAGAGTAAAACCGACTAAAAAAAGAAAAGAACAAATTTATCAATGTCCATCCATAATGGATGCCTTGAAAACTCTTCCACTGTCTTTAATTTATTTAGCCAAGGTAGAAATTCTATGGCACTAAGAATTTCCACACCCAACTAACCCCACCAAGACAATTAAGTGTACCTAACCTCAACCCCACCAAGACAATTAAGTGTACCTAACCTCAACTTCTTGGCATTTTCCACACCCACCATCAGGACAATTAAGTCATTTTAAGAAGACTTTTGACTTCTAAGCATTAGTAACTAAATACACCGCTGTCGTATAGCCCTTGTGCTCGAGCAAAAGACAGAGAATTCTATCATAAAATATTGTGACCATGAAATATCTGGCTAACATTTTATTGGATTTGACCATATTTTATCACTTTATCTCGACTTTTACGTGTAGAATATCCAATGCAAAACCGCAAACTTAAAAAATAGGGAGACCACATATATATTAAACACATATGAACCTTTTAGATAGCAATGCCAAATATTTTAATACCACGCTATTTAATTTTAAGAAATATTATTACCAAATTACGATTTAGTATTACATGTGGATTTCGACTCCCATGCCCTGCGATGAGGTATGGCAAAAGTTTAAGAGTAAGAGTTAGAGTAGGAGTAGAGTAAAACCGACTAAAAAAAGAAAAGAACCAATTTATCAATGTCCATTCATAATGGATGCCTTGAAAACTCTTCCACTGTCTTTAATTCATTTAGCCAAGGTAGAAATTCTATGGCTTCCACACCCAACTAACCCCACCAAGACAGTTAAGTGTACCTAACCTCAACCCCACCAAGAAAATTAAGTGTACCCATTTGTCAATGCCCATTCATGGTTGACGCCTTGAAAACTCCTCCACTGTCTTTAATGCATTCAGCCGAGGTAGAAATTCTATGGCATTAAGAATTTCCGCACCCAAGCAACCCCACCAAGACAATTAAGTGCACCGAACCTTGACTTCTCAACATTTTCCACACCCACCCACCAAGACAATTAAGTCTTTTGACTTCTAATTATTAATAATTAAATACACCGCTGTCCTATAGCCATTGTGCTCGAGCAAAAGACAATTCTGCCATAAAATATCGCAACCATGAAATATTTGGCAAACATTTTATTGAATTTGACTATATTTTAGCACTTTATCTTGGCTTCTACATGTAGAATATCCAATGCAAAATTGTAAACTTAAAAAATAGGGAGACCGCGTGTATATTAAACATATATGAACCCTGTAAAAGCAATGTGAAATATTTTAACACCATGCTATTTAACTTTGAGAAATATTAATCTCAAATTACTCTTTTATGTCATGTTTAGATGTGATTAAAGTAATGGATCCATATATATATATATATATATATATATATATATATAATTGTTTTTTGATTGAAGTGTCAAATAACTTTTCTGGGCTTTTGTTTGCATTTTGCTTTTATATTTGACGAAATTACTGGAGGCTTCACATTGCTACAATGTGAATCCCCCAACAGACCTTCTAGAGAAGACTTAGAAGGGCTGTATAAGTTGCATACTTATGAATATTATCCGTGCTTTTAGTAGACGAATCAACATTAGAACCACGCTAAGTCTTTATAAATGAAAGTGAACGGACAAAATGGAGCAGTCATCAGGTAATCCTTTCTCAAGGCATCGAACAGCATATTGTTTAGCTCATTTACAAATACAGATAGAAAATACTATTAAAGAGTCTAGGAAAGTCAAGTTCGTTGATTGTCAAATAGAGTTGTTACTGCCGTGACATGGGATGATGTACTTGTGGCAAGACATCACCCCAGAAGGACGATTCTGGAAGACTCTTCCATGACAACACCATGCCACTTAGAGTTTTCTACACCGAGCTAACTCCAACAAGACAATAAAGAAAATCAAATTTGGTTCCAGTATTGTAATGTCAGGAGGACTTCAACCTTCGACAAAGGACTTGTGTCGATCGTTTCGCACGAAGGGCTATATAAGTTGAAGCAGGCTTCCCCCCCACTTAACTCACCCGCATTTTAAACTGCGAAATGGATTGGCATCAAATCCTTGGCCTCCTTGGTTTCCTCTTTTTTTCACATACTTCCCTTTCCTTTTCCTCGCCCCTTTGCCCTCCTGAACAGCGTGATGCGTTGCTTCATTTTAAGAATTCCTTTGTGCTTGATACCGAGGCATCTTACTCATGTTATTTGCATTATCATGTCACATCTTATCCGAAGACAAACTCATGGAATAAGGATGTGGACTGTTGCATGTGGGAAGGTGTTACTTGCGATGGAGTCACCGGTAATGTCATCGGGCTTGATCTCACTTGCAGCTGTCTTCATGGTGCTCTCCATTCCAACAGCTCCCTCTTTCTCCTTCGCCATCTTCGAAATCTCAATCTTTTTGGTAATAACTTTGCTGGTTCATCCATTTCACCTAATCTGAGGGTGTTTACAAAACTGACTCATTTGAATCTCTCTCGTTCACACTTTTTGGGTACCATTCCTAGTGAAATTTCTCACCTTTCCAAGCTGGTGTCACTTGATCTTTCCTACAATTCTATTGAATCAAGCTCAGTCTCTTTTCTTATATTGGAAAATTCTACCTTCACAATGCTTATTCAGAATCTTACAACAGTAAAAAAGCTTGCTCTTGATGATGTAGACATGTCCATGATTTCATCAATGTCCTTTGTGAATTTGTCTCATTCTTTGACACATTTAAGTGTTTCTTCTTGTTCCTTAGGAGGGATATTTCCGGATACTATTTTTCGCTTACCGAATCTTGCTGTTCTTGATGTAAGTTACAATGACTTATCTGGGATTCTTCCCAAATCCAATTGGACTGGTCCTCTCGTATCCTTGTCTCTCAAGGATACAAGCTTTTCAGGAGAAATACCTGATTCAATTGGTAATATGACAACTTTGACAGTTTTAGATCTCAGTGGTTGCAAATTCATAGGATTTCTCCCCTCGTCACTAGGAAATCTCAACCAACTCATGTCTTTGAGTCTAGGAGTGAATAGTTTTAGCGGCATTATAGAATTTGAAATCTTTGCAAAGCTTAAAGATCTCAAGTCTCTCTATATTTCCCATGAACTAAATCTAATCTCTGAGAAAATTAACCATACGTTTCCAAACCTTGAAGTGTTGCGGTTGCCTTCTTGCAATTTGACCCAAATTCCATACTTCCTAAGTTCGTCAAAAAGGTTAACACATTTAGACCTCTCTTCCAATAGGATTAGTGGGGAGATCCCAATGTGGTTTTGGGGAATAAGTCGTGATACGTTGGAAACATTACTTCTTTCTCATAATCTTCTAGAGGGAGGTATGCAACAAATGCACTGGAAGAGATTGATATATTTTGACCTTCAAAGCAACTTACTCCAAGGACCACTCCTAAGCCCTCCACCTTCTACTTTGGACTTTCTTGCCTCCAACAATGGTTTCGTCGGTGAGATCCCCTCTTCAATTTGTCAGTTGAGTTCACTTCGATCATTAGATTTGTCTTACAATAATCTCTCTGGAAATATGCCATCATGTTTTGGAAATATAACCGGTCTTTGGGATCTAGTCTTGGAAAACAATAAATTAGAAGGACCATTACCACGCTCCCTAGTCAAATGCTTGAAGTTATCATCACTACTTCTCAGTCACAATGAGTTTAGTGATATCTTCCCACATTGGCTAGAAGCATTGGATCTGGAGAACCTTGATTTGCAATCCAACAAATTTCATGGTAGGATCAACCTCACTGCCTTTGGACTCTCCTTTCCCGCTCTTTTTTCTTTATCTATCTCCAACAACAATTTTATTGGACAGTGGCCCATAGAGGTTTTCTTAAATACCTCATTGAATGTAATAGATTTGTCCAAAAATAAGTTTGAGGGTCCAATTCCACTTCCATCTCCCACCGCATCTTATTATTCCATTGCAAGTAATAATATGACAGGAAAGGTTGGTTCTCTGTTATGCAATGCCACCAAGCTCCTGGTGATTGACTTGTCTCATAATGGCTTAACAGGTAGCTTGCCCCGATGCTTAACAAATTTTAGCATCAATCTATCAGTTTTGAACTTGCGAATGAATCACCTTGAAGGCACAATTCCCCAATTAGTTTCTTCAAGAAGTAGGTTGACGACTCTTGACTTTAGTCAAAATTGGTTTGAAGGTACATTGCCTCGATCCCTTGTCAAATGTAAATATTTGGAACTTCTAGATCTTAGCAACAATCAGATAGTGGACACATTTCCAAGATGGTTGGGGACACTCCCGGAACTAAAAGTTCTCATTTTGAGGTCCAACAATTTTAAGGATCTTTTGAATATTCCAAAAGGAGCTCACCTCTTTCCCAAGTTACGCATTTTGGATCTCTCCAACAACAATTTTAGCGGTCCTTTGCCAGCTAACTTGATAATGAACTTGGAAGCGATGGTGAATGTTGAAAGTAGGCAAGAAAAATCATTATATATGGCACGACCTTTCCAGTGGGCATCATATGAAAATTCCGTGACCGTGACCATAAAAGGGCTAGAGATTGAGCTAGTGAAGATCTTGACCATCTTCACAACCATTGACTTCTCAAACAATTTTTTCCAAGGGGATATCCCGAGAGGTATTGGACATCTTCAATCTCTCATAGGCCTTAACCTTTCTCATAATCACCTCACAGGTTCCATTCCTTTGACACTAGGGGACTTGAGTAATCTTGAATGGCTTGACCTTTCTTCAAATAAGCTTAGTGGGGTAATTCCTAGAAAATTGGGAGATTTGAGATTCCTTGGGTACTTAAACCTCTCAAAGAACCAATTCATCGGTCAAATTCCACAAGACAAGCAATTGAGCACATTTTCAAGCGATTCTTTTAGAGAAAATCCAGGCTTATGTGGAACTCCATTGTCAACAGCATGCCCTTGGGATGCTCAACCTCATCCACCATCGTTCTCACCATCTTTCAACCATGAAGTGCCTGAGAGTTGGCTCAAACAGAAAGTAGTGTGGATAGGTTATGCTTCTGGAGTTGTAATTGGGATTTCCACAGCATATATTGCATTTGAAATGGGAAGGCCCAAATGGCTTGCGCGAGGTGTGAGAATGCTGGAGAGAAGAGCAGCCGAGTGGAAGGAGAAGCCAAAGTGGACGGCCAACCAACTTCATGGACAGTGAAATTGTTTGAAGAGTTGTCTCTTTAAACTGTGTAATGTAGACACAATGAATAAGGATGTCACCAAACCAACTTGAAATGTCATTTCATTTCTGAAGGCTTGGTTCTATTATTTTTCTTCATTTTAGTCGGTGCAACTATTATATTACTTGAATTGAAATAAGATCTGTCAAGACTCCAGCTTAAAAAAGAAGCAAAAAACAAAAAGCATGAAACAAGTGCTATCAACCTCTACAGATATCTTATCTGTCTTCTCGTGTGCATAGCCTTTATTTATTCATGATGAATAAGAATTGAAGATTGGCCTTAACCCATTCAGCCAACGTTGTTAGTAAATTAATCAGCAAGGTAATACGTCCTGAAGGATCAACACTGAAACCTTTGAAGTTGCTGGTCAATAGTAGACTGCGGATCGTAAGCTATTATCCATTTTTTTTTTTCATAGAAAACATATGTCAACGTGGAATTGAACAATGTTCAGTAATATATATAAAGAAAAGAGTACCCTCCCCAATAATTAACTATCCAAATACAAAGTAATATGTGTACCACATGGTCATGCCCATAGCCTCGCAAGTCTTTATTAACGGTCACATTCTACCCATAGATCGTATCCTAGATAAAAGATGCTACCATGGACCTGATTAACATACCTTCAAGAACAGCGAACAAAGACTTCATTACCATGTATTATGTGGTATGATTGAGTGATAATGGAAGATAGTCACCGGTAAAATCCAAGTTATTAGATCAGCCTGCCAGCGACCATTTTACATTGATGCCCTAAAGACAACTCTAGTGTCTCTTGTGTGTTGAGCCAAGGAGCAAAAACTCTATAGCATGAGAAATTGGCACCCCAAACATTTCCAGTCAAGTAATCTAATTTATGACCCTAATTACAAGAAGACTTTGAATTCTACAACGTCAGCGAAACGCTCCAGTAGAGCCACTGAGTGAGCGTCTTGAAGCAAAACATGGGATGATACGAAATCCTCTATTTTCTTGTTTCTCTTTCTGTCCAGTTACCAATCCTCCCTTTCTCAACAACAGTTTATGTCATCCTGAGCAGAGTAATGCATTACTACTGTTCAGCAATTCACTCGCTCTAAAAATTGACTCACATCCATACTTTATCCCATGACAAGTAGGTGGAAGAAACACGGATTGCTGCTCGTCGGAGTAACGTTGTCATGGCTAGTGTGAACGCATTCATAAATTTTTTCATGAAAGTTAATTATAAATGCAATTTGTTTCATAACGCCTCCTCCAAACTAGGTTTCCACATCTGCCACTTGATTCGTTGATCTTCACACATTTGATGTTTGAAGTTCATATGCGAAATACTGGAGGGATATACATGGGGAGGTTACTTGACAATTCTATATACATAAACCAGTAACAAGTAATCAATCTGCATATCTTTTACAGAGGGTGTTGGCCCAGTCAAGTGATAATAAGGTATGAGAACACTACAAATGTCATAATTTTTATATTCACTTGAACGCCTCTTTTTTTTTTTTTTTTTTTTTTTTAATTTATTATATCACTTGATTATCATATCAGTATAAAAAATTGTTTATTCGAGTGCCTATTCCAGTAATTCGTCCTACATGACTTTTTTTTTTTTTTTAAGATTTAAATCTGACGTGGTTTTTCTTTTTAACAATTAAGTCCATAGTAGACTACGCCCACATTGCAGCTCATTCCATTTCCTCACAAATGATGACGTCCTCTTTCTCTCTCCTTCTCTGTCTCATGTATCCTCTCTTTTCTCATTCACGACTAGGTTAAGCTACCACGTATAGTGAAGGATCATGTTCTTCATGTGCTCATCTTCGACGCTGCCGCTGACCTCATCCCCGTAAAGGACATTCACGGTGGCTTCGATTGCACAAAGCAAGGCAAGAACATTGGTTCTAGGTTTTTTGGCTCTCCTACCCTTACTTCCTCCTCCAAGATGAGGTCGTTCTGTTTCGCTTCGCTTTCTTCTTCTGCTTGACTGATTGGTTCTTTGTCTGTTTCTGATTGAATCTTTTCCTTTTCTTATGGACAAATTTGTACCAAAAATCAACAATACGTTGTGGTTTTATTTTCTTGGTTTTATTTTCTTCCCCATGGAATCAAACAACGAGAACGATACTTAGACATCATTACCGTAACACCCTGGATCCTCACGGTTTTGTTGGCGGCCCATACAACTCGAGAAAATAGTTAGAGGGTCCATTGCCTTATAAGCTAGTCCATGACTCCCTCCCTAGGCGATGTGGGACAAGAGGGGCTTTCACACTCTCCACCCTTTAACAGAAGAGGGTCTGATTGTGGGCGTATCAGGAGTCGGCTCTGATACCACTTGTAATACCCGATGTCAGGAGTCAGCCTTGCGATGTGGGACAAGAGGGGCTGTCACACTCTCCACCCCTTAACAAAAGAGGGTCTGATTGTGGGCATATAAGGAGTCGGCTCTGATACCTCTTGTCATGCCCTGATCCTCAGGCACGCGCATATCCCTTACCTTTGGTCGATTTTAAAATGCGATATCCTAGGACTATGTATCGCCGACTCTCTCTTTTTATTTATATGCACATGCGGAAGTAATTAAAAATCCCCAGACAATAAAACAATGGGATAGAAAAAGCAGGCCATAATTTTATTTATTAAAATTCACAATTACATATGAATAGGGTTTACAAAAGATGATAGGACCATGCTCGGGATCATCATCCCAGTCCTCCTCAAGTCTTTCACCACTAGACTCATTTTCTTCAAACTCTTCATTTCTTCCTTCTCACTCATCCTCGACTTCAAATGCCGGCTCGTCTTCGGGAAATCTAGGGGCCTGAAATATAATCCCACAACCGGGATGAGACTATGTCTCAGCGAGTTCTACCCCCTAAGACTCGATTAGTAAACTAATACACCTTAGGGTTGCCTAAGCACAACATGAGTCAGAGGACTTACCTTGGCCTCATATTCCACCTGCATATTAGCACAGATCAAACAGGCACCCAAGCAATCACATCTCAGATCGAATCGACTTAATCGAGCACATGCCAACAAGACCACTCACGGTCATTTCCATTTAATCAATCAGTTCACAACATCAGATTAAAACAATGATCAATCGACCTAGTCGATTACATGTCAATCGGACCACCTCCCGGTCACATCAACACCATACTTTATAACCTCCAATTGGGTACTCAGTCATAGAGCCAGATGAATGCTCTCAGGCGTCTTGTACCAATTACCGATCATGATAACCTCCAGCAGTACACTTAGTCACAGAGCCTCATTAATACTCTCGGGCGTTGTTTCAGCCAAGGTGACATGTATAATGGATAACACTCGTACGTTCTTTAAGGCACCGTTTTCACCAGTGATATCCTTCATCACCGAACCACGTATGTCCATACTCCTGCATGTAATAGACAGCACTCGTGCATTCTTTAAGGCGCCGTTTTCACCAATGATATTATTTAATCACCGAACCACGTATGTCTCATTACATCGTTCCTGATTGGTTTCAACCGAGAATTTCCCCAATTCCCTTTCACAGTTCCCTCTACTTTACCGTTCATTACAGCATCATCGATGCTAAATAATAACACTCGGCCATCAACCAATCAATCATTCAATTTCAATCAATTTGAGATAAATCCCTAAAATTGCACAATTAAATCAATTCCATGCAATGTAGAGCTCAAATAAATAAACGAACTGCACCACGACAATCAGCACAAAATTTTGGTCACCGGCCATCCGGGTGAATTTTCGGAAAAATAAATAAATAAATAAATAATTTCGAAAAATAAATAAATAAATACGATAAATTCAATTTAGCACAATATAAAGCTCAATTAAATAAACGGTCTGCGCCACAATCATCAGCATAAAATCCCGGTCACTGGCCATCCTAGTTGAATTTTCGGGAAATAAATTATTAAATAATTAATTTCTAAAATTGACATTTAATTCCTAAAAATTCCACCTAGGCCCGAATTATTAAATTGACACCCGATAAGGGACGGGAAAAATCCCAAGAAGCATCCAATAAATACTAGGACATGTTTACTAGTTAAATGCACAATCAATTTAATTAACATGCATCAATAAGTCTCTAATTTAATTATTTTAATCTAATCTATCCACCTAATTGCAATTAAATAAATCTAATCAACCCTTAGGCATTATTAGCAAACTAAGAAGGCATCGGTGAGTAAAACTCACTAGCACAAAGCGAAGACCGGGACACTGCGACGACGACGCTACGGTAGCCGAACTTGGACCAGGCCGAGAACTTCGCGAGCCTGCAGGAACTCTGGGCTTGGCCAACTGAAACAAACTGAACTTGGGCCTGACTTGAAGAGTTGCTGAATCGGGCTTGTCTTTTAAACAACTTGGGCTGAGCTTGCTTGGGCCAAAGACTCAATTAATGGGCTGAGCTTCATAAATTTGTGGGCTGAACAAGAAAGCTTCATGGGCTGCTGGAAATGATCAATTGATGGGCTGATGTTGCTGGCCTCATGGACCGATCCACGAAGGAACTGGGCCTGAAGATTTGCCAAAGATGGGCTATCTACGATTTGTTGCTGGACGAGAATGGGATCAACGTCGACACTGGGTTTGCGGAGATGGGCCGCACAAAGGGACGGCTCAATTCTTGGCCGCGTGGAGGAAGACCGTAGCTGGGAGACGCACGACTAAGGAGCTGCTTCGCTGGTCTTCACGAGGCGTTGAAGAAGCTGCTGCCCGCATGGTTGAAGATGTTGAGTGAAGACACGAGCAGGCTGGCGAAGGCAAGTGGCACATGAAGGGGGCTACTGGGTAACCAAACCACCGAGGGATCACCGAATTGACTGAGACGTGGACTATTTTCGCGAGTGAACAACACGGGCAAAAGGTGAAATTTGTTAGGCTATTGGCTTCGTGAAGAGACCACGTGGCAGAGGAGTAGTCAAATTAAGGTTGTGTGAGTGTAGTTGTTGACCGAAGGAGGTGTGGTGTGCAGCAGAGAGATGAAGTGGAGAGAAGGCGGTTGTGGACGTGCGTGCGTGGCTTGCTTCGATCGTTGAATCTTCCACGGCGAAACAATGGAGACAGAACTCGGTGGAAATGGGCTGGCGTGAGGATGGGTCAACAAAATTGAAGGTGGAGAACTTCTTCTTTAATTGACCAAGGTTGGAGGCGTGGCCTGCGCAGAGGGAAATTGTGAGTGGAGGTGGGCGTATGTGAGTGGGGCAGAGGAAATGGGAGGAAAGGAAATGTGGGGGATGCTGGCTTCGTAGGTTCAAAACAGAGAGAGAGAGTTTGCGCGAAGAAGGGGGAATCGGATGAGGCGTGCGACTGAAGTTTTGGGGGAGAGAGAGAAAAGTCCATCAATCTATCCAAAAACTTAATTGCTTTGTCCCCCAAATAGTGCTCAATCTTATCCTATATGTCCCCTTAATACTTTCCAATAATAATCCACCAAAATAACCCAATTTTGATGTTAAAAATCCAGCTCCAAACCATAGCTCCGAATTTCATTTCTTTTCTCTTTCGGTATCCGATTTTCCGAACAAATAAATTCGGTTGGGGTCCAAATTGAAGTCAGAAAAAGTCCAAACAACTTTCATTCATCGATTCACTTACACCAGATGTCAAAAGTCTCTTCAAAATGGCCAATATGAGATTTCGTTCATTTTCCGCATTTCCGACCCGATTTTCCGTAAAAATCCTAAACTCATTGGAATTTCCTCAAAAAGTGAGTCGACGTTCCTAGAATAGTTTGTGACAACACAAAATTTCCAATTTCTGAAATTGAACTCAAATTGATGGTTAATTTTACTCCGACGCGCTTTTAGCGTGACCTAGACTACCAGGTAGTTTTCAGAACTTTTTAGGACAAATGACCCGTGGTCGATTTTCTTCAAACCACAATGAACCCACTCGACACATTGGCGGCTCTCGATTGTCGTGAAAATCTTGAGGATTCAAATACGGACACAGGGTACCAAAACGACAGTTAAAATCAAATTAGTGCCGGTCGATGAGAATTTTCCAATTTAGTGGAGTCACCCACGATCGGTCATTCTTCTCAGTCGAACCAACCTATCTCTAATTTCAAATCGATTTTATACTGTGCCGCAATGATCTCTTAAGATGAGCACGGTCGAGAAGTCGATTCCTGGTCGAATTCTCAAGTCTGTTTGCCTTAAAGTTCTTAATAGCTCACCCAGCTAGTCTAGTTATCTTGTCAGTGGCCAACTCAGAGAAAAACACTGAAGTCGCGCCGATGAAATGCCCAATTTATCAAATTGAAATCAGAGCTTGAAAATCTGGATGTCACACCTCTTGTAATACCCCACTTGTAATACCCGATGTCAGGAGTCAGCCCTGCGATGTGGAACAAGAGGGGCTGTTACACTCTCCACCCCTTAACAAAAGAGGGTCTGATTGTGGGTGTATCAGGAGTCAGCTCTGATACCTCTTGTGATACCCCACTTGTAATACCCGATGTGAAAACGGGTATGTACTGAAGTGTTACATATTGTCCGCTTTGGACACTAAGTCTTCACGGTTTTGTTCTTCTTAGGGCAGCCCATATTACCCGAAAAAACGCGTATGTACAGTTAGAGGGCCCATTGCCTTATAAGCTAGCCCAGAACTCCCTCCCTAGACGATGTGAGACAAGAGAGGCTGTCACAATTACTCTTGAATGAAAATGAAATCCTTTCGGTTAAGTTAGGATTTCTTCTTCAAATTGATTTGGGACAACAAAATGGCCAAAACGACTTCACTTTTTTCCTGACTTCATCTCTTTGGTAAGCCGGATCATCATATTTATGTTAAATTAATTTCACGTTGCTTTTCGGCTCCATGAATCTCCGATGGCACTCAAGTAAAAGATTTTTAATCAATGTTGCAAGTAATTAAAAGAAAAGTTATGACCTTGAATGGAAGCACTATACAAAATTTATAGCACTTGTGATATCATTCTCCGGATCATACACAATAGTGAAGGGTGCTAGAGATGTGAATTGCATGATCTTATGTCAAGCCAAAAACTTGTGTTCTCGAAACTCCACAGATGATGACGGTAACACCCCTATACCCCCTTGAGGTCGCTACAGTCATCCTATAAATCCTTTGAATTCAACTTTGAGCTGTAAACCCTTAGGCTCTCTTTTTTTTTTTTTTTTTCTTTAAACAACCGAATGGTCCTAGCGCATTCGACTTTTTGCGAAAGCGAAAAACATCTCCCTTCAATTCTCCTTTCATAAGAATCAAGATGAGCAATGCACACACTAAAAGAAATCATAGAATAGTTAAACCGGACCTCTTTTATTTATATAACTAAAAGATGGATTTTATCAGGGTAGGTACATCAGAAAGCCAACTCATGCTGACATGGCTTAAACTAAAAAAAAAAAGTAAACACATCTACCCCTCAAAAAAACCCTCAAAAACTGGCCAAATCCATCTCTCGGTTCTGGTCTGTCAAAAATATCAGTCCCCAGCTCTCCCAGCTCCTCTCCTGGCCCTACCTCCTCCTCCATGGTCCGCCAGACGGTGGTGGTGGCAGCATACCTATCATGACTCCATCTCGCTGCACAAAGACAGAGATGAACTCCTGAAATACAGGGCTATCCTCAAGCCCTACCTCAAACCGTACGATCGCTCGAACATGGAAAAAGATCAACCCAGTGACGATCGGGCTGTCTATCTGAGTGATCCCCACCTCCACATCGGAAGGGATCCCGTAGAAGGTACCCGGAGAAACTGGAGCGAGCGGCATATCTAGTCTGAAAGTATTTCCCCAAAAAGGGGTGAGTATATTGACTCAGCAAAGATATAATCTCTATGGCTACTCATACAACACACAAGACAGTCAAACAAGTCACATCATCACATAACAGTAACATCAAATAGCATCAACGGGTAGAGTCATGCATATGCCAACCATTCAGCCATAGACACTCAGTCATTCATGCATTCTTTATTCAATGCTCATGCTCGTACCATGTATGTAAATCATAAGCACTCCGGCATACATCTCATCATATGCACATACATATATCATCCAATGCCATGCATACATTTCACCATGTGCACATATACCATTCAATGTCCATGCATACCAAATTTTCACCAGATGCACATCACATTTTCAATTTTCACAATATTAGTGAATTTTTTTAATGCATTCCCGGCACATACCATCCGGGCTTCCGCCCCCCCCCAACATTCCGGGCATCTCGCACCCTCAACTGGCATCACGAGGAATTCACGGCACACACCATCCGTGCTTCCGGCATTTACACTCCATGGCTGGGCATCTCGCACCCCAACTGGCATCACGAGGAATTCACGGCACACACCATCCGTGCTTCCGGCATCCCCTACGCTCCGGGCATCTCAACTCCGAGGCCATCCAAATTTACGCACACAGGGCTACTGGGCATCCGGCATTTTTACTCCCTGGCCGGGCATCCCGATAACTCTCGGGGCATCATCGGCTCACACCATCCGATGGCCTTCTCACATGCATGGTTCATGGCACACAACATGATACTCATCACTCATAACAAGATGCAAATGCCAACCATCTTCACTCATATAGCATGAAATTTACATAAACAACTCCATCTAATAAATTTCACATCCTTTCCTTATAAAGGCATAAAATTTCAGCATGTATAATTTCAAAAAAACAATTTAGTTAAATACCAAATGGCTCTCAAAAATTGTGAAACTCACACACATGATAGTCAAGACAATATAGCACACTTTTCATGAAGAGAGTATGTTCTGGATGTCAACATACAAAAAGATATTATTCAGCCATTATAACACAATAAATTCCGAGCAATACAGCTTGCACAATCGCAGAAGAAAACTAAATTGACCATCCAATTGGCCACTAAAAATCACCAAATTTCACCACAACATCATTGAGATGTTAAGGCACAACTTTCATTAAGAAACTACATTTAAACAGTCCTCACATAAAAAGATATAAGCTCGGCAAGACAGATTAGAGTTTAGGGACTTCTCAGTTTACACAGTTCTCGAATTTCATTTAATTCAATACTCAAACGTCACTCAAAAATTATGAAATTACACTATGTTATAGCCAAGAGTCTAAGAACATTTCTCATGAAGACATAATCATCAAATTCGTCCTACATAATTTACTATAAAAATCACAAACTTCTGTCTCAATCACCGAACTGTACAGGAACGACCATCAACGAAGATCTCATCAATTGAGCAACTTAACCACCTTCTTTTCCCCTGATTTTTGGATATGTTCTAGTTTAGCATGTTTTCTTCAACTTTCCTTTAGAGGTCGAAGCAATATTCTCAAGAAAAAGTCACCTTATGACCCACACGACCTACTGACCTTCCACAGAAACAATCCAGAATTCATGTCCGTAAGAAATCAAGAATTTCCCTAGGTTATACCAGTTAGATTTGTCTCAATTTTTAGTATGTTGTTCATTAGGATGTTCTTAAGATTTCATATGAAGAAGTCGAAGAGAAATATCCAACAGAAAACCACATGGAGTAACCCACAAGCAACAAAGGTCGACATGCAAGCCGATTTTCACCCGGTTCCTTAGAAAATTGATTTCACCCCTCAAACCTTGTTCAATTTACTTCAAATTTGGATATGTTGTAGTTCCAGACATTCTCTACAACTTTTGTTAAGAACTAGAAGTAAGATTCAGTCCCTAAGATCATCTACCAACTCATACAAGTTTCGGATGCATGCATGTTTACTCGAGCAGAATCACACCCACAGCAAAAACAGCTTCAAAACCTCAATTTCCACCCAATAATCCTACAATTTCGACCAGCAAACAACTCAAAAACAAGACTACAACATCCATGAGCAGATGAGAGACTAATCTTGCCTTAGAATTGAGCTAAAAATGTGAAGAAAACAGCAGCAAGTCCCTCGGCCAGCTCACGGACGGTAGCTCGGTTTCTCCTTCTTCTTCCTTTCTTTTTGTGTTTTTCTCTCTTTCTCTCTCACTTACCCGTCGAAGACCCTCTCAAATCACCGGCCACTCCTTTTATATGCCTCTCTAATTATAATTAGAAGAAATAATTAACTTACATGCAAATTGGACACTTGGCAAAAACCGGAGAACACTTGGCAAGACTCCATGGACAGCTTGGCTCCCTTGGGCGTGCGTGGGAAGTCTTCGGCCAGCTCTCCATGGGCTTGGCCGGTCCATCATGGGCTTGGCTTGGCCCAAGTCTTCAAGCCCAAAATTCCTAAGTTTAATCCTCTAATTAATTAAATCTTAGTTAAGTAAGTCATAAGTTTAAATAACCTATAAGCTTAAGTCTAGCTTGAACTTTAAGTTTTTAACTTTGTGCCTCACATAAACATAATCTTTTCCTTCAAATAAATGCCTCACAACCTTCGGCCATATCACATGACTACAAGGTCAATCAAGGGTTAGTTCGATTGTAGCTCATTAGTCTTCATGGTCTCACGATTTTATCAATTTATTTTCCAATACACATCATGGTCATAAGTGAACATATGAAACTATAACTCATCAAATGTCCAGCCCTTGGCTCAATTGTGACTTATAAAATCACTGACTAAAATCCATCAGCGTCTCTATCGATCGGCCACAGTCATCTCCTCCTTGAGGATTGTCGAAATTCTTGGATGCCACAATGACAGTAATTCATTTTCTTTTTCCTGAGTCACATACATAATTCAGATCAATGCAACCAAGCCAAAAACTCGTGTCAAGAAACATAATCATTATGGGAGTACTGGGAGAGAGAAGTGGGATAGATCTTTAATCTGAAGGTGTTCATGTATATATAGATTGTCGATCTTGAATGACAAAATGCCGTATCGTACATGTTACAGAAATTGTACTATGGATGTCATTGTCAAATTGGCGTCCCTCGAGACTATGGTTTTCTAGTGGCTAACAAAGTTGAGAAGAAAAACCCTCAATTTCACTGGTGCCGGAAAATGCATTCTAACTCATCCTCAATTTCTTGAATGCTCAGCTCTATTCCCTCCAATCGCTTTGAGAGATCACCTAATTGATTATTGATGTACTTGCTCGATCTGAGGGAGAGCGCGATGGCATCCAAGCCTCGCATTTTGGGGGTTGCCTTTCCTTTGTCACATGATACGCGTTTAGGTTCCAGCAGTTTTGACACTGGAGACCAGCCTCTAGGCTTCCTGCTTGCACTTGTCAGAGCAAGGAAACCTAAGAGGAACCCGATTATAGAAAAGCTGATCTCTCCAGCTTTAGTTAGTATGCTAAGGGTAGCTTCATTTTGAGAGTCCTTCTTGGAGCCTTTCTTCTTCAAATTTCTCAAGTACTTGCAGAGTACTTTGTTCAACTTTTTCCTAGAGCTGATGTATGCTTCTACTTCAAACGTGAAGCTGGAATCTCCTCTTTTCCTTCTTCACAAAGAAGACTTCAGCTCCTGGACACATTCCTTCATTTGTGAGAAAGCTTCTCGCACATTCCTGCAAACATCTAATAGCATGACAGAAACATCCAACGACTTTTCGGCAGGAATTCTCAGGTGGGGAAGAACCTGTTGAGTGTGAGGCAACTGTAGCAAGTCATCGATGCAGTCATACAAGCTCTTGAGTTCTCCCAAACTTTGGGATGCCAAGGAGGATGAGGATGCTGGTTCCGATGATCTGAGCCTAGACAAATGCTCCTCTGCGGTTGTCACGAGAGGTTGGCACCTAGAAGGCAAGCTGATTGTTTAGAAATGCCATTAATTTTTCGAGGTCTCAATTGTTGAAGCCATCTTTGAGAGAAGGTATCCTGTTAACTTCTATGGATGTAAATTTTTCCGTCAAAGACAGTCGTTCAAGGCAGACCAACAAAACTCTTTTTCTTATACCAAGCAAGACACAGTCCACAATCCCATTCTTGTAGCCTTGCATTACCTGTCATGTCATGGATCTTCCCACAGCCTCCTGGCAATGCCTCCATTTGTTTTCCAATCTATACGAATCGAGAATCAATAGTTGTAATATATGGGTTTTTAAAAAAGAATGAAAGAAATAAATAAAATAAAAGGAAAAGAAAGAGTTGAAAAGTCGAAAAGGGAGGTTGAAAGAGAAATGGAGAAGCTTCGGCTGGCTATAAAAAAAAGAGAGAAAGAGGGAGAGAAAGAGCAGAGCACGAGCAGAACAGGGGACCAAGAGAAATAGGGGAGAAAAGAGAAAGAAGAGAAAGGAAAAAAGGGGAAAAAGGGAAGAAAATTTGGCGTGCACGTGATCCAGACGCCTCATCAAGCCGACTCAAGTGTGTTTTGCAATGCCGGTAAGAAATTGAAGCCTTTAATCATCTATTGGAAGCAATCGCCGCATTTAGGGTTCGAAATTCGGATTTCTCGGATAATTGTGTGGCGAAACCTGATTTTTGAGTCGTTGAGCTGCATATTTTTGTAGAAATGGTACTTTGGGATGTTGTGAAGCTATAGCATCTTACGGATCGTGATTTGAGCTTGCGGTTTGTTCGGAACGAAATTTTGAAGTTGGAGGGGCGTTCTGTTACTGTAGCGAACAGCAGCTTCGGGTCTGTTTTTCTTGTTGTTTTCGGTACTGTGTTGGTGCGGCTGAGTCGGGATTGTTGTTGTATGTTAGAAGAACTTTCTAAAGACTACAAGATGGCTTGAAACGGATTTTTGTGGAGGAAGTTATGGCGTGTCGAAGTTGGCGCATGGGTTGCGCGTAGCGGAAAATCAGGGGTTTATGTTAAATGTGAGCTTTTGTTGCGCATAGGTGTCGTTTTATCGACAATTAGGCCTAGTATAGGCGAGTCATTATGCGAATATCATTTTTACTCGGTCTTTTGATATTATTTTTCCGTTAATTGTTAGGAATCCGAGTGCGTTGGTTCGAGTGAGCGTTGTAGTTGATTTTTGGCTTTTCCCAGGTGAGTGACACTATTTCTTCTTTGTATTTTAAACTCATGTTTTGAGAAATATTGTGGATTATATATTCTATGAGTTGATAAAAAGCATATTTTGTTGCATAAAACAGGATCGAGCTATTACTGACATTTTTGTTGTTCGAAGGGAGTTATATTTTGACGTTGATTTAAATGGTTGTTTCAAAAAGGATCTATGAAATTCTTTGTAAGAGAATCATGAAATATTTTGGAGAATGCTTGATATTTATCTATCAAATTTTGAGTTGTGATGTGACTTCTATTCTGATGTTGGATTATTGGATATTGTGATTGGTGGTTGATGCTCAATGTCTCTGCGGACCCTGAGGGGTGTGTGGGTATGCGCATACTGGTCTAGGATATCCTTGTGGGCCGAGCCACCGGCTAATAATAGGTGGAGACCTTGCCAAGGGGGGAATCTTGGTCGTCTTGTCACGGACATTACGCGTGACCATGGTTAGATATTTGAGCATGATTGGTCAATGGGTGGACCATTGACGTGTGATTTGAGTTTGGTCGATGGAATGGACCATCGATGTGATTTGATGAGATTAATCAATGGAATAGACCATTGATGCATGTTTTATGAGATTGACTAATGGACTGGACCATTGGCATTTTCGGTATTTGAGCTATGATTATGTGTTTGAGTTATGTTTTAAATGTGCATAGTAATTTCTCGATCCGCTTAGAAGAAATGTGTTACTCACTGAGCCATGGTAGCTCACTCCTCTTTTATACTTGTTTTTCAGGTTCTTCAGCGAGTCGTGAGTAGGCGTGAGCGTTCGTTCGGGGAGGATTTTTTGTGGTGGGGAACTTTTTGGTATGACTTATACATAGTTAATAGGTTTATAAGATAGTCTTTGTAAAATATTTATGTTATGTTTTGGTGGGTTATAGATATACTCTGATGTTGTAACCAAATGCCCTTTTTGTCGAATATATATATATATATATATATATATATATATGTGGATGTATATATATGTTGATATCGGGTTGAATTTTGGTTATGTTGAGGCTGCGTCCTTTGGTAAAAGGACGGCCGATGTCATGCCCTTTTTCTTGTAAGTCGGGGTGTGACAATAGTAGCAATCTAAAGGTTTAAAAGAAACTCGCACACAAGTATAGCGTGTCTTGAGGATTCTCAGACAGAGGGGCGACCATGCTATAGTGCATTAAATGATGAACTTGAGCTGTCGGCTCGAAAAATATCCATCTAATGGCAGAGCTTGGAGACAAGTGGAATCTTTACATCGTGGAGTCTATGCATTGCCCAAGTTAGAGTTCATCCAAAAACCTTTCGTCAGTGTCCCTTTGGGTTCCCGGTCTCTGAAAAAACGAAATTTCATATGCATTCAATAATCACACATATGTGCAGCTTCCTTCCAGGACCTCAGATAGGAGCGTGGCAATGGAAGATCGTGCATGCTTTAAAGTTGAAGTTGAGCTCAATTCATGTGATAATGGAGCTTGGGGACAAACAGAATCTTTACAGCATCGCAGCTTCTGATAAACTAGAAGTCGTCTCTTATCATCATCTCTATTCATGAGGCTGACTAATTGTTGGCATCTCTTCAGGAGTGAAAATAAGGACTAGTTCAGGCGACTCCAAGAAAGACAGTCAGTAAGAAGCTGCGGTTCTCCATTGTTTTTTTTTTTTTTTTTGATGACCCAGGAAACCCCCATGCGCCGCTTCGCAGCGGAGTAAACCCTGGGGGAGAGTAGAGTCACCACCACCCTTGCTCTCCGGGTAAGTCAGCACAACGCAGCTAGGATTCGAACACTGGACCTTTTGCGAGAGAAGCAAACGCCCGAGCCAACTGCGCCGCAACGCTAGGTGGTATCTCCATTGTTGATGTGCACTCCTTGGGCTTTTGAGGACCGCTAGTTACCGGACCTCAATCATCCTGGAAATCAAATATCATCCGATGACTATTGACAAATGAAGAATGGATTATATGCTTATATTTCCTGGACACTAAAATTAAATTAGCCAGAGATGCATATATTGCCTACTCCCACAATTTTTTGAGACTTGGTGGAGAAGGCTGCAGCACGAAAGCAGGACCTGTAGCATGAGCATGGCTCACAATCAGATAGTCGCATTCTACGCTGCCATTAAAGCACTTTCCAAAGCACATGACCTGCTTGAAAAAAGATGCGGAGCAAAATATCACAACAAGCAAAAAGTCTAATTTTTGTTGCCGTTTCCATTTTGTTGTTAAGGATTGTAAGTCTCGCCTCTACATATAACATATAGATTGCAAAATCGTTGAAGGAAGAATCTAATTCCAGTCCACAATACACGTTTAAGCTCCAGAGTAAAAGAAAGTTCTGCCACATCAGTCTGTCATGCTGTAGCTCGTACACCGTAGCGAGACAATCAGCTTTTTGTTATCCTCCAAACTCCATAGATGACGATAGTAATTCACATTCCTTTTCCTGAGTCACATAGATAATTTAGTTCAACTTTATCAAGTCGAAAACTCGTGTACAGAAACAGAATCATTATGGGTATACCAGGAGAGAGACATGGCATAGATCATTAATCTGATGGTTTTGATGTATATATTGATTGTCGATCTCGAATGACACAATGCCGTGCTGTACATGTTACAAAAATCATACTACAGATGCGGTTTTTGAAGTGGCATCCCTTGAGACTATGGTTTTCTAGTGGTTAACAATGTTGAGAAGGGAAACCCTCAATTTCACCAGACGCCTGAAAATGCATTCCAAGTCATCCTCAATTTCTTGAATGCTCGCCTCTACTTCCTCCAATCGCTTTGACAGATCGCCTACTTGATTATTGATGTCTTTGCTCGATCTGAGGTAGAGCACGACGGCATCCAAGCCTTGCACTTCATTGGTTTCCTTTCCTCCGTCACATGATATGCGTTTAGGTCCCAGAAGTTTCGACACTCGGGACCAGACTCTAGGCTTCGTGCTTGCACTTGTGAAAGCAAGGAAACCCAAGAGGGACCCGAATACGGAAACGCTGATCTCTCCGGCCGGTTAGTGTGCCGAGGGTGGCTTCATTGTGAGAGGCCTTCTTAGACCCTTCCTTCTTCAAATTTCTCAAGTACTTGCTGATTACTTTGTTCAACCTTTTTCTAGAGTTGATGTATGCTTCTACGTCAACGTCAAAGCTGGAATCTCCTCTTTTCTTTCTTCGCAAAGATGATTTGAGCTCCTGGATACATTCCTTCGTCTGTGAGAAAGCTTCCCTCACGTTCCCGCAAACGTCCAAGAGCAGGAGAGAAAGGTCCAACGACTCTTCGGCGGGACTTCTCAGGTGGGAAAGAAACTGTTGAGTGAGAGGCAACTGAAGCAAGTCATCGATGCAGTCATACAAGCTCTTGAGTTCTCCCAAACTTTGGGATGCCGATGAGTACGAGGACGCCGCTTCTGATGATCTGAGCCTAGACAAATGCTCCTCTGCAGTTGTCACGAGAGGGTGGCTCCTCAAAGGCAAGCTGATTGATCGGAAATGGCTGCTAATTTTCGAGGTCTCAATTGATGAAGCCATCTTTGAGAGAAGGAGGCTTGTTAACTTCTCTGGATGTAATTTTTTCAATGAGAGAGAGTTGTTCCAGGCAGGCCTCCCACACCCCTGTATATTTGTACCGAGCAAGACGCACTCCACAATCCCATTATTGCGGCCTCGCATTACCTGTCATGTCATGGATCTTCCGACGGCCTCCTGACAATGCCTCCCCTGGTATTCCAATCTATACGAAACGAGACTGAATAATAGCGATCTAAAGGTTTAAAAAAACTTGTACACGTGTGTAGCGTGTCTTGAGGATTTTCAGACAGGGGCGACCATGCTATAGTGCATCATTGAATGCTGAACTTGACCTGTGGGCTCAAAAAATATTCATCCGATGGCAGAGCTTGGAGACAAGTGGAATCTTTACATCGTGGAGTCTATGCATTGCACATGTTAGAGTTCATCCAATAACCTCTCATCATTGTCTCCTTGGGGTTCCCAGTCTCTAAAAAATGAAATTTTTTATGCTTTGAATAATCACACATACGTGCAGCTTGCTTCCAGGATCTCAGACAGGAGGATGGCAATGGAAGATCATGCCTTCTTTAAAGTTGAAGTTGAGCATGTGGATGGCGACTATTAATGTAATAATGGAGCTTGGGGACAAACGGAATCTTTACAGCATCGCAGCTTTTGACAAGCGAGACATCATCTCCGATCATCATCTCCATTCATGAGGCTGACTAATTGTTGGAATCTCTTCAGGAGTGACAATACGGACTAGCTTAGGTGACTCCAGGAAGGACAGTAACAAGCTGCGGTTCTCGATTGTTGATGTGTACTCCTTGGGCTTTTGAGGACCGCTAGTTACGGGACCTCAATCATCCCGGAAATCAAATATCACCCGATGACTATCGACAAACGAAGAATGGGTTATATGCTTATATTTCCTGGACACTAAAATTAAATTAGCCATAGATGCATATATTGCCTAATCCAGCAATTTTCTCAGACTTGGTCAAGAAGGCTGCAGCACGAAAGCAGGACTTGCAGCATGAGCATGGCTCACAATCAGATAGTCGCATTCTATGCTTCCATTAAGCACTTTCCAAAGCACATGACCTGCTTGAAAAAAGATGCGGAACCAAATATCAAAAAAAGCACAATGTCTAATTTTTGTTGCCATTTAAATTTCGTTGTTAAGGATTGTAAGTCTCGCCTCTACATATAACATATAGATTGCAAAATCTTGGAAGGAAGAATCTAATTCCACTCCACAATACACGTTTAAGCTACAGAGTACAAGAAAGTTCAGCCACATCAGTCGGTCATGCTGTAGCTTGTACATGGTAGCGAGGCAATCAGATTTTTGTTATCCACCAAACTCCACCATAGTAATTTACTTTCCTTTTCCTGAGTCACATAGATAATTTAGATCAACTTTATCAAGTCGAAAACTCTTGTACAGAAACAGAATCATTATGGGTATACCGGGAGAGAGACATGGAATAGATCACTAATCTGATGGTTTTGATGTATATATTGATAGTCGATCTCGAATGACACAATGCCATGCTGTACATATTACAAAAATCATACTACAGATGCGGTTTTTGAAGTGGCATCCCTTGAGACTATGGTTTTCTAGTGGTTAACAATGTTGAGAAGGGAAACCCTCAATTTCACCAGGCGCCTGAAAATGCATTCCAAGTCATCCTCAATTTCTTGAATGCTCGCCTCTACTTCCTCCAATCGATTTGACATATCGCCTATTTGATTATTGATGTCTTTGCTCGATCTAAGGTAGAGCACGACATCATCCAAGCCTTGCACTTCATTGGTTTCCTTTCCTCCGTCACACGATACGCGTTTAGGTCCCAGCAGTTTCGACACTCGGGACCAGCCTCTAGGCTTCGTGCTTGCACTTGTCAGAGCAAGGAAACCCAAGAGGGACCCGAATACGGAAACGCCGATCTCTCGGCTTCAGTTAGTGTGCTGAGGGTGGCTTCATTGTGAGATGCCTTCTTAGACCCTTCCTTCTTCAAATTTCTCAAGTACTTGCTGATTACTTTGTTCAACCTTTTTCTAGAGTTGATGTTTGCTTCTATGTCAGCGTCGAAGCTGGAATCTCCTCTTTTCCTTCTTCGCAAAGATGATTTGAGCTCCTGGATACATTCCTTCGTCTGTGAGAAAGCTTCCCTCACGTTCCCGCAAACGTCTAATAGCGGGGAGAGAAAGGTCCAACGACTCTTCGGCGGGACTTCTCAGGTGGGAAAGAAACTGTTGAGTGAGAGGCAACTGAAGCAAGTCATCGATGCAGTCATACAAGCTCTTGAGTTCTCCCAAACTTTGGGATGCCGATGAGGACGAGGTTGCCACTTCTGATGATCTGAGCCTAGACAAATGCTCCTCTGCAGTTGTCGTGAGAGGGTGGCTCCTAGAAGGCAAGCTGATTGATCGGCAATGGCCGCTAATTTTCGAGGTCTCAATTGATGAAGCCATCTTTGAGAAAAGGAGGCTTGTTGACTTCTCTGGGTGTAATATTTTCAATGAGAGAGAGTAATTCTTGGCAGGCCTCCCACACCCTTGTATATTTATACCGAGCAAGACGCACTCCACAATCCCATTATTGCGGCCTCGCGTTACCTGTCATGTCATGGATCTTCCGACGGCCTCCCGACAATGCCTCCCCTAGTTTTCCAATATATACGAAACGAGACTGAATAATAGCGATCTAAAGGTTTAAAAAGACTTGCACATGCGTGTAGCATGTCTTGAGGATTCTCAGACAGAGGGGCGACCATGCTATGGTGCATCATTGAATGCTGAACTTGAGCTGTGGGCTTGAAAAATATTCATCTGATGGCAGAGCTTGGAGACAAGTGGAATCTTTACATCGTGGAGTCTATGCATTGCACTTGTTAGAGTTCATCCAATAACCTATCATCGTTGTCTCCTTGGGGTTCCCGTCTCTAAAAAATGAAATTTTTTATGCTTTTAATAACACACATAGGTGCAGCTTGCTTCCAGGATCTCAGACAGGAGGATGGCAATGGAAGATCATGCCTGCTTTAAAGTTGAAGTTGAGCATGTGAATGGCGACTATTAATGTAAGATATGGCATTTTTGGGACCTAGCAAAAACAAAAAGAAAAAAAAAAAGGAAAAAAAATGTTGAAAAGTGAAAGAAGAAAAGTGGAGAAAAGAAGAAGAAGGATGAGGAGGCACCAAGAACATTCGGGAAAAGAAGGAGAGAGAGAAGAAAGAAAAGAGGGGAGGAGATAAAAGGAAAAGGGGAAGCACGCTGGACAGAAGAAAGGGAGAGGAGAGAAAGGAAGGGAAAGAAGAAGAAGAAGGAAGAAAAGAGATGGGATTCTCGTCATGGACGCCTCCCCAAGCCAATTCGACTCCGATTTGCAACGCCCGGTAAATGCTCACGCCTATCATTCTTCTAATTGGATTATTTTTCAAGGTTAGGACTAAAAATCGGAATTATTGGAGATTCATGCTGCAAAGTCCGATTTTTTAGTTGTTGAGCTGCGTATTTTTATAGAAATGATAGTTTAAGGTGTTGTGAAGTTATAAAATTTTACGGATCTCAATTTGGGCTTACAGTTTGCCTAGACCAAAATTTCGAAATTCGTCGCGCGCGCTGGTGGGGTTCCGAACAGTAACTTCAGGCCTGAATTTCAGCCGTTTTCAGTGAGCTTTTGGGATGGCTGAGTCGAGGTTTTTGTAGTATATCGAAATGGCTTTCTATGGACCATACGTTTGTTTGAAAAGAACTTATGTGGAGGAAATTATGGCCCGAATAAGTTTAGAGCACGATGGGATAACAATAGTGCTATGGGCAAGCGTTGGTTGGCACATAGATATCATTTTATCGATGAATAGGCATAGTGTAATCGAGTTATTTATAAAAACATTGTTTTACTGGAGTCTTTTGATAGTGTTCTTCGGTTATTTGTTAGGAATTCAAGTACGTGGACTCGAGTAACTGTAGTAGGTTGGTTTAAGCTTTCCCAGGTGAATGATAATATTTCTTCTACGAATTTATGAACTCATGTCTTCAAAATTATAAAGATTTGACATTTTATGAGTTATGAATAAGCATGTTTGTTGCATAAAAATGGATTGGGCATTTACTACATTTTGATATTTATAAACAGCGTGAGAACTTTTTGGTGGAAAGATATATTTTGTATGGAAAACGAAGTTGAGAAATATAATATATTTTAGGTTTGCGAAACCTTTTTACGAAAAGCTTTTTGAGCATGGGTTATGGAATATTATGTATATTGATTTTTGAAATGTCTTATAACATGCATTTGATTTGATTTGATTTGATTTGGTTTATAAAATTGATTTATGAGAAGAGCCTTGAAATTATTTGAGGATGTTTTATGAAAAGTATCTTCGGCGAATAAGTTGAGTTGTGAAATCTTTTGGTGATATATGAAATGATTTATGGACTTGGCTTTGTGAATTGTGGATGTTATTGTTCTAGATTGGTATTGATGCTCAATATCGCTGTGAGCCCAGTGAGGGTTTGTGGGTAAGCGCATACTATTCTAGGATATCCTTGTGGGCCAAGCTACCGGTTAATAATAGTTGGAGACCTTACTAAGGGGGAATCTTGATCGCCTCGTCACTAGGTGTTGTATCATGACCATGGTTTGATATTGAGCAATGGATCGATCAATGGAGTGGACCATTGACATGCGATATGAGTTTGGTCAATGGAGTGGACCATTGACATGTGATTTGAGTTTAGTCGATGGAACGGACCATCGATGTGTGGTTTGATGAGTTTAATCAGTGGAATATACCATTGATACATGTTTTATGAGATTGGCCGATAAACTGGATCATTGGTATCTTCGGTATTTAAGTTATGATTATATATTATGTCAAAGTGAATTATGATTATGTTTTAAATATGCATAGTGATTGTTCAATCCGCTTAGAAGAAATGTATTACTCACTGGGCCGTGGTAGCTCATTCCTTTCTTCTTATCATGTTTTTAGGTCCCTCAATTAGTGGCCATTAGAGTGAGAGCGTCATCATGGGGGCTTTTGGGAGACGGATTTTGGGTGGTTTGAGGCTGCATCCTTTAGGAGGAAGGACATTCGCCGGCATCGAGCGAAGCCTCAGCCTCTCTGAATCGGCGAGATCGAGCCATGCCCGACCCCAGCAAGCTCGATCTTGCCTGTGGTTGATCGCTGGCTGTCGTTGTGACCGACGGCCGGCCAAAGGAGAAGGCAAAAAAAAAAAAAAAGAAGAAAAAAATTTAATTATTGAAAAATAAAATTATATTTTAAAAAAATAAAATTATAAAAATTATATTTTAAAAATAAAAATTATAAAATTATATTTTTAAAAAATCGCGTCATTCCATTCCTATAGGATTTGGGTTGTGACAATTAATGTAGTAATGGAGCTTGGGGACAAACGGAATCTTTACAGCATCGCAGCTTCTAACAAGCGAGACGTCATCTGTGATCATCATCTCCATTCATGAGGCTGACTAATTGTTGGCATCTCTTCAGGAGTGATAATAAGGATTAGTTTAGGCGACTCCGAGAAGGACAGTCAGTAACAAGCTGCGGTTCTCAATTGTTGATGTGCACTCCTCGGGCTCTTGAGGACCGCTAGTTACTGGACCTCAATCATCCTGGAAATCAAATATCATCGGATGACTATCGACAAACGAAGAATGGGTTATATGCTTATATTTCCTGGACACTAAAATTAGATTAGCCATAGATGCATATATTGCCTAATCCAGCAATTTTCTCAGACTTGGTCGAGAAGGCTGCAGCACGAAAGCAGGACCTGCAGCATGAGCATGGCTCACAATCGGATAGTCGCATTCTGTGCTTCCATTAAAGCACTTTCCAAAGCACAAGACCTGCTTGAAAAAAGTTGCGGAGCCAAATATCAAAAAAAGCAAAACGTCTAATTTTTGTTGCCATTTCCATTTCGTTGTTAAGGATTGTAAGTCTCGCCTCTACATATAACATTTAGATTGCAAAATCTTGGGAGGAAGAATCTAATTCCAGTCCACAATACACGTTTAAGCTATAAGTACAAGAAAGTTCTGCCACATCAATCTGTCATGCTGTAACTCGTACATGGTAGCGAGGCAATCAGATTTTTGTTATCCTCCAAACTCCACAGATGACGATAGTAATTCACGTTCCTTTTGCTGAGTCACACAGATAATTTAGATCAACTTTATCAAGTCGAAAACTCGTGTATAGAAACAGAATCATTATGGGTATACCGGGAGAGACATGGGATAGATCATTAATCTGATGGTTTTGATGTATATATTGATTGTCGATCTCGAATGACACAATGCCGTGCTGTACATGTTACAAAAATCATACTACAGATGCGGTTTTCGAAGTGGCATCCCTCGAGACTATGGTTTTCTAGTGGTTAACAATGTTGAGAAGGGAAACCCTCAATTTCACCAGGCGCCTGAAAATGCATTCCAAGTCATCCTCAATTTCTTGAATGCTCGCCTCTACTTCCTCCAATCGATTTGACATATCGCCTATTTGATTATTGATGTCTTTGCTCGATCTGAGGTAGAGCACGACAGCATCCAAGCCTTGCACTTCTTTGGTTTCCTTTCCTCCGTCACATGATACGCGTTTAGGTCCCAGCAGTTTCGACACTCGGGACCAGCCTCGAGGCTTCGTGCTAGGACTTGTCAGAGCAAGGAAACCCAAGAGGGACCCGAATACGGAAACGCTGATCTCTCCAGCTTCAGTTAGTGTGCTGAGGGTGGCTTCATTGTGAGAGGCCTTCTTAGACCCTTCCTTCTTCAAATTTCTCAAGTACTTGCTGATTACTTTGTTCAACTTTTTTCTAGAGTTGATGTATGCTTCTATGTCAATGGCGAAGCTGGAATCTCCTCTTTTCCTTCTTCGCAAAGATGATTTGAGCTCCTAGATACATTCCTTCGTCTGTGAGAAAGCTTCCCTCACTTTCCCGCAAACGTCCAAGAGCAGGAGAGAAAGGTCCAACGACTCTTCGGCGGGACTTCTCAGGTGGGAAAGTAACTGTTGAGTGAGAGGCAACTGAAGCAAGTCATCGATGCAGTCATACAAGCTCTTGAGTTCTCCCAAACTTTGGGATGCCGATGAGGATGAGGACGCTGCTTCTGATGATCTGAGCCTAGACAAATGCTCCTCTGCAGTTGTCGCGAGAGGGTGGCTCCTAGAAGGCAAGCTGATTGATCGGCAATGGCCGCTAATTTTCGAGGTCTCAATTGATGAAGCCATCTTTGAGAAAAGGAGGCTTGTTGACTTCTCTGGGTGTAATATTTTCAATGAGAGAGAGTAGTTCTTGGCAGGCCTCCCACACCCTTGTATATTTATACCGAGCAAGACGCACTCCACAATCCCATTATTGCGGCCTCACGTTACTTGTCATGTCATGGATCTTCCGACGGCCTCCCGACAATGCCTCCCCTGGTTTTCCAATCTATACGAAACGAGACTAAATAATAGCGATCTAAAGGTTTTAAAAGACTTGCACATGCGTGTAGCATGTCTTGAGGATTCTCAGACAGTGGGGCGACCATGCTATAGTGCATCATTAAATGCTGAACTTGACCTGTGGGCTCGAAAAATAATCATCTGATGGCAGAGCTTGAAGACAAGTGGAATCTTTACATCGTGAAGTCTATGCATTGCACATGTTAGAGTTCATCCAGAAACCGCTCATCATTGTCTCCTTGGGGTTCCCGGTCTCTAAAAAATGAAATTTTTTATGCTTTTAATAACACACATGCGTGCAGCTTGCTTCCAGGATCTCAGACAGGAGGATGGCAATGGAAGATCATGCCTGCTTTAGATTTTTTTTTTTTTTTTTTTTTTTTTTTTTTTTTTTTTTTGCGTAAGGTAAGTAATATTAAGGGGAAGTTCTAAATGTACAGACAAACGGTTTCAAAAAACTATTACTCAAGATGAACAGGCTCATGATGAGTGAAAGGAAGCCGAAAAAGGCCAATTGGCCGACAGCACCAAAACAAGAAAAACGTCAAAGGAAGGACACAAAGCAGCACCAAGTGTCTACCCAGGCAAGGCCAATTCGGATGTCGAAGATAGAAGGGTCCACTTCCCAGGAACGTTGCACACTTCTATTTCTTGGGGAATCCTCCACATTCTTGAAAGTGCAAGCCTTATCTTTAACAACCTTTAGAAGGTGCTTTTTCATAGCTGAAGTAGAATCTGCACACCCTGGAAGAGAATATCATTTCTATTCTTCCAAATGATGTGGCATAGTGCTCCAAAAGAGAATCGGCCAATGCATTTATAAAACTCCTTGCCCAAGAGCAAGGCCGAAGCCCAACTAAGCATATCCTCCCAAGGCTTATTACTTAGAGGAAGACCACATCTAATCACCCAAAAGAAGGCAATAGTCAAGGTGATGCGACAACCAAAAAAGAGGTGATCGACCGAGTCTGGCACCTCATTGTAGAAGGGCAAGACACAGCATCAATCCTGCCATGAGACATAAGAAGGAACTGTGTAGGTACCTTGCGCTTAGTGATGAGCCAAAGGTTCAGTTGGCACCGAGGTAGGATGGCATTGTTCCAGATGAGATCGTGCCAACTGACTCTCTCATTTTTTCGCCTTATAAGCTCCCAAGCCGAGGCCATCGAGAACACGCCCGAAGAAGCCTCCCTCCAAGAAAATCGATCCATAACACTAGTCAAGGTGGGAAGCGGCGAGCCTAATGTCTAAATCACCGATCTAATAGATTGGCCATCTTCCGAGAAGAGATTAGCCACCGAAGCCTACCTAGAAAGACTAGAACTGTAGATGAGCGAATCTATGGAAAATTAGATTTAACGGGCCCCTAGGATGCTAATTATCGAACCAAAGAGATGTGGAAAGACCATCGCCTATCCTCCAGTGGAAGTGGAGCCGGAATTATGTCCTGAGTTGTAGTAGTTTCTTCCAAGCCCAAGAACAAGAGGTTGGCTGCTTCACCACCCAGAAGTTCTCCCTTTTTAAGAAGGTTGAGTGGATCCATCTACACTAAAGAGACTCTTTATCTGAAAATAAGATCCAGATATGTTTGAGCATAGCCGCCTTGTTGCACTCACGCAACCTCTGGATACCCAGACCGTCTTCCACCTTAGGAAGGCAAACATCCTCCCAAGATACTTTGACTCCCTCTCTACCCAATTGAGGTCCTTTCCAAAGGAATTGCCTAAGGATCCACTCAATCTTATCCAGCACTGCTGCAGGAAGAATAAAAACTCTTGCCCAGTAGGCCTAAATAGCATGAAGAACTAACCTGATCAGTTGAAGACGACCACCTACAGAAAGGAATCGATGTGTCCAGGATTCCACCCTAGAGGTGATACGCTTGACAAGAGCAACACACAGTCCGCTTTCCTCAACCTTGAGGAGATGATTGGAACGCCTAGGTACCGAACTGGAAGGAGCCCCTCATGGAATCTAAGTTCTAGTAGGATTTGATCCCAAAGAGTCGGTTGGGCACTAGAGAGGAATACCTCGCTCTTCCTTTGATTCGGAATAAGGCCACTCCATAATTAAAAACTCTGAAGACCTTCTTTAAGTAGCTTAATAGAAGGCAAGTGACCTTCATAGAAAAGAAATACATCGTCTGCAAAGAACAAGTGCGAAAGGCTAGTGGACTTACTCCAGAAGAACCTGAAGTCCGGCTGACGCAAGCATCTCCCAAGAATCTCAGAGAGTATCTCCATAATCAGCGTGAATAAGTAGGGAGATATGGGATGCCCTTGGTGCAGGCCCCTTCCGCTAGGAAAAAAACCATGAAGTTCCCCATTCAACGCAATGGAAAACCGAGGAGCCCTCACATAGTTCATGATGAAGTGAACCAGTCGATCAGGAATCGAAAAACAAGTAGCACACTCTCAAGGAACCGCCAGTCTACGGTGTCATAGGCCTTCCTGAAGTTAACTTTTATAGCACATTTAGGTGTATAAGATTCCACATGAAAACCAACGAAAAGTTCCTGCGCCAAGAGGACATTATCCCTAATGCGACAACCCTTGACAAAGGCGCTTTGATGAGGGCTTACAAGGTCTTGAAGCACGGTAGCAATCCTATTTGCAAGCACTTTAGTAATAACCTTGTAGACCGTGTTGCAGCAAGCGATAGGCCTGTAGTCGTTGACAGAAATCGCATTGGGCACCTTTAGAATCAGCACCGGAATGGTATTATTAATTTCTTTAAGGAGCTTCCCTGAAATAAAGAAATCTTTCACAGCTTCCGTGACCAGCTGACCCATCGTGTCCCAATTCTCTTTGAAGAACTCCACTGTGAAGCCATCCGGACCGGGCGCCTTCCCTCAAGCAAGGGAGAAAATTGTGTCACGAATCTCTGGGTTAGAGACCGGCCGATCAAGGGCGGCGACCTGATCATCATTCAAACAAGAATGGATAACTTCCCTTAGATCGAACACTGACAGTGACTCACAATCTAGCCTTGGCATCAAAAGATCCTAGAAGTAGTCTACAAAATGTTGTTGAACCATCTGAGGCTCAGTGATTTGGTTACCTAAAGCATCCACCACTGAGAGAATTCTGTTCCTCAACTGTTGTAATGATGAAAGAACTCCATATTCCGATCACCTTCCTTGAGCCATCTGACTCTGGCCTTTTGCCTGAAGAATGACTCTTCCTAGGACCGGAGCTCAACTAAGGATCTTCGTTGCACCTTCTCCAAGTCAGCTAGAACCACACTTGTAGGATCTTGAAGGAGACCAACTTGAGTTTGTTTTTAAGGCTTCCCTCGTTTAAGATGTTCTAACGGATATGTTAGCAAAGGAATTCCTATTCAACTGCTTAAGTCGACATTTGAGGGCTTTCAGCTTGTGCACAAGCCTAAACATAGGCACCCCTGACCCTAGATCCTCCCAAACTTGCTTCACAATTGATTCAAAGTACGGGTGTTGCATCCGAAAATCAAAAAAGTTAAATGGTTTCCTTCGACGAACCGGATTCTCCACCTTTGCCACCATAGGTGAGTGATCAGAGATCCCAGGCACGACAAAGGACGCCTCCAAAAAGGAAAAAACCTGGCTCCAACAAGGGTTAACTAGGACCCTATCGATCTTCCTCGCCTTGCACGTAGGGCCTGAAGATGTTAACCAGGTGTAACGAAACCCCATGTACCTAAGGTCATCAAGTTCCGCCTAGTCCAAAGAAAGCCCAAACTCATCAAAACTCGGCAACCAAAGATGCGTGCCACCTAGTCTGTCCGAGGGATCCTTAATCGCATTAAAGTCTCCCATTATAAGCCACGGCCTATAGTGAAGAGCAGCACTTCTAGAAACCAAATCCTCCCACAACAGATGCCGGGAAGAAAAGGAATGTTTAGCATAAACAATAGAAACCACACAGGTCACACCCGAGTCCAACCAACAAAGCTCCCTATGAATCACTTGATCAGAGACTGAGAGAGGTTCAAAAGAAATCGCAGTAGGATCCCAGCTAACCCATATTCTACCTCTATCGGAGTATTCCAAGTTAGCTCGCCAACACCAGTTCACCAGCAGATTCCCGAAAATGGCATTGAAGAGATTGTGGGTAACTTTGGTTTCAATTAGCCCGATTAAGGATAAACGGTTCGTCAAGACCAGATTCCTCACTTTCGCTTGCTTAAGAGGGGCGACTAGCCTCCTAATATTCCAACAACCTATATACATATTTACAAGAGGGAAAGAGAGGATTCACCTCTTTTTGGAAGGACTGCGTTGAGTGTAGGGTGTAGCTGGTCGGGTCGCTGGAGGGGGAGGATCCGACAACAAAGCAAGCAATTTCTCCTGTAATGTCAATGGAGGAGGATCCAGAACTGGAGCTGGCCTCGTATCCACCGTAGCTGCCTATGGAGAGAGGCATGGGGAGAGGAGGTCGTCATCCGAAGAAGAAAGGAACTCCGCTCCTCCTACCGCCTCAGGCGGATTGACCAACGTCGGTTCATTATGCTCAGAAGGACTAACTATGTCATCCAAAGGAGATGGAGCAACTTCCACCTGCTCCGAAAAGGTCAGAGGCCTTCTAGGGGGGTCTGCGCATAGAGGCGCTAGGTAACCTCTTCACCAAAGTTGTTGATCTGAGCTTCAAGGGCCTCAGCTCTTCGCTCACACCTAGCGTGGAGGAGATTCCCTCCAACTAAGGTTGGGATTTTTTCTTCCTACTCTTCACTTGGAACCAGTGAGGATAGAGTCAATTTTCCTGCAGGTATGCCTTCCCATAGTGGGCGAACCTCTCTTCGTTCAAGCCCTTTAGGGACAGCCTTTTAGCAGAAAAATCACCCACACCTTTAGTTCAGAGCCTAGAGACATCCGAATGGATCCAAGAATGATAACATTTCTAACTACCAGAGCTGCATTTCTTAGAGGATCCTACCAGGCTGTACAAGAAGAAGGATTTTAGAAAGCCATGAGAGAGGTTTACAAAACACTCACATTACTTCAAGGGACTCTGCCCAACACAATTCACCATCTTCGCCTTATATAGCAAAGAGGTCACAAAGCAACAAACAAGCAAGGACCAAAGTCCTTCGAACCAATACAAGAGCCAAGAAAGACGTAAACACGGAAATTCCCGATAGGGAATTATTTGCACCTATGAACAGTAACTTCCCTAGCCTAGTAGCCTAATGCTACAGTAATCTACTACAATGACATGAACTTTCAACGGCCTCTTCCATCATGAGCATTGTAGTCATAGTCCGAGTCATCTAAGCTGTGCACTGTTGCTAAAACATGTTTATCATATTTTTGTTTAAGTGCTTCAAGGTCTTCTAGTGAGAGAATCTGGTTCAGCTGATGTGATGAGGATGCTGTTGCTGATGCTAATTCATGTGTCTAATTTGTAGTGTCATCAATGTCTTCAGTGTCAGCAGGGATGCTTGGCTGAGGCCAATTGGATGGCTGTGCATAAAAAGATGTGTCGCTTTGAGATAAGATCAAGGGTCCATGATCATAAGGGTCTTGAGAGAGGGGACCTCCCCATCTAGTGTAAGGGTCTTGAGTGGACTGTGCAATCTGAGAGGACTGTGCAATATTACTTGTGTCTGTTGACTGGTGGTCCTATGATGATGATGCATGTCTGAAGTCCTAGAATGCTTCCTTAGCTTCTGGTGCTAGGCTATAATGATTCCATTCAGTGGGCTTATTATAATTCCATACATCTGGAGGAATGGTTTTGTTTTCCTAGCATAAAATTCTCTGGAGTTCTCGATACTGTTGTTCACAACACTGGTCTTGGATAGGATTTGTGGATGCGAGTTTCTGTGTTGAGTGGCTAGGGCTTATAGGATGTGGTTCCTATAATTTGAGACACTTTGATAATGTTGTCATTATTGGTGACCAAATTCCACGGGCGATGGAAGAATAGGATGGTATGGACTTCAGGATCTGGCTGTGTAGATGTCAGTTCTTTTTGCAGGGTATATTTCTAGTGAGTAGGAGGATAAAATCAATTAAGAAAATCTAAGAGATTTCTGTCGCTTTCATTTTCGATTTTACCTCTGCCTAATTGAAATATCCTTGTGAGATTGGCAATGAACCTTCTGGTTGAAATTTTAATGGCTATCAAGTACTTATTGATTAAGTACCATAATAACCATCGAAGTTGATCAAGAAAATCATCTTCCTTCCAAATCAAAGGATGGATAAATGGATAATCTGCATTTAATCCAAAAGGATAAAGAATCGAACCTCCACTGGATCTGAATAGTTCTGTGTGGCATTGCTACATGAGTTTGTCCAGATTTTCAGGGAGATTGTCATTCTAGATGTACTCAATGATCTCCTGATGGAATTTCCAACTTGGCCAATCTTTATCTTCTGGATTTTTTATTTCTCATTTCAATGGGAAGTATGAAAAGCACACCTCATGATATACATATTGATTTCTACTGATGCCTTTGGTCTTAACAAAAAATCAGCAAACACATTCTTTTTTCCAGCAATGTGTTTGGTTTCAAAAAAGTATTTTGAAAGCCATTTAGCCCATCGAAGAAGTTGAGAGTTTGGAATCTGCTTTTGTTTGAACTTGGTCATCTGGGGAAATGATGCCATGTCTAGTTCAACCAAGAAATGATGGCCAATAAGATGGAATTCAAACTTTTTTATGCCATTTTTGACCGCCAAGATTTCTTTGAAAGTGGAATGATAATGCATTTCTGCTTGAGAAAACTTTCCACTTTTGTAGGCACACAGATGTCTTTTCCACCAATTTCTTCAAACAAGACGGTTGTCAAGTACTCATCACTGGCATCGGTTTGGAGAATTCTTTCCTGTTAATGGAATCTAAAGTGGAGGAAGAATTTGCATGATCTCCTTAAGTTCAGCGACTACGTCAGTTTGAGATTTTCCCCAAGGTGGGGGATTCTTTTTCAGCATTGTCTGCAATAGAATGAGCAGCTTTCCAATATTTGGAACAAAATCCCTGAGATAATTGATTATCTCAAGAAATTGCTAAACTTGCTTTGCTGTGAAATTTTCTTCAAGAAATTTCAGTAATTCCTGAGCAATATGTGGCCTTGGGTAGTATGTACCTTTGTTAAGGTGCATACCAAGAAATTCAATTTCTGTCTGGACAATATTCATCTTTCTTTGAGAAATCATAATTCCATGTTTCTTTACAATTTCTGCAAACTGTGCAAGAAGCTAGCAATGTGACTGCTCATTAGAGCTGTAGAGTAGGATATCATCAATGTATATTGTCGCACTTAACAATATTGGTTAGAAAATTCGACACATGGCCTTCTGGAATAAGGATGGTGCTACTTTTAGGCCAAAAGGAAGAACTTTCCACTAAAAATGTTGATTCGGGATACAAAACCTTGTTTTGGGTCTTTTTTCAGGATGGATGCCCAGTTGCCAAAATCTGGCTTTGAGATCAAAGTTAGAATAAATGTGGGCCTTGGTTAATCCAGCAAAAAGGGAATCTCTGGATGGTAAAGGAAATTTGTCATCTTAGAGGAAAAGGTTAAGAGGCTAGTAATTAATCACCAATCTCATTTTTCCTTTGTTTTGCTCGGCACGCTTGTTGACATCGAAAGCTTCATAAGCCCATTGAGAATTAGAAATTTTAATAAGGCATTACTATAATAATTCCAAGCATTCCTTTTGAGCCAAAACCAGATGTTCTGATTTCATTCCCACATGACTCGCTTTTGTGGGATTGATGTCTTCATTCTTCTTGAAAGGAAGACGAACAAAAAAGTTTGGATTTGTCCATAAAGGATGGGAACATTTTTGGACAAATTCAGAATGAGATTCTAAGCATGATTCTAACAACTTTTGCATGATTGGATCTAATAGATTCATGTAAATGGAAAAGAGTCTTTGTATATTGAAAAATCAAAGAATTGCTCTTTATATTTAAGACCTTTTCCATGAATGATGCGAAGTTGAGGAATTTGAGTCATGGTATTAGAGCCATGGTTTCATTTCCAACCATGTCTGTTCCACGCGCTTAGTAGGTGAATCTAGTGCTAAGAAGATCTCTTCACACCATGACAGATCCAGAAATAATTCAAGCACCTATTACCCTCGCTACATCTCCATCTTCTTCCACCCCTTCGGATTTTTGAGTTTCAAATGCGTCTAAGATAGACTATCTTTACGAAGTCCCTCTTAGTGATGAAACCAAAATCTCTTAAACTCAACTTCCCCTCATGAATCCTTATTCTACTTTTGCTAAACCCACTTCATCATTTTCTCCCATCCATTCCATATGCCAGCTCATTCGCCAAACCCCAAAGGAGGTAAAGGAGTACGTGCAGTCCTCCAAGTTCGACCAACGCTCTATTCCTGCTACTGAAAAATAGTACTTTGTTACTCTTCAGATTCCTCCTGATTTTCCCAGACAATGGGCTCAACAAGGTTACTCTCATGTCCATTATGGAGCCATTTGTCTTGCTCTTACTTTTCATGGCCGAAAAGGTTTACTAGTTGTGGCAAGAATAGCATTATTAGATACTCGATTTCTCGAATACCAACATGCTTGCATTGGTACTATTCAGACTACGTTGAATGCTAAAACAGTCTTTGTGACTTTGTATCGAAATTTCAACATAGCTCTTTCAGATCCACAGTTGCTTTCTTTTTTGAAGGTCCAAGTTCAGCTCACAGGAGCACCTCAGACTACTGATTCTGTTGCGGCTATACTTCACTACCAGATGGTTTATCGAGTGCAAAATCATGCTCTTGATTTGAATTTCAACAATGGAAATGAAAATGCCTTATTCATTTCCATGCAGAATGATCAAGCATCCTGTATCCATGTCCCTAGACAAATTCCAAAGGAGAAGTTCGCCACTCTTCTTCCAGAAACGTGGATTACCAACTATGAAAAACTTCATCAGAACAACAAGCCTTTTCAATCTACGGTCTCTGAATTTGTCAGGAAAAATGATGAAACTGTTTCCATCAAATTTGCCAAGGAAAAGGAAGAAAGCCCTTCTATTTTCTAAACTCTCTTTATGATTGAACCATGTGTTCCTGTCCATTATTATAAAGACAAGCATGGCCATTGTTTTTGGGATCCATTTTGTCAATGCTCCTATTGCTTAAATTCTTCATATGATAGACCTCGATGAGAACCCAAAAAGCCACAGGACCCTTTGTACCAAAAGTATCTTAATTGACATTCCTCCATTGACACTCTTGGTGAAAGTGACAAGTTTCAATTCATGGTCTCTTACGCACCAACCCCACCCCCACAGTTTGTGGCTTCATCTTCAAAGGCGTCAATTTCTCCTCCATCACCTCCCTCATTTCCTCCTCACAAAAAGTCAAGTCTTTTCCCATTTTACAAGCCAATCCAAAAGTGGGCAAAGAAATATTCCGACCCACTTTTTACTCCAAAAGAAGAATCACCAATTTCTTCCGACCCACTCTTTACTTCAAAAGAAATTCCACCAACTTCTTCCATAGCCATGTTCCATGAAGCGGACTTTTCTTCTCTTGTAAGAGAAAATTCAAAACTCTCTTTTCCTGCCTCAGAGGAATTTATTGATCCACAAGGACCACTGTGTTGAAGAAAAATCCCTTGGAGTTTTGAAGTTGACAAAACAGCCTCAACAGTGTGGTCTAAGGATTCCAAGACTCAGTCGGCTACGTCTGAAGTTGTCAAGGTCTAAAGGTTTTCAAAGACAGTCAAACCAGAATTTCGGTCTAAAGTTTTTCCGTCGAAGTCGGTCAAGACTCGGTTTCCATCCGAAGACCTTCAAGACTCGGTTTCGGTCGACGACCCTCGAGACCCAAATCTAAGTCCGAAGATAGTCCGCGATTTTTTACAGGCTGGCTACAGGTTATTCTTATGGCTACATATATTGGATTTCGTATTTCCTAATCCTAACCATGGAATATCTCTGGCTGTGATCAAGAGCTTGGAAGATTTGATTCTTCGGATTCTATTCGTTGAAGATCAAGTTTATTTTTGGAAGAATCTAATTTTGGGAACTCAAGATCTTGATTGTATGGGCGAACAGGATTGACGAGCTACTGTCTACTTACGTTTTCGGGACAAGGAGATCACTTAAATTGATTCAGTCCAACGGGTTGATTGGATGAATTTTGGAATGTGCCAACGGGTATGATGGCACGGAGATTATTTAAGTTGGATCGACGTTGCTTGGAAACAAGGAGAGACCGGTAGAGAAATCTTGATGTTAGAATCTCCAAAATCACTTGTTCTCTAAAATCCTTCATGTTTACACTGTATAACAAAGAGAGTGAGATATAGAGCAAAGACAGAGGAAGGCTGTAGGAGAGGCTGTCAATTGAAGAAGTCTAATCCGTCTGTAAAGGCACTCTTTTGCTACATAGTGATTACTGCCGTTTGGCTGCCGGCGTGGAGAGTGGACATAGGCTTGGTCTAAGCCGAACCACTATAATCCTTGTGTCAATTCTCTCTTACCCTACTCTATTTACTTTGTGAATACGTAATCTGTTTATTATTGATATATCTTTGATATCAACGTATTGCATCGCAAAAGATTCCAAAAGAATTCCACAACAACCTATTCACCCCCTCCGAGGTTGATTCACTAGCCCATTTCAATTGGTATCGAGCAGGTTGCTTATTTGTTAGAAGTGTTATTACTTTCGAAGTTAAAGATCTATGGCTAGTGTTTTGGCTCCAGGGTTAATTGAAGGTCAGAGCAATACCAAACCTCCCTACTTTGATGGCAAGGATTACAACGTATGGAAAAACAAGATGAAGGCGTTCCTAAGATCTAAAGATCCTATGGAATGGGATGTAATGGAGAACGGGATTATTCCTAAAGCTACATCAAGCACGGGAAAAGAAATAGCGATGGAGCGGGGTTACCACAAGCAGAAATCTCTAAGAGACATGCTCTTGATGCAAAGGCTATTTACTCTCTCTATTGTGCATTATCTCCTACGAGTATAATAGAATTTCATCTTGTGATACAGCCAAAGAAGTTTGGGACAGATTACATGTTACTTATGAAGGAACAGATCGAGTCAAAGAAACCAAGATGAACATCCTTCTTGGTCAATATGAAGCCTTCAAAATGAAGCCGGGAGAAACCATCTCGGATATGTTCGGTCGATTTACGAAATTGTAAACGGCTTGGCATACCAAGGACAGCCAATCTCGGGACCTATGAAGGTCAATAAATTGTTGAGAGGGCTCTCCAAAGATTGGAATCACGTCAAGACATCTATCGAGAAACACGAGAGGATCATGCCTCTTTCAGTTGACGAATTGGTTGGCACACTTCAATCCTATGAAGTCGAGCAATTCAATGAGGAATTTGACACAAAAGGTAAGAAGTCAACTGTTTTAAAATCTAATGATAATTCTGATGTTACAGACTCAGAAGAAGACCTGGATGATGAAGAATTGGCACTTCTGATTAGAAAGTTTAGAAGGTTAAATAGAAAAAGTAGAAGATTCAACGGTAAGAAACAAAACAATCAAAGATTTCAAAGGAGATCAAATGAAGAAGAAGATACCAGCAAAGAAGTTGTTTGCTTTGAATGCAAGAAAAAGGGGCACATCAGACCCAACTGTCCCTTATTGAAGAAAAAGAATGGAAAACCTGAAAAGTTTAAGAAAGCACTCAAAGCTGAAACATGGAGTGATACCGAATGTGAGGAGAGTGATGAAGAATATGCAAATATATGTCTTATGGCGGACTCGGACTCGATTCGACTCGGACGCAAACTCGGACTCGAGACTCGAGACTCAAACAATGGTATCAAGGTTAGAAATTTAAAAATTCCTGTCAAAGTATCAAAATACATTGATGAACTTTGTCTCGATCTTAGAGGCTCTCTTAAAAGGATCGCTGAATTAAAAATGGAGAATTCCAAAATGAAACAACAAGAAAAGATTTTACTTGAAAAAGTTGAAAGTTTAGACAAGTCTTGCTGCTTCAAAAGAAAATGGAAATGAACTTTCAAAAGAGAATGCTTGCTTGAAAGAGGATTTATTGAAAATCTCAAAGAAATTTTTAATAGGTTCTGAAAAGTTGAACAAAATTCTTTCTATCCAGAAACCTTACTTTAATAAATCCGGTCTAGGAATGACACAAGAAACTGTTCCTTTGATCGATTTCCCAAAAGTAAAGGAAAGAATAAGGAAGAGGCCAACAAAAACTTTTTATAAAAATCATTTCCAAAAGGTTTTTGTAAAACCTGTTGGTAGACATGCTCTTACTTGTTCAAGATGTAAAAGTGTAGATCATTTTGAAAAGGAATGTCCCAAAGTTTGGAGACCTGTTAAGAAGAGCTGGGCAAAGACTATTTATACTACTAACAATGATGGACCCAAGAAGATCTGGGTACCAAAGAAGACATGAGTTTTTCTCTTAATTGCAAGTTACCCTCAAGAAGAAAGTCAAGTGGTATTTGGACAAAGTGGATGTTCAAGACACATGACGGGAGACTCAAGTTGTTTTACAAAATTTTCTCATATAAAAGGAGGAAATGTCTCCTTTGGTGGTAACAACAAAGGTAAGATTGTTGGACAAGGAACTGTGATGATTGGAAATCTCACAATCAACAACGTCTTTCTTGTTGAGGGATTGAACTACAATCTTCTGAGTATTAATCAATTATGCGATTCTGGATACAAAATAAATTTCCAAGAAGACACATGTTACGGGAACAAGCAAGGATCTTTCACGAGTCCTTCACGGTCGAAGACGAGGGAATATTTATTTGCTAGAAATAAAGTCTGACAGTCCTCAATGCTTGATATCAATTCAAGATGAAGTCATCCTTTGGCATAGGAAGCTTAGACATGTCAATCTGAAGCAAATTGCAAAAGTATCATCCAAAAAGCTTGTTCGAGGACTTCCTAACCTCAAGTATCAAAAGCATGAATTATGCACTCCCTGTGTACTTGGTAAACAGGTTAGAAGTTCTTTTAAATCTATAAATCAAGTATCCACTAATCGTGTTTTGCAGCTATTACACATGGATTTATTTGGACCAACTAGAGTTCAAAGCATTAGAGGTAAAAGATATTGCCTGGTTATAGTTGATGATTATTCTCGTTTTACTTGGGTTTTCTTTCTTACAAATAAATCTGATGCATTGATTCATTTTACTAAGTTTGCAAAGAAAATTCAAATTGAAAAATGATATGCAATTTCGAGTATTAAAACTGACCATGGTGGAGAATTTGAAAATCATGATTTTGCCAAATATTGTGATGACAATGGTATTCAACATAATTTTTCATCTCCATACACTCCACAACAAAATGGAGTTGTAGAAAGGAAAAATCGTTCTTTGCAAGAAATGGCAAGAACTCTTTTAATCGAAAGCAATATTTCACCTCATTTTTGGGCTGAAGCCACTTCTACCGCTTGTTATATTATAAATAGAATTTTTCTAAGACCTATAGTGGAAAAGACACCTTATGAATTACTCAAAGGTAAGAAACCAATTGTTTCATATTTTCATGTATTCGGTTGCAAATGTTTTATTCTAAAGAATTCCAGTGATCGAATTGGTAAGTTTGAAGAAAAATCAGATGAGGGAATTTTCCTTGGCTACTCCATGACAAGCAAAGCTTACAGAGTCTTCAATAAAAGCACTCAAACTGTGGAAGAATCCATGAATGTGAAGTTTGAAGATTCATTACAAAATCAGACTCAACCTGAAGATTTAAAGTCTGGGCAAGTGTCTACAAATTCTCATGAAGAAAATCAAGCCTCAGACGCTGAGCCTCAAACAAATTCAAAAATTCCAACTGAAGAAGAGCTTCACCAAATTGACAAATCAACTACAAATTGGAAGCAAAAGTCAAGTCATCCCCCAGACCTCATCATTGGCAATATTGATGAAAGAGTCCGTACTAGATCTAAAAGACGAGAAGCTTCCAGTGCTCTTGCACTAATTTCTGAGGTTGAACCAAAAAATATAGAAGATGCATTGAAAGATGAAAGCTGGATCGAAGCAATACAAGAAGAACTAAACCAATTCAAAAGCAACAACGTTTGGGAGCTAGTTCCTAAACCAAAAGGAAAATCAATCATTGGTACCAAATGGGTTTTCAGGAATAAGCTTGATCAACAAGGAAAAGTGGTAAGGAATAAAGCAAGACTTGTAGCAAAAGGCTACACACAAGAAGAAGGCATCGACTATGACGAAACCTATGCTCCTGTGGCAAGGTTAGAAGCTATAAGATTACTCCTTGCTTTTGCTTGCTTTAAAAATTTCAGATTATTCCAAATGGACGTGAAAAGCGCATTCCTAAATGGAGTCATTCAAGAAGAAGTCTATGTGGAACAACCACCAGGATTTGAAGATCCTAAAAGACCAAATCTTGTTTTCAAGCTGAAGAAAGCCTTATATGGTTTAAAACAAGCACCTTGAGCATGGTATGAAAGATTAAGCAATTTTTTTAATTCAAAATGGCTTCTCTAAAGGTAAAGTAGATACTACACTATTTATAAAAGAGAAGGCAAGGATTTCATACTTGTTCAGATTTATGTTGATGACATTATTTTTGTTCTTCTAATGAGAGACTTTGCAAGAATTTTTCAAAGTGTATGCAGAACGAATTTGAAATGAGCATGATGGGAGAACTAAACTTCTTTTTGGGACTTCAAGTCAATCAATCAAGTGAAGGAACATTCATCCATCAAGAGAAGTATGCAAAAGATCTTATCAAGAAGTTTGGAATGGAGAATTGCAAGAAAACAGAAACTCCTATGTCAAGCTCATCAAAGCTGGATAAAGACGAACAAGGGAAGAGTGTAGACCAAAAGCTATACAGAAGTATAATCGAGTCACTTCTTTACCTTACAGCTTCTAGACCGACATCTTGTTTAGTGTTTGCATACGTGCTAGATTTCAATCGATCCTAAAGAATCTCATATGATTGTTGTAAAGCGTATCATTAAATATGTTGCAACTACATCTAAGCTAGGTCTATGGTATTCTAAGAAAGGAGATTTTACTCTTCTTGGATATTCGATCTTGACCTCGCTGGTTGTAGAGTGGATAGAAAAAGCACTACGGTACATGTCAATTATTGGAAAACAGGATGGTGTCTTGGTTCTCAAGAAAACGAGTGCTTGTGGCTCTTTCAACGTGAGCGAGTACATTGCTCTTGGAAGTTGCTGCTCTCAAATTCTATGGATGCAACAACAATTGAGAGACTTTGGAGTTGATGAAAGACAAACGGGAATCAAATGTGACAATACCAGCGCAATCAACCTCACAAAGAATCCAATACTTCATTCAAGAGCAAAGCACATTGAAATCAAACATCATTTCATTCGAGATCATGTTCAAAGTGGAGATGTTGTGATTCAGCATGTAGATTCAAAGAATCAATTGGGGGATATATTCACAAAACCCCTAGAGAAGGCTCACTTTGAATCAATTTGTTCAAAATTGGGAATTGTGAATTTTGAAGATATTCAGACTCATCGCTAAGTCTGGAAGTGGTTCAGACTCAACGCTAGGTTTGAAGAAGGCTCAGACTCAAAGCAAGGTCTGAAAGCGTTTCAGACTCTATTCAGACTCTACGTAAAGTCTGATTGTGCTCAGACGCAAAGGTAAGGTCTGAAAAGGGTTCAGACTCAAAGGTAAAGTCTGAACATCCGTCAGATTCTGTACTATTTTATCTCTTTACGAATTTCTTTTTCGTATTCTCTCTTAAACATATTTTTGGTAATTACTTTTCGGTATTTCAAAATCTCTTTTCGCTCTTTTCGACATGCATTAATGGCGGTTTATATTTTCAAAAAGGCAGTTTTCTTTTTACGGTTTATTTTTGCGGTTCTTTTCTTTCACTTTTTGGCGACGTTTCGTATTCCGGTGATTTTTTCTCACTATTTATACTCTCGAACCGTCACTTTTACTCTCAGCTATTCCATTACGATTCATTTTCATACTCCTTCACTCTCAAAACCCTAAAAATCTCCCTTTGCCATTTCCATTTCGTCCCTTTTTCGCCTTAAAATTTTCATTTTTTTCTCTCGTTCAAGTTGAAATCTTGCTTGCTTTGCGAAAATGTCGTCTCGCAAGTCCTCCGAATTGCAAGCGGGGACCACGCGCGACAGCAAGAGGGTCCTACAAGGGTGGACCTAACAGGGGAAGATTCGCCTCAACGAAGCGGGCGTCAACATTCGAGGAAGTTGTTGCGAAGCGAACCGGTAAGAACTCTTAAGCCACATCGCTTACGATCTCTATAAAAGGCTCAAGGAAGGGAAGGTCAGCCTTAAGACGATCGAGGAGTATTTGAGGGAGAGAGGATATAAAAGCGAATATTTATTTTTGATGGAGATGGAAAAGCTGAAGGTTGTTGGTGAAGGCCTTTGCTGAGAGGACGCTGGAAAATATCTCGAGTGATCCACTTGAGAATGCTCCTGCTGAAACTTTAGATGATGATGAGAGACTTTTCTCTCATTTTGAACCTCATTTTGGTGTGGCTGCTATCTTGTTTGTCCTCCGGAAGTCTATTTCGGTCGAAGGAACATGAACGAGTTTATGCGAAGCTGTTAAAAAGGGGAGTGGTCAATCCAAGGAGTGTGGATTTTGACTTCCTAGATTTAATAAGGATTAATTTGAGAGGGAAGTTTGCTAGGTTGCAATTGAAAAATTTCTGCATGGATATGGCTGTGGCCCACTCGAATTGTGACTTACTTTTACTCGAATCTATCCTTTTTGGATGCAAATCATTTGTCCTTTTCTTTCATGGACAAAGATTATGTTGTTGATGTTGACTTGCTGGTGACATCATTGGTGTGGAAAGAAGGAGTTTCAGCCAATCAAAGTCTCAACACTTATGCAACTTTGGATATTGTTCGAGACAGTCTGTTGAAGGCAAGATATCCTACACTAAGATGAATGCCACCAATGTTTTGTTACATAAAGTTGTCATCAAGCGCATCCGGCCAAAAACGACCTCGAAGACCGATGTTTCCAAAATAGAGGCAAAGCTGATATTTGCCATCAATCAGGGCAGACCTTTCTCACTTCCACATGTCATACTTTTCCATATGTATAGGATAGTGGTGAAGGATAAGGGTCAGCTGCCTTATTCATCAATCATCACCAAATTGTTTAGGCATTTTGATATTCAAGTCCCTGCATCTTTGTGCCTAACAAAGTTGAATTTGATGCTCGTTGGAGAGAAGATGGTGATGAAGATGAAATTTCGAAGCGGCAAAGACCTTTGGAAAGGTTGAGGAGGGAAACACCTTCAAGAGAGATCCCCACTTTGCTTCATCAAAAGGAAGGGCAAAGAGTCCATGGCTGAAAAGAAAAGAAGAAAGATCATCCTGCAAGACGAGGAGGATGAAGAAGATGCCATGACTTTGTCCACTCTCTCTAGGATGAGGAGCCTGTAATCCCGAGAACGAGAGGCTGAAGAGAGAGCGAGAAAAGAAGCGAGAGGAGAAGGAAGCGAGAGAAACGAGAGGAAAGAGAAGGAAGAGAAAGAAAGGAGAAGAGAAGAGGAGAGAAAGAGAAAAGAAGAGGAAAGGAAAAGAAAGAGAAGAAGAAAGAAGAAGAGAAGAAGAGAGACAGAGGAAAGCTGAAGAAGAAGAAAGAAGAAGGAAGAATTTGAGGAAGAAAGCAAAATGCGGGAGGATATGGCGGCTGCATTTGAGCCATCTTTTGCGGGGAAGAGACCGAGAAACATCCTCGTGCTGATGTGGATGTTGGCGATGATTTTCCACTCCACCCACTTGGCATTCATTCGGGGGAGTTGCTGCGAGAATAAGGAACAATTTCGCCACTACATTTTAGTGATGTGAGTAGGTCAGTGCCGACCCCGATGAGGTTTATGCATCACACTTCCCGAGCATGAAGAATCCTCACTGCTTTGAGAAAGAAAGATTTGAGAGGGAAGCTCCTAGCTTTCAAACCTATTCTTTGGTCCAAGTGGAAGCAATACTAATTCCACAGCATTCTCATAGCTGTTGGATGTTATGCTGGACCTGAAGAAACAGGTTTTTGGGTGGACTTCGAGATGAGAGATCTGAAGAAGGCACTACCGAGTACTTCAGTGCACATGCAAGAACAGATCAATGCACTGCGAGCTCAAGTGGAGTCAAATCAAACCGGTGCAGAATTGGTTTTAGTGAAGGAAAATCTTGCCAAACTCGACAAGTCAGTCCAGGAGCTTAGCAAGTTTCAGCTTGTTCGTTTCCCTACAGGCTCCTAAAAAATTTTCAAAACTTTATCTCAATTTTACTTTACCTCTTTGATGGGACAAAAAGGGGGAGAGTTGCGCAGATTTGATTGCGGGTTTTGAAGATTTGAAGTTTTTGAAGCTGAGGAAGCTTGGAGATTTTTTTTTTTATTTTACTTGATTTTGATTTTGATTTAGACTGTTTTATTTCGGATTTCGATTGGGTTGTTTGAACTTCTATGACCTTATGCTTTGATGTGATGATTTGGATTTAGACTTGTGAATTTGATTGCGGGATTACTATATTTTGTGAGGATAATTGTTATTGGACTAACACTTTGTTTTGCGAGATATAATCCTCAAAATATATATGAGTTTTTCCTTGCAGGTTTTATTCACAAATCTGTCGAGGTTTTGTCATCATCAAAAAGGGGAGATTGTTGAAGAAAAATCCCTTGGAGTTTTGAAGTTGACAAAACAGCCTCAACGGTGTGGTCTAAGGATTCCAAGACTCGGTCGGCTACGTCGAAGTTGTCAAGGTCTAAAGGTTTTCAAAGACGGTCGGACCAGAATTTCGGTCCTGAAGTTTTCCATCCGAAGTCGGTCAAGACTCGGTTTCCGTCGAAGACCTTCAAGACTCGGTTTCGAGTCTAACGACCCTCGAGACCCAAATCTAAGTCGAAGATAGTCCGCGATTTTTTACAAGCTGGCTACGAGGTTATTCTTATGGCTACGAGATATTGGATTTCGTATTTCCTAATCCTAACCATGGAATATCTCTGGCTGTGATCAAGAGCTTGGAAGATTTGATTCTTCAGATTCTATTCATTGAAGATCAAGTTTATTTTTGGAAGAATCTAATTTTGGGAACTCAAGATCCTGATTGTATGGGCGAATAGGATTGACGAGCTACCATCTACTTACGTTTTCGGGACAAGGAGATCACTTAAATTAATTCAGTCCAACGGGTTGATTGGATGAATTTTTGGAATGTGCCAACGGGTATGATGGCACGGAGATTATTTAAGTTGGATCGACGTTGCTTGGAAACAAGAAGAGACCAGTAGAGAAATCTTGATGTTAGAATCTCCAAAATCACTTGTTCTCTAAAATCCTTCATGTTTACACTGTGTAACAAAGAGAGTAAGATATAGAGCAAAGACAGCAGAAGGCTGTAGGAGAGACTGTCAATTGAAGAAGTCTAATCCGTCTATTGTAAAGGCACTCTTTTGCTACATAGTGATTACAGCTGTTTGGCTGCCAGCGTGGAGAGTGGACATAGGCTTGGTCTAAGCCGAACCACTATAATCCTTGTGTCAATTCTCTCTTACCCTACTCTATTTACTTTGTGAATACGTAATCTGTTTATTATTGATATATCTTTGATATCAACGTATTGCATCGCAAAAGATTCCAAAAGAATTCCGCAACAACCTATTCACCCCCCTCTAGGTTGATTCACTAGCCCATTTCACACTGGAGCATCCGGGGGTGGGCTAGAGGCCTGAGCAAGCTCCAAAGGGGCAGGGGCCAAAGGATTAGTCTTCGGGGTTATAGGGGGGTGAGAGGGCTTGGGGGCAACAGCACAATTGTGGCCAAATACCCCACACTTGAGGCATTCCATGGGCTACCATTCATATTCCACAACTATGGACCTGGATGCACTATCCACATTAGCTTCCACCGTAGATGTCGCACCCCGGTTTACAAGAAAAAGGGCATGACCTGGCCGTCATTTCACCAAAGGATGCAGCCTCAACATAACCAAAATCCAACCCGATATCAAAATATATACATCCACATATATATATTTGACAAAAAGGGCATTTGGTTATAATATCGGAGTATATCTAAAACCCACCAAACCAAAACATATACATTCTACAAAACCGTGGAGTCGCCTTGAGATATGTGTATAAAATCAGTCTTCATTTTTGCTTGAAATGACACTGGGAAGAATTGGGCATTGAAAGCCTACTTAAAGTCCTCCCAAGCTATAGCACCACCCCTATCTCCAAGAGCTGGTCTCATTCCCTCTTGTTGCTAAAGGGCGAGCGGTCGAACAATAATATAGCAAAAGAAGAAAGTAAGTAAGAAACGGATTTACATGGTTCATTCGTAAAGACCTATGTCCACGGGGAGAACAGCAGTGAATTTCACTATAGATCAAGCGATACAAGGAGATTAGACACTCAAGTCAATCGAACACTCTCTTGGTGTTTTCCAAGCCCCAATTACATCCAAAAACGCATGCAGTGTTTAGCCTCAAAATTCCTCACGAAATAATCTCTCAATCTCACGAAGGAATTACACGTAAATCTTACCACAAGATTTAATTGGCTTGAACACTATATCTTCTTGAACACTATATTTAATTCACAAACAAGAATGACAAAGATAATCCCCCCCAAGCACTCGACGACAAGACGGCACTTCAAGACCAATTCTCATGATCAACCCTATTCCATCCATGGCGACAAGTGTGTGTGTGTGTATATATATATATATATATATATATATATATGAGCGAAACCCTTATTCTTTTGCCAACTTTTCATAAGATTATGTTTCCTATCTTGCCTAATTTTATCCAAAACATATCTCTGTATATTTTAAACAAAATCCAAATCCAAGTCGAAGTTGGAATTTCCTATTTCAGACGTCCGCAACATATCCAATTCGGAATATTCAGAATTTCACATTGGACTCAAACTTGAGACATATTTTAACAATCTCCACCTTAGCTCGACGTTTGAACCAAGTTGCAATCGCTTTGCAAAAAATTCAAACTCTACCGTTACTTTCCCATTGCCCTCGATGGGCTTAACCGCCACAGATTTTATCCAAGTCCAAGCCTCGCTTGAACTTCGCCATAACCGAGGACCTCATTAAAATACCAACTCCACATGCAACTTTAACTGCTCCACAAGAATTTTTTGACGCAACCTCCTTAACCGCAGATAAAGCAAAACAATTGTTGCATCCATATCTATCAGGAGATCGAATACGTACCTTGTCAATATCAGAAGTTACAACAACCATTGGCTCTATAGGCTCTACCTTGCTACAAGCATCATCTATATCGATTACTTTGCTAGTACTCGTATATGCTACCTCATGAGTTTCTAGTCGCAACTCCACCTCAAGCTGAACACCGTCCAAATCCATATTAACACTGCCACAAACACTCCTAGCCAAAAGTATCGGAGATTTGTCAAGGATAACTTCTCTGCTATCAACGGGTGAATTTATATTCGAGCACCACAACTGATCACCCCGCTCACCTTGTGCATAGCCATGGAATATGCACATTGCCCTCCCATCGAGCTTACCATCACTCACTCGAAAATAACATGGGCAACCAAACATTCTAAAAATAGAATAACCAGCAATGTTACTTGACATACTTCTTCAAGAGTTCGCCTCTCAATAGTAGTTGATGGGGATCTATTCACCAAGCAGCTTATCGTACTAAGCACATTAGCTAAGATTCTCCTAGCAACACTAGCACTAGAGATCATTTTTCGGGCCATCTCTAGTAATCTTCTGCTCATCAATTCTGCAAATTGTTGTGATTTACTGGCATTAGTGCAGTGTTTCACTATGCTCTCTTTCATGCAGAATTTATTTGCCAACTCCGAGCAGAACTCCATGCTATTGTTAGTCTGCACATGCTTAATTGACTTAGCAATCTTTGTCTTGATCAAAGCTCTTGACTACAAGATCCTGACACCAGCATCAAACTTGTGCCTTGGCACAAATACCCAAGTCTTCCTCAAGCAGCCAATAGACTCTCGAACAGATGCATCCGACGTCTCCAGGGCGAAACTTGTCATTGTCTCACCTTGAAGTTTATACAGGCCTCCGTGCTTGATTCCTTTCATTATCACCAGGGCACCTCAAACAATCTTTAGAACTCCACCTTTTGAAGAATACCTGCAACCAGCTGAATCTAGGGCACCAAAGGAAATTAAGTTCTTCTTCAACTCTAGAACATGACCCACTCCAGTCAATGTCCTCACGATACCATCATGCATTCTGATTTTACCACTACCAGTGCACTGATAAGTGATAAACCAGTTTCTATTTGGTGTGACATGGAAAGAACAACCAGAATCCATAATCCATCCATCAAACAATGAATCATTAGTGACAGATAAGACATAATCGGCATTATTTGCTACAGCTGCAACATTATCTGCAGAATCAACTATAATTCTCTTATCCTTCTCGTTCTTCAGCTTAAGGCAATCTCTTCTAAGATGCCCCCTCTTGCCATAGCTCCAACAGACAACATTAGCAGTCCTAGATTGACTACGTCTATTCATATTAGTACTACCATTACCCACACGTGTTCTAGATCTTCCTCTATTTTCACCTACTAAAGCAGCAGATACAAGTTCACCAGATTCTCTTCGATGAATGTCCTCACTCAAAATCAAATCTCGAATCCCATCAAACATCAAACTTGTTGACCCAGAGAAATTACTAACAGCAGTAACAGTAGCATTCCAACTATCAGGCAATGAGGATAATAGGATCAAAGCACGTACCTCATCTTCAAAGTCAATCTCAACTGAACTCAATTAACTAACAATCACATTGAATTCATTGATATGATTTGCAACTGACGCACCTTCGCTCGTCTTCGAATTAAACAGACGTCGCATCAAATAGACCTTATTAATCGTAGAGGACTTCTCATACATATCCGATAGGGCTTGCATCAAATCAATAGTGGTCTTCTCCTTCAAGATGTTAAATGTAATGTTACGAGCCAACATCAGCCGAATAACACCCATAGCTTGTCTATCCAGCAAATCCCAATCAGCTTGCTTCTTCGTCGCTGGTTTCTCCCCAGACAGGGGTAAGTGTAGTTTCATTTGATAAAAATAATCTTCAATTTGCATCTTCCAGAAACTCAAATCCTTTCCATCAAATCTGTCGATTCTTACTTTTTCTTCTTCTGTCGCCATCGATTCGCTTCAACTTAGCCAAGACTGGCTCTGATACCACTTGTTGCTAAAGGGTGAGCGATCGAACAATAATATAGCAGAAGAAGAAAGTAAATAAGACACGGATTTACATGGTTCAGTCGTAAAGACCTACGTCCATGGGGAAAGCAGCAGCGAATTTCACTATAGATCAAGCGATACAAGGAAATTACACACTCAAGTCAATCAAACACTCTCTTGGTGTTTCCCAAGCCCCAATTACATCCAAAAACGCACACAGTGTTTAGCCGCAAAATTCCTCACAAAATAATCTCTCAATCTCATGAAGGAATTACACGCAAATCTTACCACAAGATTTAATTGGCTTGAACACTAAATCTTCTTGGATGTAATTCACGAACAAGAATGGCAAAGAAAATCCCCCCAAGCACTCGACGACGAGACGGCGCTTCAAGACCAATTCTCATGATCAACCCTATTTCATCCACGGCCACAAGTCTATATATATGAGCGAAACCCTTATTCTTTTGCCAACTTTTCCAAAGATTCTGTTTCCTATCTTACCCAATTTTATCCAAAACATATCTCTGTATATTTTAAACAAAATCCAAATCCAAGTCAAAGTTGGAATTTCCTATTTCAGACGTCCGCAACATATCCAATTTGGAATATTCAGAATTTCATATTGGACTCAAACTCGAGACATATTTTAACACCTCCCACCAATGCTCTGCCTTGCCTTCTAAGTATCGAGAAGCAAAGCTAACCTTCTTATCTTTAGGAACACCTTCTGCTTCAAAGATACCCTCGATCTTTCTAGTCCATTGGTCAGCTACAAGAGGATCAGCTTTCCCATCATAAGCGGATGGTTTGGCCTCTCTGAATTGGGCAAAGGTCTATGAGCCAGTTATTCCATCTCCACTTAATTCATTTGCTTGACGATACCAATGAATTATGGCTTGCTCAAAGTCAGTCGAAGGAAATGACCGTTGGTTAACTTCCCTAACTTCAGGTGAGTCAAGACTTCCATCATGCCGATCCTCCCCATCTCCTCCTTAAAGACGCACCTCAAGAAGCTTGAGGCGCGTCTCTAGCATCAGGGGCGACAACTTGCTTGCCTTTACTATTTCTACAAAGCGAAGCAAGTGTCTCCGAGTCACGCATGATCACCTGAATCCAAGAATGGAGCTACAACTTAGTATCTAAAAGGCTAACGCGTTAAAAATCTATCACACAATCTCACATCATCTACCCAAACAAATCAAAACCTAAGCTCTAATACCAACAAATGTCACACCCCGATTTACAAGAAAAAGGGCATGACATGGCCATCCTTTCACCAGAGAATGCAGCCTCAACATAACCAAAATTCAACCCGATATCAACATATATACATCCACATATATATATATATATGACAAAAATGACATTTGGTTACAATATTAGAGTATATCTATAACCCACCAAAACAAAACATATACATTCTACAAAGACTAACTTATAAACTTATCAACTATGCACACATCATACCAAAAAGTTCCCACCACAAAAGTCCTCCCGAACGAACGCTCACGCCTACTCGCGACTCGCTGAAGAACTTGAAAAACAAGTATAAGAGAGGAGTGAGCTACCATGGCTCAGTGAGTAACACATTTCTTCTAAGCGGATCGAGAAATCACTATGCACATTTAAAACACAATCGTAACTCACTTTATCAAAATATATAAGCATAATCCAAATATCGAAGATATCAATGGTCCAGTCCATTAGTCAATCTCATAAAACATGTATCAATGGTCTTTTCCATTGATTAATCTCATCAAATCACATCGATAGTCTATTCCATCAACCAAACTCAAATCACACATCAATGATCTACTCCATTGACCAATTCATGCTCAAATGTCTAGCCGTAGTCATGCATAGCACCCGTGACAAGACGACCAAGATTCCCCCCTTGGCAAGGTCTCCACCTATTATTGGCCGGTGGCTTGGCCCATAAGGATATCCTAGACTAGTATGTGCATACCCATACACCTCTCAGGGTCCACAGAGATATTGAGCATCAACCACCAATCACAACATCCAGTATTCCAACATCAGTAAGAAAGTCATATCACAACTCAAAATTTGATATATAAATATCAAAGCATTCTCCAAAATATTTCAAGATTCTTTCACAAAAATTTCACAAATCCTTTTTCAAACAACCATTCAAATCGAAGTCAAAATATAACTCCCTCAGAACAACAAAATGGCAGTAATAACTTGATCCTATTTTATACAACGAAATATGCTTTTTATCAACTCATAGAATATATAATTCACCACGTTTCTCAAAACATGAGTTTAAAATACAAATAAGAAATAGTGTCACTCACCTGGGAAAAGCCATAAATCAACTACAATGCTCACTTGAACCAACACACTCAAATCCCTAACAATTAGTGGAAAAACAATATCAAAAGGCCAAGTAAAAAGGATATTCTCATAACAATTCACCTATACTAGGCCTATTTGTCGATAAAATGACACCTATGTGCCACAAAAGCTTGCATTTAACAGAAACCCATTGTTTTCCACTAGGCATGGCCCGTGCGCCAACTTTGTCATGCCATAACTTCCTCCACAAAATTCCGTTTCAAGCCATCTTACAGTCTTTAGAAAGCTCTCTTAATGTGCAAGAACAACCCCCAACTCAGCCGCCCCAAAATAATACCCAAAAAAAAGAAAGGCTTGAAGTTACTATTCGCTACAGTACCAAAATGCGCCCCCAACTTCAAAATTTTGTTCCGGACAAACTGCAAGCTCAAATCACAATCTGTAAGATGCTATAACTTCATAACATCCCAAAGTACAATTTCTACAAAAATATACAGCTCAACGACTCAAAATTCGGGTTTCGCCACACAAATATCCAAGAAATCCGAATTCTGAGCCCTAATTGCAGCGATTGCTTCAAGTAGATGATTAAAGGCTTCAATTTCTTACCAGTGTTGGAAAACACACTTGAGTCAGCTTGATGAGGTGTCCGAATCACGTGTGCGCCAAATTTTTTCCTTTTTCCCTTTTTCCTTTCTCTTCTTTCTCTCTTCTCCCCTATTTCTCTCACTTCTGTCCGTGCTTCTCTTTCTCTCTCTCTTTCTCTCTAAAAACCCAGCCGAAGGTTCCACAGTTCTCCTTCAGCTTCCCTTTTTTGACTTTTCAAACTCTTTATTTTCCTTTTATTTTATTTTCTTATTTAAAGCCCATATATTACATTCTCCCCTCCTAAAAAAAAATTTCTTCCTCGAAATTTATAGGCACCTCAATCATGAAACAAGCAAGGGTATTTGCGCCTTATCTCTTTCTTAAGTTCCCATGTGGTGTCTCTCTCCATGTGATTTTGCCACTAGATCTTCACATAAAGAATAGTGCGTCGTCGTAACACCTTATCTTTTTTGTTGATAATACGAACGGGCTGCTCTTTGTATGTTAAGTTTTCTCTCAACTTCAATGGTGTAAAATCCAGAACGTGATCAGGATTTGGCACATATTTCCGTAAAAAGGATACATGGAACACATTATGGACTCCAAATAATGATGGTGGTAAAGCCAGTTTATAAGCAACTTCACCAATCTTTTCTAATGTCAATAATGGTCCCATGTACCTTGGGCTTAATTTACCACACGTGTCAAATCTCATGACACCCTTCATAGGAGAAACCTTCAAGAATACATGGTCTCCTACATTAAATTCTACTTTGCGCCTCTTAAGGTCCGCATAACTTTTCTGACGACTTTGTGCTGTTTTCAAATGCTCTAAAATGAGTCTGATTTTCTCTTCTGATTGTTGTATGAATTCAGGGCCGGTTAATCTTTTCTCACCAACATCATCCCAGCAAATAGGAGTCCTACATTTACGCCCATACAAAGCTTCAAAAGGAGTCATCTTAATGCTGGAATGATAGCTATTGTTATAAGAAAACTTTGCCAAGTGTGAATAGTTCTCTCCGACTGACCATCTGTCGGTGGGTGAAAAGCTGTGCTAAAGTTGAGTTGAGTACCTAACACCCCTTGTAAACTCTTCCAAAAGTTGGACACAAACCTGGGATCTCTATTGGAAACAATACTCACTGGAACTCCATGAAGTCTCACTATCTCATTAACATATCGCTTCGCCATTTCTTCAAGTGAAAGACCAAATCGATAAGACAAAAAGTGTGTAGATTTAGTCAATTGATCAACAATCACCCATATGGCATTCTTACCACTAGGCGTCCTCGATAAGCCGACGATGAAATCCATGGTAATATGCTCCCACTTCCATTTGGGTACTTCAAGTGGGTGCAGCTGACCACTTGGTTTCTGATGCTCAATTTTCACTTACTACCAAATTAGACATTGGTCGACAAACTTCACAATATCTTTCTTCATATTGATCCACCAAAAATTTCCTCTCAAATCCCTGTACATCTTGGTGCTCCCTGGATGAATCGAGAATCTAGTGCTATGAGCTTCTTGTAATATCTCCTTTTTCAATTCTGAATCATCGGGAACACATAACCGACCATGAAACCTCAATGACCCATCTACGTGGATACTAAAGTCATCTTGTTTCCCAGCTTCTACACCTTCTCTGATCTTTTCCAATTGAGGATCTTCATTTTGTTTAGCCTTGATTCTGTAAATGAATGTCGGTTGTACTTGAAGATTAGCTAATTGAGCACCCAGCTGATGGACCAAAACCTCCAAGTCTAGCTTCTTGATATCCTCAAGAATAGGCTTTTGAGAAGTGAGCAATGCTGCCATATTTCCAGAGGATTTGCGACTCAAGGCATCAGTTACCACGTTAGCTTTACCTAGATGGTAATTGATGGATAAGTCATAATCCTTCAGAAGTTCTAGCCATCTCCTCTACCTCATGTTAAGTTCTTTCTGAGTAAAAATATATTTCAAACTCTTGTGATCGGTAAAGATTTCACATTTTTCACCATACAAGTAGTGCCGCCATATTTTTAAGGCAAACACAACCGCCTCCAACTCCAAATCATGAGTAGGATAGTTCTTCTCATGAGCCTTCAACTGTCTAGAGGCATATGCCACAACTTTACCATCCTGCGTAAGAACACAACCTAAATCTTCCTTAGATGCATTGTAATAAATTGTAAAGCCATCAATTCCTAAAGGCAAAGTTAATATAGGAGCTGACACCAACCGCCTCTTCAATTCTTGGAAATTGTGCTCACATTGATCTAACCACACATATTTAACTCCCTTCTGAGTTAGGCGAGTAAGTGGACTAGCAATTTTAGAAAACCCTTTTATAAATCACCTGTAATAACCTGCTAACCCAAGAAAACTTCTTACCTCTGTGACATTGGTAGGGCGATTCCATTGAACAACTACTTCAACTTTCTTTGGATCAACTAAGATACCATACTTTGATATTACATGACCCAAAAATTCTATGTGATCAAACCAGAAGGCACACTTACTAAATTTAGTATACAACTTCTTTTCACGCAAAGTTTGTAAAACAACTCTCAAGTGTTGTTCATGTTCTCCCAAACTCCTCGAATACACCAAAATATCATCGATGAATAGCACAATAAATCTATCAAGAAATTGCCCGAATACCCTGTTCATCAAATCCATGAAAGCTGCAGGTGCATTCGTTAACCCAAAAGGCATGACAAGAAATTCATAATGCCCATACCTTGTTCTGAAAGCGGTCTTTGGCACATCATCAACTTTTATCTTCAACTGATGATACCCAGAACAAAGGTCGATCTTAGAAAATACCTGAGCCCCTTGAAGTTGATCAAATAAATCATCAATCCAAGGCAAGGGATATTTATTTTTTACGTCACCTTGTTAAGTTCTTGGTAATCTATGCAAAGTCGCATACTATCGTCTTTCTTCTTCACAAATAGAATAGGAGCTCCCCAAGGTGATGCACTAGGCCTGATAAAACCCATATCCAAAAGCTCTTGCAGTTGTGTTTTCAATTCACTCAATTCAGAAGGTGCCATCCAATATGGGGTCTTAGAGATAGGTGTTGTACCAAGCATTAAATCGATACAAAACTCTATCTCTCTATCAGGAGGCAAGCTAGGTAAATCTTCAGGAAATGCATCAAGGAATTCTCTAACAACATGAACATTTTCTAGCTTTACCGGCTCCTTACTTGTGTCTTTTACATAAGCCAAATGACCGCAACAACCCCTTCTTAAGAGCTTCCTTCCTTGCATAGCTAGAATCAACCTTGGAAAAGTGCCTTTATAACTTCCCGAAAAAGAGAATTCGGGTTGATTTGGAGGTCGAAAAATAACTTTCTTTGAATAACAATCAACAGTGGCATAATATTTTGATAACCAATCCATCCCTAGAATAACATCAAAATCCCATATATTCAACTCCACCAAATCCACAGGCAATGGTACATCATCAATTCGCAACAAACAATTTTTGAAAACACGATCGATAATCAAGAAATCATCAGTGGGAGTATCAATACACAACTCATATTTTAGAAGCTCAGGTAGCACATCAAGTTTCTTTGCAAAGTCAATGGAAGTAAAGGAATGCGTGGCACCAGGATCAAACAATGCATAAGCAGGTTGTGAGGCAATAGAAATATTACTTGCAACAATTGTATTAGAAGCTGCCGTATCCTCTCTTGTCATCGTAAAAACTTTCCCAATCATCCTTTGTCTTTGCTGGTCTTCTTGTGGTCTATCAGATCGAGGGGCAGTCTTCCTCATAGAACAGGTATAGGCTCAATGTCCAGGCTGCCCATATACAAAACATACTCTAATATTTCCAAGGGCATTCTTCTGTGTTGGACAATCACGTGCCATATGTCCCACTTTTCCACAAGTGAAACATGCTCCTCTCTTGCGGTAACAAGGACCGCTATGTCGTCTCCCATAGGTAGTACAAGGGCCTGGGTTATTATGAATTTTGGGCTTTCCTGGTTGGTTAAAAGTTTTCCTTGTTCCGCTGCCATCGACGCCACTATCCTGATAGTCAATGGATCTCAACTTCTTATGTTGAGGTACACTTTGTACCTCATGCTCCAAAATCTTTTGTTCCACTCTGATGGCTTGTTCTAACACGTCTTTATAAGATATCAATGCTAGAGGTGTAAGTGCGGAACTAATTTCATATCGGAACCCCATCTGAAAATGATCAACCTTATCTTGCTCATTAGACACATATTGCTCAGCAAATCTACTCATCTAATTAAAGCGGGCTGCATACTCCAAAATCGTGGAGTCGCCTTGAGATATGTGTATAAAATCACTCTTCATTTTTGCTTGAAATGACACTGGGAAGAATTGGGCGTTGAAAGCCTGCTTAAAGTCCTCCCAAGCTATAGCACCACCCCTATCTCCAAGAGCTGGCCTCATTCCCTCCCACCAATGCTCTACCTCGCCTTCTAAGTATCAAGAAGCAAAGCTAACCTTCTTATCTTCGGGAACACCTTCTACTTCAAAGATCCCCTCAATCTTTCTAGTCCATTGTTCAGCTGCAAGAGGATCAGCTTTCCCATCATAAGCGGGTGGTTTGGCCTCTCTGAATTGGGCAAAGGTCTATGAGTTAGTTATTCCATCTCCACTTAATTCCTTTGCTTTACGATACCAATGAATCATGGCTTGCTCAAAGTCAATCGGAGGAAATGACTGTTGGTTAACTTCCCTAACTTCAAGTTAGTCAAGACTTCCATCATGCCAATCCTCCCATCTCCTCCTTAAAGACGCACCTCAAGAAGCTTGAGGCGTGTCTCTAGCATCAGGGGCGACAACTTGCTTGCCTTTACTATTTCTACGAAGCGAAGCAAGTGTCTCCGAGTCACGCATGGTCACCTGAATCCAAGAATGGAGCTACAACTTAGTATCTAAAAGGCTAAGGCATTAAAAATCTATCACACAATCTCACATCGTCCCATATCTACCCAAACAAATCAAAACCTAAGCTCTAATACCAACAAATGTCACACCCCGATTTATAAGAAAAAGGGCATGATACGGCCGTCCTTTCACCAAAGGATGCAGCATCAACATAACCAAAATTCAACCTGATATCAACATATATACATCCACATATATATATTTGACAAAAATGGCATTTGGTTACAATATTAGAGTATATCTATAACCCACCAAAACAAAACATATACATTTTATAAAGACTAACTTATAAACTTATCAACTATGCACACATCATACCAAAAAGTTCCCACCAGAAAAGTCCTCCCGAATGAACGCTCACGCCTACTTGCGACTCGCAGAAGAACCTGAAAAACAAGTAAGAGAGAAGTGAGCTACCATGGCTCAATGAGTAACACATTTCTTCTAAGCAGATCGAGAAATCATTATGAACATTTAAAACACAATCGTAACTCACTTTATCAAAATATATAAGTATAATCCAAATACCAAAGATACCAATGGTCCAGTCCATTAGTCAAGCTCATAAAACATGTATCAATGGTCTATTTTATTGATTAATCTCATTTAATCACATCGATGGTCTATTCCATCGACCAAACTCAAATCACACATCAATGATCTACTCCACTAACCAATTCATGCTCAAATGTCTAACCATGGTCACGCATAACGCCCGTAACAAGACAACCAAGATTCCCCCCTTGGCGAGGTCTCCACCTATTATTGGCCAGTGGCTCAGCCCACAAGGATATCCTAGACTAGTATGCACAGACCCACACACCCCTCAAGGTCCACAGAGACATTGAGCATCAACTACCAATCACAACATCCAGTATTCCAATATCAATAAGAAAGTCATATCACAACTCAAAATTTGATATATAAATATCAAAGCATTCTCCAAAATATTTCAAGATTCTTTCACAAAGAATTTCACAAATCCTTTTTCAAACAACCATTCAAATCAAAGTCGAAATAAAACTCCCTCTGAACAACAAAATGGCAGTAATAACTCGATCATATTTTTTGCACCAAAATATGCTTTTTGTCAACTCATAGAATATATAATTCACCATGTTTCTCAAAACATGAGTTTAAAATACAAAGAAAAAATAGTGTCACTCACCTGAGAAAAGCCAAAAATCAGCAACAACGCTCACTCGAACCAATGCACTCGGATCCCTAACAATTAACAAAAAAACAATATCAAAAGGTCAAGTAAAAAGGATATTCGCATAATGACTCGCCTATACTAGCCTATTTGTCAATAAAATGACACCTATGCGCCACAAAAGCTCGCATTTAACAGAAACCCATCGTTTTCCTCTAGGCGCGGCCACTGCGCCAACTTTGTCACGTCATAACTTCCTTCACAAAATTCCATTTCAAGCCATCTTATAGTCTTTAGAAAGCTCTCTTAACGTACAACAAAAACCCCAACTCAGCTGCCCCAAAATAGTACCGAAAAAAAAAAAAAAAAAAAAAAAGCCTTGAAGTTACTATTCGCTACAGTACCAGGATGCGCCCCCAACTTCAAAATTTCGTTCTGGACAAACTACAAGCTCAAATCACGATCTGTAAGATGCTATAGCTTCACAACATCCCAAAGTACCATTTCTACAAAAATATAAAGCTCAACAACTCAAAAATCGGGCTTCGCCACACAAATATCCAAGAAATCCGAATTCCGAGCGCTAATTGCAGCGATTGCTTCAAGTAGATGATTAAAGGCTTCAATTTCTTACCGACATTGGAAAACACACTTGAGTCAGCTTGATGAGGCGTCCGGATCACGTGCGCGCCAAAATTTTTTCTTTTTTCCCTTTTTCCTTTCTCTCTTCTCCCCTGTTTCTCTCGCTTCTTCCCGTGCTCCTCTTTCTCTCCCTCTCTCTATTTTTAAAAAACCCAGCCGAAGCTTCCACAGTTCTCCTTCAGCTTCCCTTTTTTAACTTTTCAAACTCTTTCTTTTCCTTTTATTTTATTTTCTTATTTAAAGCCCATATATTACAGTTGAGACCCTCAGGTGGTTTGCTTGGATCTCAACACACACCCTGGCGAAGGAAATCATCCTTCCCCCTTGGTGTGTTGGTCCACATGGAGTGGTTTCCCAATGAAGCTAGCTAAAGCACTTATTGCCGGTGCAGACCAAATATCAAAAGGAAGGTTCTTGAGCCTTATCCAAACCGGCACTGTCAATTGTTTGCTCTTGTTCAACTCCATGAGTGGATTCTATTGTTTTAGAATGAGTGGCATCCTAGCCACAGTGATAGGTCCCTCCTCAAGGATCTTGCTCCTGAAAGCCGGATCAAGGACATGGAAAAAATAGAATCCTTGGTCATCGGCTAGCACATCTACTAGTTTCGGACCCCATGTGCACTTTAGCACTTGTTCGGTGAGCTGAAAAGGGAGTCGCCTTCCCACATAATGGCCCATCAAGAACTCATTCCACTTAGGGTTAGCGACTTGTAACACCTCAGCAGACAAGTTAACAACATATTTCTCCCCCACCACAGCCGGAAGAACATAGGACAACTCATAGCCTTTTGCAGCCAACTGCGCCACATTGGCCCTAGACCTAGGTTGGGGAGGTCCTGAGGAGCTCGTTGGCTTACTCAGAGCCCTATTGGAAGGGCCACGAGGCCGGCTATGGCCTTTGGACCGTCCCTCCCGAGATGGCTTGGAATTGGCCCACGGTTGGATCCACTTTCAACCGAGACGAACCCTCCAAAAGGTCGAGAAACTTGAGTCGGCTTACCTAGTAGACATGCGGGAAAATGAGTGGGGGAGCTTGGGCCCTTCCCCTTCCCATCACCTTGACGACCAGCATCCGAGGGGGAAGCCATCGTGCCCTAACAAATCCTCAAACAACCCACCAGACCCTACAGCAATCCATAACAGGGCCTAAGTGAGAGGAGAAGGGATGCTAAGGGACACCACCACCACCACAAGTCTCAGGTCGAGCTCCGGACAAGCTCAAGCAGCTCCCGTGAGCAGGCGCTAGTGTGGCGTCGAACCGGTCGAACTCGCAAAACAAGGGTAGACGAGCTCTCCACTTCGGGGAAAAAGAAGACAAATTCATTTGGTGAAGAGTTTGGGAGTGCCAAGAGAAGCACGGACGCCAAAAATCAGGGCAAAAGGATGGCTAAGTCGCCCAAGCCGAAAGAAGATCAGTACCGGTGAACAATGAGAAAATCGCCCCTTTTGGGAAAGAAGATGAACAGTAAGTCGGGAAAGAACAAATGACCAGCCCCATGCCTGCTTTAAAGTTGAAGTTGAGCATGTGGATGGCGACTATTAAGGTAATAATGGAGCTTGGGGACAAACGGAATCTTTACAGCATCGCAGCTTCTGACAAGCGAGACGCCATCTCTGATCATCATCTCCATTCATGAGGCTAACTAATTGTTGGCATCTCTTCACGAGTGATAATAAGGACTAGTTTAGGCGACTCCGAGAAGGACAGTAAGTAAGAAGCTGCGGTTCTCAATTATTGATGTGCACTCCTTTGGCTTTTGAGGACCGCTAATTAACGGACCTCAATCATCCTAGAGAACAAATATCATCCGATGACTATTGACAAATGAAGAATGGGTTATACGCTAATATTTCCTGGACACTAAAATTAAATTAGCCAGAAATGCATATATTGCCTAATCCAGCAATTTTCTAAGACGTGCTGGAGAAGGCTGTAGCACGAAAGCAGGACCTGCAGCATGAGCATGGCTCACAATCAGATAGTCGCATTCTATGCTTCCATTAAAGCACTTTCCAAAGCACATGACCCGATTGAGAAAAGATGCAGAGCAAAATTTAAAAAAAAAAAAAAAAAAATCTAATTTTCATTGCTGTATCCATTTCGTTGTTAAGATTGTAAGTCTCGCCTCTACATATAACATTTAGATTGCAAAATCTTGGAAGGAAGAATCTAATTCCAGTCCACAATACACGTTTAAGCTCCAGAGTAAAAGAAAGTTCTACCACATCAGTCTGTCATGCTGTAGCTCATACACGGTAGCGAGGCAATCAGATTTTTGTTATCCTCCAAACTCCACAAATGACAACAGTAATTCACTTTCCTTTTCCTGAGTCATATAGATAATTTAGATCAACTTTATCAAGTCGAAAACTCACCTATTGAAACAGAATCATTCTGGGAATACCGGGAGAGAGACATAACATCATTGATCTGAAGGTTTTGATGTATATATTGATTGTCGATCTCCAATGACACAATGCCGTGCTGTACATGTTACAAAAATCATTTTACAGATGCGGTTTTCGAAGTGGCATCCCTCGACACTATGGTTTTCTAGTGGTTAAAAATGTTGAGAAGGGAAACCCTCAATTTCACCAGGCGCCTGAAAATGCATTCCAAGTCATCCTCAATTTCTTGAATGCTCGCCTCTACTTCCTCCAATCGCTTTGACAGATCGCCTACTTGATTATTGATGTCTTTGCTCGATCTGAGGTAGAGCACGACGGCATCCAAGCCTTGCACTTCATTGGTTTCCTTTCCTCCGTCACACGATACGCGTTTAGGTCCCGGCCGGTTTCGACACTCGGGACCAGCCACTAGGCTTCGTGCTTGCACTTGTCGAGCAAGGAAACCCAAGAGGGACCCGAATACGGAAACGCTGATCTCTCCAGCTTCAGTTAGTGTGCTGAGGGTGGCTTCATTGTGAGAGGCCTTCTTAGATCCTTCCTTCTTCAAATTTCTCAAGTACTTGCTGATTACTTTGTTCAACCTTTTTCTGGAGTTGATGCATGCTTCTACGTCAATGGCGAAGCTGGAATCTCCTCTTTTCCTTCTTCTTATAGATGATTTGAGCTCCTGGATACATTCCTACGTCTGTGAGAAAGCTTCTCTCACGTTCCCGCATACGTCTAAGAGCAGGAGAGAAAGGTCCAACGACTCTTCGGCGGGACTTCTCAGGTGGGAAAGGAACTTTTGAGTGAGAGGCAACTGAAGCAAGTCATCGATGCAGTCATACAAGCTCTTGAGTTCTCCCAAACTCTGGGATGCCGATGAGGACGAGGACGCCCCTTTTGATGATCTGAGCCTAGAAAAATGCTCCTCTGCAGTTGTCACGAGAGGGTGGCTCCTAGAAGGCAAGCTGATTGATCGAAAATGGCCGCTAATTTTCGAGGTCTCAATTGATGAAGCCATCTTTGAGAGAAGGAGGTTTGTTGACTTCTCTGGGTGTAATTTTTTCAATGAGAGAGTTGTTCTTGGCAGGCCTCCCATACCCTTGTATATTTATACCGAGCAAGACGCACTCCACAATCCCATAATTGCGGCCTCGCGTTACCTGTCATGTCATGGATCTTCCGACGGCCCCCCGACAATGCCTCCCCCGGTTTTCCAATCAATACGAAACGAGACTGAATAATAGCGATCTAAAGGTTTTAAAAAACTTGTACTCGCGTGTAGCGTGTCTCGAGGATTCTCAGACAGAGAGGCGACCATGCTATATTGCATCATTAAATGCTGAACTTTGACCTGTGGGCTCGAAAAATATTCATCCGATGGCAGAGCATGGAGACAAGTGGAATCTTTACATCGTGGAGTCTATGCATTGTACACGTTAGAGTTCATCCAAAAACCTCTCATCATTGTCTCCCTGGGGTTACCGGTCTCCAAAAAATCAAATTTTTTTATGCTTGAAATAATCACACATACGTGCAGCTTGCTTCCAGGATCTCAGACAGGAGGATGGCAATGGAAGATCATTCCTGCTTTGAAGTTGAAGTTGAGTAGTGCATCTCTTCTAAGCGGATCGAGCATCCACTATGCATATTTACAAAACCAAACTACAACTCTTTTAACTCAAAGCCAGGATATAACAAACATACAGTAAAATAATAAGTACGTATGCTTATATTTACAGTAGAAATAATCATTTAACGATAATATCAAAATAAACATCAATGGTCTAATCCATTGTTCAATCTCGTTAATTCACATGTCGATGATCCATTCCATTGGTTAATCTCATGTCAGAAAAGGCACCGCCACTCTCTCTCTGGATTTCTCTGCCACTCTCTCTCTCTCTCTCGAATTCTCCCGACCTCCCTCACTCTCTACTTCTCTAGATTTTTCTATCCAGAAAATTCTTCAGCTGCAATTGTTGACAAATAGTCAACAACTTGTAATAAAATAATATTAAGAGAAGTGTAGAAGGTGGTTCATGACTAACCTTATGCCCTATAAATAGGGCTCTTGTCCATGAAGAGAGTGGTAGAGTCTTGGGTGTGCGAAGTGGTGTGGAGTGTCTACGTGAGGTGTGTGTGGTGTAAGTGTCGAGAGATAAAGAGTGAGTGGTGTGTTTGTAGGGGTCTTGAGAGTATGTTGTGTGTTATGTATGCATGTGAGTGTGAGAGAAATTATGTAGAGTTGTCCGAGTATTGTATGTGATGTGAGAAAATATTATAATAGTGAAAGTCATATTTTGTAAGTTATATTTGTACCACATTTTCGCAAAGTTCAACAAGTGGTATCAGAGCAGGTTATCGAAGGCCGTGCAAAGATAGTGGTCGAGGACCATTGTAAGTGAGCAAGGTTGTCAAGGATCATTGAGCCAAGGAGCGGAGTACGTTGGAGCTCTGCCAGTGCACAATCCAGGATTGTGAAGTTGGTTGGTCTGGGACTAGGCTTGCTTGGTATAGTGCGGGGCATTATACTCAAGTCACGATGGCGGATTTCTCAAGTTTGGCGAACGGCATGGAGAAGCTCAACTACTTCAATTATAATAATTGAAGTACCCGCATGCAGTATTATTTGCTTGGACAAGATTTATGGGATATTTTTGGGGCAACAACACCACACCACCCACAAATGATGGTGATTTAAGAAAGTGGAACGTCAAATCAAGTAAGGCTCTTTACGTTCTTGCCGTAACTGTTTTTTTTTCTTGCCGTAACTGTTGAAGATGAGTTATTGCAACACATAAAGAGTGCAAAGACCCCGAAGGAGGCCTAGGATAACTTGGCGATGCTGTTTGCGAGGACAAACGACGCCAAGTTACAATGCCTGGAGAACGAGCTCCTCTCAATCTCACAACAAAGTATGACGGTAAGTCAATACTTTTCTAAAGTTAAATCTATTTGCAAATAAATCTCAAAATTAGATCCTAAGAATGCCATCGCTAAGACAAGAATGAGAAGAAGAATAATAATGCACGGATTAAGGCCGGAATATAATGGTATTGTTACGGCCACCCGTGGATGGGCAAATGAGCCAACTCTAATAGAGTTGGAAAATATATTGGCCAATCAAGAGGCCTTAGATAAACAAATCCCTAAGGTCTCAATTAAGGAGGATAAAAGTGCCCTCTTCAGTAATAAAAGAGGGTTCAAGGGCCAAAATAGAAATAGAGTAGGTGCAAGAGATGGCAAATCATGGAAAAGTCATGGATATTGGCGAAGGCAACCAGAAGAGAAGGGTTATCGGCTAGGGGGAGCTCGTCAAGATTGCGACGATGACGGCGATGAAGACCACAGCAACAAAAGGCGTAGCAAACGGTGCTACATTTGTGGCAAGGTATGACATATTGCCAAATTCTGTTGGTATAGGCGGGAAGAAGGAAATGTCGTCACTTCCTACAAGAAGGAGATTGAAAGCGAAGAAGAATGGGACTTTCAAGCGCCCGTTATAGTGAAGGAACGAGAAGAGCTTGCAACCGCTTGTATAGTTGAGTTAGATAATTCGACAGGTTCTATCATAACCCCGAATAAGAGCAAGCCAAGGGAGAACTCGAAGAAGCAACTAGCAATGCCAACATGCAGTCATGAAAAGAGACTGTGAGAGATGCAGGAGATGATAAAGAAGCTAAAAGTTGAGAAGGCAAAGATGGAGAATATGTTGAAAAAGAGGGATGAGATGCTGAGACAGAAGAATCGAGAGCTCAAGGCAAAAGAAAGGGAGCTAGAGAAGTTCCGATGTGAGTTCAAGAAGCTTCAGGACCTCAAGCCCACTATGACGTTCCGAATTAATCATATCGGAAGAGAAAATGAACAAATGAATGAGAAAGAAAGTTTTCTTTGAGAAAAAGAGGCCATCCACACCTTACACGGTGGCAAGAATTGGTGGAATAAGATCAAGGGGAAGAAAATTTATGAGGAAAAGGATCAAGAGGTCTACATTAAAGTGCTTCGGATGGGATTGAATCGGTTGAAGCACGAAATAAAAGTCACAAATTAGAGGGTTGATCGGATGAGTTACAATCTCAAACTTCTTAGAGGAGATATGTCGAATACGAAGACCGAATTGAGTGAGAAGAAGGAAAAGGAGACTAAAGGGCAGAATGAATTGGCATTGCAAAAATTCAAGGATCACAAAACTCAATGGAAAGTTGCAGTAGGAGAAGCGATTGAAGATGGAGCCATAGAGCCATCCACATATGAGGAAGCTTCGCAATATGCTGAATGGAGGAAGACAGTTGAAGAGTTTAAAAGCAACATCAGCACGGCTACTATATCTAAATTAAGAGAGAGTAGTCGGTGAGGGGTAGTGTCAGAAAAAAAGGCACCGCCACTCTCTCTCTCTGGAATTCTCCCGACCTCCCTCGCTTTCTACTTCTCTAGATTTTTCTATCCAAAAAATTCTTCAGCTACAATTGTTGACAAATAGTCAACAACTTGTAATAAAATCATATTAAGAGAAGTGTAGAAGGTGGTTCATGACCGACCTTATGCCCTATAAATAGGGCTCTTGTCCATGAAGAGAGTGGTAGAGAGTCTTGGGTGTGTGAAGTGGTGTGGAGCGTCTACGTGAGGTGTGTGTGGTGTAAGTATCGAGAGATAAAGAGTGAGTGGTGTGTTTGTAGGGGTCTTAAGAGTGTTTTGTGTGTTATGTATGCTTGTGAGTGTGAGAGAAATTGTATAACGTTGTCTGAGTATTGTATGTGATGTGAGGAAATATTATAATAGTGAAAGTCATACTTTGTAAGTTATATTTGTACCACGTTTTCGCAAAGTTCAACATCTCATACCACATATCCATGGTCCAATGAAATTACACGTCAATGATCCATTCCATCAACTAATCTCAAATCACACGTCAATGGTCCATTCGATCGACTAAACTCATATCACATGTCAATGGTCCACTTCATTGACCAATTCGTTGCTCAATATCAAACCATGGTCATGATACAACGCCTGGTGATGAGGTGACCAAGATTCCCCCCTTGACAAGATCTTTACCTATTATTAGCCGGTGGCTTGGCCCATAAGGATATCCTAGAATAGTATGTACATACTCACAAGCCTCTCGCTGGGCTCACATCGATATTGAGCATCCACATCAATCCAAAACAACACCATTTATAATTCTCAAACCAAATCCATAAAACATTTCATATATCACCAAAATATTTCGCAACTCAACTTATCCATCAAAAATGATTTTCATAAAACATTCTCAAATAATTTTTAGACTCGTCTCATAAATCAATTTCAAATCAAATACATTTTAAAAAGCTTATTACAGATCAATAACTATATAACATCCCATAAATCATCTCAAAGTCGAGCTTTTCGTGAAATGGTTTCACAAACCCAAAACATGTAATATTTTTCAACTTCGTTCATCAAATAAGATATATATTCATAAAAAGTTCTCACACTATTTTCAAATATCAAAACTTAGTTAATGCCTGATCCAACTTTTATGCAATAAACATGCTTATTCATAACTCATAATGTCACACCCCAAATTTTCAAGAAATGAGGATGACAGGTTGTTCTTCCATAAAATATATATATGTACAAATCAGATAAACTAACAAATTGGTTGTAACCTTAGAGTTTCTATAATTTACCAAAAAGAAATATACATTTAGAACTCAACTAGTCCAACCACTAGCAAAGTTTATGTACATTACTTTCTTTGAACCATACCCAAAATAGAACTCCCAAAAATTTTTCCAAAAGCGCTCTTGTCCTACTAGTTGTTAACCACAGGACTGAAAACATGGAAGATGAATAAAATGAGCAACCTTAGCCCAGTGAGTAATACATACCATAAAAAGCATATCAAACGTCAATCTTATACATTTAAAATTTAAGACATGACTTATTATTGTCAAACAAAAATATGATAACCCGCATGAACAAATTGCATTATATGTTATCTCAACCAAGCTATATCAAATAGCAAAATTTCTCATTCATCAATAATAACCAAAACCAGCATCACCAATTTGTTCAATTATTGGACTCATCCTATCTCATATCAATGGCTCATTCCACGCTCAATATCCAAACTCAAGGCCCTAGAGGTGACTCCCACGAAATTGCGTTATCGTGTAGCACTTAGCCCTTGACCACATATAGCAATAGTACAAGGCCCTAGAGGTGGCTCCCACGAAGTTACGTTATCGTGTAGCACTTAGTCCTTTACCATGCATGTCAGTAGTGCAAGGCCCTAGAGGTGGCTCCCATGTGACTCAAGTCACAATGTAGCACTTAGCCCTTGACTACAAGGCCCTAGAGGTGGCTTCCACGAAGTTACGTTATCGTGTAGCACTTAGTCCTTTACCTATTCACGACACAATTGATTTCCTCAACACAACACATACCATGTTTCAATAATCATCACATAACCACATAAGTCAATTGTATCAAAACAGCATACATAACTCTTCCAGAGAGGTTTGTCGAATCTTCCCACAATAACTCAAAATTTCCGAGCACCATATCCATCAATATATTATAAATAGTTCCTCACTCCCTCACATGTCGATTAATCTTACCTTAATACATTAGTTTCACAAAACCAAAGAAAACATTAGTACTACTCACCTGAGGATGTCCCAAAATCAAATAACACACATTATTTGATCCTTTGATCTCGCGGTCCGGGCGTTGTAACTAAGCTTGATGAGCTGCCCACGGCGTGAACACACAAAGCCCTTTCTCTTCTTCTTCTTCTCCTTCTTCTTCTTCTTCTTCTTCTTTCTTTCTTTCTTTCTTTCTTTCTTCTTTCCTCTTTTCTCTCCGCCCGAACGTGGGCTTTCCTTTTCTTTTTATCTCTTCTCCTTTTTGTTTCTTTTATTTCTTTATTCAAAGTGGGTCCCACCCTTTTTCTTTGACTTTTCTAAATCCTCTAATATTACACATAAAATATCAAATCTTTATCATTTTGAAGACATGAGCTTATAAATTCTTAGAAGAGATAGCACCACTCACCTAGGAAAGTCGAAAATCAACCTATGTGGTTACTTGAGCTAACGCACTCGTATTCCTATTAATGAACCGAAAACCATATTAAAACTAGGTAATATGCTACTTTCCAACTAACGACTCAACTAAATTATGCTTATTCATCGATAAAACGACACCTACGCACTAATAAATCACTCAACCAAAACAATTACTCAAAGCCGTCCATAGTGAAGCTTGAGCACGAAACTTCATCATGCCATAATTTTTTCTGCCGAACTCCGTTTCAAGCGTACTTATAGTTGATGGAAAGCCCATCCAACATACTACAAGAATCCCAATTTAGCCAACCCAAAATCAAGCTGAAAATCAACAAAATATAGCCCTGACGTTCTGGTCGCGTACTGTTCACCACGCGCGATAAACTTCAAAATTTTGTTTCGGGTAAACCGTGAGCTCAAATCACAATCCGTAAAATCCCACAACTCCACAACATCCCAAGCTATCATTTCTACAAAAATACGTAGCTCAATTACTCAAAAATCATACTTTGCTGCTCGATTTTCCCAAAGTTCCAAATTTCAACCCTTTAAGTTTGAAACTATTCCAATTGAACGAAGGGAGAGCACGAGTGCTTACCGGGAGTTGCGTTAAGTAGTTAAGGTGGCTCGGCAAGGCTCCCATGGCGAGAACGTGTGAAGCCTCTTTTCTTCTTTTCTCTTCTTCTTCTGCTTCTCTCTCTCTTTTTCTTTCTTTGTGCTCAAGCTCTCTACCGTCCCTCTCTCTCCCCTTCTTTCCTTCTCTCTTTCCCATTTTATCTCCTCCCTTGCTTTTTCTTTTTCTTTATCTTTTTTTTTCATTCTTTCGTTTCTTCCTCTGTCTCTCTCTTCTCTTTTCCCTCTCTCCCGAAAACTCTCGATTCCACTCTCTCTCTCTCTCTGCTGAAGCTTCTACCTTTTTCCTCTATCTTTGACTTTTCAACCCCTTATTTTACATTCTCCCCTCTTTAAAAAAAATTTGTCCTCAAAATTTAGACATACATTAATTACAAACAAATGAGGGTATTTGTGTCTTGCCTCCTCCTTGAGCTCCCAAGTAGCCTCTCTTTGTCATGGTTTTGCTATTGAATCTTCACATATGTCATTAATATTTTCTTGTTGATGACGTGTCCTATCACCAACCTAGAATTCATGAATCACCCCATTTACTTTGATCATGCGACATTTATGGTTTTTCTCATTAGGTGTTACTCCACAATTTTTTCATCACTTGAAATATGTTTTGTTACCTCATTATTATCAAGTTATTCATTGCCAACCCAAGAATTATAACATTCCAAGTGGAGACACCTTTGTTCTCCATTAATTAGAAAACATCAAATGCATTTTAAATACACCCACACTTCATGTACACATTGTGACGACCCAGACCCGAGGCAGTATAGAGGGATGGACTGAGATTGCCTTGGCAGTACGCGGGTGAGGTTAAGGGCATGTCTCTTGTCCCACATCGCTTAGGGGGGAGTCCTGGGGCTAATTTATAAGGCTAAGGTCCCTCTAATATGTATAACGCGTTTTAAAGCCATGAGGACTCGATGTCTAAAGCGGACAATATTATACAGTGGGACCCAGGTTGTTACAAATGGTATCAAAGCCGACTCTCGACCGCGTGTGGGCCACAGCGAGGGCGCTATGCCTTAAGGGGGGAGAATGTGATGACCCAGACCCAGGGCAGCACGGAAAGATGGACTGAGATCGCCTTGGCAGTACGCGGATAAGGTTATGGGTATGTCTCTTGTCCCACATCGCTTAAGGGGAGTCCTGGGGCTAGTTTATAAGACTTAAGTCCCTCTAATTTGTATAACGCGTTTTAAAGCCGTGAGGACTCAGTGTCCAAAGCGAACAATATTATACAGTGGAACCTTGATCGTCACACACATCCATCAAGGTTGTACCCAGAATAACATCAACTTCAAGACAAATCTTCCTAATTTTCGCATTAACCATTTTCCTTGTTCAAGGACAACCAAGTTTACCAAAATGACTTCATCATACCACATCCCAATATGTGTGACTAATTCTATATGCCTCAATGATGGCAATCCAGGTCCAGAAACTTAGACAGAGATTGAAATAAATATGAACTTTATAGTAAGAAGTGATTGGCGACTTCCATACACTTCATTATTTCTGACAAAACGAAAGCGATCGTCCTAATCCTCTTTTTTTTTTATTTTTTCTTGGGAGACATGAACTTGGAAGTGACACCTCCACCAATGTCACAATTTGAATTGCCACAGCTAACAATCTTGTTTGGCTCCTCAATTTTAACCCTTGGTCAGAAACTTCCAAGCGGTCAAGGGCACAGAGCTTAGATTTACATCTAAAACTTCACTATAGTCTAAATATCCACTGTGATAGACCTTAATGCATAATGAGTAGGGAGACACCACCTATTATCCTTCCATTATTTGTACTTCACCATTCAACTTTCTTTCGATACCTTTGGCTCGGATTTCATAATTATTGTATTTTGACTCGTATAAAATGGGCATAAACCCATTGTCCAAACCAAAATCCCTTCCTCATAAAGATCAATGAATTTAATTGACATGCGCCATCAACCAAAAGTCTAATAGTCCAAGCCGCCCATGCAAGGAGAAGTTGTTGCATCCTCCTTTTCGTCCTTAAGGAGTTCAACCACAAGTGCTTTGATCATCGTAAAAAGGATGGCGCACTTACAATATCAACCAAGGCAAACCTAATAGTTTTCGATGGATTGATAATTCCTAATTTGACCATAACAACATAGCCACCTTTTGCTAATCTTATCTTCAAAGTTATCTTTAGTCATCCTGCTCCAAAACTTTTCGTATGATAATAGCTCCCTTGACCCTAGCATTACAAGCAATGATAATCACAAGTGTCTTCAATGCGTTTTGAATATTTCTTAAGAACCAATTTAAAAAAAAAAAAATCAAAGTTGGTAATTTGCAACTTGTCCAATTCTTTTTATGCATAAGGAAGAGCAATACCTCCACCTAATGTTACACCCTCTTCTATAGCTACCTTTCTGGCATTCAAAACATCGATAACCCTTATCCTTCTCCTCACCTACTTCCGCTTCACTAACATTTTCAATATTCAAGTTAATTGCACCACCAGATAGTTTTACTACTCTTTCTTGCAAATTCTCTTTATTATAGTTTGGAGCGCTCACCTCATTTGCAGACCTAATATGTTCACTTGTCTCCAAACTTCTTGTCACTAGCACTATCAAGAATAATTGTGTCATCTTTAGGCACCACATTCTTGCAAGATCCAAGCATCTCAAGATCTATGTTGTGACCTAATTTTTCAGAGTGCACCATCTAGATTTTAGATTAATGGACTACTAAGTCTTAAACTTAGCTCGGGCCCTCCCAAACTCATATCAATTCGCGACTTTAGGTTCAAGTTTTTAAAACATGCAAATAGCTTTCAATTAGGAGTCGCCACCAATCAATTTTTGGTAGGTCGATTAGACACCTAAGTAAAATAATGGGAGGATTATTTTATTCCTACGAACCAGAGACTAAGGGTACGGGGACTTGGTTACATTAGACCTCTCTAATGCCCTTTCGATACCATTTCTTTTTATTTTTTTAAAAAAAATTATTTTCTGCAGGCAACTTGGATTTATTTTAACCTAACTTACTATCAGGCAAATATGGTGACTACACGGGTGCTCATCCACTATTAAACATTCAATAAAAATAAATGAACAAATGAATAAATTGCATCACACAAAACAAGCAATTATTTTTTTTTTTTTGGGTTTTCTTGAAATTAGGATTTTATCATATAACATGCATTTTAACTAAATGACTTAATTTTCTAATATGCAAATTTTAATTAAATGACCCTAGAGTGCAAACTAATTAACACCAAAATCTCATTTGCAGATGTACCACGTATGCATGGCCCGATATGTCAACAATGAGCCCCTCATAATCCAATCATTTCACGTGAATTTGACTGGACTCGCACTAAACTGGCATGTGATGAAGAATATGAACCTTCTTGAAACCTGGAATGAGGTGGCTGATGCCTTCCTCAAGCAGTACAAGTTCAATATGGACATCACTCCTTCCCGAGAAGATCTTGAGAGGCTGGACAAAAAGAGGAAAAAGTAAAAATAAAAAGTAAAAAATAAAAATAAAAACTACCTAGGGGAGGTAAATGACAAGGACAGGCAGGTGCTGGTGGTGGTTGGCCGGCGTCAAAGCAGGTCGCGGCTCGGTGGAGCTTCGGGTCGGCGTCGGGACTACCGACGACGATGTCGGCAGCGGTACGGGGCTCGGCTGGCATCGAGGCGTCACGAATTGCTAGGCAGCAACGGCGTCGAGCTTTGGCGCAAGGGTGCAGCGACTCGTGGGCAAAAGGCTGCGGGCGCAACGGAGGCGAGCGTCGGGCAAGGGCGGCGTTCAAGCAATGGGCGAGACGCTCACAGGGAGGCAGAGACGGAGGCACGAGCGAAGCCACCGGTGTTCGGGCACCAACAAAGGGGGCGTCATGGGTGTTGCTAGCGACGGCTCAGATCTGGATCTGGCGGGGGGAGACGTGTGGTCATTGACGCTTGGGGCTACAACGGTGGTGCGTCAGCGACGAGCTTCTGTAGAAGGGGTAGGTGGAGGCAAGCAGGCTGCGACTTTTGTAGGCGTGGCGTTGGGGGGTGCAAGCTTGGCGCAGGCACGTGCCTTGAGCGACGGCAGAGGCGAATCTGCAGCTTTGGCGATGGGTCGCGGGCCGAAGCAGGCAGTGGCGTCGGAGATGGCCGGTGGAGACGACTCCGGCGTCGACTGGTGCGGACGCGAGGCCGGCCGGTCAAAGCTCTCCCCGCTTCCCGCAAAGAAGACGATTCAACTCCCCTTTTTCTTTTTCTTTTTCTTTCTTTTTTTTACTGGTTTTTTACTCTCTCTCTCTCCCCTAATCGACGTCTCTTTCGCCGGTCTCCTCCCTGCTGCACATCCCCTCACTCTCTCTTTTCCTTTTTGCTTTTTTCAAGTTTTTTCGAAAAATCCCTCCCTTGCCCACCGTACACGACTCCTTTTCTACACCAACAAAAAAATGTATCTTCGTGGTATATTTCATTGCCAATTTTGCTCGTGCAAAATACCATTGAATATATCATTTCACCCCGCGCAATATTTTTTGCATATTCGATCAAAAAAATTCCCCCATTTGCGCAAAAATGCATCTCCCAATGTATATTACCTAAATATTAGAGAAATCTTAATGGAATATAACAAAAGTAAAATTTACCTAAGCTATATGACATGTGATTTTTTTTTTTTTATTTAGCAAAAACTAACCCCAAAAATTTAGGTGTCAACAATCTACCTCCTCTGGGTTCATTCTAAACTTTTCAATAATTACTTCATCACCAGTAAGAGTGACAAGATCCTATAAACTTGCCTTCTTGTTCAATTCAAAACCAATAGCCCTAATAGCACAAACCTCGATTCCTATGCAAAGCTTATTTATGGTAAGGGTTGCTAGCCATGACTTCAACGTCCTCAACAACAATGAGTAATGGTCCTTGTTTCTTTAATGCCAATAAAACTTTCACAACCAAACTTCAAGAACCTTAAGATACATTTCCGATGTCAAAAGTAATAAATCGCTTGCTTTCATTGTCCCTTAATAATAAAGCATGCTATTCGTGATCACTTGGGCCCAAAATAAAACATATGTCCTAGCCTTATTTAGCCTTTTATGGAAGGGATTGTCTTTTCCAATTTTTTATCCAATCTCCAAACTCCATCATGCAGAAAGTAAATAATGCTTCTTGATAAATTCTCCCATGTGATCCTTAACAGTGAAAGCATTCATTTTTTTAATCACCAAAATTCAAAAATGGCTTCTTCTTTTTTTTCACTTCTATCGGACACTTCCTTATTTCGCATATATTACTTAATCTCCTCATTTCGCATAACTATCCTTAAATCAATCCACCAAAAATTATTACTCACAGTTTTGTCATGCCTAAAATATCATATCACCAAAGTAGTCTAGCATCCAAACACCTCTCGCTCTTAATCAATTCCTACACAATCTATAATATCTCCAAAGTATCACCAATTGACATAATACCTTTACGACTATTTTCTCTAGTACCATAAAGTTCATTATTAATCATCAATACTTGAACTATAATCCACCGAATATACATCAAATCAACATATATCACAACTTGAATGTTTCCTAGTCATTGATTCTCCTTTCAACATTTCCTTCACTTCAATTACATACATAACTTAAGGTTATCATATCAACCACTTAAAGGTTTGTGCAAAGCAACTCTTATTTATTGCACAAAAACTTTCAAATACTTTTCGTGTCTTTACTAACCCATCGAGATATTTAATAACACTATTTCAAAGTTCACCCATCTAGCGCCATGAGAAAATCAACTCTTAATACATCAAAGACAAGATCCACCTCTTCAAATTCCAATCTCAATTGTCTCGTCAAACAATTTATCCTAATTCTTTAAAGAATCAAAGATTTTCAAGTAAGAACCTGTCTACCATAAATCTTATCAAAGAATATCACCACTTAAGAGATCATCACTTACGACTAATTGCCTATAGCTCCTCAAATCGCTGAGATAAGAACTTAGCTAGCTTCCATTAAATCCAATGATCCTCAAGTTCTCAACTTATAGAATTATCACTTAAAATTTATCACTTTCTAATCAAAGACTTAAGTTACCATATCTCCAAGAATACTACAATTGAAACTAATCTTGTCTACTAGCTCCACAAAGTTGCTTAGAGTAAAATCATCACCTGCAATTTAGGAGTTCACAAACCGATCTCTCCTACTAACTATAACTAAATTTATGTCTCACATGACCATTCAAGCTTATAACTTCTAAAATCAATTCTAATTACACCAAATATTGTCACATAACACATCAAGACTTTCAATATAAATTCTCCATGTCGAGATTGCACCTCAAGAACCATAAAATACATTTTTGGTATCAAAAATAATAACTCGTCTATCTCTGTTATCCCTTACAAAGTAAAGCATGCTTCTTTGAAACATAATCGATGAGCACTCGCACCAAAGGAAACATATATCTGAGTGTCTCACAAAAGACTAACGCATTATATGCTAACACACAAGCTCACAACGTCCCTAGAAATCTATACCCAAAATCAGAACCTAAGCTCTAATGCCACAAGATGTCACCCCCCAAAACCATCATGAATGGGGGATGACACGGCCATCCTTCCACTCAAATGACGCAGCCTCAAAGCTCCCAAAATCCAACTCCTAAAAGTCCCACATCCATATCACTCTCCTACCTACTCATCGTTAGTGGAGGAACTTGAAAATATTGGAAAATAGATGGGTGAGCAACTATAGCTCAGTAAGTAGTGCATCTCTTCTAAGCGGATCCAGCATCCACTATGCATATTTACAAAACCAAACTACAACTCTTTTAACTCAAATCCAAGATATGACAAACATACAGTAAAATAATAAGTACGAACGCTTATATTTATTGTAGAAATAATCATTTAACGATAATATCAAAATAAACATCAATGGTCTAATCCATTGATCAATCTCGTTAATTCACATGCCAATGGTCCATTCCATTAGTTAATCTCATACCACATATTCATAGTCTAATGAAATTACACGTCAATGGCCCATTCTATCGGCTTATCTCAAATCACACGTCGATGGTCCATTCCATCGACTAAACTCATATCAAATGTCAATGGTTCACTCCATTGACCAATCCGTTGCTCAATATTAAACCATGATCATGATATAACGCCTGGTAACGAGGCAACCAAGATTACCCCTTCGGCAAGGTTTCCACCTATTATTAGCCGGTGGCTCAGTCCACAAGGATATCCTAGAATAGTATGCGCATACTCACAAGCCCCTCACTAGGCTCGTAGCGATATTGAGCATCAACATCAATCCAAAACAACACCATTTATAATTCTCAACCCAAATCCATAAAACATTTCATATATCACCAAAAGATTTCTCAACTCAACTTATCCACCAAAAATGCTTTTCATAAAACATTCTCAAATAATTTTTAGACCCGTCTCATAAATCAATTTCAAATCAAATACATTTTAAAAAGCTTATTACATATCAATAACTATATAACATCCCATTAATCATCTCAAAGTCGAGCTTTTCGTGAAATGGTTTCACAAACCCAAAACATGTAATATTTCTCAACTTCGTTCATCAAACAGAATATATATTCATAAAAAGTTCTCACACTATTTTCAAATATCAAAACTTAGTTAATGCCCGATCTAACTTTTATGCAATAAACATGCTTATTCATAACTCATAAAATATCAAATCTTTATCATTTTGAAGACATGAGCTTATAAATTCTTAGAAGAGATAGCACCACTCACTTAGGAAAGTCAAAAATCAACCTATGTGGTTACTTGAGCTTACGCGCTCGTATTCCTATTAATAAATCAAAAACTATATTAAAACTAGGTAATATGCTACTTTCCAACTAACAACTCGACTAAATTATGCTTATTCATCGATAAAACCACACTTACGCGCTAATAAATCGCTCAACCAAAACAATTACTCAAAGCCGTCTATAATGAAGCTTGAGCGCGAAACTTCATCATGCCATAATTTTCTCTGCCGAACTCCGTTTCAAGCATACTTATAGTGGATGGAAAGCCCATCCAGCATACTACAAGAACCCCAATTTAGCCAACCTAAAATCAAGCCGAAAATCAACAAAATATGGCCCTGAAGTTCTGGACGCGTACTGTTCACCACGCGCGATAAACTTCAAAATTTTGTTTCGGGCAAACCGTGAGCTCAAATCACGATCCGTAAAATCCCACAGCTCCACAACATCCCAAGCTATCATTTCTACAAAAATACGCAGCTCAATGACTCAAAAATTATACTTCGCTACTCGATTTTCCCAAAGTTCTGAATTTCAACCCTTTAAGTTTGAAACCATTCCAATTGAACAAAGGGGGAGCACGAGTGTGTTGAAGAAAAATTCCTTGGAGTTTTGAAGTTGACAAAACAGTCTCGAGAGTTAAGGTCTGAAGAATCCAAGACTCAGTCGGTTAAGTCTGAAGATTTCAAGTCTCAAAGGTTTTCCGTCTGACAGACAGTCAAGACCCAAAGTTCGGTCTCAAGTTTTTCCGTCTGAAGACTATTAAGACCTAGTTTCCGTCTAAAGACCTTTAAGACCCAAATCAAAGTCTGAAGACAGTTTGCGATTTTGACAGGCTGGCAACAGGTTACTCTTATGGCTAAGGAAAGTGAGATTTGGATTTTATATTTCCTAATCTTAACCATGGAGTATCTCTAGCTGTGATCGTAAACTTGGAATATTTATTCTTCGGATTTTATCCGTCGAAGATCAAGTTTATTTTTGGAAGAATCTAATTTTGGGAACTCAAGATCCTGATTGTATGGGCAAACAGGATTGACGAGCTGCTGTCTACTTACATTTTCGACGACAAGGAGATCACTTAAATTGATTCAGTCCAACGGGTTGATTGGATGAATCTTTGGTAAGTGCCAACGGGTATGGAGGCACGGAAGCTATTTAAGGTGGATCAATGTTGCTTGGAGATAAGGAGAGACTGTGTAGAAAAATCTCGATGTTAGAATCTCTGAAATCGCTTGATCTCTAAAATCCTTCATGTTCATACTGTGTATCAAAGAGAGTGAGATATAGTGCAAAAACGGCAGGAAGCTGTAGGAGAGACTGTCTATTGAAGAAGTCTAGTTCGTGAACTGTAACATCTCTCAAATTGCTACATAGTGATTACAGCCAGTTGGCTGCCAGCGTGGAGAGTGGACGTAGGCTTGGAATAAGCCGAACCACTATAAACCCCGTGTCAATTCTCTCTTACCCTATCTCATTTATTTTATAATTGCATGATCTATCTATTATGATGCATTAGCTATATTAAATTGTCCTTTGATTAAAGATTCGAAAGAAAATTCTGCGATCACCTATTCACCCCCCCTCTAGGTGGATTCACTAGCCAATATCAAAGTGCTTATCGGGAGTTGCGTTAAGTAGTTAAGGTGGCTCGGCAAGGCTCCCATGGAGAGAACGCGCGAAGCCCCTTTTCTTCTTTTCTCTTCTTCTCCTTCTTTCTTTCTTTTTCTTTCTTTGTGCTCGAGCTCTCTGCCGTCCCTCTCTCTCCCCTTCTTTCCTTCTCTCTTTCGCTTTTTATCTCGTCCTTTTCTTTTTCTTTTTTTTCTTTCTTTCTTTTCTTCCTCTCTCTCTCTCTCTCTCTCTCTCTTTCTCTCTCTCTCCTCTTTTCCCACTCTCCCGAAAACTCTTGATTCCTCTCTCTCTCTCTCTCTCTCTCTCTCTTTCTGAAGCTTCCACCTTTTTCCCCCACCTTTGACTTTTCAACCCCTTATTTTACAATGTGGATGGCGACTATAAATGTAATCATGGAATGGAGCTTGGGGACAAACGGAATCTTTACAGCATCCCAGCTTCAGACAAGCGAGACGTCATCTCTGATCATCGTCTCCATTCATGAGGCTGACTAATTGTTGGCATCTCTTCAGGAGTGATTTAGGCGCTTCCGAGAAGGACAGTAAGTAAGAAGCTGCGGTTCTCAATTGTTGATGGGCACTCCTTTGGCTTTTGAGGACTGCTAATTACCGGACCTCAATCATCCTAGAGATCAAATATCATCCGATTACTATCGAAAAATGAAGAATGGGTTAAATGCTTATATTTTGCTGAATACTAAAATTAAATTAGCCAAAGATCCATATATTGCCTAATCCAGCAATTTTCTTAGACTTGGTGGAGAAGGCTGCAGCTCGAAAGCAGGACCTACAGCATGAGCATGGCTCACAATCAGACAGTCGCATTCTATGCTTCCATCGAAGCACTTTCCAAAGCATATGACCTGCTTGAAAAAAGATGCGGAGCCAATTATCAAAAAAAGCAAAAAGTCTAATTTTTGTTGCCGTTTCCATTTCATTATTTAGGATTGTAAGTCTCGCCTCTACATATAACATTTACATAGCAAAATCTTGGAAGGAAGAATCTAATTCCAGTCCACAATACACGTTTAAGCTCCAAAGTACAAGAAAGTTCTGCCACATCAGTCTGTCATGCTACAGCTTGTACATGGTAGCGAGGCAATCAGATTTTTGTTATCCTCCAAACTCCACAGATGACGATAGTAATTTATTTTCCTTTTCCTGAGTCATGTAGATAATTTACATCAACTTTATCAAGTCGAAAACTCGTGTATAGAAACAGAATCATTATGGGTATACCGGGAGAGAGACATGGGATAGATCATTAATCTGATGGTTTTGATGTATGTATTGATTGTCGATCTCGAATGGCACAACGTCGTGCTGTACATGTTACAAAAATCATACTACAGATGCGGTTTTCGAAGTGGCATCCCTCGAGACTATGGTTTTCTAGTAGTTAACAATGTTGAGAAGGGAAACCCTCAATTTCACTAGGCGCCTGAAAATGCATTCCAAGTCATCCTCAATTTCTTGAATGCTCGCCTCTACTTCCTCCAATCGCTTTGACAGATCGCCTACTTGATTATTGATGTCTTTGCTCGATCTGAGGTAGAGCACGACGGCATCCAAGCCTTGCACTTCATTGGTTTCCTTTCCTCTGTCACACGATACGCGTTTAGGTCCCAGCAGTTTCGACACTCGGGACCAGCCTCTAGGCTTCGTGCTTGCACTTGTCAGAGCAAGGAAACCCAAGAGGGACCCGAATACGGAAACGCTGATCTCTCCAGCTTCAGTTAGTGTGTTGAGGGTGGCTTCATTGTGAGAGGCCTTCTTAGACCCTTCCTTCTTCAAATTTCTCAAGTACTTGCTGATTACTTTGTTCAACCTTTTTCTAGCGTTGATGTATGCTTCTACGTCAATGGCGAAGCTGGAATCTCCTCTTTTCCTTCTTCTTAAAGATGATTTGAGCTCCTGGATACACTCCTTCATCTGTGAGAAAGCTTCCCTCACGTTCCCGCAAACGTCTAAGAGCAGGAGAGAAAGGTCCAACGACTCTTCGGCGGGACTTCTCAGGTGAGGAAGAAACTGTTGAGTGAGAGGCAACTGAAGCAAGTCATCGACGCAGTCATACAAGCTCTTGAGTTCTCCCAAACTTTGGGATGCCAATGAGGACGAGGACGCCGCTTCTGATGATCTGAGCCTAGACAAATGCTCCTCTGCAGTTGTCGCGAGAGGGTGGCTCCTAGAAGGCAAGCTGATTGATCGGGAATGGCCGCTAATTTTCGAGGTCTCAATTGATGAAGCCATCTTTGAGAGAAGGAGGCTTGTTAACTTCTCTGGATGTAATTTTTTCAATGAGAGAGAGTTGTTCTAGGCAGGCCTCTCACACCCTAGTATATTTATACCGAGCAAGACGCACTCCACAATCCCATTATTGCGGCCTCGCGTTACCTGTCATGTCATGGATCTTCCGACGGCCTCCCGACAATGCCTCCCCTGGTTTTCCAATCTATACGAAACGAGACTGAGTAATAGCGATCTAAAGGTTTAAAAGGACTTGCACACGCGTGTAGCGTGTCTTGAGGATTCTCAGACAGAGGGGCGACCAAGCTATAGTGCATCATTAAATGCTGAACTTGACCTGTGGGCTCGAAAAATATTTACCCGATGGCAGAGCTTGGAGACAAGTGGAATCTTTACATCGTGGAGTCTATGCATTGCACAAGTTAGAGTTCGTCCAAAAACCTCTCATCATTGTCTCCTTGGGGTTCCCGGTCTCTAAAAAATGAAATTTTTTATGCTTTTAATAATCGCACATACGTGCAGCTTGTAACGACCGGGTCCCACTGTATAATATTGTCCGCTTTAGATGGGATTGCACGAAGCCATTTCCCTCCCTCATGGCTTTAAAAGCCGTCATACAGGTTAAGAGGGGCCCAAGCCATTATATACTGGCCCAAGACTTCCTCCCTAGGCGATGGGGCCTAAGCCATTATATACTGGCCCAAGACTTCCTCCCTAAGCGATATGGGACAGGAACTCCTTCCTTGCGCACGTCCAGAGACTGAGGCGCGGACGCACCACCATCCCTCCTCCCCGCGCACCGACGCTCGGGCCGTCACACTCTCCCCTCCTTGGGAGCACAGCGAGGCGCTGTGGCCCCACACGCGGTCGGGAGTGGGCTTTGGCTCTGATACCATTTGTAATGGCCCGGGCCCTACTGTATAATATTGTTCGCTTTGGATGGGATTGAACGAAGCCATTTCCCCCCCCTCACAGCTTTAAAACGTGTCATACATACTTAGGAACCCAAGCCTTATAAAGACTCTCAAGACTTCCTCCCTAAGCGATGTGGGACAGGAGAAATGCCCTTAGCCTCGCCCGCGTACTGCCGAGGCGATCTTAGTCCGTCCCTCCGTACTGTCCCGAGTCTGGGTCGTCACACAGCTTGCTTCCAAGATCTCAGACAGGAGGATGGCAATGGAAGATCGTGCCTGCTTTAAAGTTGAAGTTGAGCATGTGGATGGCGACTATTAATGTAATAATGGAGCTTGGGAACAAACGGAATCTTTACAGCATCGCAGCTTCTGACAAGCGAGACGTCATCTCTGATCATCACCTCCATTCATGAGACTGACTAATTGTTGGCATCTCTTGGGGAGTGATAGTAAGGACTAGATTAGGCGACTCCGAGAAGGACAGTCAGTAAGAAGCTGCGGTTCTCAATTGTTGATGTGCACTCCTTTGGCTTTTGAGGACCGGTAATTATCGGACCTCAATCATCCTAGATATCAAATATCCTCCGATGACTAAAATTAAATTAGCCATAGATGCATATATTGCCTAATCCAGCAATTTTCTAAGACTTGGTCGAGAAGGCTGCAGCACGAAAGCAGGACCTGCAGCATGAGCATGGCTCACAATCAGATAGTCGCATTCTATGCTTCCATTAAAGCACTTGCCAAAGCACATGACCTGATTGAAAAAAGATGCGGAGCCCAAAAAAAAAAAAAATCAAATTTTAGTTGCCGTATCCATTTCGTTGTTAAGGACTGTAAGTCTCACCTCTACATATAACATTTAGATTGCAAAATCTCGGAAGGAAGAATCTAATTCCAGTCCACAATACACGTTTAAGCTCTGGAGTAAAAGAAAGTTCTGCCACATCAGTCTGTCATGCCGTAGCTCGTACACGGTAGCGAAGCAATCAGATTTTTGTTATCCTCCAAACTCCACAGATGACGATACTAATTCACTTTCCTTTTCCTGAGTGAGTCACATAGATAATTTAGATCAACTTTATCAAGTCAAAAACTCGTGTATAGAAACAGAATCATTATGGGTATACCGGAAGAGAGACGTGGGATAGATCATTAATCCAATGGTTTTGATGTATACATTGATTGTCGATCTCGAATGACACAATCCTGTGCTGTACATGTTACAAAAATCATACTACAGATGTGGTTATCGAAGTGGCATCCCTCGAGACTATGGTTTTCTAGTGGCTAACAATGTTGAGAAGGGAAACCCTCAATTTCACCAGGCGCCTGAAAATGCATTCCAAGTCATCCTCAATTTCTTGGATGCTCGCCTCTACTTCCTCCAATCGCTTTGACAGATCGCCTACTTGATTATTGATGTCTTTGCTCGATCTGAGGGAGAGCATGACGGCATCCAAGCCTTGCACTTCATTGGTTTCCTTTCCTCCATCACACGATATGCGTTTAGGTCCCAGCAGTTTCGACACTCGGGACCAGCCTCTAGGCTTCGTGCTTGCACTTGTCAGAGCAAGGAAACCCAAGAGGGACCCGAATACGGAAACGCTGATCTCTCCAGCTTCAGTTAGTGTGCTGAGGGTGGCTTCATTGTGAGAGGCCTTCTTAGACCCTTCCTTCTTCAAATTTCTCAAGTACTTGCTGATTACTTTGTTCAACTTTTTTCTAGAGTTGATGTATGCTTCTACGTCAACGGCGAAGCTGGAATCTCCTCTTTTCCTTCTTCGCAAAGATGATTTGAGCTCCTGGATACATTCCTTCGTCTGTGAGAAAGCTTCCCTCACGTTCCCGCAAACGTCTAAGAGCAGGAGAGAAAGGTCCAACGACTCTTCGGCGGGACTTCTCAGGTGGGAAAGAAACTGTTGAGTGAGAGGCAACTGAAGCAAGTCATCGACGCAGTCATACAAGCTCTTGAGTTCTCCCAAACTTTGGGATGCCGATGAGGACGAGGATGCCGCTTCTGATGATCTGAGCCTAGACAAATGCTCCTCTGCAGTTGTCGCGAGAGGGTGGCTCCTAGAAGGCAAGCTGATTGATCGGAAATGGCCGCTAATTTTTGAGGTCTCAGTTGATGAAGCCATCTTTGAGAGAAGGAGGCTTGTTAACTTCTCGGGATGTTATTTTTTTCAATGAGAGAGAGTTGTTCTAGGCAGGCCTCCCCCACCCTTGTATATTTATACCGAGCAAGACGCACTCCACAATCCCATTATTGCGGCCTCGCGTTACCTGTCATGTCATGGATCTTCCGACGGCCTCCCGACAATGCCTCCCCTGGTTTTCCAATCTATACAAAACGAGACTGAAGAATAGCGATCTAAAGGTTTAAAAAAACTTGTACACGCGTGTAGCGTGTCTTAAGGATTCTCAGACAGAGGGGCGACCATGCTATAGTGCATCATTAAATGCTGAACTTGACCTGTGGGCTCGAAAAATATTCATCCGATGGCAGAGCTTGGAGACAATTGGAATCTTTACGTTGTGGAGTCTATGCATTGCACATGTTAAATTCATCCAAAAACCTCCCGTCAGTGTCTCCTTAGGGTTCTTGGTCTCCAAAAAAATGAAATTTTATATGATTTCAATAATCACACATACGTGCAGCTTGCTTCCAGGATCTCAGACAGGATGATGGCAATGGATGATCATTCATACTTTAAAATTGAAGTTCAGCACACGGATGGTAACAATTCATGTGATAATAGAGCTTGGGGACAAATGGAATCTTTACAGCGTTGCAACTAGCAGTAGTCTCTTATCATCATCTCTATTCATGAGGCTGACCAATTGTTGGCATCTTTTCACGAGTGATAATAAGGACTTGTTTAGGTGACTCCAAGAAGGACTATCAGTAAGAAGCTGGGGTTCTCAATTGTTGATGTGCATTCCTTTGGCTTTGAGGACCGCAAGTTACCGGACCTCAATCATCCTAGAAATCAAATATAATCCAATGACTACCAACAAACTAAGAATGGGTTCAATACTTATATTTCCTGGACATTAACATAAAACAAGCCATAAATGCATATATTGCCTAATCCAGCAATTTTCTGTGACTTGGTCTAGAATGCTGCAGACTCGAAAGCAGGACCAGCAGCATGGGCATGGCTGAGAACAAGATAGACGCATACTAGGCTTCAATGAAAGTATTTTCTGAAGCACGTGACCTGCTTAAAACCGATCCATAGCCAAATATAAAATATGAAAATTCTAATATTTGTTGCCGTTTCCATTTCATTGTTATGGATTGTAAGTTTTGCATATAAAGATAAGATTTAAACTGCAAAAGCTTAGAGCGAAGAATCTAATTCCACTTAAGAATACACATTTAAGATCCAGGGGAAAGGAGAGCTCTGCCACATCAATCAGATTTCTATTACCATCCAGACTCCACAGATGACGACAGTAGTTCATTCCCTTTTTCCTGAGTCACATAGATAATTCAGATCAGCACGATTAAGCCGAATACTCATGTCAGGAAACAAAATCATTATGGGAGTTCTGGGAGAGAGTTCTGGGATAGATCTTTAATCTGAAAGTGTTGATTTATATATTGATTGTGGATCTTGAATGGTGCAATGCCGTACTGTACATGTTACAAAAATTGTACAATAGATGCCGTTGTCAAATTGGCATCCCTAGAGACTATGGTTTTCTAGTGGTTAACAATGTTGAGAAGGGAAACCCTCAATTTCACCAGGCGCCTGAAAATGCATTCCAACTCATCCTCAATTGCTTGAATGCTCGCCTCTAGTTCCTCCAATCGCTTTGACAGATCGCCTACTTGATTACTGATGTCTTTGCTTGATCTGAGGGAGAGCACGATGGCACCCAAGCCTTGCACTTCATTGGTTTCCTTTCCTCCGTCACATGATACGCATTTAGGTCCCAGCAGTTTCGACACTCGAGACCAGCCTCTAGGCTTTGTTTGTGCACTTGTTGGAGCAAGGAAACCTAAGAGGGACCCGAATATGGAAACGCTGATCTCTCCAGCTTCGGTTAGTATGCTAAGGGTAGCTTCATTGTGAGAGACCTTCTTAGACCCTTCCTTCTTCAAATTTCTCAAGTACTTGCTGATTACTTTGTTCAACTTTTTTCTAGAGTTGATGTATGCTTCTACGTCAATGGGGAAGCTGGAATCTCCTCTTTTCCTTCTTCGCAAAGAAGACTTGAGCTCCTGGACACATTCCTTCATCTGTGAGAATGCTTCTCTCACTTTCCCGCAAACATCTAACAGCATGAGAGAAATATCCAGTGACTCTTCGGCAGGACTTCTCATGTGTAAAAGAACCTGTTGAGTGAGAGGCAACCAAAGCAAGTCATTGATGCAGTCATACAAGCTCTTGAGTTCTCCCAAACTTTGGGATGCCGATGAGGACGAGGATGCCGCTTCCGATGATCTGAGCCTTGACAAATGCTCCTCTACAGTTGTCATGAGAGGGTGGCTCCTAGAAGGCAAGCTGATTGATCGGAAATGACCGCTAATTTTCGAGGTCTCAATAGATGAAGCCATCTTTGAGAGAAGTAGGCTTGTTAACTTCTGTGGATGTAATTTTTTCTATGAGAGAGAGTTGTTAAAGGCAGGCCTCCCACACCCATGTACATTTATACCGAGCAAGCAGCACTCCATAATCCCGTTCTTGCGGCCTCGCATTACCTGTCATGTCATGGATCTCCCAACAGCCTCCCAACAATGCCTCTACTCGATTTCCAATCTAAACGAAACAAGAATCAACAATAGCGATCTAAGCTTTAAAAAAACTCATACACGAGTATAGCGTGTCTTGAGGATTCTCAGACAGAGGGGCGACCATGCTATTATGCATCATTAAATGCTGAACTTGAGCTGTAGGCTCCATAAATATTCATCTGATGGTAGAGCTAGGAGACAGGTGGAATCTTTACATCGTGGAATCTATGCATTGCACTTGTTAGAGTTCATCCAAAAACCTCCTGTCAGTGTCTCCTTCGGGTTCTCAGTCTCAAAAAAAAAATATATATATATATTCAATAATCACGCATACGTGCAGATTGCTTCCAGGGCCTCAGACAGGAGGATGGCAATGGAAGATCATTGATACTTTAAAATTGAAGTTCAGCATGCGGATGGCGACAATTCATGTGATAATGGAGCTTGGGGACAAACGGAATCTTTACAGCATTGCAGCTTCTAATGAACTAATAGTCATCTCTTATCATAATCTCTATTCGGGTGGCGAACTGATTGTTGGTGTAAAATATGGGTTTGAAAAATCAAACAGAGAAACAAAAAATAAAAAGAAACGAAAAGGTTGAAAAGTCCACAAGAAGAGAAAAAAAGGGGGGCACATTCAGCATAAGAGACCAAGAGAGAGAGAGAGAGAGAGAGAGAGAGAGAGAGAGAGAGAGAGAGAGAGAGAGAGAGAGAGAGAGAGAGAGAAGGGAAGAGGAAGAAGAAGGGAGAAAAGAAGAGGGGCTCGGACGTACTCGCCATGGACACCTCGTCGAGGCGAATTTATTGCTTGTTGCAACGCACGTTGAGTATTCATGCCCCTCATTCTTCCAATTGAATTAGATTTCAGAGTCAGGGCTTACATTTAGAATTATGTGAAATTCGAGCCACAAAGTCCAATTTTTGAGATGTTATGCTTTGGATTTCATGTAAATTGTGGTTTATGGCGTTGTCAACACCATGGGTTTCAACGGGAGCCGTTTTGGTGCAACAATTTGCTTGGAGTGAAAATTTTAGGGTTTTATGTTCAAGTGCCACATCACAAACGGATTGAATAATGGCTTCGGATGGGCAATTTGTTAGTGTGTGGGAGCCATTTTGTTAGTGTTTAGGCGTAGTTAAGCCATTTCATAGTTGAGGTAGTGTTTTCCATTGATTTTAATGTCGATTCTCATTTAATTGCTAGGATTACAAGATCGTTGGCCCATTTAGCTTTGCAATCTTGGTTTTGGGCATTTCAAGTGAGTGATGCTATCTCTTCTTTAAATTTGTAAACTCAATACTTTGAAAATGAAAAGTATGAGGTATATTTGATGTCCATATACCTCATACTTTTCATTTTCAAAATATTTATTACTTTTTGCATAACATTGGATAAAATATTTATTACTTTTTATTCATTTGAGAATGGTTTGAGAATCGTGTTATGGAAGGCGTTGTGAGAATATAAATATGTATTACATTGAGAAATGATTTATGGAATGGGTTCTTTGATGATTTAGTAAACGTTTAATGAGATGTTTCAAAATGTCCCCAGTTTATAAAATGAATTTTGAAATGGTGTAAAAAATATATTGTGATATATATATATATATATAGACACACACGCACATTATATTTGATGAACATAGTTGGACATTATATTTGATGAACATAGTTGGGAAAGACGGCATAATTTGGGTTTGCGAAACCTTTTTTGTAAAAGCATTATCTTAATTTTCAATGTGTTGTATGAAAGGTGATTTGATTCGGTATATAAAATCGATATATATATGGATTTTGTATTGTTATTGTCGAAAGAATCAATTTGTGAAAGGTTGTGTGATGGGTTGCGAAACCAATTGTGATATGTACCAGTAAAGGATTAAGTGTTACACGAGAACGTAATTTCATAAGAACCACCTCTAAAGTCTTGTAGTCAAAGACTAAGTGCTATACAATGACTAAGTGCTATACAATAATGTAATTTCGCGAGAATCACCTCTAAAGCTTTATACAATTGATATGTGTTGGTCCAGGACTAGGTGTTATACAATAACGTAATTTTGTGAGAACCACCTCTAAAGTCTCATGCTATTAATATGTGTTTGTTAAGGACTAAGTATTATATGATAACATAACTTCGTAGAAGTCATCTCTAGGGCCTTATACTATTAATATACGTTGGTCAAGAATTAAGTTCTACATGATAATGTAATTTCATAAGAAGCACCTTTAGGGCTTTATACCATTGACATATGTTGGTCAAGGGCTAAGTGTTACATGATGATGCAAATCTCATGGGAGCTCCTCTAGAGCCTTGAGATGTGACATGGTATGAGTTTGGAAAATGGAATAGACAATTGACATTAGATATGACGAATTTGATTATTGAACTGAACCGGCCATACTTCTTTTCATATTATTAATGAATAGGAAATTCCACTATTAATGTAGCAAGGTTGAGGTAATAGATAACTCATTTTATTCTTGTATGTTATTATATTTTGGACTAACATGAGTGAGTCATGTCTAAGTTTTAAATATGTAATGTGAAGACTTGATTCGCTTAGAAGATATGTGCTACTTACTAAGCCCTAGTTGCTCACTCATCTCCTTCCCAATCTTTTTAGGTCTCTCAATTAGCAATCTATAGAGTGAGCGATATCAATAGGGACCTTTGAGAGTTGGATTTGGATGGTTAGAAGCTGCACTCTTTGAGTAAAAGGACGGCGGTATCATTCTCATTTTCTACTAGGATTCGGATTGTGACAGTCGGCATCTCTTCAGGAATGATAATATGGACTAGTTAAGGCGACTCTGAGAAGAACTTCCAGTAAGAAGCCGGGGTTGTCAATTCTTAATGTGCATTCCTCTAGCTTTCAATTGAAAGGATATTGAGACCAGAAATTACAGGATCTAAATCATCCTTTACATTAAATTAATGTGATGACTATTGACAAACTAAGAGTTGGATCGAACCTTATATTCCTCGACATTAAAATCGAACTAGCCAATAATACATATATTGCCTAATCCAGCAATTTTCTTCAACGAGTTCTCGAATACTGCAGACTCAAAAGCAGGACCAGCAGCATATGCAAGGCTGAGAATGATATTGATGCATACAAATGATCCAATGATGACACCAATTCATTTTCTTTTTCCTCTGAGGTGAAGTAGCATTGAGGGGAGGATAACTGACCCAAGAACCATTTGTTGTAAGAGCACATGTTTGAGATGGCGTCATCTTTATAACCAAGTCAATATAGCCTAAATTGAGCACGCTTCTTCATGAAAAATAAAGAACTCACAACATCGTATTTGATCATTAATTTAAGATGTTTTGTGCGCAAATTGTTTCTTTTTTCTCTAAACCTGAGTCATATTGTTAATTCAGATCAAGACTGTTAAGCCAAAAACTTGTGTCAAGAAATAGAATCATTATGGCAAGTAGTAGGAGAGAGAATTAGGATAGATCTTTTGTTCTGGAATTGTGCGAGTTTGCATGGTAACATTCCTATATCTCTATTCTTTTGTTCTTTTGTTCTCTGGAATAGAAAAGGAATATAAATTTTTTTTGGTAACATCAGTTAATTTTTCTTATAGAAAAGTGATAAGGGAATAGATTTAGAACAGAAACGAGAAGTAGAAAAAGTAGCTTATCCTTCCCATAAATAATTTCTAGAAATAAGTCTTTTCTTTCTTTTATTTTTTTTTTCTTTTCTTCTTCTTCTTCCTCTTCTAATTAGCTGGTGGAGATTTGTCACCGTCGCGGTCGCCGGTCGCCGATCATTGATCGCCGTCGTCGCCTATTGCCACCGTCGCCACCAGTTGTTGTTCACCAATAGCCACCCACCAGTCACAACCCCCCGCCACCTTTGCCGGCTAGACTAGGAAAAAGAAGAGGGAAAAAGAGAGAATAAAAAAAAAAATCTAAAAAAATTATTAAAAAGTTAAAAGAAATTTTATGGCACAAAAAAATTTGTGAGTCATACTAAACGCATTCACGTTTTTTTTTTTATTTATTCTGGGCATAGAAATTTAGTGTAATTATCAAATGCATTGTTTTGGGAAATTATTTCACGGAATAGAAAAAAAATGAAAAAAAAAAGCTATTTCTAAAAGGAAATTGTTATTCGGAACAAAAATGTTATCAAATGCACCCTTCATGTATGTATTGATTGTTGATCTCGATTGATACAATGCTGTATTGTACAAGTTACAAAAATTGTGCTATAGATGCCATTTGCAGATTGGCATCCCTGGAGACTATGGTTTTGTCTAATGGTTACCAATGTTGAGAAGGGAAACCCTCAATTTCACTAAATGCCTGAAAATGCATTCCAGGTCCCCCTCAATTTCTTGAACGCTTGACTCTAGTGCCTCCAATCGCTTTGACAGATCGCCTACTTGATTATTGATGTCTTTGCTTGATCTGAGGGAGAACAATGTGGCCCCAGATAGCTTTGACACTCGATACCAGCCTCTAGGCTTCGTGCTTGTACTTGTCATAGCAAGCAAACCTAAAAGGGACCCAATTACAGGATAGCTGATTTCTCCAGCTTCTCTTAGTACGCCAAGGGTAACTTCACTGGGAGAGCCCTTCTTCGAGCCTTTCTTCTTCAAACTTCCCAAGTGCTTCGTGTTGACTATGTTCAACTTCTTTCTAGCGTTGATGTCTTCTACTTCAAAGGCCAAGCTGGAATCTTCCCTTTTCCTTCTTCGGAAAGAAGACTTGAGTCCCTGAACACATTCCTTCATCTGTGAGAAAGCTTTTCTTGCATTCCCGCAGACATCTTACCATTCGAGAGAACCATCCAACGACTCTTCGGCAAGGCTTCTCAAGGGGGAAATAGCCTTTTGATTGAGAGGCAACTGAAGCAAGTCATCAATGCAATCATTCAGGATCTCAAGTTCTCCCAAACTTTTGGATGTCAATGAGGATGAGAACGCTGCTTCCGAAGATCTGAGCCTGGCCAAATGCTCCTGTGCAGTTGTAGTGAGAGGCTGGCTCTTAGAAGGCAAGCTGATTAATCGGAATGACTTCTTATTTTCAAGGTCTCAATTGATGAAGGCATCTTTGAGAGAAGGAACATGTTTAACTCCTCTGGATGCAATTTTTCCTACGAGAGAGAGTTGTTCTAGCCAGGCCATCAAAATCCTAATACATTTATACCAAGACAGAGGCACTCAGCAATCCCATTCGTGCGGCTCGCATTAGCTGTTATGCCATGGATCTTCTAACGGCCTCCTGATATTGCCTCTGCTGGTTTTCCAATCTCCACAAAACGGGAATTAATAATAGTGATCTACAGCTTTAAAAAAACTCGTACACGCGTGTTAGTGTGCCTTGAACATTCTCACTCAGAGAGGCGACCATGCTTCACGCATCATTTACTGCTGGAATTCAACATGTGGTCTAGAAAAATATTCGAAGGGATGGTTGTCACACCCCAAAACCATCAAGAATGGGGGATGACACGGCCGTCCTTCCACTCAAAGGACGCAGCCTTAAAGCTCCCAAAATTCAACTCTTAAAAGTCCCCATATTCATTTCGCTTTCGTACCTACTCATCGTTAGTTGAGAAACCTGAAAAAGATTGAAAAATAGAGGGGTGAGCAGCCATGGCTCCGTGAGTAGTGCATCTCTTCTAAGTGGATCAAGCACCCATTATGCATATTTACAAAACCAAACCACAACTCTTTTAACCCAAATCTAGAATATAACAAACATACAGTAAAAAAAATAAGTTTCATACGCTTCAACATAGCTATATTTATAGCAAAAATAATCATTTCATAATAACATTGAAATAAACATCAAAGGTCTAATCCACTAATCAATCTCATTAATTCACACGCCAATGGTCCATTCCATTGGTTAATCTCATACCACACCAAACCCAGAAGTTTAACAAACCTTCAATGCCAAATTGTAACTTTTCTTACTTTAACACAATATGTTCAAAGTAAAAATATTCAAGATAATAATAGGCAAATGCCAATGGTCTAACCCATTTGTCAATCTTATAAAACATGCATCAATGGTCTATTCCATCGATTAATCTCATCAAACCACACATTGATAATCAAATGAAATTACACGTCGATGGTCCTTTCCAACGACTAATCTCAAATTACACGTCGATGGTCCATTCCATCGACTAATCTCAAACTACACGTCGGTGGTCCATTCCATCGATTAATCTCAGATTACACGTCGATGGTCTATTCCATCGACACAACTCATATCACAATTCGATGGTCTACTCCATTGACCAATCCGTTGCTCAATATCAAACCATGGTCACGATACAACGCCTGGTGACGAGGCGACCAAGATTCCCCCATTGGCAAGGTCTCCAGCTATTATTAGCCGGTGGCTTGGCCCACAAGGATATCCTAGAATAGTATGCGCATACCCACAAGCCCCTCGCTGGGCTCACAGCGATATTGAGCATCCATATCAATCCAAAACAACACCATCCATAATTCTCAAACCAAATCCATAAAAACATTTCATATATCCCCAAAAGGTTTTGCAACTCAACTCATCCGCCACAAATACCTTTCATAAAACATTCTCAAATAATTTTCAAGAGTCGTCTCATAAATCAATTTCAAATCAGATACATTTCAAAAAGCTCATCACAAATCAATGTCAATATAACCTTCCATAACTCATCTCAAAGTCGAGCTTTTCGTGAAATGGTTTCACAAACTCAAAATATGTAATATTTCTCAACTTCGTTCATTAAACAGAACATATATTTCCACTAAAAATTCTCACACTATTCTTAAATACCAAAACGCAGTAAATACCCGATCCGAATTTTATGCAACAAATATGCTTATTTATAACTCATAAAATATCAATCATTTATCATTTTAAAAACATGAGCTTATAAATTCTTAGGAGAGATAGCACCACTCACCTGGGAAAGTCGAAAATCAACCTATGTGGTTTTTGAGCCAACGCACTCGGATCCCTAACAATTAACAGAAAAATAATATCAAAAGGCCGAGTAAAAAGGGATATTCTTATAACGACTCGCCTATACTAGGCCTATTTGTCGATAAAACGACACTTATACGCAACGAAAGCTCGCATTTAGCATAAACCTCTTGTTTTCCGCTACGCGCAGCCCATGCGCCAACTTTGACACACCATAACTTCCCCCACAAAAATCTGTTTCAAGCCATTTTATAGTCTTTAGAAAGCTCTCTTAACGTACAACAACAACCCCAACTCAGCCACCCCAAGACAATGCCGAAAACAACAAAAAAAACAGACCTGAAGCTGCTGTTCGCTACAGTACCAGAACGTGCCCCCAACTTCAAAATTTCGTTCCGGACAAATCGCAAGCTCAAATCACAATCCGTAAGATGCCATAGCTTCACAACATCCCAAAGTACCATTTCTACAAAAATATGCAGCTCAACGACTCAAAAATCGGGCTTCGCCACACAGATATCCAAGAAATCCGAATTTCGAGCCCTAAATGCGGCGATTGCTTCGAGTAGATGATTAAAGGCTTCCATTTCTTACCAGCGTTACAAAACACACTTGAGTCGGCTTGATAAGGCATCCGGATCACGTTCGCGTCAACTTTTCTTCCCCTTTTCCCTTTTTCCTTTCTCTTCTTTCTCTTTTCTCCCCTGTTTCTCTCGGTCCCCTGTTTCTGCTCGTGCTTCTCTTTCTTTCTCTCCCTCTTTCTCTCTTTTTATAGCCCAGCCGAAGCTTCTCCACTCTCCTTCAGCCTCCCTTTTTGACTTTTCAACTCTTTCTTTTCCTTTTAATTTCTTTCTTTCTTTCTTTCTTTTTAAAAGCCCATATATTACAATGGTAGAGCTTGGAAACAAGTGGAATCTTAATATCGTGGTGTTTATGACTAGTTCCGACAACCCCAGAAAGAACTATCACAAGTGATAATTGAGTCCAAATCTTAATATGCACTTTTTAACCTCTTAAAGATTCAAATGTGTTTTTTATTCCATTTTCATACGACTGGTGACCTTAGGCGTACGTCACGCTAACAGCCCATCTCCTTCTTACCCACAGGATGCCTAGGAAAAAACTAAACAATGATGATCTTTTCAATCGATCATACTTTTTTGTCTCAAACATTCATAGATGCTCTTTGTTTGAGAGGTTCACCTCCTATCGCGACCCAACCTCAGCGCCCACAATCGGCAAGATGCGACAGGGCGGGGTTTAGAGATCCTTAACCAAGGGAGTTCGCTCACGGTCATGTGATCCCCAAGATGTCATAACCTCATCCTTGAGATCGACCACATTAGTTCTCTCAGTCATGATCATAAGCTCTCCCAAGTCCACACCTCGTGTGATAGCAAATTTTATCATAACCTTACCTCGACGCCACAACACACCTTTAATTGACGGTTTAAGAGGTCAAAAAGAAGTTAGACGTAAAGGTGGGTTTAAGGGTATTTCGACCATGATAGCCCTCTTGAAGGTCCATCCACCAAGAGATGGCATCACTTCATCTTTTTGGCTCCACCTTTACAAGTATGCTAAATCGTGGCCACGAACTTTTTCCGAAAGTTCATATCCCTCACGATGGATTCCTTTATTATGTATGAGTTGTTTTAGACAACCAATATGATATTTAAGAGTCGTCACTAACCTCGTTTTTGGAGCCAACTAGAATGTCCATTCGAGAGTTAAGAGCAATCCCTTGATACTTACACAACCAGAGATCAAGATTCAAGAACTTGGCTTACACTAATATTGCTATTAGCACCCTTTTGGTACCTAATGGTCAATGTGTTAAACTAACGTGATCGTGCGTCTCTTTTTACATTTTCGTGCAAGTTTAAGAAAGAAGTGACCGTGCGTGGATGATTAATTCATGCCATTCTACTCTAAACTAACAAGAACAAAAATGAAACAAACAATTTATTGAAAGACAGTGCATAAAAGTAAACAATCAAGGCAGTTAAAAAGGGCAAGAGTAAACCTAAACAGGTAACCCTAAGAGTGATGGGAAGAAAGACTCGCAACTCGCCAGGTGTTCATACGATGCCAAAAACAACCTAAGACATATGTCGGGGAGCAAATAGTACAAATGAGAGATCTGATTAGACATAAATTATTTGTCATCTTCATGTCTTCGGGATCATCATCTCTATGCGCCTATCCTAATTTTAGTCCAATGCTAAAACTCAACTGAAAATTCAAAAGAACATTTTATGCACAGAATGCAAACAACAAACAAAACATCAAAAGTATTGAAAGAGAACACTAATCAATCATGAATGGCCTCGAGGTTGGCCTTTGGATTATGTATGCAATGGCCTAACTATGACACTTAATGTGACTTATAGCTATTAATCACCATTTGTGTCCATGCATGGTGACCAACACTAAGAGTCCCTAATGCGAGTTCTAATTATTATCCCAAATTAACCCACGCGATCATGCATCGCACCTAAATTAGACATCTAAAAATCACATGTGAAGCATATAAGAAACACATGCACGCAGGCCATTCAACCTTATTTCTTAATCAATTAATCAGTTGAGTGAGCTAACAATGAATCACTTATTCAATCATCATGCGCCAAATACAATCATGTGCATTTCATGGCAAGAATAAGTACATCAAGGATGCAATGATTCACGTGATACCCAAAATATTTTTTGAGCAAAACTTTGATTCAAGAAAGCTTGATAAAGAAGGGACATAACTTCATCAAGGCTATGGGATACATTTAGCCATCAAAGCTAGCTCGGGTGCATCGATGGCACAATTGATCAAGCATCGTAGACATTCTAAATATGATCCAAACTTTGACGAAATCCATGTCATTACAATTTTTAGAAGGAGGGGTCAAATAGGGACATGATTTTATCAAGTCTAGAATCATAACTAGTCGCTAAGTTGAGTTCAGGTGCATTGAGGGCACAACTGATTAAGCATCACAAATGTCCTAAACATGACCCAAACTTTGACAAAATCTATGTCAAGTTTATGTTAAAGATGTATTAAACCATTTTGATGAAGAAAGATTTTTCATATGGGTATCACGTGAGTGAAAACTAAATTCAGTTCATCTGATAAACGCAAAATTCCGGCATACTCTGCAACTTTGAGGGGCTTGGTAAAATACCAAATCGCCTTCTTCTTTTTCTCAAAAAAATTTTTGGCAAGCAAGGTCTTGATGGATAGAGCAAATCTCATGAGATACCAAGGTCTAATTCAGCTCGTATGATTTTTTGAAAAATCCTAGAACCGAAGCATGTCAATCAATCAAAACAAATACCAGAGACAGAGCATTAATTACAAGTCTAAAAGAAGCAAGATTCATTGCTATTCAGCGCTAATATTTTTATAACAAGTAAAGCAACATGTGACAAGCAACTTTCATGAATAAAGTATCTCAAAATTCCTAACATATGATTTTATAAAAATCATAGGATAGAGTTATGTCAATCAGAAGCAAAACAGGGCAACAGGGAGACAATTTCTAGGCCTACTCGACCCTATTTGATGATGCTAATTAATTCTCAAATCTTAACATGTTATATTCCTAAGAGTTATGAATAAATTTTATTAAGGACTCAACTTCAAACTAAGCACACAGAAAATTCCACAAAACTGGCAACAGATGAACTCATAGAAACGTGTCGACATTCCAAGTCAAAGCAAATTCCAAGCTTAGGCATTTTTTTTTTTTTTTTTTTTTTTTTTTTTTTTTTTTTAACATCAATGGTTCCTCAACAGGAATGTCATTTCAAGAGAATGACTCTAACTGAAACACCATTAAAGAAGAGGGAGTGCTTGTGTCCATTAGCTTCAAGGGAACAAAACTCATCATATGCCAAACTTCTAATAACAAAAACCTAGAATACTATGATCCACATGTCAAGATGGAACTTTCCTGGTCCAACAACGGCGACAAAAACCATCTTCAAGTTATTCTCTGTCACTGCATGTATCATGCAGTAAGTATTGAACTATTTTTCATCGTTGTCCAAGCTGCCATTGTTGAGGAAATTCCAGCAACCTCTTGAATAGCGGAATGAGGCCAAGCAGAGCAATTTGAAGCTGTTCGGAGCTATTTACCCGAAGACTGACCTGTCCTGACCCTCTGCTATTCAAATTTGCACGAGCAATCAGATTTGTAAACCGCCCAATGGGCAACTGAGATTGTATATTGCCACCAACAGCAAGCTCCCCATGCCAATCCATGACGGTAAGGCCAAGAGTGAACAGGGAACGACCCAAAGGGTAATCTTTATCTCTCAAGGTGGCATCTAAGCTGCCTCCATAGGCAACATCACCACGAGCAGTTATAGCACCACCAGTCATAACTAAACGCAACCATTTATTGATGATCAATTTGTCCTCAACTTTCAATCCAGCCGTTAAGGCATCATTCAAGAGAGTAAAGGACAATCCAGCAGTTGCCTTATTCTTCCTGAAATTACTAAACCTAGTCTCACTGCGAACCGTATAAGCCAGGTCCTTCCCAACAGTCTGCATATCAAATCCTAGTGAGGTTGATTTTCCCTCCCCATGTTTTAGGGAACTAGCTACCTCCATCTGGACATTTGCGTCCTTCTTATCTTTTGAGACCTGGCCAGAAAAAGAGATAGGAATCTTGTCCTTAACAACAAACAATCGCTCTACATTAATGCCTTCGTAACCAACATCATGATCCCAACCATGTGTATCAAGAACAGGCCTTACGAGCCACTGGGTAGAGTTATCAAGGTAACGATACCGGTGAGTAGGATTATCAGAATCAAAAGATGCAGGTAAGGCCAAATCTGGCATGGGTACTGGTACAGATGCTGCCCCACCACTTTCTTCTTCTGCATTTTCAACATATTCACTCGGCTGATCCTTGGCTGCAGCTGCCATCTTCTTCATCATCCTCCGTCGCCTTCTCTCCTCTTTTAACTGTTTCTTCATAAAAAGTTTCTCCCTATATTCTAACTCGTCAAAATACGCCTTCTTCTGAGCCCTAGTAAGCTTTGACACCTGGGCCTTTGTCAATCGCTTAAATGGTGGCAATTCATCGTATTCCGATTCATCATCAGAGTCGGATGACTCATCCAAGTCATCATCCATGCCATCATCATCACCATACTGCTCCTCAGGCAGCTTCGGCTGTGGCCTCGGTTGGAGAAAAGTTGAAAGAAGGAAAGGCAAAGGAGGGGCTCTTGACCTAGAGGCAAAAGGCTTCCCAGGTGGACTATCTTGCAGCTTCAATAGTGCATTAGCCTCGGCTAAAATTTTTGAAGCAAAGGAAAGCAGTAACAGATGAGGCTTCCAAACCTGACCATTCGGCAACACTCTCTGTCCAGCCGTATTTGTCCTGCATGCTGAGTGGTTTTCCACCAAAGAAACAGGATTCATAAGCCGCATATCCCCAGCTGCCTGACGAACTGCTTGCTGCACAACATGCGATCGCTGAGTGACAAACATGTCATAACTAGAAGCAGTTCCATTTGGCCCATCAGGTGGAGCTGATGCTGCATGTGTTAGAACCACAATTGCATTAAACCATATAGAGGGTCCAAATATCTCAGTAATTGTGCGCAAAAGCGGCATATCACCAAGATCCCTGCTTTGCATATCTAAGCGGTCAAGATACAGCACAATATCAGGTGGAGTCCTCTTAATGAATCGCTTAATAGAATGGAGGATCTTCTCATTTTGGCGTTGATCTGTCAAAGAAGGCAGAAGGCCTGGCGTGTCAATGATGTGCACCTTAATCCCCTGAACAGTTCCTACGACATCTTGAACTTTCTTAGTGCCTGTGTCAAAAGCATCAGTGCTGAACTTCACTTCATCGAATATTGAGTTGATTGTTGCACTTTTTCCCACACCTGTCTTCCCCAAGACCATAATAGTGCAAGAGAAATCAAGAGGTTCCTGCCCAGATGCCTCAGCCTGCTCTGCCATGGCACTTGCACGATCAAAACTGAAGGCACCAACACGGCCTCCATTTCTACCCCTAATCTGCTCTGCTAATCCCAGCCTGTACAGGACCTGTGCCACAACGACGCTATGGGGTGTCTGCCCAAGTCGATGAGCAAGACGCAAGAATTTAACACGTATCATCTGGAGTTGTTCACGGGTCTCATCATGATCTTCAGACTCCCCATTTGCAGGCTCCTCAATATGCTGAGCTTGTGCATGAGATACAGCTCCATTAACACACGATTGCTGAGAGACTCGAGGTGCAGGCTCCAGCAGAGGAGCAGCACGGCCAAGACCAGCAGGACGAGCAGGTACTGAAGCATGATTCATCGATCTTCCAGATGATGCAACTTCTTCGGCAGCCCGCATACCATTTTCCCTGATTACTTTCTTACCATCACCCCCACTATCTGAATCCTTCTTTTCAAGCTTCTCTGCTGAAGTGTGCTTGTGATGATTTTCCTGGACATTTTCAACAGGTTGCTGAGTACGAGAAGTCACATCCTCATTGTTAATTTCAACCGTTCCAGCCGTAATTTGCTCATCCTTCTCAGACTTAAGCTCCTCTGAAGTAGTCAAGATCCCAGACTCACGAGTGACTGGCTCGTCTGAGGTAGACGAAGGCCTGTCAATTGAAGTTGGGTCCTGTTCAGAGACTTTCCCCTGAGAGGAATCTGGTCCATTCGTAGCATCTTTCACCTCCTTGTTGATCTCGTTCTGATATTCTGTATCAGTACTGGAAAATGACTTTTTCACTTCTCTATCAGCATCATGATAGACTGACTCAAAGCTAGCTGTCACACTTTCGGTTTCCACTTTCACATCACCTTTGTTTTCTGTAGCCAAAGTAGCATTCCCTTCATCCAGATCATCAGGATGATTAGCAGCTGGAGCAATTTCCAGATGCCTGTCGATGATAAGTTTGCCTTCAGTTGCCAAGTCAGTCTCTACTAATTCTTCATGCTGATCACCTGCATACAGAACCTCCACACTAGAAGTTCCCTTATGTTCAGCGTCAAGTAGTCCTTCCATGCAGACATTCGCATTCTCCAGCTCATCCTCAGTCCCTTTGTCAAGCTTTTCGAGAACTACACCAGGTGTCGGAGTGGACCCATCCACATCATTGTGCGTCTCTTCATCCACATGAAGCTCAGCTATTTCCCTCACAGCATCCTCCCCATTACCCATCAATCCATCACCTTCTTTGACCGGCACTTTCTCACGGATCCCTCCCTCATCAACTCCATCTGCCACCAGAGCACCGCCGATGCTCTCCCCACCCACCAAACCTTCTACCTTCTCCTCAACATCCACCTCCTCGACTATCTCCTCAGGATTCTCAATCTTTGCAGGTGTGCCAATTGCCTCCTCGAATTTTTCATCCTCATGGCCTGCACTAGCATTCTCATTAAAAACCTTGCTACTTGGATCAACACCCGCAACATCATCCATATCAGGACCTGGTACGCCGAGGCTCGAAACCAGCTTCAACCCTTCCTCTTGCGAGTCATCATGGGCATCCACAATCGCCTCCTCGAAAACCTCTTCTTCTTCAATGACCTTCAAATCATCCCCTGCCGAACGGACCCTCTCCTCTACTCTCTCCTCCAAAACCCCAGCCTCCCCATTAACTTCCTCTTCCACGCGCGGAGCATCGACATCTCGGGCAGCATATTCCATTGCCGATCCCCGTCAGGCCTCACTCTGGAAACCTCCAACGCGCGCGCGCGCGCGAGAAACGGGTTCTCGGCTAGGGTTTTGCAGACGGGACGGAGCTACCGGGAACGACGAAACCGAAGCAGCAAGACAGTTAAGATGGAAAAGCCGGAGGAGGGGGCAATCGGACTGCGCAGAAAAAGCTCACCTGACTGGCTCCCAAGCTTAGGTTGAAAAAATGGAAAACAGGGTAAATGGTGGGTAAAATAGACAAACTATATATCATTAGAAAGCTTAAGGTATCCTTTGCAAGTTCCTAAAAGATGACAAGTCCAATTAAGATCTTTTTCTAGCTCAAGTGAAGGCATTTAGACAAGTGGTCAGGTCAGATCAAAACAAGCATCACATGACATGTAGGCTTCAGGCCATTGTCCTACCTTAATGATGCGTGAATTTTATGGCATTTTAGTATGTCCTAGGGCTAGATATTGGGGACAAGTATGATGAAAACATCTAGTCCTAGATCAATGCAGAAAACGCCATATTCATGAACCTAAGTAGGTCAACCAACCTATTCATGACAGTACATGATCAAAATCGCAGAACAGAAGCACTGATTTTACATGATCAAAAGCACTACTGATTTTAATAAGGGTTTTGACATATCAAATGATACTCAAATGATACATGTCATCTATCATTTCAAAGCTTGAGACATCCTTTCTACAAATGTCCGGAAAATATTGAAGGTAATTGAACGCGTTTACTAGCTCATTTCAAGACAATGAATAGTTAGGTTGTAGACAAGACAGACCATACCAAGGACGATTTAATGAAGATTTTCTTAACCAAATCAACTCCAAAGATCTAAAAAATTAGTAAGTTTTAGACAAGAACATTCTGAACAACCTTCATGAAGACCTTGACCTATGAATCCATGCACAAAATTCATTAGAAAATCAAAAGTAAAGACGTCCAACAATCACAACAACGACAGAACACAAATCAATTTTCCAGGAACAGTGCATAGACTTTCGAAATGGATTTGAGCTAGTAAACAACTTCCGTTCGGGGAACATTATATATCAAACCGAAGCTAGTCAAATGTAGATCAATTATCCAGAAAACATTAACTCGAGATTTCAAGGTTTAGGACCTCGAATCTACCATAACAGAAACTAAGTCCAGAGGACTTATGAATTTCCAGAAAATGCAAAAGAACACAATCAACACATTGATCATCCATTATCCATTGCAGCATCTATAATCCATGATTTCAAGCATATAAAACCTCCTAAACCTTGAATCCTAGCCCAGTCAACTAACCCGACCTCACTTCGTTAGATTCGAGTGGTAGATCATTACTTTTGCGATTTTCTCGAACTGCAACCGAATGAGCTTGATTAAGCCTTGATCAAGGACCGCCGGACTTCAAGGCATGTCGAGGATTGTCATCGCGAGCTGTTGGAGCTGAGGGACGGCCACTGGACTGCCGATAGGTTGTGAAACGGCTCAGGGAAGCTCACTGGCACACACGCAGGTCTTCGGCGCCGAGAGGAGAGAGGGCTGATTAAAGGTCTTCCAGAGAGGGACAGTAGCGGCGACACTTGCGACCAAGGAGGGGACGCCCAGGGGATGAGTGGTGTGCTGATGGAACGCCAGTTGATCGCCCGCGAGCGTACAGGCCGAGCACGCGTAGAGGGGAGAGAGAAAGAGAGAAATCTAATCTGAAAAATGGCCCCCTTCCTCGATTTTGGAGGGAAAAGTTGGTATATAGTCTAGTACAAGATACAATCCTTCCCAGAATTAGGAATCGTTCTCCCTAGTCTAACAAATTTGATTAGTCCCTAATTATGCATATGTTAATTTGAATGGTCACTCCAGTATCCATCCTTCCAACTTGGAAGGAAGAGGTGGGGGGTTCGAATCCCCACCTTCTTAAGATGGTTGGGGTGGGGACGCTATAGTTTCAGGAGTGGGTTTCGATTCCCACGCCCTACAAGGAGGCAGGACAAAAGTCTGAAAGTGAACGTTAAAATAGGAATAAAGTAAGACCGACCAAAAAAAAAAAAAATTGAATGGTCACAATGCATCTTCCATGGATGGTCACGACCGATTTTCGAGCTAATTTTGAAATTATGATCTAATTGGGATGTCGTAATTTCGCAAATCCAATGACAATTGCGTAAATTTGAAAAATAAAGGTACAAATTTGTTGGCCATGAGGCGAGCCACCTCATAGTGGTTGTCAATCGCCGGGGCCGGTTGGGTGGCCACTGGCCATTCCTGCCAATGACCAATCGGGCTAGTCCAAACAGGTTTGGCTAGTTCGATTGGTTCACCTTTTGCTCTTTTCTCTCTTTTTTTGTGCAATTTAGTCCTTGAAAAGAAATTTTGTTCAATTGAGGATCAAATTGGGCAAATTTTCACAATTATCTATCTCAAAATAGGAATTAGTTAAAATTGAACTTAATTGACATAGCAAGACATCAATTAGTTCAATTGCCCATGTTCATGATGGCCTATCACATTCATATTGATATTAGAATAAGGGTGCGACTTTTACATCAAGAATAGAGTGATGGCCAATGTCAAAATTGAACCTCAATCTGTGAAATTAAATCTTATTCTAGAATGAGTTGACTTAAATTACATTAATTGAAGCTCATTAGTTTGGATTTCTTAAGTTCAAGTGAACTATATCCGTCAAATTGGTGATTTCTTGAATTAATTTGCCAAAATTGACCTCGGATTAAACCTAACTCAAGAAAATGAGTTGAGTAGGAGTGTCAGTATGCAAATATGAAGAATCAATTTGAATCCCTTGTTAGGGCTAAAAATGGCAATTAGTGAATGAGTGAATGGATAATGACCTCTAGATCAAATGTCATAAGAAGAATTAAGCTAAAATATTAATAGAACAAAAGTAATTTAACTTTTTTGTCGATTTTGAGCCTACAACTAAGAAATTCAAAAAATGAAATTCTTGATTGATTTTTGGAAAGAAATTTATGCTAAAGTCAATTTGAAGCTAAAAATAAAGTGATTTGTGAATTTTTATATTTTCCAATTTTTATCAAAGATTCGATCAAAAATCAATTACTTAGTTGACTTTTTTAAATTGAATAATTTTATAATCAAATCTTTAAATTTTTCAAAACCAATGTGGCCAAAGTGATATTAAGGCTAAAAGAGATATTTTTATGCAAAAAAATCAATTTTTAACTTGAGGTTGACTTTTAGTCAAAAAGTTGACTAAAAAGTCAACTGGAAAGTCAACCATCCGATCTTTTGAGTTTTTGATAGAAATGAATAAAAGAGTATCTATGAATAATTGGCCAAAAGAAATAAATAAAAAACAACATTTTTTTATTCGAGAAATGAGTCATATTACAATCAGAAACCCAAATCCCGATTTTATTACTTTTATTGACGCATTGGCTAAAAATTAAATGTCAATACCTCCCGAACAACTACTTATGCTGCATTTAGTTCAGTTTTAGAAATTGGCCTTGGGGAAATACAAATATCTTTGGTGTAAAGGGCTTTGGAGAAATACAAATTGCGTTTGATAAAAAAAAAAAATTGTAAAGCTATTTTGGCACAAAGAATGTTTGGCAATTTTTTTTTTTTACTAAAGGGCTTTTGGATTTCATTTTTCTTTTTTATTAAAAAATATTAAACTATTTCGACTCTAGTGAAGGCAAGGGTAATATTGGAATAACGAGAGGTAAAATTGAACAACTAAAAATTTATGATAATAGTTTTGAAAAAAAAAATAGTTTCACCATTTGATCACATACTGAAAGCCCAATACTGAAGCCAAAGCTAGTCCCTATTAGCATTAGGATTTCAGCTTTTTTAATGCCAACATTTGACTGGAAGCCTTTTGAATAGGCATTTCCCCAAGGGATTTTGGAGGATAAAAGCCCATTGAGAAAGTTGAATCAAACACATTCTTCATCCTTCAGATTCTAGATTAGTCTGTCTAATAAGAGTTGTATCCTTGTGCTTAAAGTCACGTCCCAACGCTAAGGATGCATTTCTTGAGAGTTCCTGATCAACAATGAAAGTAAAACAAATGTAAATGAAGCACAAAATATTCAAAAGGTAATACAAAACATGGCAAAGAATTTTCCACTTATATCCTTATGTTTATAGCAGGAGATCTAGAGGGAAAAGTAGTTAATTGCTACTTATATAACTAGCTGTTATGTGACACTAACTAATGTGCACGAGTGGTTTGTCCCCGTCATCTGTCAGTCCAACTCATTAGTCTGCTTTTAAGAAGAGCTTCAAGATCAATTTAGACATTGAAAATTTGCGAAGGATTGTTGACAGCCTAACACTAATATTGAACTTCACGTGGAAGTCCAGTGTTGGCAACATTGGCGCATTGAGTCGCGGATCATGTCTAGCTGGCAACAAGGAACATTATCATCCCATCCATATTCGTTTTACGTATAAAAGTAATAATGAGAGAGAGGCTACTTTCAAAAAATTACATGAATAAAAAGTTAATGGTTTGATTATGATTAACTTTCAAGCTTAATCCATATCATCTTTTAAAATTGAAGGAGCCGTTTTATTATTAGGTCTACTTAGAACGGGGTATTTTCTTCCTCTCAGCCACATATAATATTCTTTTTTATTATTGTTAGGTCTTGAAAGTTAAAGAGAGTAAGAATAGCATAAGTGCTATAATTTTGTACGGCACTCACTTGAGTGCCATAACTTCTTCTTTTTTTTTAATTTGTATAATTTATTATTGTTAGGTTTTGAAAGTTGAAGGGGTAAGAGCGGCGTAAGTGTTATAACTTTTGTGCGGTGCTTACTTAACTGTCATAATTTTCTTTTTCTATCATTTGAGTACCACAAATTTGAAAAATTGATTACTTGAGTGCCATCGGCGATTTACCTTATCGAAAAATCTGACATGGATGTCGTTCATCCTACGTGACTTTGACAGCACTAATGTAGCAATTTTTATTTTTTTTTATTTTTTAAATTTTTTAGATTGGGCAATGGCTTCACAATTGGCAAGGGTTACTGGTGACCCTTGCTAGCCCAAAAAATCAAAAAAAAATTAAAAATCAAAAAAATTATAAAAAATTATAAATTAAAAATTTCACATTATATGGGAAATTAATAAAAAAAAATTCACATATGATGATTTGTCAGAAATGCACTCAAATGATTGATTTTATTCTGATGTGGCACGTAAGTGAGCTTAAAAAAATTATAATACTCAAGTGAGTGCCGTATGAAAGATATGGCACTTGTTTTTATTTCTTCTCCCAAAATTGAAAATATTTTTAGGGAAATGAAGAGCCACAAAAAACCCTAAACCATGTTTTTTGACACATTTGCTGTGATATTGACCTGGTGAAAAGATAAAAAAGTTTTAAAAATAAAAAAAAAAAAATTTAAAGTTTAAAAAACTAGTTAAAAAGAAAAGGAAAGAAGGAAAAGTACTTAACTAAGTAAAATTATGCAGAGAAGAATAGTAAGAGTGTCATAACTTATTTTTTGCTTAAAAATTAAGTGCCACAATGGAGAATAAAGAAGAAAAGAAAAGAAAGAAAGGGAAAAAAAAAAATTGATCATTTGAGTGATAATTCTGACAAATCATTCTACATTGTGGTGTTGTGGAATTGTAGGATTTAACGAAACTCAATTCCGGTTGATGATTTGCCTAAAATAAATTTTCAAAGTTTTGTGCACGTGCTAAACAGTACTCTACTAGAGCTTTCAGGCCAAATTTCGTCAATTATGAACTAGATTTTGAGTTAGCCAAACTAAGGTTTTAGAAGGGCTTTCTTTTGACTATAAGCTTATTTAAAACGGAGTTCCGTGAAAATAGTTATAAAACGATAAAGTTTGTTGCGTGGGTGGCTATTGGTCACGCGAGTGGTAATTCTTCGCATTCGGGATTTTTTTTCCACGGCTGACCATTCTTAAGGTCTCTTGTCGACCCTTAGTGAATGTTTTGGCTCTGAAACAGCGTGGTTTGTTAAATCGTTAGTTAAAGTAGTGTTTCAATTGGTTTTGACATCGATTCTTATGTAATTAATATGATTATGAGATTATCAGCTTATATAGTTATTTTTTTTAGTATTGGGAATTCTCACATGAGTGGTGTTATCTCTTCTTTGAATTCCTAGACTCATATCTTAAAATGAGAAGGATTAGGCATATTATGTATAAAGTATGATTTTGTTAAAAGGAAAATGTGGTGTTTGTTGCATATCTTATGCATGAAAATTTGAATAGGACATTTATTACCTTTTTTATTATTTGAAATGACAAGGAAAGCATTTTTGGGATGATTTATGAGTATATTGTTATTAAATGGTTTGAGAAATGCTTTATGAAAGGGATTGCAAAAATGGTATATCTATTGATTTGTGAATCCAATTCTTGAAAGGTATTCTATTTATGAAAGGATAGATGTTTAGTACTGTTAAAATGATTTATGATACTGATTCAAGATTAGTTTCATGGAAAGAACTAAAATGTGAAATAATATATATTTTGGTGATTATGATCAATTTCATATTAAATTTTTGGTATTGGATTATGATGGGTTGATGCTCTTTATCACTATGAACCTAGTTAGAAGTTTCTTGATATGCATACCAGTTTTAGGATATCCTTTTAGACTAAACTACATGCCAATAATAGGTGAAGATCTTGCTAAAGGGAAATTTGGTCACTTTGTCATTAGGCATAGTGTTGTGACATTATTTTGATAATTAGCAATAGATTAATCGATGGAAAAGACCATTAAGTGATCTAATAAGATGGATCAATTGGATACCATTGATGTGTGATATGAGATTGATTAATAAAATATACCATCAATAGGTGAACTGATTAAATTAATTAATGGAATAGACCATTGGTATGTGAATTCATGAGATTGATCAATGGAGGGACTGTTGATATTTGTTATGTTCGATACGAATGAAGCTTTGTTAAAAGATAAATTCATTTTTGATCTCGTGCGTGTGCGTATTATATTGTAGATTTGAATTAAATGAGTTTTAGTATGTTTTGTAAATATGTATAGCAGATATTGATCTTCTATGAAGAGTCATATACTAACTCAAAATTTACACCTGCTCAACACAATTACTTTCCATCAAGATTCCATCAATGAATATTGTTAAAAATCTTACGTGGCTACCTATATGGACAACAAAAAGCGTTTGTGCTGACACTGTGCTCGTGTGGCAAAAATATGCCAACTCATTGTGTATTTGTCTGTTCTTTTCTTTTTTTCTTTTTTCTTTTGTCCTTTGTCTTCTTTTTGGTCTGCACCTGGCCGGCGCATGCGCCGCCACCGGCCTCATCGTCACCGTTCCAATGTTGATTTCTCTTCAGCAATACTTGACTACATCTTTGAAGGAATCCTCAGCCGACCCCTAAATCTGAGGCGCAAACTCGGAGACTAGTTCCCCTTGTCGCCATCCTACGGGAGACAAAACCCCATGAGACCAAGCAAATGCTCATCTAGTCCAGGAAGGCCCCCTGGGAAGAAAATGAATCAAGCAAACTCTTCACCAGGTCGCATGCACATTGACCGGAGTGAAATCCTTTTCCATGTCTTGGGTCGAACTCGATGCTCCTCGATCTAAAAAGATCATTAAAGCTCAACAAAGTTAGGAACTTCGAAATTCAAATTCGCTTGGTATAAAATCCTTCCGTTTGCTCAAAGAAGATCATAGAACGGTTTTTAGGAATAAAAGGGCCCGCGCATCCATAGGAAAAGAAAGAAGAACAAGGAGGTGGGGAAAAAAAAAAAGACAAAAAAAGAGAGGAAAAAACATACAATGATTTGACATATTTTTCACATGTAGATATCATCTCTGCAATATATGGGTTTTAAAAAGAAAGAAAGAAAATAAAAGGAAAAAAAAGAGTTTGAAAAGTCAAAAAGGGAAGTTGAAGGAAAGTGGAGAAGCTTTGGCTGGGTTATAAAAAGAGAGAAAGAAGGAGAGAGAGGAGCAGGCAAAATCGAGAGAAACAAGGGAGAAGAGAAAAAGAAGAGAAAGGAAAAAGAGGAAAAAAAAAAGATTGACATGCACATGATCCAAACGCCTCATCAAGCCGACTCAAGTGTGTTTTGCAACGCCGGTAAGAAATTGAAGCTTTTAATCATCTACTTAAAGCAATCGCCACAATTAGGGCACGGAATTCAGATTTCTTGGATATTTATGTGGCAAAACCCGATTTTTGAGTCGTTGAGCTGCATATTTTTGTAAAAATGGTACTTTGGGGTATTGTGAAGCTATAGCATCTTACGGATCATGATTTGAACTTGCAGTTTGTCCGAAACGAAATTTTAAAGTTGGGGGCGCATTCTGGTACTGTAGCGAACAGGAGCTTCGGGACTTTTTTTTTTTTGGTTGTTTTCGGTACTGTTTTGGGGCGGCTGAGTTGGGGTTGTTGTTGTAAGATGGCTTGAAACGGATTTTTGTGGAGGAAGTTAAGGCGTGACAAAGTCGGTGCATGGACCGCACCTAGCGGGAAATGATGGGTTTATGCTAAATGCGAGCTTTCGTGGTGCATAGTTGTCATTTTATCGACAAATAGGCCTAGTATAGGCAACTCATTATGCGAATATCCATTTTTACTCGGCCTTTTGATATTGTTTTTCCATTAATTGTTAGGGATCCGAATGCATTAGTTCGAGTTGGCATTATAGTTAATTTTTGGCTTTTCCTAGATGAGTGACATTATTTTTTTTTTGTATTTTAAACTCATATTTTGAAAAACGTGGTGGAATATATATTCTATAAGTTAATAAAAAGCATATTTTGTTACATAAAACATAATCGAGTTATTACTGCCATTTTATTATTCGGAGGGAGCTATATTTCGACTTTGATTTGAATGTTTGTTTGAAAAAGGATTTGTGAAGTTCTTTGTGAAAGAATCTTGAAATATTTTGGAGAATACTTTGATATTTATATATTAAATTTTGAGCTGTGATATGACTTTCTTCCTAATGTTGGATTATTGGATGTTGTGATTGGTGGTTGATGCTCGATGTCTCTGTGGACCCTGAGGGGTGTGTGGGTATGCGCATACTATTCTAAGATATCCTTGTGGGCCAAGCCACCGGCTAATAATAGGTGAAGACCTTGCCAATGGGGAATCTTGATCGTCTTGTCACGGGCGTTACACGTGACCATGGTTAGATGTTTGAGCATGAATTGGTCGATGATGTGGACCATTAACGTGTGATTTGAGTTTGGTCAATGAAATGGACCATCGATGTGATTTGATGAGATTAATCAATGGAATAGACCATTGATGCATGTTTTATGAGATTGACTAATGGACTAAACCATTGATATCTTCGGTATTTGAGTTATGATTATGTATTTGAGTTATGTTTTAAATGTACATAGTGATTTCTCGATCCGCTTAAAAGAAATGTGTTACTCACTGAGCCGTGGTAGCTCACTCCTCTTTTATACTTGTTTTTCAGGTTCTTCAGCGAGTCGCGAATGGACATGAGCGTTCATTCGATAAGGACTTTTGTGATGGGAACTTTTTGGTATGATGTGTGCATAGATGATAAGTTTATAAGTTAGTATTTGTATAATGTATATTTTTTATTTTGGTGGGTTATAGATATACTCTGATATTGTAACCAAATGCCCTTTTTGTCATATATATATATATATATATATATATATATATATTTATTTATTTATTTATTTATTTATATGTATATATATATTTATGTATTTATGTATGTATGTATGTATGTATGTGTGTGTGTGGATGTATATATGTTGATATCGGATTAAATTTTAGTTATGTTGAGGCTGCATCCTTTGGTGAAAGGACGGCCGGTTTCATGCCCTTTTTATTGTAAGTCGGGGTGTAACAATCTCAGCAATCGTTTGTCTTCTATCATCCATGTAAGCAGCCACACAAGATTTTTAACAATGTTAATTGATAAAATCTTCATAAAAGATGAATGTGTCACGTCAGTATAAGTTTGAAATTTTGGGTATCACCAAAAAAAAAAAATTATGAGTAAATATGTCGCGATTAATATATTTATGACATATATAGGGCTTTTCCTTGAAATCAGCAAATGACATATTTAGGAATTTTTCATGGCCTTTTTCCTAAAAGAAAAAGACTGTAAATTTCTTCTAAAATATTTTGGAAAATCATGACATAGATGGGACTTCGATTCATGATATGAGGGCCTTAGCTCTCTAGCCTTTGGGTATGCCCGGATCGATTCCCTCGATATTTTGGCCTGGGGGTTAGCTTCGTGCAATGGTTTTTCCAATGCAAATATTTAAACAAGCAAAATAATGCCATAGAGAAACTTCGATATTTCGTGGGTTTATTTCAGCGGAATAACAACTGTGAAATCATATTTTCATCTTCTTTCCAAGGGTAATATGGCCAATTTGACAACCTATTTATTCATGAAATTTAAATGGAAAATGATACAAATGGTTCCTAAACTTTAGTCCAATATATAATGTCATATTTTTGTTCAATATAGTCTTTAAATTATGGGTAAAGTTCAATGTGGTCATTCCATTTGCTTAAACGACAAATTAGATGTTATTTGTTGACAATGATTATTATATGCTAAGTTGGATTTTGAAAATGATAAGTTAATATGTTCATCTTTTTATTCATCTACTCTTGAAAAGAAAAGAAAATTAGGGTGTAAACATGTTGTAAATTACTACATTTGTATTTAAAATGAATATCTTGCGTGGATAATTCACATGTAGCCATTTTTTTAGGATTAATACTACAAAAAACTTCAAGTTAGTATATTTGTACTAAATTTACCCCAAATTAATTTTGTAACCACCAAAAACCCAAGCTAATATAATTATAACGAATTTACCCCAAATTAATTTTTTGACATTCAAAAATCCCAAACTAATACATTTGTGATAATTTTACCTTTTGTTAATTTTCAAGAAATTGAATTAATGCCATGAAAAACTACAAACTGATATACATGTGATAAATAGATGATAAACTCAAACTAATACACCCGTCAATTATCATACATCATCCAAATCAGCAATTTGACAGTCAAATGTTACGGAAACTAAGGAAGAGTAGATTTATTACAAGTACACTAGTTTGGGATTGTCTATGGTATTAACCATTTTTTACCCATCATTTAAACGTAATGGATTGAAAGCCAAATAAATAGATTATGTTAAGGAAACAATGACATTGAACATTTTCATACAATCTAAAAACTAAACTATACATTTACTGATAGTTCATAAATCATATTAAACAAATGAAAATTTTGAAACAATATTATATATTGAATTAAAATTTATGAACCATTTGTGTAATTTTTCCAAAACCTAACTTTATCCCAGCAGGGTAATAACTTTTATATGATAACCTAACTCTAGCAATTGCGTTAATTTTATTTAAGGGGTTTAGAAACTTTACCCGTCGCAGCAAAGTTTCTTTAATTTCCACCCTCCGGAGATCACTAAAATCTTTAAGTTTGAACCCGTTAGAATTTCCTTACAATATCAACTAAGATGATTAGCACCAAGGATTTGTGAGAATGCAATCAAAAGAAGTTTTGGAAAGATTTGCCTTGTCGAAAATGTAAAATGAATGCCCTATTATAGATAAACTTTGTAAGCCAAGGGAAACCCAAAATCTTCGAAGTGTCGTAAAATCCCTTCCAAAAGTTGAAATGGCCTTTCGAACAGTCAGGCTTGCCCCTCGCGCGGGGCAGGTTGCGCAAGGCAAGCCGAGCACACCGGCGCTAAGTAGGCCCAATAACTGCCACATTTAGGCCGCACCAAATTGCGACGGTTAGCAATTTTTAAATTTTTTTTTTTTAAATTTGACTATATTTAGATCAAACTTTAATTTTTTGTCTAATCTCTGATTGACTCGATTTTTGCATCCATGGAATGCCTTAATTTCTCCAAAATATTTGTTAGAATTGTGAATTTCCAAGAATCGGATGGATATGCTGAAAGTTAACATATTTTTTTCATTAAAAATCCAATAGTTGACATTTTTATAGCGTCAAAAAGCATAGAAGGACTTGATCTTGGAGCTGAGTTAATCAATTGGGTCAAATCATGAAATCCCCTAGATGTCTAAATCTGATGGTCGTGATTAAATGATGTGATCAATTAAGATTCAACTGTCCAATTCAGATAAATACGGCATCATTGGAAATCTCTTGATGAGTATGATGAGTATGGCCAAATTGTACCCTTTCATCAAATTTTTGACGAAGTAACATTGTTTTTGTCAATATTGGTCAAAACCTTAGCTCCAAAATTGAGTGTCTGCAAATAAAGTGACCGATTCGAAGGAAAATTGTGCTAGTGGTGCGCATTAGATGCGCTTCAAAACTCTTGGACTAGGCTATTTTGAAGTGCATCGATGTTAACGTAAATCTCCGTCGCATGCCTTTTCCGGAAAAAAGTCATGGACATGACAGCCGAACTTTAGGATAAAGGTCCTTGATTCTTGTGAGCTACCTCATGCTTCAGACTGGGTCGAAAATGGCAGTTAGCAACTTCGACATGAAATAGGTTAAATGAAAAGTCAGAGAGAGAGGAACAATCAACTTCTTGTTGAAAAGTTTTGACATGTATAACTGTCTTTCATGTACAATGTTGTGCTGAACAAGTAACAAAAATGCACAACGGATGCCACGATAGATTGGCATCCATGGGGAGTCAGATACCTTTTAGTGGTTTACAATGTTGAGAAGGGAAACTCTCGTTTTCACGAGGCGCCGGAAGATGCATTCCAAGTCCTCCTCAACTTCCTGAAGGTTCGACTCTAACGCATCCAATCGCTTCAAAGTGTCGTTCGCTGAGAGACCAGAAGCTTTTCCTGATTTCAGAGAAAGCAATTCAGAATCCAAGATTGCAATTTCATTGGCATCCTCTTCTCCTTCACATGCTACCTGTTTAGATGGCCGTAGTTTCGAAGCAAGTGACCAGCTGCTACGTTTCAGATTTGCACTTGACTGAGAAAGAAAGCACAGGAGGGAAGCAAATACTGAGAGGCTGATTTCTTCAACTTGTCTTAGCATGCTGAGAGTAGCTTCCTTGTTAGAGTCCTTGTTCGGGCTGTTCTTCCTCTCCATCTTCTTCAGATGCACCAAGTACTTAAAAATGATTTTCTGCAACCTCTTCCTAGTACTTATGTAGGCTTCAACTTCCTTGGCAAGACAACAATCTCCTCCTTTTCTTCTCCGGAGAACCGACTTGAGTTCTTTAATGCATTCCTTCATCTGTGAGAAAGCGTCTTTCATATTCCCACAAACATCCAACGGCTCCAGAGGTCCATCCAGCAGCTCTTCCACTGAACTTCTTAGGCGTGCTTTTGAAAGAGCCTGTTGGGTAAGAGGCAACTTAAGCAAATCTTCAGTGCAGTCATAGAGATCCTTCAGGATTCCCAGCTTTTGGGAGGCCGAGGATGTGGATGACGCTTCTGACGATTTGATTCTGTTTAATTGCTCCTCAATGTTCATGCTAAGAGGATGAACCCCACAAGGTAAGCTATTTGAGCGAGCATGGCTAGGACATTTCGAAGTATGAATGGAGGCCATCTTGAGAAACAGGATGTTCTCGATGTGATGGATTGAAATTCGGCTCAAGTAGTTAAACAACCTTCAACCCTTGTATATATAGAAGATAGAGGAGTATTAAGAATGCAAATATGCAAATCCACCCTTCTAGAGCTACATTACTGTCATGTCACAGATCCTCCAACATTGCCAAATGTGCCATCAAAGCAAATCTCATGCATGTTACAATATAAAAGAGAAGTTTTAAACAGATTTGAGTATCAAGCCCCATAGGGTGTTCTGCAACAACGGTCGCCTAACAAAATAACATGAACTGGCCATTCCTAACTTTTCTAGCGGAACTTGATCATGTGGGTCACAAAGATATGCCAAATGCCAATATGGTTAGGGAACAAGTGGAATCTTTACATCCTCAAGCTCAAGCGTGGGTCACCTTTTGTTTTGGTTTTTTTTATAATGCCCAGTGATGTTTCAATCAACCAAAAATTCAAAAGCAAATTTAAATATTTATGTACACCATGCCTTGCCAACATGACTCGATACAGAAATGTGACAATCTCTTGGGGCATTGATAAGTATGTAGATTATCAGATGAACTGCACTTATCTCCATTCAAATTTGAATTGCTCCCAATATTGGTAATGTAGGCAAATAATGGGCTCGTGGAAAGCCAGCCCCCACCCCCCCCTTCCATCGGTGATCACCCTGTTAAAACGTCAGAATATTGAATATATGAAATGGGTTCTGACAACACTATTCCCGGCCGCACAAACGAGTAATAACACTCTTCAATAAATTGGAAAAGAAAGAAACCTAGAAGCCTGTGTTCATAAGTATCATGTCGCCGGAATAGTTAAAGGATTTCTTCAGCCTTTCGGGACTCGCGCAAATTAGTAATTAGTAGCTCTGGTCTTGCAATTTACGACAGAAAAACTTGGCCAACTAGTATCTGTACATGTTGCTAAATTCCTTGAATCGTTTTCAGGGCCTAGAACTAACTACTAAATTTCCGTAGATTTTCTATTTGCGGGGTATGCGCATTTTAAACATTGTATTTCAACACCAATGTTTTCCTCTTTTCATTTTCGGCCTGACATGTACTAACAAAATTGTATCTTTATGTTTTTCTGAGCCAGCGTCTGTAGTACTGGGACCACACTAACCAGTTCTCAGTGCTTCTCAATGTTTTGGACCGACACTGACCTGTAAAACATTGGCTTTTACTGTTCATAATCTAGGGATGGTAGTTTTTGTACATGTAATGATGGTCAACCTTCCCCGGCTCTTGTATTTAATAATAATGCTCATTTGTAATGTACGGGTAAATAATATAGCAAGATTTTTGTTCGACGAGAACTCTCTTATTGTAACGATCCAAATCCTACAAGGGTAGGAGTGATCGTTACAGCTAGAGAGAGATCAGACAAGATACAGCTCCAACTCTAGGATGAGGCGAGAGTAGGAATAAACTAAATCTCACATTGCCTAAATATGATGAGGCGGAGTACCATCTATGATGGCACTTATCCTAACTTGCATTGAGGCATTTTCTAGAGGGAAGCCTAGAGGAACAAAACCATGTGAGCTTTCGTTCAAAGTGGACAATATCATTGCAAGTGAGGCCTTGGCTTAACACCTATTAGATGAGACACCAGAGAAAATTCATACATAGAGGCAAGCTAGTTAGGTTGTCTGTATACGTGAAATGCTCTGTGAAAATTATGATTTCGAAGATGATGGTGTTCAACGTTGAATTCTTTCATTATGTCATGGTGCTTAGTGTCTACATTGAGGTTTGATTCAACGTCAGCATCAGATCATATGTGAGGCTGTATAGTTCCTTCGTCTAAGAACGATCTCCTAATTGCTAGTACAAATTAAGAATCGAAGTCCGAACTCATGATTTGATGGAAGCTGTATAGATATAGTTCTTCACTACTTCCACCATAAGGACTCTCATTGTGAAAAACTCCGCATGCCTTGACTTTGCTTACCAGAATCAAGTCTTTTCTTCATCCAAATGATGATTCAAGCTGAAGGATGCATTCGTTCATATCTGAGAAAACGTCTCTCACTGTTCCGCATCCAACAGCCCGAGAGATCCATCCAACAAGTCTCCAACACCCATTCTGCAGCACTGATGAGTAAGCCCTTGCTGGCTCAGAGGCATCTCGAGCAAATTTTCGATGCAAAGGGCAGAGATCTTTAAGGTCTCTCAGCTTTCGAGATGCTGATGATGCTGAGGAGGATGCTGCTGCTTCGGATGATCTGATTCTGTATAATTGCTCCTCAACACTCATAGGAATCAGATGAGTACTGGAAAGTAAGCTAACATAGTGGGCATGACTAACGGATATAAAAGTTTTGGTTTCTAAGGCCATTTTGACACGGTGAGTCTTTCACTAATCTGGAATTTTAATTGGCTTTGATAATTGAAAGGGCTTGTGAAGCATGAGCAACCTCTTACCTTGTATATATAGAAGGGCTAAAGTTATCAAAAAAGACCATCCTTCCAGTCTTTGTTTGCTAGCATGTCATGGATCCTCCGACATCTCCACAAACGCGTCACTATTACAATGAGATTAGAACAGATAAGAAAGCTCTAACGAATATAATTATTGATGCGCATGGATGGTATTGCTGTCCCGATTCCGAAACAGAAGGATGATTAATTGTCTTTTCAAGGATGATTAATTGTCTTTTCTCTGTTGATCTGAGTCTGAACTTGGTCATGTGGGTCACAGAATATCCTATTCACAGCATTTAGCTAGGGAGGGAACAATTAGAATCTTCCCAACCTTGAGCACAAATTATAAATTCATGTGCTCCAGTTAAAAGACTCCACTCAAAACCTGCTCAAAAGGCCGTCGTTGCCCATTAGATAATCATTTGCATTTTACTTCAGTAGAATTAGCATTGTTCTTGGGCCAAGTGACACTAAACTAGATACCTAGGAGTGAAGAATCTTCACATGCTTGAACTCTTTAAATCTTGTTAGCTGTTACCTCATGAAACCCAAGAGAAGATTAAGATATAAAGGAGACTAGGCATTGCCTCCATGACCTCCAGACAGAAAACAGACCATTTCCAGGCACATTTAATGAGTTTATGAAGCCTGCACATGAGCTGTACTCATCTCTATTTTCAGATTTCAGTACCTCACTTGTTGTAAATGAAGACAAATGAAGATGCGCATAGAAAGACTTCGATCCCTGATTATACTCAGCTCATTCCCTCCGGAGTTGAGTAGTCTGCTAAACAGGTCTCTGGCAAGACCTTTTCTGCTACGCAAGCAATAGTCTCTGCACGACAAGAACAAAAAGAGGGTTGTCTTAGAAATTAAACCACACGCCATTCTCTTGCAACTGATTGTTGCCCTTTATTTCCATGGTTCATATTGGACATGGCGTAAAAGAAAATCGATTCTTTTAGTGTAAAATACGGATTTTTACTAAGTCAAAAGGCGAAGAGCAAACAATAAAAAATGAAAAAAGAAGAGAGAGAGAGAGCTTTAAAAAGTCAATAAAGCACAAAGGTGCTCATATCATAAAAGGACCGAGAGCTCGCGCGAGAAAGGGAGAAAGTGAAGACAAAAGAAAGAAAAAGAAAGAAGAAAGAAGAAGAGGAAGAAAGAAGACAAAGGGAAAAGAAAAGTGGGTTTCGCATTATAGGAATTTCGATAAACCAATTCAATTTCGATTCGTAGCTTCGGTAAGTGATTAAACCCTCCATTCATCGATTAAGAGAAGTTTTATGAATTAGGGTGTAAATTCAAAAGTTTTGAAAAATTCAAATTGCGAAATCTAATTTTGAATTGTTGAGTTTTGAGATTTCATAGAAATTGCCATTTATAGCATTGTAAAGCCATGAGTTTTGACAAGAGTCGATTTGGAACAAATTTCATTATAACGAAATTTTAGGATTTCACATGTAAATTCCACTTTATGTGTAGGCTTGAAAAATCACTTCAAATAAGCATTTGTTAGCGCATAGAAGTTGTTTTATTAGCGGGCATAATATAGCGGTTTCATAGTTAAATAGTTAAGATAGAGTTATCCTCGATTTTAATGATATTTCTTATTAAATTGATAGGATTGTAAGTTCGACGGTTCAAATAATATTTGTTGTTTGGTCATAAGAGTTCTCAAGTAATTGGTACTATCTCTTATTCAAGCTTATAAACTCATTTTTGTTGTGTAAAAGTCTACATCGGGTATTTACTAACTGCTTGAATTTATGAATGATTTGAGAATGGTTTTATGAAAAAGATTACGAAAAGATATATATGTATTAGTTTATGAAACGAGTTCTAAAATGAGAAATGCTTTACGAAAGTTATTTCTAGCAAATGAGTTGTGTTGCAAAAAGTTATTTGTTTGGTTTGTGAAGTATATATTGAATTGGATTCATAGTATTGGAGGATGGTTGCTTGATACTTAATATGACTGTGAAACCAATTAGGGATTTCTAGATATGCATACTAATTTGGAATATTCTTCCCAACTGAGCCACCGGTTTTATAGGTGGAGACTTTGCTAGGCAAAATTTAGTAATCTTATCATCCAGTGTTATGTCATGATATGTCATGATAATAATATGAAATTGAGTAACAAATTATTCAATAGAATGGCCATTGCCATGGTTTTTTATAGAAATTGATCAATGAATTTGACCATTGACATTTGAATTGTGATAGTAGACCTAAATGAGTATTTTGACTTGTATAAAATTTGGTTGAAATGAAACAACTCATGCATTTCGTTACGGTTTTTGTACCTTGAGTTTAAATTAAAGTTTCTGATATTGTTTTATATATACTCATAATAGTTGTTCAATCTACTTAAAAGAGAAATACTACTCACTAGGCTGTGATTACTCATTTCGTTCCTTTCAAATTATTTTAAGTTCACCAGTTTGCAACCGATAGTATGAAGTGCTTTCAATCGGGACCTTGGGGAAGTTGTACTTTCTGGTATGGTTTGAGGTTGCATGTTTCAGATGGAAGGATGGCAATATCATTAGCCCTATCCCCATGGAATTCGGGGCATAACACTTAAAATTTGCTTTGGATCTCAATTTGTACTTTATTCATTCCATCTTAGTTACATACTTCAGGGACTTAGAGATCTGTATAGTTGTAAAAATGAAAAAAAAAAAAAAGTACAGTTAGGGTTCAATAAAACCATTTTAAAGTTGCCCACAAGTGTCATGCCCTTCCACTTGCCTGATTAAGCCATGAATTTTATATTTTGTGGGTTCAGGAGCTGGTTTAAGGCATCTTGCAGATCTCGAGAAAACTTGGAATCTTGACAGCGTAGCTAATTTTCTATTCCAAAATAATAACGTGGATGGGTCGGTCCGTATAACTATGTTGTGTTATTTATAAAAGGTGTGGACAATAATCAACATACCATTCCCCCATCATATCAAGTAACAATGCCACAGATCACCCTGATCAGTACGTTTGGTGAAGTTTAGAACTTGACATCAAAGTAACGACTGAAACTCTCACATTCGTTGAATGACGACTCTGTTACAACATGAACAAGATGAGGCGACGGGAAAAAATGCATACGCATGTCACGATTAAGTCCTTTTTGATGATACAGATCCTAACTTTTCCAACTCCACGGGTTTCGCAGAGCCAAGCCGCAAATCATTCCATTCCACATGCGTCCTGTCAATAGCCCTCGAAGTTAGTCGATCAAAGTTGATCAGAATGATCAAGTCAAACCCTATCAATTTGTACACCTAAATCACTCAATGCATCTTCTTTCGTTCTGCTTCATACACATATAGGATTGACCGATACATGTACAATGCTGATGTGATATTTTTTTTTCCCTACAGTTTCCCAGCATAGAGAGCATACGCTACATAACCAGAAGCAAAATCACCTTCTTCTGCAGAAAAGACTACCTTAGTAGGCTGTTTGTGATTGAAGCACTGCACTTAGGCCCTCGGAATGAAGAGTAATCGCTTGATCTTAAAAGTTCTGTAGGGGCAAAATTTGCACAGGTTGGTGAAGATCAACCGTGATTAATTCTCAATGGCAAGTCGTTTTTAACATGAATAATTGCATCCAATTTCCAATTATACAAGAATTCCATGTTTTTTTCTTTTTTGTTACAATAACAATACCACCACCTCAAGGACAAGGAGAAAGAAAAGGGCCCAAAAACCAAAAACAAAAAAAAAAAAAAAAACAAAAAAACAAAAAAAAAATGACAAAAAATGGCCATCTCTCAAGATCCTTTTCCGCCTCGTTGCCGCTTTTCTTCAAGGGCAGAGGCCTCATGCAACATGTCAGCCGCATCCTTGTGCATGTCCAGCTTCGCAAGTGCGACCGCCTGCATGTAGAATGCAGTGGACCAATCTGGGTATACACATTGCGCCTGCATTGCATCTCGGAGTGCGGCATCGGGTAGATCGCACATGAGATAGCAAAGACTCCGGCGAGCAAAAACAGTCGGTGATACCATGGTTCCTACATCAATGAACTGCAAGAAAACATCGTGAGAACAGAACTTAGTCATGTAATGTAATTTTTGTTTGCTCCTGTTCAATTCTAATTATGCCATTGCTACTATAAGTTCATCTGTTAGTTCAGATGAAAAAGTTGTGGATGGAACTACAGATTTTGGTCAACCATTCGCACAGCGAAAAAATTCACCGGGTGGATTTAGGTGAACTAGCTATTTCAATTGCTCGGTATCCTTGTAACACTGAAAAAAAATCACAATTCAGGTTCCACTGCATTTCGAGTTTCCAAGAATTTACAAGCTACAAAATTGATCCACTTGAGGGTTTCTTGATTCGAAGTTTCTTCATTTGTATCTTGGTCTTCCCTCACTTGAATAATTAAGCAACTCACCAATGGCAGAATCTTGTACAAAATGACTATTCTAAGGTAACAGTATCAGCAAGTAGAAAGCATACCTGAGAATAACAGTCAATTGCTGTTCTAAAATCTTTATCACGAAATGCCAAGTCCCCACGCTTTCTCGCCTCCAGCATATCCCTTATTTGTTGAGTCCATTCTTGGAAGGACAACTGAACATTTCATGAAATGAGGTTACTTTGTCCTTTTCCAAATCAAAATGCGCCAGACCATAATGCCGCACCTAAATTACCTCATTGGTTCCTTCATCGTCTTTGTAATGTGTTGTTACCAGAATTTGATGAATCGCTGTGAGATCCATTCGTGAACAAGCATCGCCCATTGGAGATAGCGGGTGTGGGGGAGTAGGAGGCGCTTCCTCATGCTTCGGAATCCCCAGCATCACATGAGACGGAACCTGAAAGCTAAAAGTTATGATCAGTACCACACTCGATAGAATGAAGACAACATGGAAAAATCAAGATATTCAGAATGCAATGGCATCACATAATGTCTTTTGAAAAGGCATCAGAGAGTTGGCCATTAAAAGATAGAAGCATCGGAAAGGTGGATGCTGCAAATAAGAATTCAAGCAGATGCAAAACATGAGTTTTATCGAAGCAAAGCTGGCAGCTTACATCGGGCTTATTTTGCAGCGGTGCAAGGGTCGCAACTAGGTCTTTAGTGTTTGGACGCTCCCTAGGCTCATACTGCAAACACCGTGAGGCAAGATCAAAGACCAAAGTAGCTTCATCAGTTGAAAAGTTACCCTCCAAATGCGAATCCATCAAGAGGAGGATGTTTTTGCCACGGATCATGTCAAGAGCCTGTCCCAAATAGAGAACACTTAAGGACAGTATACAACATCATTAAGAACACACCATAAGAAACCAGGCTCTTCAAAGAAGAAATGATAAAGATTAAATTACTTATTACATCAACACATCTTCCCTAATCTAGTATAGAATAAAAAAAGGAGCAACCACATCACAAGAATATGTGAAAAAATCCAACATTTGTTGCAATTGGTGCAGGAAATGCTTGAATTCCATACTTCCTTGTTGGTATATTTTGCCAATGAGTAAAGTTTGCTCAGTCCAAGCCACAAGGAGCCATTAAATTGGACTGCTAATCATATCAACATTTATTGGAATGGAAGAATTCACATTCAAGCATTGCACAATTGAGGCCATTCAAGAAATGGGGAAAAATTCACACAGCACAATGTAGGCTGCAGTGTTTATAAGTAATCTTAGACAACTTCAGGACTCAGCAACTAAGAGAAACTTCATTCCTTAAGAGTCGCTAAAGCAACGCCCACAGCTTCAGAATGAGAAGCTAAACTACTGAGATATATCGATTTATCAGAGTTCCATAAGCCCAGAACAAGTTAAGGTTCAGATTGTATGTAGCATTTAGAAAACGCGTACATGCCTAATTGTAGGTTGACAATCCATTAAAGGTACGTACTTTTTAAGCTCAACACTGATAGGGCAGCCCTTCCTCATAATAACTGTAACAATGAGCAAAAAACAACAGCGCTATCTCAAACTCTTCTAATACGACTGCAGCAAAACTCTAGTTGCTCTGTCTAAGTTTAGTATCTGCTTAAAACATCCTTCAAATTATTAGTACCACAGTATGTCAAGTTCTTTGTGGTTGTTGCGGAGACAAAGCACTAGAAGTACATAACATATATAAGGCTACTTACATGAGTTGGAGGAATGTGCTTTCCACTAAGAAGATCCAAAAGAACTGTCCCAAAGCTGAAGATAACACTTTCTGGGGTTACACGTCCTGCATGCATTGCAAAAAGTGAGCCAAAAAAATGCATGTTGTGTCGCCCTGCAAAATCCACCTAGGTGAAAAATGAATGAGACATGCTTTGAAGAGGGGTTAACAGAATACTTTTATCAATGCATACACAAGCATCATTATCTGCCAGATAGATCCATGCATTAGCCATAGCTAGTAGCAGCAACAAGTTTGACATGGACAGTTTCTATCATTTTTAATCTATTGCGATGACTAAATCCTAAATGTCACTGTCTGGGATCTTTTCGGCCCCATAACAAGCATGCACAATTAAATCCGTGAAGTGCTGGGTTGTGACCAACCCTCAAACAGAATATCTATAAATGAGATATTTAATGTTCACCCAAATCTCGGAGTCTACCCTCTTTTCGCTAATTCAAGTCAACATTGAGCAGACAATAGTCACTGTATCCTAAAAGAACCGATTTTAGCAATCTTCCAAGGAAAGCAGCTGACAACCTTTTTTGTGAAAAAATTAATTAGTGTCAGATGTTCCAAACAGCTTCTTTTGATTATGATAGAAACTAGAAAACAATCTATAAGAGTTGGGCCTCATTCAGAAAGATATAAATATTCCGCAACTTCCTACAAGACAAACACCAGATAGAAGTTTGCTATGCACCCTCTTGAAATCCTCACAAAAGCTCCTCCGTGCACTCTCTTCCATGCAAAGAGACATTCTCATGACAAACGAGCTCACTTAATACAATTGAAAAGCGGAATAAATCCTAGGTCTCATGCACCAACGATTGGAGAGAACTCATCAATAAATATAATTTATAAGTATAAATTACCAGGAAACTGCAGATGTCTTGGCAAGGAGTATTCATAAAAGAGATGAGGGGAATGGATTTACCATTTCTTAAATACTCAGGTGGAGTATACGCAAGGTTTGTGCTATAACTTTTCCCATCTCTGCTATTTTTCATCAAGCCAAAACACGAGAGTCGAGGATCGCCATTCTGCGAAAAGAACCTATACATCAGCTCACCAATTTTGCAAAATCATTTGGTCGATAGACCATCCAGATATTAGCATTGTCATTGAGCCAATCAGTCAAATCACATCGTTACGTAATAATGAAGCACTATTTCCATAATTACACCGTGATTATAAAAAGCAGTCATTACCTAATACATGTCATACCTCATCAAAGAGAACCCGATATGCATTTAAGTCATGGTAGAGCGGACGGCCTTCGTTACTACAATAATCCAGGGCTTCAGCAATGTACAGAGCAACTCTAAGACGCATAGCCCACTCGATAGTTTGATTTTCCCCTGCAACAAAATGATCAAAGCAGTTAAATTTACTTGAACCCAGCAACTTAACCAATGTACTGGAATAGCAAATGTCTTGTCTAGCAGTAGAAAGAAGCTTCCGTTAAATGACTCATTAACTAAACATGCCATAAACAGGTTGGTGCGTTATCAAACTAAAAGCTCTCTGTCTACTCATTTTAAGAGGCGAATCTATCAAGAATTTGTTGTGGCTGCTCGCATGCTAAAAGAGTAATAAATGGTGGGCACCGCTCAAATGAAACAGACAAGTGCTGAAACCTAACCAAACGCAGTTAAGAGACAAAGATGCGGAGTCATGATATAAGCAAAATCAAACTCAAAAACACTCGAAAGGAAAAATTCTGCAGAGAGCTACATACAGTGGAAGAGATGCTTAGCCAAAGTGTCATTTGGCATGTACTCTGCAACAAGCAATCTCTCGTCCCCATCACAGCAATAACCTATCAAATTCGCCAACCTCTTGTGCCTCAACTTCCCAACTCCCCATGCCTCTTCCTACAAAAGTTCCGAAGCAAACATCCAACACAAAACTCTTCATAATGAATCAAGAACGAGAAGATAAGGGTGGAGAAAACCGGGAGAGGCCAAAAAGGGTAAGTACAGCGAACTGTTTCGGATCGGGCCAAGCCAGCTTGGTGAACTTCTTGACGGCGATCCAGCGGCGGTTGTTCTGGTTCTGGAGGCGGCCCTTGTAGACGACGTTGGGGGCCTTCTCGCCGCTCTCGGACACGATGAAATCGGAGCTGAAGTTGTTGGTGGCGGCCCTCAGGTCGGCCAGGGAGAACTCCGAGAAGAACCCCGCCGACCCGACCCCGCCCCGCCGCCGCCCCCGGCCCCCGGCCGCCGCCGCCGCCGGAGTGGTCGGTGCCGTTGGCGGGCTGCTGGCGGAGGCTGTTGGCGGAGGCGGAGTAGACGCCGCGGCGCTGGTGGTGGGGGCGATGGTCCTTGTCGTCGGAGCCGGCGTCCTTCAGGAAGGACGACTTGCAGCAGCCCATGACTCGGAAAGAAACGAAAAAGAAAGCCAAAAAAAAACAAGGAAAGCCCGAGTTGACTCACTGCGAATAATGGAAACCCCCCCACCTGGTCCCCAGCGCTCAGCTCCTCCTCCTCCTCCTCCTCCTCTCTCTTGTACAACCCAAGAAGAAAGAGAGAGAGGGAGAGAGAGGTTACAGGGAAAGTCACAAGGAGAGATTTTTTATATATCTCTGGGCAAGAAAGCACCCGTGCGCTAGAGAAAAGGAGAGAGAGAGTGGGAAATGAGGACGCAATGACCAGCAAAATCAAGAAAGCTTCTCCTCATCACCCTCTCTCATTCTCTCCCTCTCTCTCTCTCTCTCTCTCTCTCTCTTACAATGGAGCACTGACACAAGCTTTCGTCTTTGCTGGTTTTTTTTTTTTTATGTTTTTGTTTTTTTTTCGGGGGGTTGGGGTCGCGACTGTTTCGCTGTCGTCTTGCGTTGTCCCGTTACGCGACGAGGGGGGGGGGGGTGACTCGGTGAGCGACGAGAGTTGATCTGTCCCCCCCAACACACTCTCCCTCTCGCTCGCGTGAATGGAACGTCTCGCCTCTCGCTCGACCGACTCCGCCACGCGATATCTCGGCGGCCGCTCCTTGCGATCTTTGCTTCTCGGCTCGCGGGCCCTCCTGTAGATTTGCCGCTCCGGGTCTCTGTGCTTCGATGCTCGACTATGTTAGAGGAGAACGATCGAATTGGCAAAATCCTAACGACAGAATTCAAAATAGTAGGGAAAACAGCGTTTTTGATATTTTTTAATGAGGGTGAAGTTAATCGGATCTTATAGGCCCTACTAAGACTTCTTTAAACTCGGAAGAATCTCAGAAATTCATTACTTTCTTATATAGGATTAAAAGAAAATCTTAAAGGTGGATTGAGTTTGATAGATATTTATATTTTTTTAAGTTTTACTGTTCTAAACCCATCTATAACTCAGTTACCGAATATAGCTAATTCATATAATGGCTCAATCCATTAAACATGAGTTAGGAATTAGGTCTTTGAGTTATTTTAACAGGCATGCAAGGTAAGAAAGAAGAGAGAATAGCAATTACTTCAAACGTAAATGAAGCACACCATTTCTAAGAATCGACGCCATTTTGCTTTTTGCCTGGGGCATGTTTTGGCTCAAAGGTAATATGTCTTCTCTTACATATCAACGCCAATTTCAATAAATAGAAAACTCAACTGTGGGTAATTTTGTGATTTTCTTTTTATGGTTTGAAAAGAGGGATATGTTTGTTTCTCGAGCAAAATTTGGGCATGGTAATGAGATATGGTCAAGAAAAGATGGGAGAAGACAAGAAAAATCCGAAGAAAAAAAAGTTTCCAGCTTGGAAAATAGGGGCATAAAATAGGATTTAATTGTCAATTTTTTCTTGGTAAAAGTGTCTCACCAAAATAGCGAAAGAGACCTTCTATAACATGTTTTTCCAACCCTTTTATTTTCAATTAGAACGACACTAGACCAATGTCAAAAATGCGAAATGCTTAATTTTTGAATAAAATGGAAATTGGGAATTGGAAAATGCAAAAAGTTCTTCCATGAATGTGATCCATGACTTTTCCTTCATGATTATTCCCATTGTCTGAAGGACCCTTTGCTTGAGCTTCGATTCATCATCTTCACCATACTCTAAAAGAGGGCTTTAATGAAGCCATAGGAAGGCACGTGTCCGATATTATCAATTTTGTAGGGAGTTTCTTGCCATTTAAATCCATGATTGAAGGGCCAAATGGGGATTTTAGAATGTGGGACAATGTGCAATTCTTCTTGCCCAACCCGTTCTTCTTTTCTTCTCATTGTACTATCGTTCAGCAGACTAATGTGCAGGCGTGCCAAAAAGATATTGACGAAAAATCGATAATGCACTAAGACGATCTGAACTTCAGATGGCTGGAGAGCGATCGAGATCACTCCGCGGCTCTGCACTCGAGCTGACAAAAGCGCGCAAATGGGCTTGAATTGAATGGAGTGATGAATTCCGTGGAAATCTAAGTGCACTTGAAAGCACAAGCAATTGAAATACATCGAATTGAAAAATGCACAGTAGGAATCAAAAGATGCATGAAAAGAGGAAGCACATGAAAATGAAAAGCAAAGAAAGTGAAAGGATAGGACATTACTAGACAAGTTTTGCCAAAGTGTGTGCTTCCTCCTTGATTGAGCGATAGCTTTTACATACCATGAATTCGCAAAAATCCATAAAATTCATAAAAGATATATATATATATATATATATATATCTAAAATTGTGTATGTTAACACTAGTTATATCACGTAAGATGACCGGCATTAATTAAACCAAATTAGCAATTTTTTAAAATCGATTAGAAAGACTTAATTGACAAATTATTAAAAGGTATAAGACTAAATTAGCGATTAATCAAAAAGTTTGGAACTAAATTGACCTGACGAAAGGCTTATAATTAAATTGAAGAATTTATAGAAGCTTTATAACTAAATTGGTACAATTAAAATGTCTATAATTGAATTAGCCATCATATAATAGATTTAAGACATTTTGAATAATTTTCCCGCTAAATGGAAGCATTTATGTGAAGGTGGACGCTACCATCAACACCAACTGCATCTAGGAAAGCATGAGGTGACGATGGATATCGACATTTGCCCCCTGAACATTGCTTTAAGTGGTTTACTTTAAAGTAATGTTTATGTTTTAATCAATTGTCACTTGTGTCGACATGTGCCTAGTTCGTACAAGGTGAATTTAAATCATGCATCCTGCGTTTAGGCCATAGCACATTTGCGTGCATCGATTTGGTCCTCTTGAGTCGCAACACACCTTTCTCAAGCACAAGTATTACTAACTAAGTTGTGATATTGAAATTAGGAGTCTTATGTGGATCATAGGTTTTTGATTACAAGGTGCACTCTCCCCACAACAAAGGAGCTGAAGCTGCCATGGAGGCCTTTGTGGCTCGTCCATTCAATATAAAAGTACGGTAGGTTCTGCAAATGCATTTTTTATTTTACTGTGCTAGTATCCATACAATTCACGTTTTCAATTGGTACTGTATATATATAGACAATTCATTTGTTTTACATCTCAATGATGTCGAGATCCGGATAAACATCTATATAAAGTCTTTTAAGGACTTAGTTAGGTTTGAAATAGTGTTACTGACTAGGTTGCGATAAATGTCAATAGGAGTGAATCGTGTTCTCACTACGATCACACAAAACACATTCCAAAAGGATGCAATCATAACTGGCGAGGGGTTCTTTGAAAGTCTACAATCGAAGGACCCACGAAAGAAAATATTCTAAGCACCTCTCCACATCGTCTTTTATTATCGTTACTCACGTGCGAACTCAATTCTCTGACTGGGGTACTTGCATAGGCGTTATCTCCGTCTGTCTGAGGGTTAGTGTTTGTTTTTGGAAAAAATTCTTGATAAAGGAAAATGCATTACAAAAATTTATTTTTTTAGAAAAATAATTTTCTCCTTCTTCAAATTAGAAAATCCATTCTCCTAATTTTTTGTTAACTAATCATTTTCAGCAACGAAACACGTGAAAAATCCAGAAAATTAATTTGCAAAGAATTTTTCAGTGGAACGAAGACATCCTAATTCTTTTTAAGTCAATTATCCTAGCTAAATGAGAAATGAGACCACCACACCCAATGGGATGGGTGGACCTGATATGTGAGCATCTGATCCATGCAATAACCCCTTTCGATCTAAATAGAAATCTCTACCAAGCGAAACAATCATTGGTCATGTCTATCAAATTAAAGTTTGCTTTTGTGGTATATCAAACTCGACTTATCATATTGAAGGCAAGCAGCAACTTGAAGGCAAGGGCCTCTAAAGTATTTTGAATAGAAGACGCTACAATTCAAACACAAACACATTGTATTCAAATCAAGGCATAATTTAACCCTACATATACAAATATTTATTAAATTTTGATTTAATATGCAATGTGCTTCTTGAATTTTTTATTTTCTCGATAAAGTCCCTGGATTTTAGTTCAATATGTAATGTCATTCTATATTCAAGTTAATCCTTATATTATATAGAAATATTCAATTTTGTCCTTGAATTTGAATTAATAGAAGAACAATCTAAACAATTTTATTTAATTTAATGACTAAGTTAAATATACACTAAAGATATATGGATCACATCATATATTAAGATAAAGTTCAAAAATCATATCAAATAAATTAAAGATTTAGAAGTTATTTATGTTATTATATTTTTCGATAAGTTCATTCATTCGTGTTATTTGAAACTCGCAGCGAAACGAGTGATCGACGTGTCCTCTTAACAGATTGGCACGGCGCTCGTATGAGAAGAGAACGAATTAGACGAGAAAAAGCATTTAAAAATCTCATGAACGAATCGCGACTTCTTTGCCCCAAAAACGCCTCCACCTGCGCAATAACTTCGGTCGGACGGATCTCAAACTTGAAAAAAAAAACATTAATATATCTGTCTAGGGTCTAGGGTACTGACGTGTCTACGAGCTATAAGCCTCACTTCCATTTATTGTCATCTTCCCTAATTAAATTTTTTCATTCAACACCCTAAACTTTATGTATAATTTATCATATATCAACCCATTAAATTTTTAAATTCGCCCACGAATCCATTTTTCAATCATCAAATTCCAATGCACGAGTTCAAGTCCCCTAGGTATAAATAATGAAATTACAGTAGCATGACACTATTCCCAAAAGTTAAAAACTTTTAGCATACGAGGCATAGGCAAGGGTCAGGTGAACCCTTTCTCTACGCTCTCTTATGGAAAGTCAATTTAGGCTTGGTGGAGACGAGACCGACCGTATCAACATTAATTGCTGACGGAACATGATGACTGACTCCGATAAAGCCATGAAAAGAAGACGTCATAGATCGGTCAAGGATTGTTACATTAAAGTGAATCGTGTGACTGGTCAATAGCTACCAACATAGGTTGAATTTGTACCGAGAAAAGAAGAGATAAGAATAGAATTATACGCAAAACTTGTTTGAATTAAAATACAAACGGATTGCAGTTAGGCAATTTAACAGAGAATTGATGCATAGAGAAACGGAGGCAAATTGGCTACTCCAAGCGGATAAATCAACACACTCAATCAACGATTGTGATCTTCTAGGTGATCACATGAAGAATTTAGGTCCAAAAGTTGTCTTGTTTGGGATTTGGTCATGATGGGCCACCTTAATTAATTCTCCACCATTAGGGTGGACAAAAGAGTTTGCTGGGGTTTCCATCATCTGACATGGCTGTTGATATAATCAGCGTAGTTCATTGACCTCGCTAGCTTAGTCAATTCTGGGGAAAATCCTAAACCCAAAGATTGGAACGCGGTGTGGAAATTTGTAGGCTTTGGGACCAGCATGAAAACGATCCAAAGTGGATTGTCTAGCTCTGGTCTTCCATACTTTTTGCATTGACCTTTAAGATGATTAAGAATTACACCGGTTTGTGCCGTGAAAGAGGAATTATTGGAGTAAGACGCATCGCTCTAAAAATAAGAGACTCAATATATGTTGTCAAGTGTCAAAAAAAAAAAAAAATATGTTGTCAAGATATAGGCAAGACGTTATGATTCTTGTTGATGTGTAAGTTGGGTCATTTGGGCAATCATATCACATATTTTCCTCATTTATATTGATTTCCTTGTTTTGCATCAAAATATGTATGACTTTTTTTCCTTACATTATAATTACTAAATTCATTCTCAAACCTAACATTTTAGTATTGTATATGGCCTTTATTTGTGTTACATTTTTACGACATGAATATTTTGAATTTCACCTTCACTAATCTAGACATATATGCCCAAATCATATCATCCACTTGCATTGGATAAATCTCCGCCAATAGACTAGTTAGCATGGCCCCAAAAAGGCTACTTTAAATTAGAAGTTGTCGTTTGAGCTGGGATCCATCATATCTAAATGAAATTTTGAGCCAGTCAAACAATCTTTGAGAGTTAGATATGTTTTGCAAGAAATAATTAAGAATTTTTCTTTCTTTACTACAGTCTTGAGAGACATTAAGAACCGACAAAATCTTCAAATACTTCTAATAGACGAAATTATCCCAGAGAAATTCTCAATTTATCTCTAACATGTTCCATGGTTCCCAACTTTGATTGTGAATATTGGAGATTGAAAGTCTTGTTTTTATGTGAAGTGTGTAAGCGTGTGCGTGCATGTATAATGCAATGCCAATAGTGTTGTGTTCCTAGATCAAATACATGTCTTGTCGCAGCACACTAAAAATGAAGGTGTTCACGAAACAATTTAGCACTATATATATAAAATTCCTTCACAATTCAATGATATATGTTTTCAAATAAATTAGAGTCTAACTGGGCATGTTTAATAGGATTGAATTCGGATTTTTCTCGGCAATCCCCAGCTTTGACTCTATTTTGACCGAATATGTTCTTTTTTTTTATGACCATTTAAAAGACAAATTTTCATATTCAATTCCATTTGATGGACACAAAGGAAGGTGAGGAGTTGAGAATGCACAATTGAATGAAAACATTTTACTCAAAAGAAATCGGACCTTCACATCCATCATAAGTTGTCGGTGTATCACATGTCAAACAAATTTATCCTCAACAGATATGTGTCACCCACCATGAATGAAAATGTTCAGACAAAAACATCGAACGAACTCCACCACATCCCTCTTGTCATATTCCAAGGAGGAGTAGATGCGACCGACAAACCACTTTTTTTTTTTTTTTTCCCTCACTTGAGCGTGTTGGGTTCGCAGCAAGCTTTGGCAACGAATCTCGCATTCGGTCGCTAATGGTTGCGGCACATAAGCCGAAAACCGAGGTCGTAGAAATCGAGAGGTATCATAGGTCTTGAAATTTGGACGTTCGGCGACGAAATAAGGGCGCAACGTACCCGGAGATGGAGTTGAATTGAGGAATGATTAGGTGCCTCTGTCCCTCCACGTGTCGTTCGACAGCTGTCCAGAGATTACTTGGCATCCGCGCCTATCTTTTCGGGAGGGGAATATTCAACGAATTATCGGCCGACATCAGGGTAAGTTTCCAAATCCGTTCGGTCTTTAGGTTAGGAAACGTAGGAGAGCATCCAAAGCGCTCCTTCTCAGCGATGGAAAAAAGGTCAAGGGGCCATATTTCTTCCGTCTGTTGTCTATCCTGTTGGGCAAACTCACAATGATTGATTATCTTTGGATAACGCCATGGCTCGTACTCGCTAGCTAGCATTTGAAATTTGATGAGGATTATAAAATTGTCTAGAAGTCATAAGTCTATTATATTTAAGTTAATTTGATTTGAAATATTTTAATTATTTTAATCGAGTCTATCTAGCTAATTTGATTGGAATTCGCAGATATAGATGGTAGTAGTGCCATATAGAATGACTAGTGTTGATGTAAATAATTTTTAAATAATTATTTATTATTTATTATTTATTATTTTCTTATTCCTTCCGAGGGCCGCCCAAACCTCAAAAAGGGAAAAAAAAAAGGAAAGAAAAAGAATATTAAAAAATTCTCAAAAAATTATATAAATTAACTATGTCTACGATTTCCAACTAAAATTGACTAGATGAATCTAGTTGGCAAAATGTAAAAATGTTTAAGATTCAATCGACACAATTAAAAGATTTGTGACTGATTTGCCCAAAGTGAACTATGTTTAGGACTTTTTGGATGAGATCTAAGGAATGCTTTTGCATACTCTAATCCATTCACTCATCAAATTGAAATGCGTAACTTACTGAAATGAAAAAATCAATAATAAATCTTTTGGTTGTATCAATTAAATCTTAAACATTTTCACATATCGTCAATTAAGTTCATTTGGTTAATTTTAACCGGAAATCACTAATATGGATAATTTTTATAATCTTTTTAAAAAGACATAATTCTGTTGTTCATGCACCATGTTATGGTAGATGTTACCGTATTGTGATTAGACAAAATTGGATGACAGCAAAGAAGGATGCCATGAATAGAACATGAGACCTCCTCTTTAACTATTAAGTCGCCTTAGAATCAAAATTAGACCGTTGGAGACAACGAGAGATTATGGTCTGCATATAACTTCATATAAAACCAAACCCACATAAGTCACATCAGGATTTTTGAAAAGTATATACATGATCTCTTGCGAGATCAATCCACTTTCGTAAACCAAGTGCATTTTGTTGTAATTTTGTAAAGTCGTAAGATCTTATATAAGGGTTGGTGTTTATAAGAAAAGGGTCTCCTTTTAGGCTTCCCCCTGAACTGAAGATACTCTATCGTACATGTTGTAGCACAACAAACGCCTACAAGCTTTCGATAAGCAGGTATTATCTATATTTAATTGTAATCAAATGACTATAAAATCTCTCGAGCAATAGCTTCTCGAGTGATTCCAGTAATTCTTCTTTTCAAGACTAGACGATTTGACCCGTACCTAACTTTTTTATCTGCTTGAAGTCCTATCGGTGATTTCACTTCAACGATCGGGTGAGACCAGTTTGGCCAAAGAGCAGCTTTCATGATTTCTCAGCCGGAAGGCTTTTTCCTTCTCCATCTTGCTGCATGGTTTTCTGCGTATCTTTCGGCGTTTTCCCCCTTCAAAATCTTCGCATTACTTTCCCGACCCATATCCTGTTGTCTGCAAATTTCTTTACTTTCAGTGCGTGTTGGGACTACGCTTCTTCAGATCCCAGTCTCGATAAGCCCAAAGCTGTCCTAGACTTCGTCTAATAAATGTCTGCAAAAAATACAACCATGGCAATTGGTTGAGTGATCCAAGACTTAATTTGCGAGTCCAGAATCACAGGTTCGATTCCCCAGTCTATCCTCATTCTCAGAAGACCGTGATTAGTCTGCAGAGGACCGTCCTAAGCATAGACTTATCCCCGGTCGATACTCGTTCTTGAGAAATCTCGGTTAATCTGCTCAGGATGTGCTTGGGCCCTGGAGTGACCCCGGTCTTGGGGTTTTGACTCTTTGTCATGCCGGGGCAGGGACGGCGGGCTTGCCTATTAAGCAACAGTTGTGAGTGGGCAAATCTGCGGCCTTAAACCGAGTTTGCCAAAGCTGGACACCCTTTTATTTTTCCAAAAGATGTCAGAAAAAGAAGCTCTTTTGTTCTCTTTGGGCGAAGGGTAATGTCTTGAGATTTATTATATGGTTTTGTTGGATTTGGATCTTAAATCCGCTATTACATTTTTAGGACCTTGCTGTGTTCGGTGATCTACACGAGTCGGTTTGTGCCTTTCCGGGCTCGGGCTCAAGGAGCTAATACCGACTTTAGGAAAATCTCTGCTCAAGGCCTATTAACGAAGGATTAATTTGAAAGCTCGTTAAATCAATATATACTTTTTGAAAATAAATCTCGAGGTGAATAAGAAAAGCCCAGCTCGTGTTTTTTCTTTTGATCACGAAATTTGATTGATTTTTGTGAAGAAAAAATTGTAGGTGCAATCTTTACCAAAAAAAAAAAAAAAAAAATTGTAGGTGCAAAACAACTTTGTAAAACTAGGATATTTAGATATGAGTTAACGATTTTTCGCCAAATAGCTATATTGTAGACAGTAGAGAACCATGGTTCTAATATCAATATGAGCATCTTGGAAAGAGCTCGTCGCAGGGTTGCTAGTGATCGGCTCACCACGGATTTTATTACTTAACGATATTATCAATCAGGCTGAATTCCATGCGTTACTTAAGGGTTGCCATTGCATTTGATCAATTGACCCGACTAGTGCAAACGCAATGGCCATTCCATTCGTTGACGTTCTTAATCATGTAACCTTAATTTCTGTATGGGAATCGCTGGAGACTAATTCGGAGAACTCGTATACTCCAAGCATGCATCGCACTAAGCTCTAGATATATCAAATGTGTCTATTGATTGATCATCTTTATATGATCTCCTAAAATGGAATTAGAACCAATAAGCACACTTTTTCCCTCTCTAAGTGTAAACGTTCTAGGATCTTCAAGTGAGAGATAGAAAAAATCAAGAAAAGCTACATATTTACTTTATTAATTTCACATTACACTTTATTAGAGAAGGGCATTTATACTCAAACAATATGTATAGGAATTGAAATAATCTATCTAAAAAGGAAATAACTATCTTAGAAAATAACGAAATATCAAATAATTATATAATATCTAAGGATATCTCTAACAATATTTTCTAATAGGAATTCTCTAATATCCATAAATATACTTCAACACTCACCTTAAGCTAGAGCATTTAGCTTGCATATGATAGGTGCAACTTTCTCCAAAAGTCTCTTATTAAGCGCCATGTAAGCTGGACTTTACACTAAATAAGAGATATGAGTCCAAACTAAATTCAAGATAATGACAACCGTGTATGATGGAACTTACACAATTTTTGAACATAATTCACATCATCACCAAATTTGACAAGCATCGAGGAAACACATGATCATAAAAGTTGACGAATCTTTCTCGTGCAACCTCGATAGACCATGTGGAAACCCAATTTAAATTGAGGTAAACTATACTGCATCAGCCCAAGGTGCTCAAATTTGGCTGCTCGATGAAGGTATACTCGACGCCAATGTTCATTGTTATTTAGATACTTTAGGGCATCAACTCACGGCGCTCAACTTTGAATGCTGATGAAGGTGTTCCTGAGTCTCATCTGTTTGGATACTTGAGAGCGACTTTGCTAGTTGATGGCGCTCTCCATTAAAGGGGAGTCTTACAATAAATAATGTTCAAGGTAGGCATTGCTAAGGGTTGACAAAATAGGGAAATTACTGAAAATGAGATGACTAGCATTGGTGAGGCATGACTCCCCTGAGGATGAGCAGAGACTGGAATGAAACTTGACGCCCTGAATGTCACCAGCCATGGGAAGGGAACAAAGAATCTAGTGGTTGCAATAGAAACAATGATTGAGACTGACACCAAGAACAAAGCAAAAGCTATCGTTTTGATTTGGATCCCTTTCTCCTGGTGCCTCTCATACCATGTAAACATTTTATGATCTTTAAGCGAAGGGAGAGAGAATCAATAAAGACCACATTTGTACTCAATTGACTTCATATTACATTTTATTAGAGGATGGTATTTGCATCCGAACAATATGCATAGGAAAAGAAATGATCTAACATACCAATTGTCCCCAAGCTCTATTATCACATGAATTGTTACCATCCGTGTGCTGAACTTCAATTTTAAAGTATGAATGATCTTCCATTGCCATCATCCTGTCTGAGATCCTGGAAGCAAGCTACACGTATGTGTGATTATTGAAATAATATAAAATTTCATTTTTATGGCGACCAAGAACCCTAAGGAGACACTGACGGGAGGTTTTTGGATGAACTCTAACATGTGCAATGCATAGACTCCGCGATGTATAGATTCCACTTGTCTCCTGGCTCTACCATCAGATGAACATTTTTCGAGCCCACAGCTCAAGTTCGGCATTTAATGATGCATAATAGTATGGTGACCACTCTGTCTGAGAATCCTCAGGACACGCTACACGCATGTATGAGTTTATTTAAAGCTTTAGATCGCTATTATTGACTCTCGTTTCGTTCAGATTGGAAATCGAGCAGAGGCATTGTCGGGAGGCTGTTGGAAGATCCATGACGTGACAGCTAATGTGAGGCTGCAAGAACGAGATTGTGGAGTGCATCGTGCTCAATATATATATACAAGGATTTGGGTGCCCTGCCTTAAACAACTCTCTCTCAGAAAGAATTACATCTAGAGAAGTTAACAGGGTACCTTCTTTCAAAGATGGCTTCATCAATTGAGACCTCGAAAGTTAGCCGCCATTTCCGATCACTCAGCTTTCCTCTTAGGAGCCACCCTCTCACGACAACTGTAGAGGAGCATTTGTCTAGGCTCAGATCATCGGATGCGGCGTCCTCATCCTCATCGGCATCCCAAAGTTTGGGAACACTCAAGAGCTTGTATGACTACATCGATGACTTGCTTCAGTTGCCTCTCAATAAACAGGTTCTTTCCCACCTGAGAAGTCCCGCTGAAGACTTGTCGGATGTTTCTCTCACGCTCTTAGATGTTTGCGGGAATGTGAGGGAAGCTTACTCACAGATGAAGGAACGTGTCCAGGAGCTCAAGTCTTCTTTGCGAAGAAGGAAAAGAGGAGATTCCAGCTTCGCCGCTGACGTAGAAGCATACATCAACTCTAGAAAAAAGTTGAACAAAGTAATCAGCAAGTACTTGAGAAATTTGAAGAAGGAAGGCTCTAAAAAGGTCTCTCACAATGAAGCTACCCTTAGCATACTAACTGAAGCTGGAGAGATCAGCGTTTCCATATTCGGGTCCCTCTTAGGTTTCCTTGCTCCGACAAGTGCAAGCACGAAGCCTAGAGGCTGGTCTCAAGTGTCGAAACTGCTGGGACCTAAACGCGTATCATGTGATGGAGGAAAGGAAACCAATGAAGTGCAAGGCTTGGATGCCGTCGTGCTCTCCCTCAGATCAAGCAAAGACATCAGTAATCAAGTGGGCGATCTGTCAAAGCGATTGGAGGAACTAGAGGCGAGCATTCAAGAAATTGAGGATGAGTTGGAATGCATTTTAAGGTGCCTGGTGAAATTGAGGGTTTCCTTTCTCAACATTGTTAACCACTAGAAAACCATGGTCTCAAGGGATGCCAATTTGACAATGGCATCTATGGTGCAATTTTTGTAACATGTACAGTACGGCATTGTGTCATTCGAGATCGATAATCAATATATACATCAAAACCTTCAGATTAATGATCTATACCGTGTTTCTCTCGGAACTCCCATAATGATTCTGTTTCTATCCACGAGTTTTCGGCTTGATAGTCTTGATCTGAATTCTATATGACTTAGGAAAAAGAAAATGAATTACTATCGTGATCGAGTTTGGAGGATAACAAAAATCTGATTGCCTCGCTACGTACGAGCCATAGCATGACAGACTGATGTGGCAGAACTTTTTTACTCGGGGCTTAAACGTGTAGTCTGGAGTGGAATTAGATTCTTCCTTGCAAGCTTGTGCAATCTAAATGTTACATGTAGCCGTGAGACCTACAATCCATAACAATGAAATGGAAACGGCAACGAAAATTAAACTTTTTGCATTTTTTAATATTTGGCACCGAATCTGTTTTTCAGCAGTTCACATGCTTCGGAAAATGCTTTAATGGAAGCATAGTGTGCGTCTATCTGATTCTGAGCCATGCTCATGCTGCAGGTCCTGCTTTCGTGTCTACAGCATTCTCGACCAAGTCTCAGAAAATTGTTGGATTAGGCAATATATCCATCTCTGGCTAATTTAAGTTTAATGTCCAGGAAATATAAGCATATAACCCATTCTTAGTTTGTTAATAATCATCGGAAAATATTTGACTTCTAGGATGATTGAGGTCCGGTAACTAGCGGTCCTCAAAAGCCAAAGGATTGCACATCTTCAATTGAGCACAGCAGCCTCATACTGACAGTCTTTCTCGGAGTCACCTAAACTAGTCCTTATCACCCCTGAAGAGATGCCAACAATTAATCAGCCTCATGAATAGAGATGATGATAAGAGACAACTTCTACTTTGTTAGAAGCTGAGATGCTAAAGATTCCGTTTGTCCCCAAGCTCCATTATCACATGAATAGTTGCCATCCACATGCTCAACTTCAACTTTTAAGCATGCATAATCTTCCATTGCCATCCTCCTGTCTGAGATCCTGGAAGCAAGCTGCACGTATAAGTGATTATCGAAAGCATATAAAATTTCATTTTTCTGGAGACCCGGAACACGAAGGAGACACTAACGAGAGGTTTCTGGATTAACATGTGCAATGCATAGACTCCACGATGTAAATATTCCACCTGTCTCCAAGCTCTACCATCAGAGGAATATTTTTCGAGCCCACAGCTCAAGTTCAGCATTTAATGATGCAAAATTGCATGGTCGCCCTCTGTTTGACAATCCTCAAGACATGCTACACGCGTGTGCAAGTCTTTTTAAACCTTTAGATCGCTATTATTCAGTCTCGTTTCGTATAGATGGGAAAACCAGGGGAGGCATTGTCGGGAGGCTGTTGGAAGATCCATGACATGACAGGTAATGCGAGGCCACAATAATGGGATTGTGGAGTGCGTCTTGCTTGGTATAAATATACAAGGGTGTGGGAGGCCTGCCTAGAACAACTCTCTCTCTCATATAAAAAATTACATCCAGAGAAGTTAACGAGCCTCCTCCTCTCAAAGATGGCATTATCAATTGAGACCTCAAAAATTAGTGGCCATTTCCGATCAATCAGCTTGCCTTCTAGGAGCCACCATCTCGCAACAACTGCAGAGGAGCATTTGTCTAGGCTCAGATCATCAGAAGCGGCGTCCTCGTCCTCATCGGCATCCCAAAGTTTGGGAGAACTCAAGAGCTTGTATGACTGCATCGATGACTGCTCCGCCGGTTGCCTCTCACTCAACAGTTTCTTTCCCACCGAGAAGTCCCGCCGAAGAGTCGTTGGACCTTTCTCTCCTGCTCTTAGACGTTTGCGGGAACGTGAGGGAAGCTTTCTCACAGACGAAGGAATATATCCAGGAGCTCAAATCATCTTTGCGAAGAAGGAAAAGAGGAGATTCCAGCTTCACTGTTGACGTAGAAGCATACATCAACTCCAGAAAAAAGTTGAACAAAGTAATCAGCAAGTACTTGAGATATTTGAAGAAGGAAGGCTCTAAGAAGGCCTCTCACAATGAAGCCACCCTCAGCACACTAATTGAAGCTGGAGAGATCAGCGTTTCCGTATTCGGGTCCCTCTTGGGTTTCCTTGCTCTGACAAGTGCAAGCACGAAGCCGAGAGGCTGGTCCCGAGTGTCGAAACTGCTGGGACCTAAACGCGTATCCTGTGACGGAGGAAAGGAAACCAATGAAGTGCAAGGCTTGGATGCCGTTGTGCTCTCCCTCAGATCGAGCAAAGACATCAGTAATCAAGTAGGCGATCTGTCAAAGCGATTGGAGGAACTAGAGGCGAGCATTCAAGAAATTGAGGATGAGTTGGAATGCATTTTCAGGCGCTTGGTGAAATTGAGGGTTTCCCTTCTCAACATTGTTAACCACTAGAAAACCATAGTCTTGAGGGATGCCACTTTGAAAACCGCATCTGTAATATGATTTTTGTAACATGTACAGCACAGCATTGTGTCATTCAAGATCGACAATCAATATATACATCAAAACCATCAGATTAATGATCCATCCCATGTCTCTCTCCCGATATACCCATAATGATTCTGTTTCTATACACGAGTTTTCGACTTGATAAAGTTGATCTAAATTATCTATGTGACTCAGCAAAAAGGAAAGTGAATTGCTATCATCATCTGTGGAGTTTGGAGGATAACAAAAATCTGATTGCCTCGCTACCGTGTACGAGCTACGGCATGACAGACTGATGTGGCAGAACTTTCTTTTACTCTAGAGCTTAAACGTGTATTGTGGACTGGAATTAGATTCTTCCTTCCAAGATTTTGCAATCTAAATGTTACATGTAGAGGCGAGACTTACAATCCTTAACAACGAAATGGAAACTGCAACAAAAATTAGACTTTTTGCTTTTTTTGATATTTGGCTCCGCATCTTTTTTTTCAAGCAGGTCATGTGCTTTGGAAAGTGCTTTAATGGAAGCATAGAATGCGACTATTTGATTGTGAGCCATGCTCATGCTGCAGGTCCTGCTTTCGTGCTTCAGCCTTCTCGACCAAGTCTCAGAAAATTGCTGGATTAGGCAATATATGCATCTCTGGCTAATTTAATTCTAGTGTCCAGGAATTATAAGCATATAACCCATTATTCGTTTGTTGATAGTCGTCGGATGATATTTGATCTCTAGGATGATTGAGGTCCAGTAACTAGTGGTCCTCAAAAGCCAAAGGAGTGCACATCAACAATTGAGAACCGCAGCTTCTTATTGACTGTCCTTCTCGGAGTCGCCTAAACTAGTCCTTATTATCACTACTGAAGTGATGCCGACAATTAGTCAGCCTCATGAACATAGATGATGATAAGAGACGACTTCTAGCTTGTCAGAAGCTGCGTTGCTGTAAAGATTCCGTTTGTCCCCAAGCTCCACTATTACATTAATAGTCGCCATCCACATGCTTAACTTCAACTTTGAAGCAGGCATGATCTTCCATTGCCATCCTCCTGTCTAGATCCTGGAAGCAAGCTGGACGTATGTGTGATTATTAAAAGCATAAAAAATTTCATTTTTTAGAGACCGGGAACCGCAAGGAGACAATGATGAGAGGTTTTTGGATGAACTCTAACATGTGCAATGCATAGACTCCACGATGTAAAGATTCCACTTGTCTCCAAGCTCTGCCATCAGATGAATATTTTTCAAGCCCACAGCTCAAGTTCAGCATTCAATGATGCACCATAGCGTGGTCGCCCCTGTCTGAGAATCCTCAAGACACGCTACACGCATGTACGAGTTTCTTTTAAACCTTGAGATTGTGACTATTGATTCTCATTTTGTATAATTGGAAAACCAGCGGAGGCATTGTCGGGAGGCTGTTGGAAGATCCATGACATGACAGGTAACGCGAGGCCGCAATAATGGGATTGTGGAGTGCGTCTTGCTCGGTATAAATATACTAGGGTGTGGAAGGCCTGCCTGGAGCAACTCTTTCTCATAGAAAAAATCACATCCAGAGAAGTTAACAAGCCTCCTTCTCTCAAAGATGGCATCATCAATTGAGACCTCGAAAATTAGCGGCCATTTCCGATCGATCAGCTTGCCTTCTAGGAGCCACCCTCTCGCGACAACTGTAGAGGAGTATTTGTCTAGGCTCAGATCATCAGAAGCGGCGTCCTCGTCCTCATCGGCATCCCAAAGTTTGGGAGAACTCTAAGAGCTTGTATGACTGCATCGATGACTTGCTTCAGTTGCCTCTCACTCAACAGTTTCTTTCCCACCTGAGAAGTCCCGCCGAAGAGTTGTTAGACCTTTCTCTCCTGCTCTTAGACGTTTGTGGGAACGTGAGGGAAGCTTTCTCACAGACGAAGGGATGTATCCAGGAGCTCAAATCATCTTTGCGAAGAAGGAAAAGAGGAGATTCCAGCTTCGCCGTTGACGTAGAAGCATACATAAACTCTAGAAAAAGGTTGAACAAAGTAATCAGCAAGTACTTGAGAAATTTGAAGAAGGAAGGCTCTAAGAAGGCCTCTCACAATGAAGCCACCCTCAGCACACTAATTGAAGCTGGAGAGATCAGCGTTTCCGTATTCGGGTCCCTCTTGGGTTTCCTTGCTATGACAAGTGCAAGCACGAAGCCTAGAGGCTGGTCCCGAGTGTCGAAACTGCTGGGACCTAAACGCGTATCATGTGATGGAGGAAAGGAAACCAATGAAGTGCAAGGCTTGGATGCCGTCGTGCTCTACCTCAGATTGAGCAAAGACATCAATAATCAAGTAGGCGATCTGTCAAAGCGATTGGAGGAACTAGAGGCGAGCATTCAAGAAATTGAGGATGAGTTGGAATGCATTTTCAGGCGCCTGGTGAAATTGAGGGTTTCCCTTCTCAACATCGTTAACCACTAGAAAACCATTGTCTCGAGGGATGCCACTTCGTAAACCGCATCTGTAGTATGATTTTTGTAACATGTACAGCACAGCATTGTGTTATTCGAGATCGACAATCAATATATACATCAAAACCATCATATTAATGATCTATCCCATGTCTCTCTCCCGGTATACCCATAAATCTGTTTCTATACACAAGTTTTCGACTTGATAAAGTTGATCTCTAAGAATATTCTCTGATAGGGTATTCTCTAATGTCCATAAATATACTGCAAACACTCCCCTCAAACTAGAAATCCAACTTGCATGTGACAAGTGCAACTCTCTTCCAAAGTTTAGGATTAAGCACCATGTAAGCCGGACCTTTATGTTGTGGCAAGCAAATGATTGAATAATAATATAGACAGAAAAAAATAAATAAATTAGATACCAAATTTACATAATGCAAACATAGTGATCTACGTTCACGGGAAGAGCAATAATAAATTTCTCTATAGACCAAGCAATATAACAAGATTACAACTCTGCTCGAGTAACTCAAATTCCTAGTTACATCCAATAATTCAAACGATTTTTTTTTTTTTTTTGGTTAAAGGTAAGTAGTAAATTGACTTTTGTATAAAAAGCTATACAGCTAACTGCAAGGGGACCCTAGCACCAGCTTACCCTCAGAAAGACAGGAAGTCCAAACGAGTGGAAGGGGGCCAAGGGGGGGAGAAAAAGGGAGGGAAGATCTATGAGAGAGATACAATGCAAATAAAAACAACAACAAAAGAAGGCCAAAACAACAGCCAACAAAGGAGTCGAGGGGAAGAGCACACAACACTGTGGCCCGCACAAGGGAAAGACACAAAGAGGAACAGAGAGGAACAGAACAGGAGGGACGCCAAGCTAAAATCACAAGCCGCACCCTCAGCAAAGACTCGGGAGAGTTCCATCAGAAGCATCACCAAGCAACAGCGAGATGGGCAGCGATATAGCAAAGGAGGCGAGGAGCAGGATGACGCAGCAGCTTCACCAACCATTAGGCCGAGGAACAAGGGGAAGAGACCCTCCAAGGAAAAAGAAGAAGGGGCGACCTCAAATAAACCCCAGGGAATAGGCAAGTGCAAAACCCCTAGGTAGGAACATCAAAGGCAGCAAGCAGCCAACAGTCAGCATAATCAATCAAAGATGGAGGGGTGGATGCACCAGCTAAGTTGGAGTCTTCCATTACATATACATGGACTAATAATAGGGAAGGGGAGGAATTGGTCAAAAAACAACTTGATCGTATGCTCTGTACCTTAGAGTGGAGAGTCACCTTTCCTGAAGCAGTAGTCTGGGCTCTCCCGGCCATTGGCTCGGACCATAGTCCCCTCGTTCTTCGCCTTTATCCTGAAACAAGGAAGAGAAAGAAACAGTTTAAAATAGAAACTTACTGGACAGAACATGCAGAGTATCAGGGAGTGATCCAACAAATCTGGTCTAAAAAGCCAAACCAGATAGCCTCTTTCTCAGGAAAATTATGGGAAACATCCCAAGTGCTGGCCAAATGGAGTAAAGAAACATTCGTGAATGCATCTGTGCAGATAAAGGAACTCAGCCAATCATTAAAAGATATTATGAACCAAACATCTCAGATTACAAGTAAGGAGCAAGTGCATAAACTCAAGCATAAAATTGAAGCATTAAGACAGCAGGAAGAACAGTTCTGGGGAATGAGATCACGAATTAAGTGGCTGCAATGGGGTGATAAGAACACCAGATTTTTTCATGCTACCACTATACAGAGAAGGCAGAAAAACCGTATTACAATGCTGCAATTAGAAGATCAAAGCTGGTGTCGTGATCCTGTGACCCTTCAGCATCATATCCAGTCTTTCTATGAGAAGTTATATACGACTGAGGGCCCAAGAAATTACTAGCCAATTCTTAATCAACGTCCCTCACCTAGAGATGACAATATCAATGAAGAACTGGTGGCTGTACCTTTATAAGAGGAGATACATGCAGCTATTTTTCAATTGGGTGCATTAAAAGCACCAGGGCCCGATGGCTTCAATGGAATCTTTTATCAGCAATCATGGGAATTTATTAAATCTGACTTGATGTAGCTAGTTCAGGACTTCTTTCAAAACAGTACTCTCGATCCTCGACTCAACCAAACACACTTATCCTTGATCCCCAAAGTCAAAAACCTTGAAAACATAAGCCAATTTCGACCCATTAGCCTCTGCAACTTTAGTTATAAAATAATATCCAAAATTTTGGCAAACAGACTAAAAAAATAGTTGCCACTTATCATTGAACCAGAGCAAAGTGCTTTTGTCCAGGGAAGGCAGATTCAGGACAACATCCTCATTGTACAGGAGATTCTGCACCTGCTGCGCATCAAAAAGAACAAAACGAAATATCAGGCTGTTTTGAAGCTTGATATGTAGAAAGTATATGACAGGATTGAATGGGACTTTGTGAGGGACAATATGTTGCATATGGGATTCTGTGCTAAATGGGTTTCGCTCATCATGAAGTGCATCTCTACGGTTTCTTTTAGTGTGAAATTCAACGGAGAACCTACCTCTTTCTTTCATCCTTCACGAGGCCTCAGACAAGGTGATCCACTCTCGCCCTATATCTTTATACTGATTTCCAATGTCTTGGCCTGGTTGATGAAAAAAGCATTAGCAGATGATAGTATAAAAGGCATACAGATTAATCGGTATTGCCCTCAATTGTCACACCTCCTCTTTGCCAATGATGCAATCTTTTTTATGGATGGTACTCTTGTGGAATGTCAGAATTTATCACTCATACTCAATCAATACTGCTATGCCACGAGTTAAGCTGTTAATTTAAATAAATTAGGAATCTACTTCAGTGCAAAATGCCTGAAACTTTTAAAAAGGAATATGGCCACTGAAATGCAAGTTAGTGTACTGGAGAAAACAGGCAAATATCTCGGTATACCCACAAAATGGGGCCACTCCAAGCGAGAACTGTTTGGTTGGATCTTAGCAAGAGTGAATTCAAAGTTAGAAGGATGGAAAGAGAAATTGCTTACCAAGGCAGGAAAGGAGATCTTGATAAAAAATGTAGTGCAATCCATACCTACCTATGCTATGTCCATATTCAAGCTACTAGTTTCTATTTGCAGAGCCATAGAGAAAAGAATAGCGTCATTCTGGTGGCAAAAAGGAGATGCTAAACGGGGGATGCATTGGAAACGATGGGAAATCTTGAAAACCAGAAAGGATACTGGAGGGCTTGGATTTAAAGACCTGCTTACCTTTAACAGGGCCATGCTTGGAAAGCAAATCTGGAGATTGGCCAATTCCCCAACAGTGCTCTGGAGTCACGTCCTTAAAGGCATCTATTTTCCCCATGGTGATGTTTGGACAACAGCTAAGGGTCGTAGGTCATCATGGGGTTGGCAGGGACTCATGATTGGCAGAGAAACCATTACAAATAATATAAAATGGTCAGTAGGGGATGGAGAATTTATACGCATTCGAGAAGACAGGTGGTTAACATAGGGGCTTATGGGCGGACAAGCAAACTAAACAGAACCTTTTCTGGTATCAGAATTAATCAACATAGAAACACGTGAATGGAAGCAGCAGACAATCCAACAGCTTTACGAGGCAAACATAGCGAACGAAATATTAGCTATCCCACTGAGCCAACAACCCAAACCAGGCACTTTAACATGGACAGGAAACAAAATAGGACAGTACACTATCAAAAGTGGCTACAATATCGCAATCTTAAACGCAACCAACATAGATCTACAACAACCCTCATGCTCATACCAACCACCACGCACCTTGTGGAATCAGATCTGGAGTCTTGAAGCCCTACCAAAGATTCGAACCTTCCTCTAGAGTCTCTGTCAGAATGCCCTCCCCACGAGAGAAAATCTGTACAAAAGAAAGATCATTCAAGACCCGTCCTGCCCATTCTGTCACACAAGCATCGAAACTACAGAGCATCTGTTTTTCCTGTGTAAATGGACAAGGAAAGTCTGGAAAGATTCGAGATTTGAAGAGATCCGACCAACCAAAAGCCTCAAACGCACAGATCAGTGGATATCTGAAGCATTTCGAGGCAATAAACTTTTACCTGCTCGAGAACTGATGGCCATGGTTCTGTGGAATATCTGGAAGGCGAGAAACAACTGGATCTTTCGAGCAAACTACCCCCGGCCAGCATATCTATTAACCACAGCACAGGAACAACACGTTTCTGTTAGTCGAAGAACGTCAAAACAGCATACAGAACAATCTAACAGGGACAAACTTGCTCAATGGATGCCCCCGAAAAGTAGGACTTGAAACTAAATGTGGATACGGCTTGGATCTCTGGAGAATTTCTGGGTTTTGTGGCAGGTTCTGTTCGCGATTCATCTGGCAGAGTACTCGAAGGGTTTGCTTCCATGGCTAGGGTTTCAACCTCACACGAAGCGGAAGGGGCAGCGATCTATCATGGGCTCTTATATACTTAGGAACTCGAGTTGCACCACGTGAAAGACTTCGGAAGCCGAAGAGTTTGCTTGCTTATCGAAAGCGACTGTTCACCGGTAGTTGACATGCTTATGGGCCGGGCTGAAGCTTCGTGAAATCTAGCCATCCTTGTGCAGAAATGTAAAGAAGTGCTGGCCCAAAATACAAACATCACGATCATGCATTGTGTGACATCCATAATTTTCGATATTGATTTCAATGGAATTAATTGGGCCGTTTCTATGCAATTGGAGCCGGGGATTAAAATTGAATACAAATTGAGATGCACAAGGGTCTATTGGATGATGAATGTCGCGACCTTCTCGAGGGTGATTTATTCAAAGAAGGCTATTGGATTACTAAGTCCGAAGACTTGGCACGGACCTCCTAAGTCCTACCAATCGCGACTTGATACTAAGAAATTATCTCATTTAACATGCAATTATATTCAAATTGGAGTCGCTACTAACCAATTAGGGTTGGTCAGAAACCCAAGTAAAGTATGGGAGAATACTTTACTTTTGCGAACCAGAGATTTAATAGGTCCGGGGACATGGTTACGCTAGAAAAATCTAACACCCTTTCGGTACCTTTATTTAAAAAAAAAAAATACTTTTGCAGGCAGTATTGATTAATTTTAACCTAAGTTAACTAATATACAAATGGTAGTTATGCGGGTGCACAATGAATGAAATAACATTCAATAAACTAAAGTGATAGATTCATAAGAAATTATAAACTACGACCTTACAAAAATGCTAATGAAAATGCATGCCTTAAACATGATTTTCTAAATGACATGATATTTAATTAAATGTAATCCTATGATATGCATGAATTTTACTTTAATGATATGTGAGATGCAATTCATATGGCATGACTAGAACTATTACTATATGTATGCAATCTTATTTACATAATCCTAAAGATATGGGATGAATGACACAATGATTCTATATGCATGTTCTTTTATGATTTTTTTTATGATTTTTTAATGTATGCAACCTACACTAAACAATGATGATATGAAATGGGATTAATTATGAACTAACCTATTAATTAACCAAATAAATGACTTTTGTGTTTTCTTCTTTTATTAAAATGACTTAATAATAACATAACGATGCAATACTAATCTTTGGCTTTTTTTTATTTATTATAAAAACAACTATACGACGGGAATATTAAAACATTAACCTATGACCCACTAACTAAAGCACAACATGTGGTGTGCACATTATGAAACCTATATAACCTAAATAACATTTTTTTTGTTCTTTTTTTGTTTTATTAAAGGAAAATTAACCTAATCCTATATGAATCTAAAAAATCAAAATGCAAAGCTTTAAATATGAAATGCATATGGACCTAAATACCTAAGTTCTATAATGCATGATATATGATGAGCAAATAACGCTGATACACCAAAATAAAAAAAAATCCATCCATGTAAATCAATGGCATATTATCTCAATGATGCAAAGTAATTCATGAATTTACCATGAAAAAGTCGAAATAATCAAAAATCTAACCCGACGTCTCGTGGCTCAATATTTTTGATTATTATGACTTAGTATGACAAATTTCCTAATGATAAAAATAAATCAAAACAAATCAAGTTAGAATAAAAAAAAAAAAAAAACTATGAGTTCGACCACTCAAACTAAATTTAGCCTAAGAATTTTACCTAATCTCGGGTACGGATTTCTCGAGGGGTGGCGCCGGCACAAATGCTAGCCTGCGATGGTGGTTCGCCGAGGGGTCGCCGTTCGGAACAGGGCTGTTCGTCGGAGCTCCAGCGAGGTTCGGGTGGTAACCGAACCTGCAGCAAAACAGAGAAGGCAGCAGGTGGAGGAGCTTGGGGCGTTGCAGCAGTGGGCACTGAAGCAGCAACATCGGGTGCAGGGGTGTCGATGGACGGAGACTTCGTGGCTTCTGGGTAGGCGGGCGCTGGCGACGGTGTGGAGATGCAGGCGCGTCGTTGGCGATGGCGCGGGGACACGGCGAGGCAACGCGCGAGGCGAAGTGGATGGCGGCGGTCACACGATGAGGCGGAGCTCCGGTGCTGCTCGAAGGTCCGTGCGACGATGGCTGGTGGAGTGGCGTCACCCGGGCAGGAGATGCAGTGGCGGAGCTCGGGCTGGGCAACGGTGCGCAAGAGGGCTCGAGCGGGGTTGATGTTGCAGTGGTCGGCGCGGGGGCGTTAGGAGGTTGCGTCGATCGAGGGATTCGTGATGCTGCAGCGGTGGTGCCGGGTCGCAGACTGCGAGGTGATGCGGTGGTGCGGCGGAGAAAAGCAAGGCGGCCGGAGACAGTGATCTGGCTGCTTGTGCGCCAGCGGGGGGAATCGAGCAGCAGGGGAGGCGCTGGCTTGCTGAAGAAGATGACACTGTTCCTCCTCTTTTCTTTTCTTTTCTTTTTCTATTTTTTTACTCTCTCTAGTCACTTTCACGTCCACTCTCTGCACCTCCTAATCTCCAATTTTTGACTTTCTCCCCTCTTCCTTTTTTACACTCTCCGAAGCTCCCCTCACATCTCTTCCATGTCTCTTTTCCTCAGGCTTTTTACTGACATTTCTCTTCCCAATGAATGAAACCTTCTGCAGAAACTCTTTTTTTAACTTTTCTCCTTTTTAAACCTTCGATGGCCTTCTCTTCTTTTTGCTCGAAGATGGACGAATCCTTCTCTGTTCTTTGGACTATTTGACATTTCTGTGTTTTTTTCGACCAAAGAAGCCCCCCCTCCTGGCGTGAAGCCTTTGATCCTTTATTTATAGAGGAAACACTCGAATTTTGCAGGTGGGATATTCGTTCAACAACAACGAATTTGATTTTGCATGTGAGATATTTGCTCAACAAATTAACAAAAAATGACTCCAAAATCAAACAACAACTAATGAGGATATATTTTCAACCATAAAATATTTTATTATTCAAAATATTTTCAAAATTTCCCTCCATAATCCAATGCTAAATCTAATCCTAAATTAGGTGTCAACAATGAAAAATAACAATTGAAGCATGGAGACATCGATTAATTTTATAGAGGTTAAGTAAAGATGAATCAAGAGAGAATGGTTGTGCAATTTAAGCCACTGCTAAGAAATTCATAGCACCCCCACACCCTAGCAAGAATGGACCATTTGGGGAGTTGAGTGGTGTATTTATGTGGCTAAATTACAGCCAAGTGATAAAGCTTCTTGGGCAAGACTTGGAAGATATTTTTTGTGAAAAAAGTGGGCTTGGTCGAGCCCATCTGTCACCATCTCTATCCACTCCCTCTTTTTCCCCTCATCTTCGTGCCTTTCATCCCGTCAATTCCTCATGCTTCTTGTCACGCTTTCATTTCTTTTTCTTTCTGCCCTCATCCCCGTTTTCAATTCTTCCTCATGTCTTCTTCCCATGAAGACCGAAGCCCACACCCACCGATTTCTCTACCGCAAATCCATGCGTCTGCCGTCCAACCAGCTTGGGTCAACAAACGAAGCCAACAGGGATTCTTCATTGACCACAAGCCAGTGAAGCTGCACGCGTCTGAGTTCCTCATGCCAGCTGCCACCTGCCGGCTTCTTGGCCTGCTTCAATCAATAACAGAAGCAATTTGTTGACCGAGCAGCACGCCGTTCAACTCCAACGCCGCCCAAGTCTCCACGCCTCTAGTAGCCCGTCTCCTTTGGTCAACAAGCGGACACCGAAGACCACCGAGGAAGCTTGTGCCCGTCCGCGAGAAATTGTCCCCAAATTTGGTCGGCCAATGAGTCCGCTGAGTTAGCCCAGCGAAGCCACGGTTTCTTCTTGTAGCTACTGCCACGTCCGAGCTTCTCCATCCACTCGATCAACAACGAAGCCTTTGTGTTGACCCATCAACGAAGACCACCCATCTTCGTGTCTTCGTCCACCGAGTCAGTCAAGTGAAGTTAGCAAAGCAACCTCCACCGAGCTGCCAGGAAGACCCAAGAAGCCAGCGTCCATCTCCACGTTGCCACCTGCCGATTTGTTAGCCTTCTTCGGTCAACATTGCAATCCATCGAAGACCAACAAAAATGCTGTAGCTGCTTCGCCGTCCACGCATCCAGGGATCCATCAAGAATTTGCCCTCCACCGAAGCCTCATTCCATGCGTCTTCATGGCCCAATTGCCCCTTGTTTGGTCCAGTAACTTCAGCAGTTCAGCAGCCCAGCGAAGGACAGGCCCACGTGATCCACTGAATTTCAGCTACGAAGCCCAAGCCAGTAACTTGCTCAGCTCAATTTTGTTCCAGCCCTCTGGAGGCCCAATTTTCTAGCAAGGCAATTGAAGTCCAGCCCTAACCTTGAAGCCCGTCTTCAGCAGACCTAACCCAATATGGGTCCAGCCCAAAAGCAAGAACATATCTCAATGGGGCTGAGATTTGTTGGGTCCTTGTTAGGCCGGCCTGAGAGTCTGCCGATGCCACTGAAAATTAGAATTTTGACTGCCGTTGCGTCGCCGTCGCGGTTTTCGATCTCCGCTTTACGCAAGTGAGTTTTACTCACTGATGCCTTCTTAGTTTGCTAATGATGCCTAAGGGTTGATTAGATTTATTTAATTGTAATTAGGTGGTTAGATTAGATTACAATAATTAAATTAGAGACTTATTAGTGTATGTTAGTTAAAGTGAAGGTACATTTAGCAAGTAGACTTGTCCTATTAATTATTGGATGCTTCTTGGGATTTTTCCTGTCCCTTATCGGGTGTCAATTTAATAATTTGGGCTTAAAATGAATTTTTAGGATTTAATTATTAATTTTCGAAGTTAATTTAATTAATTAATTATTTCCCGAAATTTCAACTAGGATGGCCAGGGACCGGAATTTTATGCTGATGACGGTAGTGCAGCCCGTTTATTTAATTGAGCTTTATATTGTGCTAAATTGAATTTATTGCGTTTATTTATTTAATTTCTAAAATTAATTAATTAATTATTTATTTCTCGGAAATTCAACGGGGATGGCCAGTGACCGGGATTTTATGCTGATAATTGTGGTGCAGACCGTTTATTTAACTGAGCTTTATATTGTGCTAAATTGAATTTATTGTATTTATTTATTTATTTTTTGAAATTAATCATTTAATTATTTATTTTTCGGAAATTCAACCGGGATGTCCGGTGACCGGAATTTCGTGCTAATTGTCGTGGTGCAGTTCGTTTATTTATTTGAGCTCTATATTACATGGAATTGATTTGATTGTGCAATTTTAGGGACTTATCCCAAATTGATTGAAATTGAATGAATGATTGGTTGATGGCCGAGTGTTATTATTTAGCATCGATGATACTGTGATGAATGGTAAAGCAGAGGGAACTGTAAAAGGGAATTGGGGAAATTCTCGGCTGAAACCAATCATGAACGATGTAATGAGACATACGTGGTTCGGTGATTAAAGGATACCACTGGTGAAAACGGCGCCTTAAAGAACGCACGAGTTGCTGTCTATTACATGCAGTAGTATGGACATACGTGGTTCGGTGATGGAGGATATCACTGGTGAAAACGGCGCCTTAAAGAACGCACGAGTGCTGTCCATTATACACGTCACCTTGACTGAAACAGTGCCCGAGAGCATTAATGAGGCTCTGTGACTAAGTGTACTGCTGGAGGTTATCATGATTGATAAGAAAAAGACGCCTGAGAGCGTTCATCTGGCTCTGTGACTAAGTACCCGAATGGAGGTTATAAAGTGTGGTGTTGATGTGATTGAGAGGTGGTCCGAATGACATGTAATCGACTTGGTCGATTGATCATTGTTTTGATCAGATTGTTGTGAATTGATTGATTGAGTGGGAATGACCGTGAGTGGTCTTGTTGGCGTGGCGATGCTTCGATCTGTGATGTGATTGCTTGGGTGCCTGTTTGATCTGAGCTAACATGCAGGTGGAATCTGAGGCCAATGTAAGTTCTCTGACTCATGTTGTGCTTAAGCAGCCCTAAGGTGTATTAGTTTACTAATCGGGTCTTAGGGGGTAGAACTTGCTGAGACTTAGTCTCATCCCGGTTGTGGGATTATATTTCAGACCCCTAGATTTCCTGAAGGTTGGCCGGCATTTGAGGTCGAGGATGAGCGAGAAGGAAGAGATGAAGAGTTTGAAGAAAATGAGTCTAGTGGTGAAGGACTTGGGGAGGACTGGATGATGATCCCGAGCATAGTCCTATCATCTTTTGTGAACCCTGTACATGTGTAATTGTGAATTTCAATAAATAAAATTGTGGCCTGTTTTTTTATCCCATTGTTTTATTGTCTGGGGATTTTTAAATACTTCCGCATATGCATATATAAATGAAAGGGTCGGCGATACATAGTCCTGGGATATCGCATTTTAAAATCGACCAAAGGTAAGGGATGTGCGCGTGCCTGAGGATCGGGGCGTGACACATTGTCCACGTGAAGCAAATGCTGCAGCAGATTGGATAGCACGGCACCATCAACTACAAAAGTTTCCTCTCAATTGGTGGATTCATCCCCCGCCTCCTTTATGGAATATATTATGTTCAGACCTCTTTGAGAGCTCTTCTTGTAAATGCCTTATATAATTTGCAATATCAAGTACTGTTTTTTCGACCAAAAAAAAAGAAAAAAGTCCTATCGGTGATTTCACTTCAACGATCGGGTGAGACCAGCTTGGCCAAAGAGCAGCTTTCGTGATTTCTCAGCCGGACGGCTTTTTCCTTCTCCATCTTGCTGCATGGTTTTCTGCATATCTTTCGGCGTTTTCCCTCTTCAGAATCTTCGCATTACTTTCCCGACCCATATCCTGTTGTCTGCAAATTTCTTTACTTTCAGTGCGTGTTGGGACTACGCTTCTTCAGATACCCAGTCTCGATAAGCCCAAAGCTGTCCTAGACTTCGTCTAATAAATGTCTGCAAAAAATACAACCGTGGCAATTGTTTGAGCGATCCAAGACTTAATTTGCGAGTCCAGGATTACAGGTTCGATTCCCCAGTCTATCCTCAATCTCAGAAGACCGTGATTAGTCTGCAGAGGACCGTCCGAAGCATAGACATATCTCCGGTCGATACTCGTCCTTGAGAAATCTCGGTTAATCTGCTCAGGATGTGCTTGGGCCCGGGAGTGTCCCCGGTCTTGGGGTTTTTGACTCTTGTCATGCCGGGGCAGGGACGGCGGGCTTGCCTATTAAGCAACAGTTGTGAGTGGGCAAATCTGCGGCCTTAAACCGAGCCTTCTCGCGAAGTTGCTTCATAGTTTGCCAAAGCTGGACACCCTTCTATTTTTCCAAAAGATGTCACAAAAAGAAGCTCTTTTCTTCTCTTTGGGCGAAGGGTAATGTCTTGAGATTTATTATATGGTTTTGTTGGATTTGGATCTTAAATCCGCTATTACATTTTTAGGACCTTGCTGTATTTGGTGATCTACACGAGTCGGTTTGTGCCCTTACGGACTTGGGCTCAAGGAGCTAAATACCGACTTAAGGAAAATCTCTGCTCAAGACCTATTAACCAAGGATTAATTTGAAAGCTCGTTAAATCAATGTATACTTTTTGAAAATAAATCTCGAGGTGAATAAGAAAAGCCCAGCTCGCGTTTTTTCTTTTGATCACGAAATTTGATTGATTTTTGCGAAGAAAAAATTGTAGGTGCAAAACAACTTTGTAAAACTAGGATATTTAGATATGAGTTAACGATTTTTTCGCCAAATAGCTATATTGTAGACAGTAGAGAACCATGGTTCTAATATCAATATGAGCATCTTGGAAAGAGCTTGTCGCAGGGTTGCTAGTGATCGGCTCACCATGGATTTTATTACTTAACCATATTATCGATCAGGCTGAATTCCATGCGTTACTTAAGGGTTGCCATTGCATTTGATCAATTGACCCAAACGCAATGGCCATTCCATTCGTTGACATTCTTAATCATGTAACCTTAATTTCTGTATGGGAATCGCTGGAGACTAATTCGGAGAAGTCTTATACTCCACGCATGCATCGCACTAAGCTCTAGATATATCAAATGTGTCTATTGATTGATCATCTTTATATGATCTCCTAAAATGGAATTAGAACCAATAAGCACACTTTTTTCCCTCTCTGAGTGTAAACGTTCTAGGATCTTCAAGAGAGAGAGAGAGAGAAAAAATCAAGAAAAGCTACATATTACTTAATTAACTTCACATTACACTTTATTAGAGAAGGGTACTTATATTCAAACAATATGCATAGGAATTGAAATAATCTATCTAAAAAGGAAATAACTATCTTAGAAAATAACGAAATATCAAATAATTATATAATATCTAAGGATATCTCTAACAATATTTTCTAATAGGAATTCTCTAATATCCATAAATATACTTCAACACTCACCTTAAGCTAGAGCATTTAGCTTGCATATGATAGGTGCAACTTTCTCCAAAAGTCTCTTATCAACCGCCATGTAAGCTAGACTTTACACTAAATAAGAAATATGAGTCCAAACTAGATTCAAGATAATGACAACCGTGTATGATGGAACTTACACAATATTTGAACATAATTCACATCATCACCAAATATGACAAGCACCGAGGAAACACATGATCATAAAAGCACAAATCTTTCTCTTGCAACCTCGATAGACCATGTGGAAACCCAATTTAAATTGGGGTAAACTATACTGCATCAGCCCAAGGTGCTCAAATTTGGCTGCTCGATGAAGGTAAGCTCGACTCCAAAGTTCATTGTTATTTAGATACTTTAGGGCATCAACTCACGACGCTCAACTTTGAATGCTGATGGAGGTGTTCCTGAGTCTCATCTGTTTGGATACTTGAGGGCGACTTTGCTAGTTGATGGCGCTCTCCATTAAAAGAGAGTCTTACAACAAATAATGTTCAAGTTATGCATTGCTAAGGGTTGACAAAAGAGGGAAATTACTGAAGATGAGATGACTAGCATTGGTGAGGCGTGACTCCCCTGAGGATGAGCAGAGACTGGAATGAAACTTGACGCCCTGAAGTGTCACCAGCCATGGGAAGGGAACAAAGAATCTAGTGGTTGCAATAGAAACAATGATTGAGACTGACACCGAGAACAAAGCAAAAGCTATCGTTTTGATTTGGATCCCTTTCTCCTGGTGCCTCTCATACCATGTAAACATTTTATGATCTTTAAGCGAAGGGAGAGAGAATCAATAAAGACCACATTTGTACTCAATTGATTTCATATTACATTTTATTAGAGGATGCTATTTGCATCCGAACAATATGCATAGGAAAAGAAATCATCTAATATACCAATTGTCCCCAAGCTCTATTATCACATGTATTGTTACCATCAGTGTGCTGAACTTCAATTTTAAAGTATGAATGATCTTCCATTGCCATCATCCTGTCTGAGATCCTGGAAGCAAGCTGCACGTATGTGTGATTATTGAAATAATATAAAATTTCATTTTTCTTGAGACCAAGAACCCTAAGGAGACACTGACGGGAGGTTTTTGGATGAACTCTAACATGTGCAATGCATAGACTCCGCGATGTATAGATTCCACTTGTCTCCTAGCTCTACCATCAGATGAACATTTTTCGAGCCCACAGCTCAAGTTCGGCATTTAATGATGCATAATAGTATAGTCACCACTCTGTCTGAGAATCCTCAAGACACGCTACACGCATGTATGAGTTTATTTAAAGCTTTAGATCGCTATTATTGACTCTCGTTTCGTTCAGATTGGAAATCGAGCAGAGGCATTGTCGGGAGGCTGTTGGAAGATCCATGACGTGACAGCTAATGTGAGGCTGCAAGAACGAGATTGTGGAGTGCATCGTGCTCAATATATATATACACGAGGATTTGGGTGCCCTGCCTTGAACAACTCTCTCTCAGAAGGAATTACATCTAGAGAAGTTAACAGGGTACCTTCTTTCGAAGATGGCTTCATCAATTGAGACCTCGAAAGTTAGCCACCATTTCCGATCACTCAGCTTTCCTTCTAGGAGCCACCCTCTCTCGACAACTGTAGAGGAGCATTTGTCTAGGCTCAGATCATCGGATGCTGCGTCCTCATCCTCATTGGCATCCCAAAGTTTGGGAGCACTCAAGAGCTTGTATGACTACATCGATGACTTGCTTCAGTTGCCTCTCAATAAACAGGTTCTTTCCCACCTGAGAAGTCCCGCTGAAGACTTGTCAGATGTTTCTCTCACGCTCTTAGATGTTTGCGGGAATGTGAGGGAAGCTTACTCACAGATGAAGGAACGTGTCCAGGAGCTCAAGTCTTCTTTTCGAAGAAGGAAAAGAGCAGATTCCAGCTTTGCCGTTGACGTAGAAGCATACATCAACTCTAGAAAAAAGTTGAACAAAGTAATCAGCAAGTACTTGAGAAATTTGAAGAAGGAAGGCTCTAAGAAGGTCTCTCACAATGAAGCTACCCTTAGCATACTAACTGAAGCTGGAGAGATCAGCGTTTCCATATTCGGGTCCCTCTTAGGTTTCCTTGCTCCGACAAGTGCAAGCACGAAGCCTAGAGGCTGGTCTCAAGTGTCGAAACTGCTGGGACCTAAACGCATATCATGTGATGGAGGAAAGGAAACCAATGAAGTGCAAGGCTTGGATGCCGTCGTGCTCTCCCTCAGATCAAGCAAAGACATTAGTAATCAAGTGGGCAATCTGTCAAAGCGATTGGAGGAACTAGAGGTGAGCATTCAAGAAATTGAGAATGAGTTGGAATGCATTTTAAGGTGCCTGGTGAAATTGAGGGTTTCCTTTCTCAACATTGTTAACCACTAGAAAACCATGGTCTCTAGGGATGCCAATTTGACAATGGCATCTATGGTGCAATTTTTGTAACATGTACAGTATGGCATTGTGTCATTCGAGATCGACAATCAATATATACATCAAAACCTTCAGATTAATGATCTATACCGTGTCTCTCTTGGAACTCCCATAATGATTCTGTTTCTATCCACGGGTTTTCGGCTTGATAGTCTTGATCTGAATTCTATATGACTTAGGAAAAAGAAAATGAATTACTATCATGATCTGTGGAGTTTGGAGGATAACAAAAATCTGATTGCCTCGCTACTGTGTACGAGCCATAGCATGACAGACTGATGTGGCAGAACTTTTTTTTACTCTGGGGCTTAAACGTGTAGTCTGGAGTGGAATTAGATTCTTCCTTGCAAGCTTGTGCAATCTAAATGTTACATGTAGCCGTGAGACCTACAATCCATAACAATGAAATGGAAACGGCAACGAAAATTAAACTTTTTGCTTTTTTTAATATTTGGCACCGGATCTATTTTTAAGCAGGTCACATGCTTCGGAAAATGCTTTAATGGAAGCATAGTGTGCGTCTATCTGATTCTGAGCCATGCTCATGCGGCAGGTCCTGCTTTCGTGTCTGCAGCATTCTCGACCAAGTCCCCGAAAATTGCTGAATTAGGCAATATATCCATCTCTGGCTAATTTAAGTTTAATGTCCAGGAAATATAAGCATATAACCCATTCTTAGTTTGTAGATAATCATCGGATAATATTTGACTTCTAGGATGATTGAGGTCCGGTAACTAGCGGTCCTCAAAAGCCAAAGGATTGCACATCTTCAATTGAGAACAGCAGCTTCATACTGACAGTCTTTCTCGGAGTCACCTAAACTAGTCCTTCTTATCACCCCTGAAGAGATGCCAACAATTAATCAGCCTCATGAATAGAGATGATGATAAGAGACAACTTCTACTTTGTTAGAAGCCGAGATGCTAACGATTCCGTTTGTCCCCAAGCTCCATTATCACATGAATAGTTGCCATCCACATGCTCAACTTCAACTTTAAAGCATGCATAATCATCCATTGCCATCCTCCTGTCTGAGATCCTGGAAGCAAGCTGCACGTATAAGTGATTATTCAAAGCATATAAAATTTCATTTTTTTGGAGAGCCGGAACACGAAGGAGACACTGACGAGAGGTTTCTGGATTAACAAGTGCAATGCATAGACTCCACGATGTAGATATTCCACCTGTCTCCTAGCTCTACCATCAGAGGAATATTTTTCGAGCCCACAGCTCAAGTTCAGCATTTAATGATGCAAAATTGCATGGTCGCCCTCTGTTTGACAATCCTCAAGACATGCTACACGCGTGTACAGGTTTTTTCAAACCTTTAGATCGCTATTATTCAGTCTCGTTTCGTATAGATTGGAAAACCGGAGGAGGCATTGTCGGGAGGCTGTTGGAAGATCCATGACATGACAGGTAATGCGAGGCCGCAATAATGGGATTGTGGAGTGCGTCTTGCTCGGTATAAATATACAAGGGTGTGGGAGGCCTGCCTAAAACAACTCTCTCTCTCATAGAAAAAATTACATCCAGCGAAGTTAACAAGCCTCCTTCTCTCAAAGATGGCATCATCAATTGAGACCTCGAAAATTAGCGGCCATTTCCGATCGATCAGCTTGCCTTCTAGGAGCCACCCTCTCGCGACAACTGCAGAGGAGCATTTGTCTAGGCTCAGATCATCAGAAGCGGCGTCCTCATCCTCATCGGCATCCCAAAGTTTGGGAGAACTCAAGAGCTTGTATGACTGCATCGATGACTTGCTTCAGTTGCCTCTCACTCAACAGTTTCTTTCCCACCTGAGAAGTCCCGCCGAAGAGTCGTTGGACCTTTCTCTCCTACTCTTAGACGTTTGCGGGAACGTGAGGGAAGCTTTCTCACAGACGAAGGAATGTATCCAGGGGCTCAAATCATCTTTGCGAAGAAGGAAAAGAGGAGATTCCAGCTTCGCCGTTGACGTAGAAGCATACATCAACTCTAGAAAGAAGTTGAACAAAGTAATCAGCAAGTACTTGAGAAATTTGAAGAAGGAAGGCTGTAAGAAGGCCTCTCACATTGAAGCCACCCTCAGCACACTAATTGAAGCTGGAGAGATCAGCGTTTCTGTATTCGGGTCCCTCTTGGGTTTCCTTGCTCTGACAAGTGCAAGCACGAAGCCGAGAGGCTGGTCCTGAGTGTCGAAACTGCTGGGACCTAAACGCGTATCCTGTGACGGAGGAAAGGAAACCAATGAAGTGCAAGGCTTGGATGCCGTCGTGCTCTCCCTCAGATCGAGCAAAGACATCAGTAATCAAGTAGGCGATCTGTCAAAGCGATTGGAGGAAGTAGAGGCGAGCATTCAAGAAATTGAGGATGACCTGGAATGCATTTTCAGGCGCCTGGTGAAATTGAGGGTTTCCCTTCTCAACATTGTTAACCACTAGAAAACCATAGTCTCGAGGGATGCCACTTCGAAAACCGCATCTGTAGTATGATTTTTGTAACATGTACAGCACAGCATTGTGTCATTCGAGATCGACAATCAATAAATACATCAAAACCATCAGATTAGTGATCCATCCCATGTCTCTCTCCCGGTATACCCATAATGATTCTGTTTCTATACACGGGTTTTCGACTTGATAAAGTTGATCTAAATTATCTATGTGACTCAGGAAAAGGAAAGTGAATTACTATCGTCATCTGTGGAGTTTGGAGGATAACAAAAATCTGATTGCCTCGCTACCGTGTACGAGCTACAGCATGACAGACTGATGTGGCAGAACTTTCTTTTACTCTAGAGCTTAAACGTGTATTGTGGACTGGAATTAGATTCTTCCTTCCAAGATTTTGCAATCTAAATGTTATATGTAGAGGCGAGACTTACAATCCTTAACAACGAAATGGCAACGGCAACAAAAATTAGACTTCTTGCTTTTTTTTGATATTTGGCTCCGCATCATTTTTTCAAGCAGGTCATGTGCTTTGGAAAGTGCTTTAATGAAAGCATAGAATGCGACTATCTGATTGTGAGCCATGCTCATGCTGCAGGTTCTGCTTTCGTGCTGCAGCCTTCTCGACCAAGTCTCAGAAAATTGCTGGATTAGGTAATATATGCACCTCTGGCTAATTTAATTCTAGTGTCCAGGAAATATAAGCATATAACCCATTCTTCGTTTGTCGATAGTCATCGGATGATATTTGATCTCTAGGATGATTGAGGTCTAGTAACTAGCGGTCCTCAAAAGCCAAAGGAGTGCACATCAACAATTGAGAACCGCAGCTTCTTACTGACGGTCCTTCTCGGAGTCGCCTAAACTAGTCCTTATTATCACTACTGAAGAGATGCCAACGAAGATAAGAGACGACTTCCATTGCCTAAACTAGTCAGCCTCATGAACAGAGATGATGATAAGAGACTTCTAGCTTGTCAGAAGCTGCGTTGCTGTAAAGATTCCGTTTGTCCCCAAGCTCCACTATTACATTAATAGTCACCATCCACAAGCTCAACTTCAACTTTAAAGCAGGCATGATCTTCCATTGCCATCCTCCTGTCTAGATCCTGGAAGCAAGCTGCACGTATGTGTGATTGTTAAAAGCATAAAAAATTTCATTTTTTAGAGACCGGGAACCCCAAGGAGACAATGATGAGAGGTTTTTGGATGAACTCTAACATGTGCAATGCATAGACTCCACGATGTAAAGATTCCACTTGTCTCCAAGCTCTGCCATCAGATGAATATTTTTCAAGCCCACAGCTCAAGTTCAGCATTCAATGATGCACCATAGCATGGTCGCCCCTCTGTCTGAGAATCCTCAAGACGCGCTACACGCGCGTATAATTGGAAAACCAGCGGAGGCATTGTCGGGAGGCTGTTGGAAGATCCATGACATGACAGGTAATGCGAGGCCGCAATAATGGGATTGTGGAGTGCGTCTTGCACGGTATAAATATACTAGGGTGTGGAAGGCTTGCCTGGAACAACTCTTTCTCATAGAAAAAATTACATCCAGAGAAGTTAACAAGCCTCCTTCTCTCAAAGATGGCATCATCAATTAAGACCTCGAAAATTAGTGGCCATTTCCGATCGATCAGCTTGCCTTCTAGGAGCCACCCTCTCGCGACAACTGCAGAGGAGCATTTGTCTAGGTTCAGATCATCAGAAGAAGCGTCCTCGTCCTCATCGGCATCCCAAAGTTTGGGAGAACTCAAGAGCTTGTATGACTGCATCGATGACTTGCGTCAGTTGCCTCTCACTCAACAGTTTCTTTCCCACCTGAGAAGTCCCGCCGAAGAGTCGTTGGACCTTTCTCTCCTGCTCTTAGACGTTTGCGGGAACGTGAGGGAAGCTTTCTCACAGACGAAGGAATGTATCCAGGAGCTCAAATCATCTTTGCGAAGAAGGAAAAGAGGAGATTCCAGCTTCGCCGTTGACGTAGAAGCATACATCAACTCTAGAAAGAAGTTGAACAAAGTAATCAGCAAGTACTTGAGAAATTTGAAGAAGGAAGGCTCTAAGAAGGCCTCTCATAATGAAGCCACCCTCAATATACTAACAGAAGCTGGAGAGATCAGCGTTTCCGTATTCAGGTCCCTCTTGGGTTTCCTTGCTCTGACAAGTGCAAGCACGAAGCCTAGAGGCTGGTCCCGAGTGTCGAAACTGCTGGGACCTAAACGCGTATCATGTGACGGAGGAAAGGAAACCAATGAAGTGCAAGGCTTGGATTCCGTCGTGCTCTACCTCAGATCGAGCAAAGACATCAATAATCAAGTAGGCGATCTGTCAAAGCGATTGGAGGAACTAGAGGCGAGCATTCAAGAAATTGAGGATGACTTGGAATGCATTTTCAGGCGCCTGGTGAAATTGAGGGTTTCCCTTCTCAACATTGTTAACCACTAGAAAACCATAGTCTCGAGGGATGCCACTTCGAAAACCGCATCTGTAGTATGATTTTTGTAACATGTACAGCACAGCATTGTGTCATTCGAGATCGACAATCAATAAATACATCAAAACCATCGATTAGTGATCCATCCCATGTCTCTCTCCCGGTATACCCATAATGATTCTGTTTCTATACACGGGTTTTCGACTTGATAAAGTTGATCTAAATTATCTATGTGACTCAGGAAAAGGAAAGTGAATTACTATCGTCATCTGTGGAGTTTGGAGGATAACAAAAATCTGATTGCCTCGCTACCGTGTACGAGCTACAAAGCATGACAGACTGATGTGGCAGAACTTTCTTTTACTCTAGAGCTTTAACGTGTATTGTGGACTGGAATTAGATTCTTCCTTCCAAGATTTTGCAATCTAAATGTTATATGTAGAGGCGAGACTTACAATCCTTAACAACGAAATGGAAACGGCAACAAAAATTAGACTTCTTGCTTTTTTTGATATTTGGCTCCGCATCTTTTTTTCAAGCAGGTCATGTGCTTTGGAAAGTGCTTTAATCGAAGCATAGAATGCGACTATCTGATTGTGAGCCATGCTCATGCTGCAGGTCCTGCTTTCGTGCTGCAGCCTTCTCGACCAAGTCTCAGAAAATTGCTGGATTAGGTAATATATGCATCTCTGGCTAATTTAATTCTAGTGTCTAGGAAATATAAGCATATAACCCATTCTTCGTTTGTTGATAGTCATCGGATTATATTTGATCTCTAGGATGATTGAGGTCCAGTAACTAGCGGTCCTCAAAAGCCAAAGGAGTGCACATCAACAATTGAGAACTGTAGCTTCTTACTGACTGTCCTTCTCGGAGTCGCCTAAACTAGTCCTTATTATCACTACTGAAGAGATGCCAACAATTAGTCAGCCTCGTGAACAGAGATGATGATAAGAGACTTCTAGCTTGTCAGAAGCTGCGTTGCTGTAAAGATTCCGTTTGTCCCCAAGCTCCACTATTACTTTAATAGTCGCCATCCACATGCTCAACTTCAACTTTAAAGCAGGCATGATCTTCCATTGCCATCCTCCTGTCTAGATCCTGGAAGCAAGCTGCACGTATGTGTGATTATTAAAAGCATAAAAAATTTCATTTTTTAGAGACCGGGAACCCCAAGGAGACAATGATGAGAGGTTTTTGGATGAACTCTAACATGTGCAATGCATAGACTCCACGATGTAAAGATTTCACTTGTCTCCAAGCTCTGCCATCAGATGAATATTTTTCAAGCCCACAGCTCAAGTTCAGCATTCAATGATGCACCATAGCATGGTCGCCCCTCTGTCTGATAATCCTCAAGACGCGCTACACGCGTGTATGAGTTTCTTTTAAACCTTGAGATTGCGACCATTGATTCTCGTTTCGTATAATTGGAAAACCAGCGGAGGCATTGTCGGGAGGCTGTTGGAAGATCCATGACATGACAGGTAATGCGAGGCCGCAATAATGGGATTGTGGAGTGCGTCTTGCTCGGTATAAATATACTAGGGTGTGGAAGCCTGCCTGGAACAACTCTTTCTCAGAAAAAATTGCATCCATAGAAGTTAACAAGCCTCCTTCTCTCAAAGATGGCATCATTAATTGAGACCTCGAAAATTAGCAGCCATTTTCGATCGATCAGCTTGCCTTCTAGGAGCCACCCTCTCGCGACAACTGCAGAGGAGCATTTGTCTAGGCTCAGATCATCAGAAGCGGCGTCCTCGTCCTCATCGGCATCCCAAAGTTTGGGAGAACTAAAGAGCTTGTATGACTGCATCGATGACTTGCTTCAGTTGCCTCTCACTCAACAGTTTCTTTCCCACCTGAGAAGTCCCGCCGAAGAGTCGTTGGACCTTTCTCTCCTGCTCTTAGACGTTTGCGGGAACGTGAGGGAAGCTTTCTCACAGACGAAGGAATGTATCCAGGAGCTCAAATCATCTTTGCGAAGAAGGAAAAGAGGAGATTCCAGCTTCGCCGTTGACATAGAAGCATACATCAACTCTAGAAAGAAGTTGAGCAAAGTAATCATCAAGTACTTGAGAAATTTAAAGAAGGTAGGCTCTAAGAAGGCCTCTTATAATGAAGCCACCCTCAATATACTAACAGAAGCTGGAGAGATCAGCGTTTCCGTATTCGGGTCCCTCTTGGGTTTCCTTGCTCTGACAAGTGCAAGCACGAAGCCTAGAGGCTGGTCCCAAGTGTCGAAACTGCTGGGACCTAAACACGTATCATGTGACGGAGGAAAGGAAACCAATGAAGTGCAAGGCTTGGATGCCATCATGCTCTACCTCAGATCGAGCAAAGACATCAATAATCAAGTAGGCGATCTGTCAAAGTGATTGGAGGAACTAGAGGCGAGCATTCAAGAAATTGAGGATGACTTGGACTGCATTTTCAGGCGCCTGGTGAAATTGAGGGTTTCCCTTCTCAACATTGTTAACCACTAGAAAACCATAGTCTCGAGAGATGCCACTTCGTAAACCGCATCTGTAGTATGATTTTTGTAACTTGTACAGCACAGCATTGTGTCATTCGAGATCGACAATCAATATATACATCAAAACCATCAGATTAATGATCTATCCCATTTCTCTCTCCCGGTATACCCATAATGAATCTGTTTCTATACACAAGTTTTCGACTTGATAAAGTTGATCTCTAAGAATATTCTCTAATAGGAAATTCTGTAGTGTCCATAAATATACTGCAAAGACTCCCCTCAAACTAGAAATCCAACTTGCATGTGACAAGTGCAACTCTCTTCCAAAGTTTAGGATCAAGCACCATATAAGCCGGATCTTTATGTTGTGCCAAGCAAGTGATTGAATAATAATATAGACAGAAAAAAATAAATAAATTAGACACCAAATTTACATAATACAGACATAGTGATCTATGTTCATGGAAAGAGCGATAATAAATTTCTCTATTGACCAAGCAAGACAACAACATTACAACTATGCTCGAGTAACTAAAATTCCTAGTTACATCCAATAACTCAAACAATGTTCTTTTTTTTTTTTTTTTTTGGGTTAAAGATAAGTAGTATATTAACTTTTGTATAAAAAGCTATACAGCTAACTGGAAGGGGACCCCGGCACCAACTTACACTCAGAAAGACAGGAAGTCCAAACGAGTGGAAGGGGGCTGGGGGGAGAAAAAGGGAGGGAAGAGCTGTGAGAGAGATACAATGCAAATACAAATAGCAGCAAAAGAAGGCCAAAACAACGGCCGACAAAGGAGACAAGGGGAAGAGCACACAACATTGTGGCCCTCACAAGGGAAAGGCACAAAGAGGAACAGAATAAGAGGGACGCCAAGCTAAAATCACAAGCCGCACCCTTAGCGAAGACCCAGGAGAGTTCCATTAGAAGCATCACCAAGCAACAGCGAGATGGGCAGCAATACAACAAAGGAGGCGAGGAGCAGGATGACGCAGTGGCTTCACCAACCATCATGCCGAGGAACAAGGGAGAGGAGACCCTCCAAGGAAAAAGAAGAAGGGGCGACCTCAAATAAACCCCAGGGAATAGGCAAGTGCAAAACCGCTGGGCAGGAACGTCAAAGGCGGCAAGCAACCAACAGTCAGCATAATCAATCAAAGATGGAGGGGTGGATGCCCTAGCTAAGTTGGAGTCTTCTATTATAGAGGTTGTCTGGGTCCTTGGGAAAGGTTATAGCCTTATCATTAACGGCTTCATGAAGGTGGTCCTTTAAGGCCGGGAGGGATAATCTTTGATTGTGAAAGCTAATGTTATTCTTCTCTTTCCAAATGAGATAACATAAGGCACCAAAGGCAAAGTGTCACGCCCCGATCCTCAGGCACGTGCACATCCCTTATCTTTGGTCAATTTTAAAATGCGATATCCCAGGACTAAGTATCGCCGACCCTTTCATTGATTATATGCACATGCGGAAGTATTTAAAAAAAATCCCCAGACAATAAAACAATGAGATAGAAAGGCAGGCCACAATTTTCTTTATTTAAATTCACAACTACACAAGTTCAGGGTCCACAAAAAGGAGGGTCCACAAAGGGGATAGGACCAAGCTTGGGATCACCATCCCAGTCCTCCTCAAGTCTTTCACCACTAGACTCAATTTCCTCAAATTCTTCATCTCCTTCTTCTCGCTCATCCTCATCTTCAAATGCTGGCCAACCTTCGGGAAATCTAGGGGCCTGAAATATAATCCCACAACCGGAATAAGACTATGTCTCAGCGAGTTCTACCTCCCTAAGACCCGATTAGTAAACTAATACACCTTAGGGCTGCCTAAGCACAACATGAGTCAGAGGACTTATCTTGACCTCAGATTTCCACCTGCATGTTAGCATGTATCAAATAGGCACCCAAGAAATCACGTCAGGGATCGAAGCATCGATCAAATCCACTTAGTCGATCACACGCCAACAAGACCACTCTCGGCCATTCCCAATCAATCAATCAGTTCACCGCAACATCAGATCAAGGCAATGAATCACATCAAATCAAACTCAGATCGAATCATCGGTCAATCGACCTAGTCGATTATATGTCATCCAAATTATTTCTCCACGGTGGAATATTTAGAAATCAGGCCACGTGCATTCTCTAGGACGACATCCCAAGTCTCCGAGCCACGTGCCTCAACCTTGGGCCCACGTGCATTCTCTAAGGCGACCTCTTCGCCAAGGTGGTACATCAAGTCACCGAGCCACGTGCCCTTTTAGATGTCATTCTTTATACTGGACCCACGTGCATTCTCTCAGGCACTAGTTCGCCAAGGTGACGCATCAAATCACCGAGCCACGTGTCCTTTTTACGATGCCCGGGCCCACGTGCCTTCTCTTAGGTGCTAACTCACCAAAGTGATGTATCAATTCACCGAGCCCACATGCCCATTTTACGATGCCATACTCTGTCACCGAGCCACGTGCATTCTCCAGGAGGACATACCGAGTCTCCGAGTCACGTGCATTCTCTAAAGCTACCTTTTCGCCAAGGTGACATATCCAACCACCGAACTCACGTGGATTCTCCAGGTGATATCCCAATTCACCGAGCCACGTATCTTCCTTCAGGTGATTACCAACTTACTTTCGATACCGACAACCAATATCCAACAATTTCTCAATCAAATAATTAACGCTCAACTCAATAGGAATAAATCCTAAAAATTCATAATTAAATCAATTCCATACAAATTGAAGCTCAATTAAATAAACGGACTGCTCCACGACAATCAACACGAAATTCCGATCACTGGCCATCCCGGTTGAATTTCCGGAAAATAAATAATTAAATAATTAATTTCGAAATTTAAGTAAATAAATGCAATAAATTCAATTCAGCACAATATAAAACTCAATTAAATAAACGGTCTGCACCACGATCATCAGCATAAAATCCCGGTCGTTAGCCATCCAAATTGAATTTTCGGGAAATAAATAATTAAATAATTTCGAAAATTAATAATTAATTACTAAAAATCCAATTTAGGCCCAAAAAGCCTAATTGAAGCCCGCTGAGGGTCGGGAAAAATCCCGAGATGTTTTCAATAAATAGAAAACCACATCTACATGCTAATTGCACCATCAAATTACCTAATTTGCATCACAATTGATTAATAAACACTAATCCATACTAATCTAACCACCTAAACCTAATTAATTAAAACTAAACAACCCCTAAGCATAATTAGCAAACTAAGCAGGGATTAGTGAGATTACTCACCGGAATCGCGCGCAAAACACATCAATCCGACGGGGACGATGCGAGGAACGATAAACTCCAAAGCACGGCTAGGGTTCGGGGCCCGGAAACGGCCCAAAAGCGGGCTCGAAGCCGCTGGAAACCCACTCTGTGGGGTGGCTAACCGGGCTGAAAAAGAACACCAAACAGCAACCAAATAAAGCAGCAAGAGTGGCAAGGTGCGGGGGAAGGCCGGTGGAGGTCCGGCGAGCTCAAATGGTGGCCAGAGGTGGCCGGATGGGGGCTGAACAGAGGAGAAACAGGGCTGAATAGCGCATGGGGGAGGACGCCTAGGCGGTGGAGAGGGCAGGTGGCGCACGGCGGTGAGCGGTGGACGCGCGGGCGTGCGGTGCGGACGGCGGGACGGGCGGTCGGTCCAGTCTTCGGTGAGCTGCTGTCCTTCCTCCGTTTCTGGTTTTCACGAGCAATGGGGAGGAAGAAGAAAGGAGTTCGGTCACGTGGGAATGGGGGAGAAGAGAGAGGAGAGAGAAGAAGAGAGAAAGAAGGGATAAGAAGAAGGCCTTGACTAGTAAAAAAGGAAAAAGAGAGAGAGGAGGCAAAGTGGGAAACGGCAAGGGGGGGTTTCTCGCACGTGGGGGAGGGGAGAGGAGAGAGAAGAGAGAGAAAAAGAAAGGGAGAGAAAAAGAAAATAAAAAGGTAATCCAATTCATTTTCTCTTTTTAATTTCTTCCGGTCTTCAATTGCACATCCAATCTCCCTTAATTTAATCTCAATCGAATCTCATAAAATCCCTCGATGCTTCAATGCCTCAATTGCTATTTTTCATCATCAAATAATCCACCTTGCATCTCAATTTTGTATTCAATTTTAATCCCTGGCTCCAATTGCATAGAAACGGCCCAATTAATTCAATTGAAATTAATATCAAAAATTCTGGATGTCACACAAAGCGAGCCAAGGATTGGTGGAAACTTGCATCAGAAAGGTGTTCGATAAGCCACAAAAGATTGTCCTTCCAAGCATGATTCCGCCAAGGTAGGTTACACTTAGCCGCCCAAAAGGATGCAAGGTGACCAATGATAGAGTATCCAAAGAATAGGTGGTCGACCGAATCCGGCCTAGAAGAGCAGAAAGCACAAGAAACATTTGGGATTCTCTCATAAGCAAGCAACAATATCGGGGTTGGCAGTCGATCGTGGGAGATTAACCATAAATGGGTCTGATACCGAGGAGGTAACGAGGGGTTCCATAGAAATCTTGACCAGGGGACCATGAGAACCCTCAACCTTAGAAGGTTTCAAGCTGAGGTAGTAGAAAACACCCCTGGGGAATGACCAAGCCATAGGAGACGGTCACTAGCATCATTGAGGCTCGGAAGGGCATCATCCCAACTCACTATGGAGGTCGCAACAACATAAGGGAGGGCCAAGGCAATTAAAGCAGTAGCTACCGAGGCGAGCCTTGGTATACCAGAGTTATAGATTTCTCATTCAGAGAACAGCTTGTAGAGCGGACCACGTGGGTGCCAGTGATCGAACCAAAAAGAGACAGATAGCCCATTACCAACGCGCCACTTAAAATGATGCTGGATCAAATCACGAAGGCCAAGCAACTTCTTCCAAGCCCAAGAGCAATAGGTAGGTCTCGGGACAATCCAGAAATTTTTGCGTTTTAAGAAGTTGGAATGAATCCATTTAGTCCAAAGCGACTCCTTATCGGTGAAAAGGAGCCATAGGTGCTTGATCATGATAGTAACATTGCTCACCCGAAGGGATCTGATACCTAACCCGCCTTCCTCCTTAGGAAAACAGACACCATACCATGCAACCTTTGTGCCGCCAGACCCTAAGTTTGGGCCTCTCCAAAGAAATTGCCAAAACATCTATTCAATTCGGTTAGTGACTGAGGCGGGAAGGATAAACACACTAGACCAATAAACTTGGATAGGATGAAGGACTAATTTGATTAGCTGCAATCTGCCTGCTAAAGAAAGAAACTGGTTGGTCCAGGATTGAATTCGCGAAGTAATCATAATCACCAGGGAAACACAATCCTCCTTGCCCAATGTCGAGGATATAATAGGCACACTGAGGTACCTAAAAGGAAGAGAGCCTAGCTGAAAATTGGAGGTACTTACCAGAGTATTCCTTAGAGAATCAAGGCCACTCGAAAGGAAGATTTCACTTTTGTTGAGGTTAGGATTGAGCCCAGACCAGCTAACAAAGGAGTGAATTCCATCCAAAAGAAGTCGCAAAGGTGTCATATTAGCTTCCGAGAATAAGAGCACATCATCTGCAAAGAAGAGGTGAGAGGTGAGAGAGTTTGGATGCTTTACACCTCCAGAAGAAATCAAAACCCAGCTTGTCAGTTTGGGTGTTAAGAATCCCAATAAATACTTCCATAACGAGAGTGAATAAATAGGGGGACATAGGATCATCCTGTCGAATCCTCTGTCTGCTCAGAAAGAAGCCGTGTAGCTCACCATTAAGGGAGATAGAAAACTTGGGGGACCGAATGCAAGCCATCATGCGATTGACAAAATCAAGAGGAAACCCAAAGGCTATTAAGGTTAACTCAATAAAATTCCAATCTATCGAATCAAAGGCTTTGCAAAAATAATGTTTAGCCCTATAATTCCTTATGAAATTATCTCTCAATCCTACAAAAGAATTTACAAATCTTACCACAAAATTTAATCAGCTTCAACAATTAAGTAGTTGATGTAATTCCACAAAGAAAATCACGAAGAAAAACTCAGGCCAAGCATTTGTTAACAATGACATTTTGACTTTCGCTTTTTTTTTTTCCCTCCACAGGCAAGTTCAAGAAAAATATACATAGTGCCAAAAGGGGATTTAGGAAAAGGAAATCCATGAGAGATATGGTTAACCCAAAGTCCAAGTTGGACTTTCTTTAATTTTCTATTTTGTCGGTTTTTCTTCTTTTCTTGGCTAACTCTTGCACATTGGGAAAGTAAATTTCCTACATATTTCCTTTTCCTCCTTTTATTTATTTATTTCCAAAATTTATATATTCGCTTCGAACTCAAAGTCAATATATATTCTAAAAGTTTCCACATTAACTCGATATTTGAGTCAAGTCACAATTGTTATGCTAGAAATACAAACTTCACTACTACCACCCCACAACCCCCAATGGGCTCAAATGTCACAAACATCTTCCAAGTTGAAATTGCATTTAAATTTCGCCATAAGCGTGGCTTCATCAAGATACCAACTCCACCTATGCCTTTAACTATTCTATAAGAATTTTCTAACACAATTTCCTCTATTGCAAATAAAGAAAAATTGTTGCATTCATAGCTGTCATGAGATCAAACACATACCTTGTCTATGTTAGCAATTACAATAACAATTGGCTATATATACTCCACTTTGCTACAAGTACCATCTATGTCAATTACTTTGTTAGTACCCCCTATCTTAAGAGTTTTTGGTTGCAACTCTACAACGAGCTAAACATAGTTTAGATCCATATGTATACTATGACATCCTAACATTCGAGCCCTCTAAGAGATGATTGAATGTGAATTTCGTCAATGCATTGTTGATTGATCTCACTCGTAATTGATCACTCATGAGATACTAACCTTGAGGGGAAAGGCTAATGAGGACTGAACTCGTACGACTAAAGAACTTGACCTGATAAAACGACTTGACTATGAGACTTGCGTGAGGACGATCCTATAGATAGACAGGCCGATTTTAAGGACGACTAAAAGTTGATTTGCGTGCAGAACATAATGGAACGACGGGTGATTTCTTATACTGTTATTGAACCCGCAAATGACCCTAGGTCAATCCTTAGTAATCGTGTACTTTGAAAAAAAAAATCTATCATCCGTAATTTCATGTAATTAAGGACGTCCATGTGTCGAGATGTCTTGAACATGGTTTGACATGAGTCGGTTACGCGTAAATTCTCAAAACCACCTGTCAGTTTGAATTGTACTCAAAATGGCATTAGTGCGAAATTGACATGGCATGAGAAGTAAAGATTGGGTTTCGAATTATCGAGAATGTCCGAGACAGACATTAGATGAAGCTGCTTCAATAGTCGACAGAGCTAATGAAGCCGAGCAATTGGAAAAGAGATTTTCGGACCGAGAAAGTAAACTCGTGAGGACGTGGGCCAGACTAAGCCAGTGTGGGCCTTAGGCCCAAGTTGGGTTAACCACCAAATGGGCCTAAGACAAGGAAATGAACCCATTGGGCCTAAACCAACTATTCATCTTTCAAGCCCATGATCCAACTTTAAGCCCATTTGAGCCCAATCAATTTCCAAGCCCATTCCTATTCATGGCCAAGCCCATTTCCTAGGCCCATTCACCAATTTCAGCCCAAGGTTAGATTGGTAATTTGCGCAAGGTAGAAATGACCAAATTGCCCCTAAAAGCAAGTGGATAAGGGCAAAGGAAGAGAGAGAAGATGAGATCATGCATGGGAAATTGAAGTAAGCATTCAATGGCCTTAAAGAGGTGTGACACCAGCCCTCGCATCACTCTCTCTCTCCCCCATTCGGCCTCCCAACCGATGAGCTATCTCTCCCTCGTTCTCCCTTTTTTCCAGTTTCTGTTCCAGCAGACATCCCTCCAAAGATTCGAGTTTATTGTTAGCTTCTCGGATGAATCAGCCTTCGTGCCACCCACCATTGTCTTCAAGAGATCCAAACCGTGCAGGAGGACTTGGCCGTTTGTCGAAACGATTCTCCGGCCGTCCCGAATTCCGGTCGAAGCCGGTGGTCCGATCGCCCGAAACGTTTCGCTCCAAACTGATCTTTCGTCAAAAACTCGAGTTAAAAGTGGTCTTCCTGGATGAATCAGGCTATGCTTCACCCACCACCGTAAAGAATACTTCGAGATCGTATTGAAGCACCCAACTGCTCAATGGAACGATTCTTTGGCCGTCCCGAAATCTAGCGACAAGCCACCGGCCACTAGACCGCCCGATTCCGCCCAGTTTCGTCTGGTTCGAGATTTCAGCCTGTTTTCTCCCATTTCGATGGAGCTTTCACCCAGCTCAGCTACCAGCCACTCCTCCTTGACCCCTAGGTGCCACTGCTTGCCGGCCATCCCCTTGTCGGAGCTTCGGCCAAGCTGTTCAACTTGTTTTTTCCTCTGGCAGAGCTGTTTTTTAGTGTTTTCAAAGGGAGTCCTAGCTGTGGTTGCTGTGTTGAGCTTAGGACTGCCTTGGATCATTGTAGTAGAGGTCCGGGAGCATCGCCTCCGTCGTCGCCGCCGCTCGGTGTCTTCGGCCCGCTTAACGGGTGAGTTTAGCTTCTAATCCTTCGATTAGTACCTAAACTTGCTTAGGGTTGGTTTAGTTAGTGTTAATTCTAGTTTAGGTGATTTAATTAAGATGTCTTAGCCCTAAGATAGGTGGTTAGATGGATGGATTAGATTAGTTTAGATTAATCTTGCCTTATTTACTTAATGTGGTTTATGTGGTTAATTAAGCATGCTTGGCTTTAATTAATTGATGGTTGCTTTAATTAATGCTTTTAATGATTTCTAAATTTAATTTATAGTTTATTAAATTCTAGAAATTTAATGTTCATGCGACACTATTCACGAGGTACTGTTCACGAGCACTGTTCACAAAACACTGTTCACCCGAGGATGAAAAGTGTTTAATTTCACGTGTGTTTAATCCTATGAAGTGATTGGATGTGTTATTGCATAAACATTCACATGAATTGAGTGACGATTTATGCAATTGTGTGGTGATTGGAAAATTGATATTTTATTTAGAAAATCCCGGGTGTCAGGTTTTGACACTAAGAATGGATTTTAATGATTATATCAAACCGTGGGGTTTGAAAAAGAAAGGTATTAGATTTTCTTGTTTGAAATGACGTGGACCCACACACGACTACTTTCTCGGATGTTTTTAATACGAAGAAAAGAGGTCAGGATTACTATTTTAATCGAGGCATTTGAATGAAATGCAAGGTATCCTAGGCCAACATTGAATGGTCGTGTGTTAGTTAATGTGAAACCGTCTTGGGTGTTTAAGCCGGACGTTACCTTTATGGGATGCCCTCTCAACGTGCTTAGGTCGCAGTTGATTCTGGGCCTATACTCCTAGAACGCCGTCGACGTAGTGACGAAGCCGCGCTCCAAGGGAGGAGGCGATGCTTGGCTAAATGCTAGTAAACAGCCGAACTACGAGTAGGTTGTTGGTCGTAGTTGATTCTGGGCCTATACTCATTTGGGAACATTGTCAACGTAGTGACGAAGCCGCACTCCAAGGGGGGAGGCGATGCCTGGCTAAATGCCAGTAGATAGCTGAACAGCGAGTAGGCTATGCTCGTGTATGGCAGTGATTAATAATTGGAACGTATGATTAATTGAGATTGTTGCGCCTTATTATGGGGTAAAATTGTGTGATATGGTATGAGATGTGTCATAACGGTTTTACATTATAATTGGAATGCGTGTGATGAATTGATGCGTAATGAGTGACGCACTATTGTGCAAGAACGCATGAGAATCATGGCATCGTTGATTCCAGTCATGCATGAGTTAAGCACATTATTTATGGCACGCATGCATAATTTGATAACATTGAGGGTGTGGCAATGGCCAAGTAAGATCGCTTGCGATGCGATTCGTATGTGATTGATGAAATGTATCATCTAATGGCCATGTGCATTGTGAGTATCGTGCTGAATTATAACGTGCAGGGTATGGTATACCAGGTAAGGTTGTATGTGAATCGACTGTTGGCTGTTGCTTGTGGTGGGGTAGTTATGGATAGATACCCTGAGTTGAGTTGGTGTACTAAACGGGGCTTAGGGGTGGAACTCGCTGAGATTTATATCTCATTGGTTATTGAATAACCATTCTTAGGTCTCCAGTGTAAGGAACTTGAAGCTTGAAGCGGAAGGGTCAGGAGCATAGGTGGCTCAGTAGTCTTTTATGAGATAGATCTTCTGTATAAGCTTGAGGTGTTTATGAATGCGTATTTTGATTTGAAAATTATTGTCTTGCTTTTCTATCTCAAGTTTGTTGAGGTTAAGGGATTAGTAATCCACTTTCGCATGTGCATTTAAAATGAATGGGTCGGCGACGAGTGCTTGGAAACGTTGCATAGCTGATCGACCACAGTGGGATGTGCGTGCACACGGGGTTCGAGGCATGACATATACTATTATAATCACTCCTAACTAGAAGTACTTGAGACTCGTTGGTTGTAAAATCTTTAGTAATAATAGATTAATTTAATTTCAGATACCACAATCGATAGCCTTGCTCACCTAGTGCATAACCTAGGAACATGCACTTTCTTATCTTCCCATCGAGCTTGCCATCATTTACTTGAACATAACAAGGACAACCAATCATTTGAAGAACAAAATAATCAACAACATGATCTGACCATACTTTTTGGGAGTCCGACATCCAATCAAAATTAATGGGAATCTATTCATCAAGTTGCTAGCCGTAGTATTGGAAATCTTCTAGCCATATCAACAGCAGAGAGTATTTTATGGGCTATCTCTAGTAACATTTTGCTCACCAACTTCATAACTTGTTGTGGTTCATTGGTACTAGTGCGGTGTCTCATTATGCCTTCCTTCATGTAGAATTCATTTAATAGCTTCAAGCAAAACTCCATGATACCGTTAGTTTGTACATGCTTGATTGTTCTACTATTCTCCTTTTTGATCAAAGGTCTTGATTGCCTAATCCTAACAATAACATCAGACTCGTGCCTAAGCATAAACACCAGGTCTTCTCAAGTAAACACCATTGAGTTACCATCGGCTATAGCTATAACATTAACTGCAGATTCCCCTCTAATTCTCTTACCTTACTAGTTTTTAAGCTTAAAATAATCTCTTCTTAGATGCCCCATTTTACTACAACTCTAATAGACAACACTACTAGTCCTAGACTGATTTTGTCTATTCAAGTTTATACTAATCTTGCTAGCATGTGTACTAGTTCATTTTCTATTTTCACATACTAAAGTAGTAGATATAAATTCAATAGATTCTCTTCTATGAATGTCCTTACTTAGAATCAAATCTCAAGTCTCATCAAACGTCAAGCTTGGTGACCCAAATGAATTACTCATATCGGTGACAATAGTATTCCAAATATTAGGTAATGAGTGTAATAGAATCAATGCATATTCCTCATCTTCAAAGTCATCCTCAATTGAACTAAATTGATTAACAATTATATTGAGTTCATTGATATGATCACTAACACCCATTCGCCCATCTTTAAGTAAAACAAACGTCATATTAAACAAACCTTGTTGATCGCAAAGGGCTTCCCATAAATATCTGATAGGGCTTTTATCAAACTTGCATTGATTTTCTATTTGACAATAGACGCGATATTACGAGCCAATGTCAACCAAATAACTCCCAAGCTTTGTTCATCCATCAATTCCCATTTAGCTCGCTTCATCAACTAAAGTTTCTCCCTAAATATAAAAAAGTGCAGAATCCTTTGGTATGTATAATCCTTAATCTGCAATTTCTAGGAACCAAAATCATTCCCATCAAATTTATTGATTCTTACTTTTCCTTCTTTTGTCGCTATCGATTTGCGTCAACTTAGCCAAGCCTAATTATGATACCATTTATTATAGAAGTAAGTAATCGAACAAAAAAAATTAACTATACATCAGATTTATGTGATTTGATTATAGTGATCTATGTCCATGGGGAGAGCAGCAACAAATTCCATTATAAATTAAGCAATACAATAGAGATTATAATCATACTCAAGTCATTCAAACATTCTTAGTGTTTCCCAGCCTCTAATTAATCTCAATAACTCAAACAGTGTTAAGCCCTACAATTTCTCACAAAATAATCTCTCAATCTCATAAAAAAATTAACAAATTTTATGACAATATTTAATCGGCTTCAATACTTGAGTTGTTGATGTAATTCCAAGGAGAAAATCACCAAAAAAAAAAAAACCCACGCCAAGCACTTGTTGAGAACGGCGCTTGGCTTATTTTTTTCATGACCAAGTTTAAGAATAATATACATATTGCCAAAAGATGTTCATTGTGGCCGAATTCAATAGGAAAAGGAAATTCGTGTGAGATACGGTCAATCCAAAGTCAAAGTTATTGACTTTCCCCAATTTTCTATTCTTTTCCATTTATTTATTTTTCTTTTCTTGGCTGCCAACTCTTGCACATTTGAAAAGTAAATTTCCTACATATTTCCTTTTTCCTTTATTTATTTATTTTTAAAATTCATATTTTTACTTTAAGCTCAAACTCAACATATATTTTAACATTTTACACTAAAAAAGGGATGTAGGTACATTGAATTGGACTCAAGATAATGAAAATTGTGTAAACTGAACGTTTACGTGACAAATTAAATGTAATCCACATCATCATTGGATTTGACAAGAGTTGATGAAACACAAGATCGTAAAGTTGACACATCTTTCTCATACAGCCTTTATTATACCATGTGTAAATTCAAATTGAATTGCAGTAAACCAAATCGCATCACCACATGGTGCTCAACCTTGGTTGCTCAATGAAGGTGTGTTCGACTTTGCTGGTCATAGCCACTTGGATACTTGACAGCATCATCTCATAGTGCCCAACTTTAGCTACTTGATGAAGATGTGCTTGACTCTAACCCTCATAGCTGCTTGGATACTTGATGGCGGCTTTGCTCGTTGATGATGCTTGCTACTGAAATAGAGCCCCACAACAATAACTTCCATGGTAGGCATTGCTAAGTGTTGACAAAATTGGGAATTTCTGAAAATGAGATGATTGACGTTGACGCGGCACAATCAAGGTAAGTCTCCAAAAATTATGAAATTGTTTAAGTTCCGAAGGATCCATTGATGAATATCAACAACATTCCAGCCTTAAAAGCCTTAAAGAACATCAGGTAACCAGATGCTAAGCTAAGACGACACCGTAACAGGCCCAAGCCTATGCAGCACCAGAAGAACAACTACGACAGCCTGAAGACAGCATCTAAAATTGATTATGCCATCTTGAACGAAGCTGAGAAAGCACAGCAGAGTTAACTTTTTGCGTACGAGCAATTTTGGCTGTAAAGAAGGCTGAGATCATTTTCTATAGAACTCCTGCAGACGGGAATTCTGAGCTTCAGTGGCTAGAGCAGCGTGCCAAGGGCGCTAATTTGCCGTCCATCTCATTCCCTTTTCTTTGTTTTCTTTAAATATTTGACAAACCAAAAGTTACTCTTGTTTCTGCTAAATTGTGATACATGCATGTGCAGGAGCAAAGCACGCCAAGAATGAGCTAAGATCCGTCAAAAATGTTGGGGGGCAGAGACCACGTAATGAGCCAACTTGGAGGAAAAATCATATGAAGTTTTCCCGATTCTCATGATCGATCATCCAGGGAGGAGAGATCATTGTCTTCAACTACAATATTCTCTTTTCTGATTTTTTACTCTTCTTCCACATGATTGATCATAATCACAATTATGGGATCGTTATCTAGACGCATATGTGTTATACCCATCAACGTGCAAGCCTGACATCTCTCTATTATGACCGCCACCTCCTTTCCAATAATTGGGTTTCTATCTTTTTGATCATATGCTTATCACTAACCACATGAATCAGACCAGATAATTCGTGGATCAATAATGTTTAATCAATAATGTGTAGAGAATGAATTTGGTCTAAGTTTGGAACGTGAAGGCAGATTTGTTGATGGTAGAATCTTATATTTTCATTTGATAAAGGACCGGAAAAAAATTACCGTATCGTAAGACATGATCGGTACATTATTAGTAAGTTATCACATTTTAAATTATTAACTTTGATTCGTTGGTAGAGATATTACAAACAGTTCCAATTAATTATTAATTTTAATCCGTGTAGCTTTTTGACGTGTTAAAGTTACTACTTTTATATAAAATTACCTGCTTTAATGTGAGTGAGCCGCGAACTTTTCTCTAATGAATTTATCAGCTAATCATATGTTATCAATTCTTATTTAAGCGATTTATGACATTTCACTTGGTTGGTAACTAGTTACTTTCTTTTACTAATAACTCCAATTGAAGTTACCGACTCTTGTACTAAAATTCTAACTTTATTTGACTCACTTACCGATTTCTTGCGTGATGAAATTATAACTAACTAATTTTAGGTTTCAATCCTTATTTGAGCCACCTGTCAGCGTCAATTAAATCAAATTTCAAATTTTGAAATAACTTATCAATCCTTATTTTGAAGTTACCAACTTTCATTGAGTTATTAACTAACACGTTCCTCCAATAGAGCTACCAAAAAGTATAGATTAGCAACTTTTTGCGCCACTTACCAGTGTTCTTTTGATCGGCTCCGAATTACCCGAGATAGGCCTTCTCGTCGTAAAACTAAATCGTTTAAGAGTTGCTAGAACCTTTGATAAACCTGGATAAGTTATTAAAAAATCGGTCATTTCAAAATGAACCCTTTAAAATTGATAAGTGTGAGGCCGTTGAGCAATGTGAAAGATAAGAAGTATTTGATTAAAGTTCGATTTGTTTCTTTTTTTCCTTAAGAGTAATAGGGAGACTTAGGTGGGAGATAATTGTCCAAAAAATTCCAAATCCTATTGAATGGTAGCGAATTCATTTTTAAACTTTTTAATTATACCACTTTATTCCTAAAACTTTTGACGATTTATCAATATAACTCATTCCGACTAATTTTAGCCGTAATTTGCTGACATGAGGCTGACCATCTTATGTGCAATAATTATTATTAAAGTGAACATTTCTTTTTGCAATTTTTAAAATTTTATGAATTTTATTCTTTTCTTTTTCTTTTTTCTACTATTAGGGGCCAGTGGCCCTTATTGGCCCGTGGGCGAGGGCTCATGAGCCTTCGCTTAGGTTGGCGAGAGCTTGGATGAGGGTCGTGACTCCCTTGTTTGTGGCCGACGACTTCCATTGGTCGTTGCTGGCAGAGGGCATAGAAAAAAAAAAGAAAAATTAAAAAGGAAAGAAAAGAAAAGAAAAGGAAGAAAAAAATCATAAAATTGTATAAAAAATTGCAAAAATTATCCACCTTAGCACCATTTGTACCATGTAAGCTAATCACTGTCCATGTTAGAACTTTTAGGCTAAAATTAGTTAGATTGACTATATCGACAGATCATAAAAATATTTAAAAGACTAAATTGATATAATTGAAAATTTTTTAACTAAATTGGTTACCGTACAATTGATTTAGGACTTTTTAGACAATTACCCATGTCTACCATCAATAAACTCGCATATCTCAAGCTCCAACATCCAAGGCTTGCTGCTAGCTTAGACATCCTCGGAGCAACCTGTAGCTGGGCAAGTTTCCGACATTTAATGGTGCACGATTGGATGTTCGATGTGTCCCCCGTATATAACCAGCCATTTGTTTGTAAAAAATATATAGTACCGTGCACTAAATGGCATTTAGAATAATAAGACCCTCCAATTTCATTGTGGTCTAAATTCCATTTCGCATATATACAATGGTCATGTAATAATTTCATTTACTGCCATTGAAAAATTATGATTTTGTGAGAAGCCTAACTCCGATGGTACTATACATCGAATTTCACTGGAAAATCTTTGGACTGAAAAGACTTGATAGATTGCTTGAGTTGTAACATCAAAAGAGTGAAACACATTTGCTCATTCTCTTCATCGATTTCTCTTATCTCCATGCTTTCAAATTCATCGATAGATAATTGAATGTCGCTCATGCTTGTATTGAATGTACAAAATCTGTAACACATTTTTGGATGAAGCGGAACTATGTTATTCGGGTAACTTTTGGCATATCTCACTATGTCCCCTTCCCTGGACGATCTTAACGACGCATTCTCCTAGATTGACCAAACACGTTCACGATTACTGCTCCTGGTACCGGATGACATGTTTCACCCTTTAGATTAGTTTCTTCATTCAGCTTCCTTGGAGAAATTGCGACACAATCATAGGAGCCCATATGGGAGCAAAATTGCTGAATTATACCATACATTAAGTTGTGCAAGATTCACCACTATACAATATTTCATTCACACATCTGGATTTGTATATGACTACATTTCACTCAAGCTGATCTTGTTTGATCTGATCTACTCAAAATCAAAAGCTACAAATGAAAACGGTTACTTTAATTTTTACAGTGTGAGAGTGTTGAGCAATGAAACCCTGGCGCTGATCAAGCTCCTGAACACTCTCTCACTCACACTCTCTATGCACTCAACGCAACCTTCCAATTCCTCCATCTTCTTCAAAACCTCCCTCACTTCCTCATCCTTCATCTTCCTCAAACTCCACAACCTCTCTTCCGTACACTGGAGCTCCTCAATTGGCTCGTCAACCTTCGCTTTCTTCGACAGCCTGAGCCGGCCGCTCCAGGACGACCTCCTTGCCGCAAATGACGATGCGAAACTGTCAAAAAGTGCCAGCGATACTGAGGCCGTTGCCTTGACGACACCTGATATTGCGGCTGCAAGCTCAGCGTCAGGGACCAGGGAATGATCTGGCTCGCGAAGAATGTCGCATTTTGCCACGCATCTGATGCTGGAAGTAAGGTCTCGCATTTCCTTGTGGATCCTCTTCCGGGCCTTCATGTAAGAAGCGATCTTGGACTCGTCTTTCTTCCTTATGGCCACATGAGCTGCCATCTGCGCTTCCTTGAAGGCGAGGACTGAGGACTGGAAGATCCCGTAAGCATCAGCAAAGCGGAGGAAGACTTCGAGGAGCTTCTCGGTGAGCTGCGGGCGTCCACGGAGGAGGTTTTGGGCTTGGGGGAGTTGGAGGGCATCGTCAAGAGAGTCGAGGGCATTCCGGAGGCGGCCCAAGCCATCGGCAAGCCGAGCAGAGGAGCGAGCTGGTGGCAAAGAAGACCAGGCATCCAGGTCCGAGAGCTGGTCACGGAGGTTGGAGAGCAAAGGGTGGGACCGATTGGGGAGGCTGACGGAACGGTTGTGGTGGGTCATGGGCGGTTTTGGGCGGGCCTGGTTCTTGTTTGGGAAGGAGAGGGAGCGACCAAACACACCCACCATGTTTTTTCACTTTCTCTTTTCCTGAGGACTTTGATGATGCTCTTTTGAAGATGTCTGTGAAAGAGAGAGAGAGAGAGAGAGAGAGAGAGAGAGAGAGAGTTGAGGTTTGTGAGGAAGGGAATGGTGTGGTTTGACGCCTTTATAAAGGGAGGACAACTCACACGTAGGGTTTGCACGGCTGTTTTGTAGAGAGAGAAAGAGAGGGAGACTGAGAGGAGACGCACGAGGGGGTAGAGAGAGGAAGAGGGAGAGGGAGAGGGAGACGAGATCCGAGAATAATTGGAGGTGGTTTGCAAATCATGTGAGGAGGAGGGGATGGTGGTTTTCCTTTTCTTGTGGAGAGGGGACACCACGTGGGCTCGCCAAGCTGGCGATCCACCACCAAAATTTTGATCTAATCTGGAGTTGCCTAACCCTATAATGTATGCTTTATTGAGTAATTACTTGATAATTCACTTCCCATCATGGAAGCAATGTCCAACTAAAAACAACGGAATAATTTTCCAAGAAGTCCTAACTTTATTGTACAACGGTTGAATTAGTTCTAATCTTTTTAATTTGACTAATTAAATGTTTTTTAATGATTTTCTAATGTAGTACTTCAAGTTAATTTTAGGTGAAAATTGCCGACGTAAATGACTCTATATTTTTAAAAAAATTTATGAATTATTCATTATCTATTCTTTTTTTTTTTCTTTTTGCTTATGGCTAGTCTTGATGAGGGTTGCAATGCCCTCACTTGTGGCCGGTGTGGAAATGAAAAGAAAAGAAAATGAAAGAAGAAGAAAAAATTCAAATTTTTTTAAAAATAATTGCAAAAAATTGTCTCTGTCAACATTTCTATACCAAAATTGGTTAGAAAGGTTACATTGAATAATTGTCAAATAATTTAGACTAAATTAGCTAAATTGAGAAGTTTCTGACTGAATTAGCTACTGTATAATAGATTTAAGGTTTTTTAGACAATTTTTCCAAGGAAGACAGGTTCTAGTTTTGCCGAATGTACAAAGTGGGTGGTCTTCATTCATACAGGAGAGAACCCATGTAACGTATCGGATTCATTGAAGAGACTTCAAACTTGTAATGACTGAGTAGTTGAATCATAATCTACACCCTAATAGGGCATGCTAGTTCTATCCTTCGTTCTACATGGATTCAGCGTAATCGATTCTTGGAAGGCGATGAGCTTGATGGAGCTGTATAAGGTTAGGTGGCGACCAGTGAATTATATAACTTGATAGCTGGTCAGTCTTCTTGATTTACAACTCATGAACTTTGACAGTGCAATAAATGGGCATGTTATAAGATAGCACTCCGATTTCTTGTCTCCAGTAGCCGTTAGATCTAAAGCTCAAAATCCGCAAGCCGCGTGAGTTGAAGTCATCACACGGTTTTACAGTAGTCGTTAGATCTAAAGCTCAAAATCCGCAAGCCGCGTGAGTTGAAGTCATCACACGGTTTTCCAGCATGTCACGATCTTTATGGGAAATTGGGAACTTGGACACCTCATTTTTCATATGATTAGAGCACCAAGGTTTTGAGAAACCCACATGAGGTTTTTGTCTCATTCCTTGATATAGAAAAATATATATATATATATATATATATATATATATATTATATTATATAATTGTTAATTGGGTCTTGTTTCAAGAATATCCCCTGCCCGTTAAGCCATTTTTTGTTGTTAATAGGTCTCCACGTCCGTATCCCTAAATTACCGAAAGTTGTTTTTCAATTCCTTTTCTTGGAAAAGCCCTAAGGAGAGCATTATGACGTACTATCCAAGATTTTCCGGTTTTACACAAATTCAGGCCCGTCATTACACGAACAGGGTATACCACGAATTAGTGACTTTGAAGTGTGGATGTTTTTGGGGGATGCCCGTATTTGTGTAATCCGCAAACGATAGGGACACAAACTTCCCTTTTCTTTTTGGTGCATAAGAGGGACATAATCCTTAATTAATTATTACTTGTATAAGAAATAGCCTCCAAACAACCTCATAAGTGAGCTATCATCCTGCTTGAGAGAATATTATATTGTAACGAGTCACATCAATTATACTCCAATGTGAGGTCATTCGAGATACTATGAATTTCTTATATTTGTTTTTGGCAATCGAGAATATATTAACTTCTAGGAAAATAAATAAATCAATTGGAAACCTATTATATAAATATCAATTTTAGTCATAAATATTTCAATTTTACTAATTAAGTCCTAAATCATTGTGTGAGATTCTAATGTACTAATCTCGGCCGATTTTCGCTAGAATTTGCTACTGTGCTAGTTTAGTTATTACCGGCCATTTTACGTGGCACACTGCCACATTATTGATTTCCGGAAAAAAATTGGATAGGAGGATTACATTAGGATTTTCTAAAAAGGTCTAAGAATAAATTGACAAAATGAGAATAATTATTATCAAATTGACATCCGTGTAATAAATTTAAGACTAATTGAACATTTTCCGCATCAACTCTATCCACCCGTTCATGATTTCACAAATATAATCTAATAGCCAAGTCTTTTCTCATCTGTAAATGATCCCAATTGCATCGTGAGATAGTTTGGTTTGTCAAAGAGAAAATTGCTCAAAAAATCCTAAATCTGTTGTATTTTTGTCAATCCAATTACAAACTTTTTTATTATGCCAATTGAGTTTTAAGCCTTTTCACGTTTTATCAATTGAGTCTACTCAGTCAATTTTGGTTGAAAATTACTGACGTGAATGCCAACCATCTTACGTGGCATAACCGGCATTGATGTGGACATTTTTAATTTTTTTTCCTTTTCTTTACCTTTTTCTTTCTTTTGCAATGGGATGGCGACTCTCTTGGCTTTGGGCAAAGGCCACGACACCCTCACTGGCCACTAGGCAAGGGCTCATAGTCTTGCCTAGTACCAATGAGTGTTGCTGATCCCTCACTCTAAAAAAAAAAAATCAAAATCAAAAAATAAAAAAATTTTCAAAAAAAAAATCAAAATGTTATTAAAAATGTCAATGTTAATGTATGCTATCTTACGTAGGATAATCGACGTTTATGTGAGTGATTTTTTTATTAAAATTGATTAGATAAATTTAATCGGTAAAATATGAAAATGTTTAGGACCCAATTGACACGATTAAAAGGTTGGCAAAAACATAATAATTTTCAGGATTTTTTGAATAATTTTTTCAATTGTCAAACATGATGATCCTCATCTAAGAGATGATAAGGATGCATCCGCGTTGGCGGCGTGCCAACTGTTGAAAGTCATGGTCTTAACAAGCTCTAACTGTTCAAATTGTGGTCCTGACTCACGTGGTTTTGGAAGAAAAAAGAGGGTTGGCTAGGAGTTTTGTCCTTATTAGTCACCTAACGTTTTCCTAGCGGTGTATTGAAAATGTTCAAGAGCTGAGGTAGCATGCACTTGCACGCCACCTAATTCCCTTGCCATCATCCCTTTACATTAATTAGGATCGTGCAGAATCTTGGAACTCACACAATTGAGAAGTCCCTTAGATTAATAGTACTAGGGTCCCGGATTGTGACAAACCGTGAGTTGGTATTTACATTATAAACATCAAAGAATTATGCAAATCAATTCCAAAATCTATATAGCACTACATTCTTAGGCAATTGAAATATCTTGAGCTGCATAAGTTAAGAGCTTATGCACGAATCGAGCAATGCGACCATACTAATAACCAACTCATCATTACATATACTTTAATACAAAAAAAAAGGGCCAAGAAATGAAATATTAGTCAAATCTTTGGAGCTACCGAAATATTTCTCATATAAACAAAAGAAAAGATCAATCTGATGTATTGTTGCTTGACCTTAGAGGGGGAGGGGGGGGTGTTTTGTTTGAGTCATATCTAAAAATTCACGTATCTTTCTATGGAACCCTCCATTTGTCAGGATTGAGAGAACTATTTGATGCACGGACGTGAGATGATTAGTGGATCTCAATAGGTAACTGCAAGGGGATCATAACCTAAATTCATTCTGTTCGACCAGATAATTACAAGTAAAACGCGAGTCGCTCTAAGATCTCATGGAGAGGGGTTTATTCCTACATGGTTCCCATTACGTGATTAGATCCGACTATCCCGCCACATGTACTCAATGACACTGGCCACGCCATTAAGCAAGAACACCAGCAGATGGTGGATAACATTTAGGGAACAGCGATGGGATCAGCTTCAAACGATGCAATCGAACACCAAACCGTGTCGAGAACACAAGAGCGATTCGACATTCCAAGCTGACCACGTTGTATTTCTGACCCGTCAAGGTCTTATGTTTTCTGTCCTTTTGCGGTGGGGGCTCTCAAGCAAGTCTCAAGCTTCTCCAATTATTCAAAAGAGCAGCTGTGTAGGCCTGTTGGCACGCATCACAGGTAGGCCACGGAAGAATTGTCCGCCCGAAGCGTTCGTTAATCTCGTCCAATGAATTCCTAGAAAACGACGACGCGGGGCCTGTGCGCGAACCCTAACTTATCATAATATCTCTCCATCATTAAATTCACGTTTTGTGTATGGCAGAAGGCGTCGAGTCAGCCCATGTGAAGAAGGCGGACTTCATTTGTTTGCTTTCACGAATTTTTTTTTTTTAATTGTCAATTGGGTTGTTAAACGTTGTGTTCCTCCATTTTTTAAGATGCCCAAACCAAGTCTACTAAGGAAGGATTTTGGCAAAAAAGATACGAAAGAATAGAGAAGTAATTCGTAAGTACATGCTTATTAGTTGTTACCAAAGGTCTTTTTTTCCCCATATGTAGCATATACTTCGAGCTCCCAATATCGAAACTAACGCATATTTACAGTAGGGGGTAATTACTGAAAAAATCTTAAACTTATTACACTTGTACCAATTCAGTCATAAATATTTCAATTTGATCAATTTACTCATAAATCTTTTAAAAATTTGTTAATGTAGTCCATCCAACCAATTTTAGTTGGAAATTGTTAACGTAGACGTCAGATATCCTACTTGACAACATCGGTGCTAACATGGACAATTTTTGTGAACTTTTATTATTCTTTTCTTTTTTTGAATTTTTGTTCTCTTTTTCTTCCTCTTTGTCCCTTCTTCCTTTGCAGTCGCCAACTAGTGACTAGCCACAGGTAAGGGCCGACCTCGTCATCCTTTAGGGAAGCTTGCCCTTGCCGAAATTTGGCGAGGGTTGGCCTCGTGGGCCCTGCGAGGTGAGCCTTGCTCTATAGGTGAAGTCGGCCCTCGCCAGATCCTAGTGAGGGTGATTCTTGTCACTTGCCAGTGACCCTTCCCTATGGCTGTTCATTGGCCATCGAGAAGGCCAAAGACCACGATGGAAGAAGGTAAAAAAAGAAAAGGAAAATAAAAAAATAAAGTTTAAAAATTGCAAAAAAAGAAAAAATGTCACTAGAACTATCAAAATGGGTTTTATGTATGATCAATTTAAAACATAAATGAATCATAAATGAGTCACTTAAATTTTGAAGAGTTTACATAAATATGTTTAAAAATTGAAAGAAAAAAAAATAAATGGGTCTAAAATAGATCGGACTTAGAACCCATTTCCAACCCAAGGTTCACATGCTCTCTTTCCCTCCTTAGACTTATAAAATACTTTTTTTATTTATAAAAATCAAACTTATAATTATTTTTTATGTTTCCTTTTTATTTTCTTATTTCTTTCCTTTTCTTTTTCTTTCTTCTTCCAAAATCCTCAATTGGTGGCCGGCGACTAGCTAGGCGAGGGACAAGCTCGCTAGAGGCTAGTGAAGCTCGAGCCTTGCCGATTTGGTGAGCTCGAGCTCACTAGCCTTAGGCGAGTTGCTAGCCCTGAAGAAGAAGGAAAAAGAAAAAAAAAAAAAAAGAAAAAAAAAAAAAAAGTATATTTAATAAATAAAAATAAATAAAAAAATTGATTTTCTAAAAATAAAAAATAATTATAAATTCATTTTTAAGGAAAAAGAAAAAAATATTATAATGAGTACACGAAAGAAAAAAATACTTTTTAAAATTTTTTTCCAAGGAACAAGTGGAGGCTTATTTTTTTAAAATTATACAAATTGTCTACTAGTTTTGTATTGCATGAAAGTGTTTTAGCGATACCATTCTTTAAAAAAAAATCATAGAAAATAAGTTTTCTTAGATTTAGTTAAATAAGTTGAGTATGAGTCAAAAAATTTTCCTTATGATAAATGGGTTATAAATAGATTAAATGGGTTGATTTGGGTCGGACCATTTATGATCTATCTTGATCATTTTGGCAAGTCTAGTGTCAATGTTGATTGTCGGTTATGTCATTTAGGACAATTAGCATATTAACGATTTCTAGTCAAAATTTATTGGGTAGACTATGTTAGTAAATTTTTAAAGGTTTAAGAATAAATTGGTCAAAAAAATTTATAATCGAATTGCATAAATATAATAGATTTATGATTTTTAAAGTAATTTCTCATATAAAATGGGGGTAAATACTAAATAAGCTCCGTATGGTTGACCCATGTAAGACGAGAGTTTCCTGCGGCTGCTTTACCTGGGCCATGGGACTTCGATTTCTTCTATGTTGTAAATAGGCATATGCAACTTAAGAGAGAAAAGTATAGCGAAAATCTTTTGTTTGAAGTTTCAAAAATTAAAACACAACTCCAATTTTAATCTATTTTTGTAATAAATGATAATTCGCAACACCATCTCTTTGTTTTCAAATAGTTACATGGACTCATTCGACTTTATGGAAGATTATCTTCATGAAAAGGCTCGCTAAATTTCATCATATCGTCTACACTTGTTTCATCATGATTTGTTTAGACGACCTAATATTTTTCATCAAAAGTTATTTCTCCACAATATTCTATAATACATTGTCCTATCCACCAATGATTTCAAATTTAAATACCAAAATTGAGTTCAGTGCCCTTTGAACTTTCAATTTTCATTCGAAATCTCAAATGATAATTTGTCAAGCCCTTCTAATTAGTACCCATGTCGACCAATTATGTCATGATAATCGACAACTAAATGCTATTATATATTGATAACTGATCCATGATTATCGATATATATCAATATCAATGACTATTTTTATGATCATCAATAGTAGTTCACGTAAGTGTCCATTGTCATTCATCGTTAAATCACATGCCTACGCACCCTTAAAACCTAGTTAATTTTCGGTGCAAGCATTTGTCCTCCTTTTTAAAAAGAATTGAAAGTGATTTTAATTCTTTTAAACATTTGGAAGAGTTATGAGTCTCTATTCTTCGAATAGTACGACGTGTGTATCATATCTCTGATGCCTCGTACTCTATGCTCTGACAGCTACGTTTCTCCATCTTGTAGTGTCGTGACATGTCGCTTCGATCGACGCAATTAACGAATTGTCGTCATCATGAATCGTAACTTCACGGTTCGTCGTTATCATGAATGGTCGCTTCCTTTCGAAGGGTATGACAAACATCCCAAGATTTGATTTTTATCTCCATGCTTTCTTCATCTTCGACCTTGAACCTTAACTCTTCACTGACATCCATTGTCCTCGGAGTTTTGTTCTGCTCAACTCTACCGCTTCAATGGCTCCCAAGGCCCCAAAATATTCATGTACGAATTACATTGCTTACCATGATAAACTGCGAGAAGATGGAAAACCATGGTGATGGCCTTCTCGAACTTCTGAATTTGACCTAACGACATAAAAAGATGACTCATTATAATTTATTTTCGCAATGAGATACCTTTGATCGAAAGTTATCCTTGATTTTCATTAAATGAGACAGGTTTTATGACAATTCCAAACATGAAGTATCATAAATATATAAGAAAATCGACAATTTCACTTCAAACAAAATTGAAAATACACAAATTTTACTAGAATTTAATCGACAACAAAACCTAAGAACCTAAAGATGCAATGCTGAAATTTAATTGACGATGACGCATCTATAAACTATAACAAAGATACAAATCAGAATTTAATCAATGACAAAGTAAAGGAACCACAGCCACAACTGTAGTGCAGAAATTTAAAGATAATGATAAGATAACAAATTTGTGTGTTGTGTATAGAGGGCTCTTCCATAGACAAACACAAAAATTTACGGCGTTCATAACATAAATGCGTATGAGCAGTCTTCTGTAGTTTTAGCCATGCTTCCACACCTTCGAGAATCTTGATTCCGTGTTCTCACGTTGCCATGATCTTATTTTCAAATGGTTATTCCTTTAAAATTGCGCTTTGATCTTTTTGCGTCTATAAATTAACTATAGTCTTCTTCCACCAATTTCTGGACTCCACTACCCTATCCATCAATGATTTCAAATTTTAATACCATAACTAACTTCAATGCCATCGATAATCTGTAGATTTATTTCAAATGGTGTTCTTGTCGACCAACTCTATCATGATAATCGGCAATCAAGCACTGTCACGTATCGATAGCTGTTCCATGCAAATTGACATATATCAATATCAAAAGTCATTCTTATGGTTATCAATAATATAGTTCATGTGAGTATTGATAGTCATGCATCCTTAAATGACGTGCCTACTCACACCTAGGACTTGGTTAATTTTTTGTGTAAACACCACTATATAAACCCAACTTTCGAGATTTGGTGTCCATCCTCTGAATTACTTCGTCGTTTCCACAAATCCAGAATAACAGTCTTAGTTTGGGAAGTTGCTGAGGAGGCAATTGTGACTTTGCAATTCCGTTACACATTAATGCTCCCACATCTCACTCGCTGTCCATCAAACCAAATATGAAATGTCGGATGAGCACAGGGCGCGCATCTCTTTCATCGGAGCATCGATAGAAATAGATACGATGGAAATTAAAACTTACCTCCCTAAACAATTGTTATTATGGAAAATAAACCGACGAAGAACAGACCGTGAAATAAAACACCGCATCGACAAGGACCCATCGTTATGAAAATGTGTCAAAATTGGTCTAGTCCCCGACCAAACTCAAATCCAATAGGTTTCGATTGAGTCTCGAGTTTTGGAGTTGCATGCACATCTTTTTCAAATGAAGTAACAAAACCGTCCTTGTGTTAGGGTTTATCTCACATTAGTTATGAAATGGGCAAATGATCAGCTTATAAGTGTAAGAGAAAGTCTCATTCTTTAAGCTAACTTTTGAGATGAGAGAAGCTCAGAACCACTCAATATTGATATTAGAGATTAGGTAACCAATAGGGAGGATTGTTGGGGTTTGTTCCACATCAGTTGTTGAAGGGGCAAGTGGTCCCTTTATAAGGGTGAGGCTCCGATTATTGTAGCTTCCAACTTAAGCTCCATATGTGAAGGGGAAATTGTTAGGGTTTATTTCATATTGATTGTGAAAGGGACAAGTGGTCAATTTATAAGTATGAAGAAAAGTCTCACCCTTTTAAGCTAAGCTTTGGAGGGAGAAAAGTTCAAGACCACCCAATACCTTGAATGAATATAATATTCACTCTTTCAACCGAGAAAGATAGTTGCCCTTTACTTGTCCTTTCTTTTTATTGGAGCTCCCGTTATTTCTTTTTGGACTATGGACCATTTGTATATTCTCTTAGTCTATACATGTTGGATCGAAAGATATAAATATTGACTTATCTAGCTAACATTGAACTTGATAAAATGAGATTATTTTGCCCTTCAATTTGATGAGAAGAAGAGAGGTTGCCCTCTTTTCTTTTCCACGCCAATCCTTTATTTATTTACTAAATCCATCCCGAGGTCTTGCCGAGGAATTGGGGACTATTTTTCTTGTCCAATCCCAACCTCACATTCGACCTCCTCGTCCATAATCCCATTTGTGGATCCTTAATTAATCATGAAAAGACCTCTTTGAACATTAGCATTGATCCATACATTTTTGTTGCTAGGGGCAACAAGTTCAAGTTGGTAAAGATTAAAAAATTCATTCATTTTTTCAATTATTCTGCGCCGCCTCCCCCCACCCCCCCCCAAAAAAAAAAAAAAAAAATCTGTATAAATGAGCTATTGTATTTATACGAATAAAGGAGAAGGGCCCATTCAAGCCTTGTTTGTTTATTGAGCAACTAAAGGAAGGAAAATCAATCGAGACTTCCTAAATATCTCTCTTCAAGATTCACATCATTAAGTTATACAAGATTTGGAGTTCCAAGTTTTCTCTTTAAATGATTCATTCCGGTATATGCTAATGAATTCATTTTAGGGTGATCGGTTTCAAATCAAGATAAATTAAATTCAAAGATTTGAAACCTATCATGTCAGGATCGGTTTTTGATCCATTGAGAAATAGGCCTAGAATCGAATTGGTCAGTTCTACGCGGGTTGCGCGGAGACATTTTTCTTTTTCCCAATTATCATTAATCAGATTTTCCCTTAAAAGTTAAAAGTTATGTCATCAATGGAGCATATTTTTACACGTAATCTAAAAATTTTCGGAAAAGGAGCGATCTTGAAAAGAAGGGTCAACGACAAATGCTGGGCCTAGTCGCACATTCCAAAAGAGTAATTGAAGTTCCTCTAAATACGCCCACAAGAGGCCTGAAGTCGATCGTCCACCTAACATTCACGTTCGTGCTCGAATAAGAAGTTTGTCTGACCAAAAGAGAAGAGGACGACAAACACCTTGTGCACAATGCCGACTTTTTCTTTTCCCTGTAACATCGGATATCTAAATTCCAAACCTTTTTTTCCTTGTAACATCGGTTATGTAAATTCCAAATCTTTCGGCGCGTTTAGCTTCCATAGATGCACGCGAGCCATGTTGTTTGTATGCATTGAACGAGAATGCACCTATGATATAAATACCAGTTTAGCCGCGTGTGAATCGATGACTAAATCATTTAGCAATCTCCAGAGAGAATGAAGTTGATGTTAGTGAGTCAGAATACAAGCTAGTCTTGTCAAATTATTATAATCTTCATTATTTTGTGAAGGTGGAGTTTATGGTGACAAATTCTTACAAATATTATCCTTAAAAATGTGACGTGTATTAACCCATGGAAGAACCCAACACGATTTGTATTGAGTACGTGCTGCAAAGATTAAATTTATTAGATGAACTCGATCATATTTCGAGAATCTGTGAGACTCATACCAAGTCGCGTCAAAACAAATTGCTGTGCTTATTCCGTCCAACATATCACTCACAAGCTAAGCTCAGAAAAGTCTTCTCGTTTTTCTTCTCGCACTTGTTATGAGAACAAGAAGTTTACACACCTCGAAGCGTCCCATGGTGGCTATGGAATAGTAGCGATGTCATTTGTCCGTAACTTAGCTTCGGCTCGAATGATCTATGCTACCATTAGTCATGCATATGTATATGGATATATATGTGTGTGTACTTAGACCTAAGTGGAACAGCTTGTGTAAATGGAAAACGAGGAAGTGGGATTTTCCTATCATATTTTGGGGTGAGAATAGGGCGGAAAAGATAGCAGTCATTACTTTGCTTCTCTCTTTATTCACAATCCTGGTGGTTCCATCAATTTTTTGAGATGAATGGAACACTTCCTCATCATGAAAGTGGAAGACTTATTATACGTACATCGTTTGGAAAACCCAAGCTCCTTCGATTGCAAACTTGCCAGAGTTTCAGAAATGCTCGGCCGCACCACGCACATGAACCGTTGGACGAGATGAAAGTGTTGCGCTGATCTTACAATCCACGTAAGTTGAGCTTCCAACAAGCAGATGCACTTAATGTTACTGTCAAGAGAGTCCACCCCAATTGGAAAAGTTTTGTGATAGGTAGGTTCTCTAGATCTAATGTATCAAAATCTTTTTCACAGTTTGCTCGAAACGGCTGTCAATAGTTTTAAAATACTAGGTCTCATCCATCGATCAATGGCTTTCTTATATGTGAAGACACTTCATATAGGGACCGCGACATAATGCACATAACTAGGACCCGTTACGATATAGGAATTGCGACAAAATACACGTAATAATACTTGTGTTATGACTGGGAGGCCGGGCTCGAGGGAACGTAGTAGTCCCCATTTCTAAAACATACATAAAACAAGAGTTTCTCCGTATATCTATGTCGAGATAGGTATGCATGATGGCCTCCGAAACAATGACAGCAGCTTGTTCCTATTTGCACCCTATTGAGAGTAAAGAAGAGTTGTGGGAAAAATGGCACTCAGTTGTCATTTAAGTTTCTATTGTATACCACGTTCCAATTTATCCGTTAACTCATCTCCCCAAAAAACAAACCTATAACGAAAGAGAAAACAAAAAACCCTAAGCAAAATATATCAAAAAAAAAAAAAAAAAAAAGGAGTATTGAACCAGAATAACTATACCGAAAATTCCTCAAAAATTTACAAAAGAACATATATATTATCCTCCTACCTCTGAAAAAATGGGGAGCCCTCAGTTTCCGCTTCACCTCTCTCATCTTGCGTAACCCAACCCGACTTTGCAGATCTCGTCTGCATCGGGGGCCTGCCAGCTTAGGGTTTGCCTCTTCATCTTCTCGAACTCACTCACACAATCCTTCAGCTTCAAACTCCAAACTCTCTTCCTCTGTTTCGCCAGCACCTTCCCCGCCACTCTATCAAATAATTTCTCCCACCCAGTCTCCCACTCCCCATGTGCGTCACAGAGCTCAAGCGTCCCATTCTCCCATTGAGTCCAGCTCCACCCTTTATCAAGCATCAGCATCACCCTTGCCACGCACACACCACGGCACACGGGCGTGCATGGCCTGCACTTGGCGCCACTCAATGGACCCTTGCTTGAGATGGCGGCCACTGGAACTCCAAACCGGCTAGGAGGAAACCCATATTGGCGGTCTGTGACAATGCAGAAGGGTAGGCGCTTGGCAAGGTGGGTGATGTTCTGGGTGGTAAGCTGGGCACGGAAGGAGGTCTCGGAGTTAAGTTGGTAAAAACCAGCCTGGTCGAGTTGGGGAATAAGGGAGAGACGGGAGAGAGCAACGGTGGAGGTAGAAAAATCACCGATGCCAAGGCGGTCGTTAAGGCCACCATAGGTGGAGCCTGGCGGGACCACGTAGTGGCCTGGGATGAAGTTGTCAGGGTCAAGTGGGGCGTTCCAGAAGCTGTCGACCCGGGTCCGGACAATCCAGTCGTATGTGAAGTTGTGACTGGCTTGGTGGGACTTGATCATGGTGAGGCATCCTTCCACTAGGTTGAAGTATTGCAATAAACCCTGCAGAATAACCACTTTGTCATAATGAACAACTGTTTGTAGGATTGGCAAGTATGAAGATTTTCGACATTCATGAAGGCACTCAGAATTCAGCGTGCTGCAGCAAATGAAAGATGCAGTGTTCTACTTTTTCAGATTCCATGTAATGTTTTAAAGACAGTCTGTATAATATCTTAATAAGCACCATATCGAAGCATCACATTTAAGTTCTCGATTAAAAATCAGTGTGAAAAACTAGTTCCAATTAGTTTCAAATACAGTCAATGATAAAATCACCACCCCTGCATCGTAAAAAGAGTCCTGCAAACACATCATCATCATCAAGAAGAAAGGGTGATTATTTGAATTTAAATCAACCAAATTCAGTCAACTGAAATTGTCCCTTGCAAAGAAAATAAATCCTTAAATTTCCCATTCAAAGGAAAGTTAGAAAACTGACTAGGACTGTCTTACAGAAATATTAGGACCTGTTTATAGTCCTGTTACTGTAGTAAGTTATCTGGGTCATAACAATCGGTGGCACAAATCTATAGGGCTAAGTAAATAAGTAAAAGATCACCTGAAACATTAAAATAATATCTAAAGCATCAGAAATTGAGAAAGCAAATCACAAAATGGAAATCTTGATGATTATCTACTAGGCTCCCGTGACGCATGAAGAATTAAACTAATACAAATAGTCAAACAGATCCACATCACATGCTTTAGGTCTGACTTTTGGGTTGGGGGGTACAATAGCCCCATTCAATTGCATCTCATTTAAAGACTGACATCTGATGCGCCTGTATAATCCAACCACATACAAGAAATTTCCAATCAAATATGATCAACATCCGCTATTTAAGGGGCGGGCTCATATGAGCACGAACCCCCTTAATCTTTCCCTAAATAGTAACTAGTAAATAGGCACTAACACAAGCCTTAAAGAATAGTCATTGACATTCTTGGTTTACTCGCGAAAAGAATAATGGCATTGCTGGTGGATGGGGAGTGGGTAGCCGTGGTGGTAGAGAAGGTGGGGGCCCCACTACTTCTTTCTTAATCCGACGTCCGTGAAGCACTTGCCAAGCGAAATCAAATGATTTTAAATAAGGAGGGGATGGGTGGGCATCCATTAAAATATTTTTCCCTTTTGACTTTTCTTCATCCACCACAACAACTCGCAATCGAGAACAAGTTTGATACGGCTAAACCCCCTGAAAACCAGCTCCCCGAATTAAAGAACTCTAAAGAACTCTTCCTTAAGCCATTAGCCCAAACCCAAGAACCACAAAGAGAAGCACACGGCAGAAGATGCCGGCTCTCGTCAGCTGTAATGGGAACAGAGTCTCTAGTCTTTCGGTTCCCATCTAATCTTAAAACAACCCAATGGCGACCTTGTCAAATTGCAATTCGAGATCAACATAGAAATGTCAAGCTGAAGAAAAATTCAAAGTCCGCATGTAACCCCCCGGATATACGAGTTTGGCCGTTTCAATTCGTGTAAAAGGCCAATCTTCATCAATGGGCTGATGAAAAATACAGCCAATGTAAAGAAAAAAAGCAAGATTAATAATGCATTGGAGAAATTAGAGGACAGGACCTATGTCAAATCCGAGTCGAATCGATAAGGGGGATAAAGCAAAATCAAACCTTGCAGTGGAACAATAACGGCAGTACTGAACAAAGCATCCCGATCAGTTTGAACTTAATGCGCAGTAAATTATCATCGTGGACCCAACAAAGACATTGCCGTTACCACTTTTGAAACTGCTTCCCAGCGTACCTGAATTCCGTTGGGCGAGTTCCTGGCGGTGAGAACCCGGAGCTCCGCCTCCGTTTCCGGCATCGGCTCCGGGCGAAAAATCCGGACCGTGGCGATTCGGGGCGCGCTATTCAGCAGCAGGAACTTGAAAGCGTTCTTATCGAAGGGGCTGTGCAGGAAGAGATCGGCGTTGGGGTAGACCTTGAGAATCCTCTCCACGATCGACGGCCCCGTGAGCTCGAACCTCCTGGCCCCGCCGACCAGGCACACCGCCATCCTCGACCGATCCAGCTCCTCCTTCCACGTCCGGGCCACCGCGGCCGCCGGGGCGCCCCCGTTAGCAGCCGCGGCCGCAGCCGCCGGCCCCGCCGCCGCCGCCGGGGGGGCGCCGCCGCGGGGGAACAGGGCGACGCGGAGTGGGGCGAGATTGGAGAAGGGGTTGGCGGGGGAGACGGAGAGGAAGACGAGGAGGGACAGAGGGGGGAGGACGAGGAGGATGAAGCGCCAGTCGAGATCCGCGATCCACCGCGCGAATTGCATGGCGATCCCGAGCGGCCACTTCACCAGCAGCATCTCACCGCGCGCTCCCAGTCGCCATGAGAAGGCGCTCTTTCCCCACTCCGGAGGGGTCGTTTGCCCCACCGCCGCCACCGAGCGTCCGAACGCTCGGATGATCACTTATCGAGGACTGACCCTACTATATTTTCTCTCTCTACTTCTTTTCTCTCTCTCTCTCTCTCTTCTGGTCTTCGGGCTGGTTTGGGGAAGAAGATGGCGAGTTCTTTTTGTGGCCTGAAAATAGACAAGCGAAAGGTGGTTGCGGGGGGGTTTAACCGCGAGGGTAAATGAGAGGCACCGTGGGGGGCTTTTCGGGGATTTTATAATTCGGGGATTTTATAAACCGGTCCTTGCTTTCGTAATTCTCTCGATCCTCCTCGGGGTCGGTTCGCTTTCGCGTAGACATTTGATTGGGTGGTATAAATATGTTTGGCGCGTGGCTGTCCTTGTCATGACTGCGGGCAGAGTTGCTGACGTGACCGCTGTCGATCGTTGGGGCCCTTGCGAATTTCTCTCTCTTTTTAAAAATCTGCAGATCGAGATTCATCGATCATTTGAAATCTAAAGTGGACCCCCCCGCCCCCGGGGGCTTCGTTTCTAAGATTCCCTCCTGCCCTCCTTCGTAAATAATTTATTTAAATCTCCCCGCAACAATCATGGCCTGATTTCTCGTTCATCCATTTTCCGAGCACCGTCGCATGGATTTGGGCGACGGGCGAGCCGTGCTCGGAACGGGCCGGGGCCGAGGCCGAAGCCTTCCGACGGGGAGCACTTTGCTACGTTTGCTTTCCCTTCTTCCCCGACGCAGAGGTAATCAGCTAGTCCACGTTTGAACGGGAGTTGGCCAGAGCAGGCAAAACGCCAGAAACCGAAAGTTAAGATGTTGCGGTCCCGCACGTCTAAATATTTGACCAAGCCAACGTGGGCGCACGCTCCTGTCGATCCCACGATGGAATCGCTACAGACCATTTCAACGCACCGCACATGGCTCCAGAGCTGTACCCGGCGAGAATACGGCCATTACAGGTGATGCACGGCCAGTAATTCTAAGCACGCGTTTCGATGCATGGGAAGAAATGAACTAACAGAGACAAAAGAAATAAATGTTAAAAGAGAGAACAATGCGATGGGCTGCTTCTTTCTCCTTCTCGCTCTCGGACAAAGAATGTGCGCAATACCTACTTCCGGGGAAAAGAAAATTCCAGGAACAACGTTCTGTCTTAGATAATCCTGTAGAACCACCTTACTCACGACATGTCCTCTACGCTTCACCTTGCTACTCACGTTCGGGTCCTTCGCCGCATTCCCCGGAAATGGACGGCGAATCTTCCATCTCTCCCGTGCAGGTAAGAAAGTCTCGTGCCTTCTAGTGACTGTCATGAAATCTTTCCTATGAATGCTGATTCCCAGCACTAATCTTAATATACAGGGTCATCTTGTAGAGCATGTCGGCAACAGAGCTGCATAGTCTCCAGGGAGCAGGAGAAAACTGAATTTGGTGAAAAGATCGGTCTGGTTCCATTGCATAATATTAACGTGGTCAAGACTGCGGTGACTAATCTGAAAGCATATCTTCCAACTCAGGTTCGTCAGAAGTGACGGCATCGTAGTCCAATAGTGTCCCATTTAATAGATTATTCTCCTGAAGGCCATCTCTGTTTTCCTCATCATCTGGGTCAGACCATTCTGGATCTTCGTTTATATCCTGATCATCAACTACGACATCCTCATCTTTCGTGGGAGTGTCCTTACCTTTCCCGAGTTTTCTTGGTCTTGAATCTCTCTTTGCCTTAGCCTTGGAGTCCTCACAGATGCAGGAGGATGGGTTCTCATGAAACTCGCCCCTGCCTGGTCTCACTTCCATTGGCTCACCCATGAAGCCCCTCTGATAACTACGGACTTTAGATGCAAATGCTTCCCAAGTCATGTTACTCTTGGCTGAGAATATGCGATGCAGTTTCTTAGCATTTGGACGAATTGTAGGCTTATGCCCAAAATACCTCCTGCAGCAACAACCAAAAGTGTCACAGACCTTGGAAGGAACCACTAGAAAGAAGTGAACAAAGCATGCAAAACATAAGTTGTCACATTCTGCATACCTTCGACCAGCTAATATTTTAGCCATATTTCCATTGTTGTTGGTGACAAACACATCACTTTCATCACAAACAATGAAGTCAAGTGCAGCCATACGAGAGGAAAATGAAGAAAATGAGTCCAATTCCTTTTTGCTGGCTAAAGTTTCTTTGGTATAGAAATTGGGGAAGAGTGCCTTTAGAGGTGCAAGAGTCTCTTCCCCTCCATATATTTCACCAGATGCCACATAGATGTGCACATCACTACCATATCCAAGTGCCCTCAACATCAGGCCAATTTCTTCAGGAGTGAGTGGGCATTTCCCTTGTCTCCTTGCTCTATCTGGGTTAGTAATCTGCAAATTAATTGACATGCCCAGGCGTTCACTAAAGCTTAACGTGATAAATATCAGACAAGCATCATTAATATCATTTTACACGTTCCTCTAATTTCTCTAGGATATCTCAACCAAAGCACATCAAAAGAAATGCATGGATGTAGGAAACTTACATGTAAAGTCTTCCACCTCTTTCTAATTGCACCAAGTTCTTTGATTTCCTTCTCTCCTCCACCATAATAGCAGCCAGAGAATGCAAGCATATCAGGTTCAAACCTAGGGGAAGAATCTTGTTAAGATATCAGTCAAAATATATATGAATTAGAATAGCCAAAGCAATGTCATCCTTAGGACAGCAAAAGAATATTTAAATGCCAACACATAGACATTGCTCGCAAATCAACAGGTGGCAGAAGTCCCCAAAATGTTTCCTATGTTATGAGACTTAAAAATTGTAACTGTCTTATTTGATCATTTTCTGTAAGCTATGCATATAGAGTGCTACAACTAACAGTTATATAAATTTTCATTCAATCCTGAAAAAAAAAAAAAAAAAAAAAAAAAATCCTCATAAAGACAAAAAATCACAATGACACCCCACAATGGGTATTCAGGCGCTTAGAGATGAATCACAGGGTCAAACAATACTATAGATAGATTCATGTGTAGGGATTCCTAACAGCACACAAGAATCATCATACACTTGTCAATTTAACACAAAATAAAACATTGGTTAGAGATACGAGGTAAAGGGAACAACGACAAATAACCTAAGAAGTACACTTAAATTGTCATAACACTAGGCAGATGCCAAATGGCAGGAGAGGGAGAGGGACAAGAGGTTCTGGATGCAAAACTCGGATCTCACAAAATTTTACCAATCTATTGAAAATTGTACTGATGTAAGAACCAGTAGCTTAGCAATATGAGGTTCAACTGGTCTAACTGGTTAAGCTGCTATCACCAGTTACTTTAATCAAAGAGGGTTCCTAGGGTCAAATATCTAAGAAATATGAAAAATGTGCAAATTTAACACAAGCTGGGTATAACTGAGAGGGCAAAATGTGCCCTTTTAGAATAATAAGGTCACCGGTTTAGGTTCCATCAGTGCAGGCTGTTTTTGTGTTTGAAAGGGTCACCTAAATAGTATATAAATTCTTTCGCAAGAAATTACCAGAAGGAAAACGCTGTGCCCCAATAGTCAAGTGTCAGGTGGGAGTTGGACAGGGCTAGGATTCAATCCTTATCCAACCACCATTAAACAGTATTTTTTTCAAAGATGTCCCCACTATGTATCCAAATCCGGTTCAAATCAAAACTGGTTTACCGGTTGAAGTGGGTCAACCCCAATTGGTGGCCTGACCGGTAATCAACTGAACTGGTCAAACTGGCCAGCTCAGTCTGGTTTTGGAAACACTGAATTTGAGTTTAAAGAGGATTAAACACAATCTGATTACCTTAAATGCAGGGCGATGAAATTTTTGCTTCTCATTCTCATTTGGTGCACCAACTTTTCACCCATCTTGCTTATAGGACTGGTGAACTTTAAAGCATGGTAGTTAACTCTACATCTTAGTTTCTGCAGTCCTGTATCCAATCTGTTTGAGAGTCTGTAATCGAACTTACTAAGCTGCACAACCTGTTGTAAGAATGAATACAAAAAACTGTGACAATCTGACAATAAGGAATGTGTCATTTAAATTAGAAGATCCAACAGATCAAGCATATTCATCCAGCCCATCCCCATTGGTTTTAATTTACCAAACTAGAGGGGGAAGTCAAGCCCACAAAGCTATCCACTTTGTGGCCATCAATCCAGACACTATTAAAATCAGATGTATGCTAGTAACGAAGTGTCTCAACAGCTTGATGGAACAGGTCTCAATTTTTACTTTTTTATCTTTCCCGTCATGAGTGATTCATGGGAAGGACAAGCTATCCACTTTATCAAGTGAAGACCGTAAATTGGGCAGATAGGGAAAAAAATCAAATAAATGCAAAATTGAGTTTGATTTCTTTTGCCATGTCAATCTGCATGCTTGAAAACTTTCATGATTCTGTCAAAATTATAAGTTCTCAAGAGATTCGAATTGAAATGCAATTGAATCCATGTTCCCTGGATACACACTTCATCAATTCATCTTACATACAACTAATGGGTCTCTGAAAAAGTTCTCTTATTCCATTAGACACCAAGAACTAATCTCTGCTGAATATAAGCATCAACTTTTTTGAAAAGTTGGAAATATCATGAGCTCTCTACCAAAAGCGTCAACTGAACAAACAGTACAAGGGAAAGGATCCACAATTACAACTAAAAAAAAAAACGACTGAACAACAGGGCCCAGAAAAGAGAACTTACATGCCTTTTCAAAAGAACAGGCAGTACACGATTGTGATAGCATCTTTCACTGCACTTCCTGGGTACACGCATGGAGCGGAAGCCCCAGGTTTTTCCTCCCTTCTTAGGAAGCTGCTTTATTATTTTCACATCATTTGCAAGAGATGAGATGAACCAATCAACATCAAATATATCCGAGAAGTCACTGTGGAGTAAACAAAATAGTGGTCAACTAAAAGGAATGGCGAAACCTAAAGAAAACCATCGTCGTTTGCAGATACAGCAGCTATCAACGAGAGCTTTCATACTTTGAATGGAGAAAGGAAATGCGTGCAATTAATCACAACAGACCTGATGTCCTTCCAGAATGACTTTTGGTCTAGTTTAGGAACAACAAGAGTGGCATTCAGAATACGAGCAGCAACAACTGAATCTGTAATCTGAAAAAGAACATATTAGGAGATTGTCCAGTGTGTTTAACTGTCAAGGAATGACTAAAATCATTATGGAAACAATAGGCCGCATAACTTGTAATTAAAAAAAAAAAAAAAAAAAAAAAAGGCAGCATAACCGAGAACATGATATCAACTTAGGTATACACTTCCAAGTTACTTCTTCCAAAAGTTAATATAAATATGGAGTAAGTCGAAGGAAAATAATATGCCTGGCAACCATCCATTGCGATTGAGTACACAGAACAGAAATGAGTACCTTAAGCCACATCATATTCACAGCCCTATTGTCTCTTTGTCAAGAGATTCTAAGATCAAGTCCATCAATCCAAGTTTCCCTCAAACAACTTATCTAGTGCAAAGGCCAGCAACTTAGAAGAGATAAGGTAAAGTTCAGTGATCAGGGAACTGAAAATTAGAGTAAAGGGCAAAATTGTGGTGCTCGAGTTAGAACTTAATTTTTCATTTAACATGTTGTGAATCAGTAAGGATTAAGAAGATGCATATCTGTAGTTAAAATGAATGACTATGCTTCTTCAGTGATGCCATAAAAACATTTAACAGTCAATACAATTCCCCTGAGAAGAAAACAACAACAGAATCCTAATTGAAATCAATTGGCAGCATCATTTACATTTGGGATCTGAAAGTGTCGAATTTAAGTTCCAATCATTGGGACAGAAATCTTCTGGGTAAATTTTTTGGCCCTCAGAGCAGGAGATGAATGGAAGCACATTAAGCGTGTGGGCAAGCTTTGACTGTTATGAAAGGTATAAGAACAAGAAACTTACCCCGGTCCTTTGTTGGTTCAAGCCTCCACTAGTCGCAATCATTAAGTATCGGTTGGACTGGGTAATGGCTGCAGCTCCTGGACAATAATGACCACATCTGATTCAATTCATCGTACATGCCTATTTTACTGAATCATACGAAAGTAGCAGGAAGGATTTCATGACAAGGTTAAAAAAGGCCATGGCACATTTAGGGAAACTTCAAACTCGCCACTAGTGTTAGGATCAACTGCAAAAGCATACAAGCCATGTTTTTACCAACTGCTGAACAAGGTCTAAGTTTGGAAACACACAGGAAATTGAATACCTAGAAACATCTCCCGGTAAATTCAAAATTTTTAGATCGAGGGAATTACTCAAACTAGTACCAGACGACACTACACAGATTCACAGAAGTTTGGCAAATGATGACTCACTGGCAAACTTGGTGCTGGCATTGCTGCATCCATAATAGAACTCGGCATTCCTTGAACTCCAGATGCTGCGTTGCAGTTTGCCTCCACTCTTCTGGATCGAAACGACAGGAAGCGAACGTTGAGCGAATTCAGAAAGAAGAGATTAAGCAAAGCGCAACAGAGACAGATCAATAGAGAAGCTAACGACCCACCGGAACACGAAACGACACGGTCGCGGCGGCCCCATTGTCGACTCCATCACTGATCTACAATCAAACCAGTCCCAAGTCAAATTCAATCGGCAAACCATCCTACCAAGCAAACATCCAATCGCCCCCACCGAGACGGAGGGAGACAGGGGAAGACAACCCGGAACACACGCACGCGTCCTACAGGCGCCGAGACGGGAGCCGCGCGTTTACCTTGGAGTGGTGGGGACGGCCGCGGCGGTGGTCCGGCTCGATGGGAGGAGGGGCGAAGAACGAGAGGAGGGAGAAGAGGAGGAGGAGAGCGCCGGAGAAGGCGAATATCACCGGAGAGAGCCGCCGGAGCCGGTGGTACCAGTGATGGCGCCGCCGCGACAACGCCATGCGCGGCGGTGGCGCTGGCGCTGGCGAACCCGTCCTTCCCTCCCTCTCTCTCTCTCGCTCTCGCGCAGCAGCCTCAGATGCGAGCTCCGGAGGGGCGACGGCGGGGAGCGGGAGACGGATCTCCGGCGAGGCGATCGCGAGACACCCCTCGCGGTCAGCTCGCGGTGGAAACCCCCCGGCGGGCGGAGGAGACGGCGGCGGAGCGCGGGCGGGGGCGGCGGAGGCGGTGGAATCTCTCGTGTCTTTCCGTTCTCCTTCCCTTCTGCGGGAGCCTGGGATGGGGGGGAGCTGATACTGTTTTGATTAAGAGGCGAGTAATTGCTGAGGGGGGTAATGCGAAGCAATATCCAGCAACCAGAAAAGAGAGCTTCCTAGGCGATGCGGATGTTGCTGGAATCCGGTGCGTCCGTTACCCTTTTCCTCAGTTCCTCCAGTGAAACACCTGGCGTCGTCCAGGATTTGAGATCCATCGAGACATCCCGTGTACACTGTATCATCTCGAGTAACCCGGCCTAGCACCTGAAATTGTTAAATAGATGGGTCAAGTTGAGTTGGGTCGGATCGGGTCGGGTCTGGATTGAATCATGAATGATCTTAATCTAAATCGATTCATTAACTTGTTCATGATCATTTTAGTTAAGCTAGTGATCATATTGTTAAAACACATTTGTATCTAATAAAATGTAAAGAAAATTCATACCAGAGAACAAAGAAAGAGTCATAAAAGTGAATTTGGTGTAAGGAAGTAAATTCATTTAAGACCCATTTAACCCTCATAATACTTATAGTATGTTTAAATAATTTATGATATATTTATTGAATATAACTAGCTCATACAATAATTCAGTCGATTATATATGGATTTATGATCGGTTTTGATACGTCTATCCACGTCCCTTCGAGACTCCGCACTTGAAACACGACGGCTAGACCATTCTGTTCTGGCGAAACTAATGGATCGTCGGTGAGTGCTGATTTTCTTTTTCTTTTTTTTTAGAAACGCCTGTTTTAATGGACTTGTCTGAATAGACGAGTTTCATCTCTATCCGTTAAAAGAAACTGATGATGTGCATAACAAATCGCAGATGATCATGAGCCGAGACTTCGCTAATTTAAGGATCCGTTTCGAACGTTTTCAAAATGCCGTCTCTCCGCACCCTGATGAGGGGACCCCTCGACGATCTCCGTCAGATAAGGGTCGCGTCGATTAACAGACACAAGCGGCGATAGAAACGGTTGCTTTGACTGCCGATGATACCTTCCTTGGTGTCTTATAGACGACTACGATGATGTCCGCGCGCCACCCATCCTAAGCAAAGTACGTATGCAGAGTCTTGTACAGAGATTCCAATTGTCGCGCGCGGCGGCACTTGATCTCCCACTCGGAAGTGAAGCCGAAAAATGCCGCCTTTCAATGGCAACGAGGGGAAAGGTGGAGCATTTGCCACCTTCATGGAACCGCCCCCTCTCTCTCTCTCTCCGTCCATCACCATAGGCCAAACAACTCGAATTCCACAGGACTGCACGCTAATGTCTTGAATTAACATTTCTAGTGCAGCCCACGTGACCTGAGGCCGCCACCTTTCCACTCGAATCTTGGGGCAAAAGAAAATTGTCTGATTTCTCGAGGAGATAGGACGGGCCACTCGCTGCACACTTCTACCTTTCGAGACTATCTGCACAGCAGATAGTGAAGAATATTGACCAGCGGAACTGAATGTATTTTTATTCATTCATTGGAAAAAATTATGAGAAGCCCCCTTCTAACACTGCCTTCATCGATCAAACATCGAACCTGATACATTTATTGCTAATGGGTGCAAAACCCTCAAGTTTCATGCAATGTTGCATGGAATTGCATGGAAGAACTATAAATGATGGCACAATTTTACAAGATCCTCCTGCCATTGGAAAAAGATCTGTGGGAACTGTGGGTAATTCGCGGACAGTCCCGAACAAGTCCTTTGCACAGCTGAGATGATATGAATCTTCAAGTACAGGAATACTTGTGATTTCAAGATGCTCCTTTCCGACTTCATTTCCATCATATCCAATTTTCAAACCCATGGTGACATGACAGTAACCCATTCATAGCCGTAATCCAATTTATATCCAGGGAAGGTGCACAACAGTTGGCTGCAGACAGTGCTGAAGTACCTGAAGGATTCAGTTGTATCAAAGGTTGCTTGACAACAAATATGAGAACCAAGAAAATTTGCTGGAAGTACCAGGGTGATTCGTTAGAAGGCTCCCATCTTCTGCCCAAGTAGTCATACCACCGGAAACAAATTTGAGAACTCATGAAACTGAGCAGCCAAAATATGTCATTCTTGTGTACATCTCGCAAGCCTTTGAGCCCAGGGGCTTTGCTCAGGTAACCAATCGATTGGCATCCCTTCAATGGCACACCATCTCAAGTTCAACAAGGCAAAGGCAAGATCATCCTGATTATCTTCAAAGAAGTGAGTTAAATAAGACTCAGCATTGGGGTCTTCGCTGAAGATAAAATCCTCATATTCAGCCCTCAATTCTTGGAGAGGGTTATCCGCTTGACAAATCATTCTCATGCTCAATACCCGCAAGGCCTCAATGGCTGTGCTGTAAAATCCATTGTTCACATATGCATTGTAGACATAGCAGCAGGATGATGGGTCAGGCTGAATTTTCTCTTGATGCATCTGCTCAATGATATGCTCAAGTACGTCAAGTCTCCCCTGCAACAGGAGATCCACTTAGTAATTTGTATAAGTTGTAGAGAAGCAGAGAGCTTCAAATAAAATGTGCTCATGAAAAAACAAACCCCAATACAACTAAAGAACGCACATTTTACTTCCTCCGTGGCTTATAAGCCAGGATCTCAACTTTCTGTATGATGATGTCAACGCCTATACAGACACAACTAATCTCAAAGAAAGAAGCAAAGCAGCACTCCTGCAGTTAACTTGTGACATTTATTTTGCAACAAGACATCATAAAAATTACCCACTAGGCACCACATACTTGGGGAAGAAACACCTATATCCTATAACATCCCCAGTGCCTCTGCAAGTTGCCATCGACATTTCTTTTGGTTATATTGAGAGGGGAACATTTTACAGGTAGACCTGCGAACTGGCCGCTTCAGATCCAAGCCTACAGCAGTTCCCAGTCCAGACTTTTTGGAACCTAAACCTACATCATCATTTGAAGTTCCTGTTCGGAAATCGACCAATCTTGGAACAAATCACCTAAATCCAGACTAAAAACTTAACCATTCAGTCAATCCCTCACAAAATTTACTGAAACTCCTCTCCCTAAGTTCCCCAAAACTAGTCTTGTTCCATGACAAGCTGGCAAGTATTAGTAGCAGTTTGGGCATAAGCACATCCAAGTTTGACCTGCCATTTCCAGATGGGACCAAAACTTGGAATGAAAAATATAGATGCACCAAAGTGCAGGTAACTCACTACCTTCGAAGTCCAATGCAGAAGGTTGGATAAGCTCAATTTATTCTAGTACTATCATAGAAATGCTTTTCGAAGCTAACATTCTCAAGAGTACCCTCAATGAAGTCAGGAGTCAATTATGAACGTTACTGCCCAAGGCAAAGATGCATCATACCGAGTCTGCTAGATGTGATTACATAAGCAAAACATCCGCAACGAGATGTTCTTACCAATGGTGACATGCAGTAACAACCTAGAGATGTGAATACTTAAACCAAACAAAAGGCTCGATTACTCAATGACCAGACATCATTTCCAAGCATATCCACAAATAGCTTGAGTGCCTCTAGAAGAGAGGAGAAGAGAGGCTATGACTGCTATATTCTCAAGGTAATTTTCTCCTTTTAATTCACAGACAGATGCACATGCCCAGGGAAAGAAATAGAAAAGGAGATAAAGATGCTACACCATTTCACAAGCTTTCAGAAGAAAAGTGTTGAATAATAGGAGATCAAATTGAATCCTTTCTTCTTTGGCTTGATCAAGAATATTTAAAGCTTCGTCGTAGTTTTCACAGACCAGCAAAACCTGAAAGAAAGCATCGAGTGAGCATACCATTACCAAAGCCAGAAATTAGATGTTTAGGGGGGACAAAGAGAGGAGGGGTGGCCAAGGCAGGATTCCAGCAGGAAAAGAACTGTGAAAGTTGAGATCATTCAGAGTTCACCTTTATAAGGGCTGTGTAAGTCATTATTCCAGGGTAAAATCCATCACGAATCATCATGGAAATAAGTGCACGAGCAGATCTGTAACATTGTATAATGCTACAACAATCAATCATTATACAGTATGTTGCATGATCCGGTGAAAAACCACGCTGCTTCATATTCTTAAAAATGTCCACTGCTTTGCGGTTCTACATCAAAGGCAGAAAGATCATTAGAACCTAGAGAAAAGTCAAAAAGACCACAGTTCAATGGGACAACATACCATGATGATCATACAGGTAAATTAGCACTTACTTCTTTAGCCACAACCAAGGAGTGCAACACTACGTTGAATAATGGTGCTTCCACATAAGTCCCACTACAAAGGAAACGGGTTTCTAACACACGTAGCATCTTTTCTATCATTCCCTCTTGTCCTAGAGCTGCCAGCTGAAGATATCAGAAACAAATTAATGCCATCGCAAACATATGGAAAGAAAAGAGTGAGTTTCAGACCTGCATGAGACACATGTTGAAGCCTCACGACAGTATTGTCAAGAGAGCTGGTTTGATTTGAGGGGGAACATTTCAGATTTAATGACCAAAATGCATATCCATGGTCACTCAAGAGAAGCAATACAGCAGCTATACATTTATATTGTTCATGATCTCTACCATATGAGCCGAATCTCACAGGCCTGTAGCTCAAAACGGTGTGCAATGACTCAACCAAAAACAACATGCTAATAATCAAGCCCACAGAGCATAGAGAAGCGAATGAAAACCAGAGTACAACCTAAATGGCCGGTGCTTCTAGAGATATCAACCTGCCCCAAACCCTTGATTTGACAACAATGTCTACAGAATAAGATTTTTCCTTGTCAAGAAGTGATAAGAAATCACATTTAAAAGCAGTTAAGGCCAAGCATGATATAAAATCATTGAAAGAAGTGGCCCCTCTAAAAGACTAAGGATCCCGGTCCCATGCCTTTACACCCTTATTACATCTTGCGTGATGCAGAGTGAGATTTCTTAAACAACAGTATTTGATCCAATTACAACCTCTGCATACTTTTTCTGAAGATACCAGTATGCTTCCAACAATAATCAGGTTAGTTCATGGCAAGGCAAATACCAGATTTTTTAATGAGATAAGGCTATGGTCAACTCCATTTCTGGCCATATCCATTTCTATAGCTTCTATCCTTTTTGCAGCTTCTACCTGGGACAACATATTTCCCTCTTCATACGGAGCATTCACAGTACCAAATAAAGAAAACAGCAGCTCATATGTCTGGATATTTGGTTGAAGTTGTATTTGTTTCATTTTTGCCAATACACGAACTGCCCGCTCAGGTTGATCCTGCACAATGCAAACCATAGGCTTTTTATACTATAGATGGAAATAATGTGCAAGTGAACTTTGAGGATAGTGAAAAGAACAATTATGTGAAGAAAGAAAAAACCAAACATCCTGCAACTGTTCAAAGGTCATCCTTAATAATAACTTTAGAAACACTAGCAGACCTTGAGGGATTGGCGGTGCCCCTGCTTGCTGGCCACCACAATTTATATAGTAAACCCTTGAAACTTCAGGTAAAATCTTTTGCTTGCTCCCACAAACCTAAAATTCTAGGTGCATTACTAATCCCACATCATCAGTTTCTCTTATAATACGTTCAAACTGTGATGGTAATGCGCAGAGAAAAGCAATTTGTTACTTCTAACTAACAAGCATCCCACATAAGAAAGCAGTTATTTTTACCCTAGAAATATTTGTTTTCGTCTCATGCTACTTATCAACACTAGGAATTTTCTTCATGGTCTGTGTACGCTGTAAAAGGCATCAAAAGCACAGCTAGCTGAGGGCACTGGAATCTCAATATCTCATATCTGTCAAATAAGCCTGAGAACCCACATTAACTGGAATTGCCGGCAACATAACAGTGTCTTTTACTTAGATGATTTATTAAGGTGATTGGTGGAACTTGGGAACTATGAAGTAGTCTCTTCCCAAGTATTTCTGAACTGAATGATAGAACTAATAATGATAATAGTAATAATATCTTGTTATATATCTTCCAAATCTAATGGAACATGTGTGCCAATGAAGAAGAACTGTTCAGTCTACCATAAATAAGAACTGCTAAACAATCCTGTACAAGGTAGATGGTGACTCATCTTCCTTTGGCAAGATTGTGAATATATTCTTACTCTCCTCCACTTCCTAAAAAAAAAAAATACAATACTCAAGGTTCAACCCTGTTAGCCACCATAATTCCCATTTAAGTTGTACTCTTAAGCAAACCCAGGTCAGGAACCCTTCACAATTAGAAACAAAGTACTGAAAGCATTCTTCTTCCAATATTAAAAGATATCAGGAATTAATAATGTTGTGATACATCCACAAAAAAATCTCCTAATAAAAAGCCATGTAGCAGAATATCTGAAAATACCTACTCACCATTGCATTGCATGCTGCAAGGAAAACATTAAAAGGATAGGGATGCGGACATTCAGAAATTTGAACCAATAGAGCCTCGGCAAAATCCAGTTCCAAGGCTTCACTGCACTTCACTGAAATGGCTACTAGAGTAGAGTCAAATGGCCCCAGTTTCTGCTTTTGCATTATTTTCAACTGCAAGGACAAAAAGTTTTGTATCCAAGAACATTTTAATAGAAGAATTAAAAGTGACTGGATGAAAGTAACGCAACTGGAGTGCCAAGAGCAAGCCAGCAAATAACCAATACTCACCAGTTCCAAACCATCAGAGAAACCTCTCTCAGTAACAATTGCTCTGATAAATCCATCGTATGTACGACTGGATGGTTGCAACCCTAGGTTTTGCATCTACACAGATACGGGACTTCTCTCAGTACCTTTTACTATCATTTACACAGAATAAAATACTACGTAAAGTAAAAAGTTCATAAAACTGGACACTCAAGCACAATAGAGGGCCTAATCCAAGGTAACAATTTCTGCCGCCACAATAAAAATTAATCAGGACAGAAAATCATATATCTAAATTCACATGCTAATCAACAAAAAGAGCTCCATTGCACTTGGAGACTTTGTTAATGGATAAAGTTCTTATGTTGACAATTCCGTGCGACTCATCATCTAAACAGAGCATTCAAAGTAACAACTCCATCACTAGCAACTTCTATCAGCTTTTATACATGGTAAACAGAGGAGATCTCACTAAATAGGTCCTACTACCTGTTGAAATAACTGCTCTGCCAAGCTATGGTTGCTTGTTAGTGCACAGGTACATATCACATCTGTGAATGATCGGCTCAGCACATTCCTAAGTGCAAGATATTTAGGATTTGGTGTGTCGGTTCCAACACACATAACTTCTTTTCTAGGACCAAAAGTAGTGCTTTGCCCCATATTAAGGGCAAGACCATCCTCTTTGTGACATATATGTTCAGTGTCATCCTTGTCAAATCTCTCCAACCGTAGTTCACTCATAGCCGGTATTGGAATATCTAGCTTTGGAGAATGCAAAGCTCTCTCTGCATATCTGTTAGATAAAGTACCTTCCGTAGCCAAAGCCACCATAAGTTGCAGACTTTCATATGCAGATTTTAGATCTCTCAACCTTGTAAAAGACCAAATAAACTTCCTTAATGATGTAAGGCAAAAATTGTAGTGCTTGCTATAGTCCTTCCAAATATGATGCACTGCAAAAAGATTTTGCTTCCACACAGCAATCTGAGAGAAGGAGACAAATATTAGAAACAATTACAGCAGAGTGGCATTTTATAATGAATTATAGTCAACGCAGACTTTTAGCAGGTGCACAGAAAACTGTGAATAAAAGGAAACTTTTCAGTTATCGAAGAAGCTTATGTGTCAAGATGAAATTCAGCCACCAACTGCAAATGATCACAAGAAAAAAATAAAAGAAGTGAATGCCTTGATAGCAAGAAAAATAAGTCTTTCATTTTGGCAAGGTGATAAATGCTTGTAAATCTAACAGCCACATAGAGCATTTCATAATTCAAGAGCCCAGGAATTCCCATTTCTAATATTTGAACTCAGTCCACAGTTCAAGATTTGTTCTTTGCACTCACCTTTTGCATTGTCGTCAGCATTACAAAGGATAAATGGTACATGCTTTGCGCTTCTAGGATAATATAAGAGATGTACATTTTATTTCCATCTAAAATGTTATCGAAATGCCTTCTGGCATCATGTCCATTATGCACCCTTCCCATTTTAATTAAAAAAGAATATTTTCTTTATGATTAGCATTTGCGAAAGTTTATGTACACCGGGCATTTGGACAGGTGGTATAGGAGGTCACTATAATGATTCGATGATTACAATGTAACAAATCAAATTACAAAGAATCTATGGTGTTCAATATAATCTTGAGTCTATTAACAAAACAAAAGAGGGTCCTATCTGTATGCAATTTAGTGGATGAGAAATATAAATCAGCCATATTGGAGAATCTAAGAATCAAGTATTAAGAAATATGGAATATGTTCAAGGTCACTTGTCCTTGGATGACATTGATGGCATTCTTGTTCAAAGACATGGCTCAACTGATCTTTAAGGAGCCGGACATTCACAAAATATAAAATGCCTTAGGTCACTCTTAACTTCTTTCTCCCATCAGACAATTATTCGGAAAACTTGGGGCAAAAATCCCCCTGCCCCTGCAATAATCTGTCACTCATCACATGTGCCTTGTCAGATAGCTTTTTTGATTAACATTAGTTTCATGATCGTCCTCTATCACTAAACAAAATTAGTTGCCCAAGATGAGTTCATCGGAAACTTTGAAGTATGGTACACTACACATCTCTCCAGTAAAAACATCTGAACTGATCGGCTGTTCTTAAGGAGATTAATCAAAAGCTTTGAAGTATGCAACACATCTCTCGAGTAAAAAAAATCTGAACTGATGCCACCTTGACTGAGAGAACATTTGAGAGATGCAAAAGCATGTGCTTGCATAAAAACAAAAGAATCTACACTATAAGAGCAAAAAAGGATTGACGGAAGTAAGCTTCAATATGTAAAATGCAATGCATTATATGTCAAAACAATCTTATTTTTTGACCCAAAAGAAAACAATCTTGTTCTTGGACTTTGGAATTTTTGCAAGGTACCTTTGTAAGCATGTGATAAGTCTAAGGACATAATGGTGAGAACGTTTTACCAAAACCTTTTTACCTACAAAAATAGATCAATTATCCATATAATTGCGGAAGAGCATACCAAGAACTTTGACAAGGAACCATTAAAAAAAAAAAAGGACTACTCACACTAAAAAAGGGGCTGGGAAATTTTTATAAGCGAAAGACACATATGACATGAACTTATACTTGGAGAGAAGTAGAAAAAGTGGCACGGTCCGGAACTGGAACTGGAGTTTAATTCTTCGTATGGCATCAATTTAGGAATCTCTTCAAAGCACCTCAGCCCTGCGCGCCACCCCCCCGGGCAGGAAAAATCAACCCCCCCTTCTTTTTCTTCTCTCTCTCTCTCACACACACAAACATTTTCAGGATAACAATACTTCTACTTGGTACTTTCCTGCATTTGCAATGGGAGAGAAGACAAGAAGGGGGAAAAAGGCATGACATCCAAGGTGTGAAAAATCCATCACTCTCAAAGGGTAAGCACTAGCCATGGACAAAAAATCATCTTCACCATCATACCTCAAGGAGTTCCAAATAGGTTGCTTCATTCTTCCCCACAAGTCGGCACTCCATCAGATCTAAGCAATTAGCATATAGTTCACTTCGCACGTCAACACAGGCCCTCAGGAAATAATTATACACCTCCAATAAATGAGCCACACGATGATTTTCTCCGAGATTAGATAGTAAATTAAGTCCCTGAATAATGTGCAACAGTGCACGAGGTCAGCGCTCCGATATGAATCAGTACATGTACCAAATATAATAAATATGATCTTATTATAAACTACAACCATAACATGACTATCACTCACCAGGAAAAACAAGAATATAAACCTCAACCTAGAAATTTGTTTATTTTCAATACCAAGATTCCAAACCTTTCAAGGACTTAAGTTATGGTCCAAAGTGGCAGAATTATTCATCAACAGAGAACCAGAGTTAAGTCTCCTCCAAAAATTAGCTGTACCAGTGAATTGTAGTGTTTTAACATTTTAAGATACAGTCAATATGATTTCTGCAGCAAATATCATATTTTCCGCTAACTTTACCAGGAAGAAATTTTAATCCATCCACAGAAGTTCTCAATGTCATTACACGTCAGAGCACTTGACATATTTGCATGATAAAGCCTGGAAATTCTACTTGTCCTAATAGTTCCTATTTACCACACCTTTGTCAGCTTAGAATCTTATTTTTCAAAGTTCATTTAAACAATGGCTGCACTTCAGTCCAGATACAAAGTTGACCCCAGGACCTTCAAGAGAGGGAGAGGAAGAATCAATAAAGACTACATCTTGAATCAATTGATTAATGAAAGAGTGCATTCGATGGCTCTATTTATAGAGCATGGGAGACAACAACAAAACCCTAATTTCTTATTTATTACCACCTGCTGGCTATTAACTAATATCTCTACATATAATTCAACACTTCCCCTCAAGCTAGAGCATCCACCTAATTTATGACAGGGGCAACTTCATTCCATACTCTGTGACTAAAGCGCTGTCCAAGCCAGACTTCACACTAGCTTACAGATGTTAATACATCAAACCAGATTTAACACAATGACTATTATATAAACCAAACATTGCACAACAAACAGAAAGTAACCCACATTGTCGAATTTAACAGAAGCGCACTGAAGAGACAAATGGAGACCAGAAAGTCAACATCTTTCTATTCCTCAAGTAATGAAGACCAAATCGTCTGAGAACCTAACTTCATGAATTCATCACCCCTTGCACTCGACTGTGGCTACCCAACAAAGGTGAGCTTTGCTCTGGCACTTGGTTGCCTTGGAAACTTGATGACAACTTTGCCCATCGATGAAACTCGCAATAGATGAAATTTACAGTACAGATTGTTGAGGCAAACGACCAAAATTGGGAGATTTTCTGAAGACATATATATATAGCTTAGGAGGAATTTTAAAATGACAAACCCAAAACCAAACCAGCAAACCCGCAAGACCAGAGAGCTTCACTTTAATGGAGGAGCAAACTGACAACTATGTTGGAGAAGAGGATGACAAATGATAAGGCATGGAATAGGATTGTGAAGGATGACAAAACCTTGATAGAAATGAACACTGAAAACAGACTGGATGTGCTAGCCAGTGACAAGGGTGGAAAATGAGCTCGCAATGACACCAGGAGGACAGTCATAGAAAGCTGGTGGAGATGCCCAAGACTGATGACTGGGGAGAGAGAAGTGGACAGACCCACAATGGAGAGAACTTGTGACTGACAAAGGAATGAAGACACATGATTCTCCAAATCTGGACAACCTGGATCGGTGACAAGCTCCCCCTGATGACTAGAAGAAATCGAAGAACAGAGGAAACAGCAAGGGAAAAACTCGAATCCTCGAAAGAGAAGAAGATTCTGATGCAATTGACGACTGGTGGCTCTGAACACTAACAGCATGGGACTAAGTAGGGCTTGCAACAGAGAAGACAATGGTTGGCTGGCTTGGTGGCTTAATAGAGAAGACGCCAAAACCTTTCTTTATTGTGTGACTAACGACAAGAGAAAAACACGGCTTTGATTTTGGTCCCCCTCTCTTGGTGGCCCTGACACCATGTCAATATTTTAGTATTTTCAAGAGAGAGGAAGAGAGAATCGATAGAGACTACATGTTTATTCAATAGCTTAATGAAAGAGTACATAAGATGGTTCTATTCATAGAGAATGGGAGACACTAATAAAACCCTGATTTCAGCTACTAACTACTAGCTAATATCCAAGAATATATTTATGAACTGCAAGTTTACATGATTGAAAGGAAAAGAGAATATCACAATATCCTTCAATACACATATAATCCAACAGATCTCTTTTCCCCAACCTTCCTTTTAGTTCTGTTTTCTACATTTCCACCTCCTCAGCTGCAAGTAACGATAAATATCTAAAAGGTGTAAAGATGCTGAAGACTAGGTCCAATCAATTCTTTGTCCAGCATATGGTTGATGTAGAGTGATTCAAGTTCTTGGTTCTCCTTCTTTCCCTTGGTAAGTATCAAACTAAAGGAAATCAAAGAAAGCAGCTCACATTGGGACAATTACACCCAGAATTTCTTGCAACTACTATTGAATGTTCACTGTAGACAATAATGCCTGCTGAAGATTACCTCACATTATTCTGGTGAAGTGCAATAGTGAAAGAGAATACGCAACATAGAAGTTGGTGCCATTGATACCAATATGTTGGACGATCAGTTACAGCAATAACAATTATAGATCTTTAACCTATATATCTATCCACTAGATCACAACACAATATGCAGTCTGATAATCAGTATTTGAATGTGTTGCCATGTTTGTTTTCAACACTTCAAAGAAAATAAGTACAGAACAAATGGTTCGTATTTGAAGCAACAGCATGGCACAACTAATAAATTCTCAGCTTCTAATTGACTAGTTCGTTATTGGCAGTGAAATCCAACAATAGATCTTCAAATAAACATTCTCCGAGCATACACACTATAGATGGCACTCAAGGTTACCAGGACCATTTTTTATTGTCAATACTATAGGATGAGTGTATATTTACAAACTTCAAAAATAGAAGAGAAGAGAAGAAAATTCAGTAACCATGTTTAACTTCCGTAATGAGCAACAAGCTAATTACCCACTATGGACCATTTGTGAAAGCAAATTCTCATTACTTTTATCCAGAGCACAAAGAAAAAGATCATATACCACTGTCAAGCAACCAGCTTTACAAAGTGCCTGCAAAGTAAGAATGTGGCATCTTTCACCCATGCTGATCTTCTTCTCATTTATCAATTTCCAAGTTTCCATGGCAAACTGCATACATATCAAATGCCACATCAGATTGACAACGTAAAGGCTAAATTGGATGAGATCCAAAATACAGTCCCAGAAAGGGATCTCTACACTGACATAACAAGAGATCATGCCTAGCATCAACTGAAAGAGGAAATGAAGTCTCTGTTGCAAATCATCAATGGGATAATGAAATTAATACTATTTTCATGAGTAGAAACGAAAGCCTGCATCTGTAGTATTTTTCTTATAAAGATAATTTATTCAACATATACATATGATAAAGTAGTAAAAATCAATTCTGCTCACAAAATCAATGATCTTTTCAATTTCAAAGTACCGCAGCCTGAATCAGCAGATTAAAGTTCATAAGATCTGAGTAAGGAAGGCTATGCAAATGTTATGATCAGTTTCTGGGGCTTTATTTGGATTAAACAAATTTCTTTTCAGTTTAAGTTGGAAACCCCATACAGAGATGAGATATTTAACCAATGATGCACTATGGCACAGCATATCCTATGGCATGCATGCTCCAAGGGGACAAAAGAACTGATTGCCCATCTCTCTGCTATCTTCATAACTGAGGAAACTTAAACATAATAACAAAAGGAAAAAAATCTACTACACTGGACACCTATAAGCAAATTGAATGTTGTCCTCTTGTAGTCCATTTGGTGGTTTCTGCTCTGAGCCAAAAGCTAAAGGAAAGAAGTACTTAGTATTTTCCAAGACTTCCAATATTCTCAGCGTGAGTACATGCATGGAAGTTTTGCTCATTAGATAAATGGCTTCTCAGGACAATGAAAGTCCAAAGAAATTTACAAAAATTAAGCAAAACCCTCCACAAATGAACATAATAAACCTTCATCTTGTGCATGCTATGTAAATGAGTAAGAATATAACACATAACTGTATACATGCCCGTCTGTACAAGAGTCAAGGAAGCGATTATTCTTAAGTTATCTTCACAAAGTGTGCAAGTTTTAGAGTTCTACAACCCAAGCGGGAGCCCTGGATAAAGGAGGGAAAAGGGTGCATCAGGTAGTCAACAGCCAGCACTCTTTCTTCTGTCGAACTTCTATGAATGAATCCTATACACAACGGCACAAAAGCTAGGTTGTCACCGTAAGTGACGCTGTGTGGCCTGAGCACAGTGAGAAGTGAGCAAAGGCCGCTGCTGCATCAGTGCTCGGGTGCAGTGTCAAATGAGCAAGTGTTCCCTCATCTTGCCAAAGGAATGAGGGTAAGAAGTTAGTCCAAGAGAGAGGGATCTGGATGGGGACTTAGAACATTAGGACTTTAACATGTAAATCGATGGAAATGGTAGATGTAATGGTTAAGAGTAGGATTAGTATCATGTGCTGTCAAGAAACTAAGTGGGTTGGTTCACAGGCCAAGGATCTCGAGAAGTTGGGTTTCAAGCTTTGGTACGCAGGCACTTCGAAAACGGAGTAGGAATCATTGTTGATAAGACCTTGAAGCTAGACAGAGTAGATGGTAAAAGAATCAGGATAGGATCACTGCTATCAAGATTATGGCAAGCCATGATATCTTGTAGTTAGTTTCTACGCACCTCGAGTTGGTTCCTTGAAAAGCACTTTTGGAAAGTTCTTGGAGAACTAGTTCAAGGGATCCCCATTGGTAGAAAATTTTTAAACAATATTAAAATGGGCATATGGTTAAAGAAACAGAAGTTTACATAAACTTTCGAGAAGGTTATGGCTGTAGAAAGGAAAAGGAGTAGGGGAAGGCCATTTTTGACTTTGCAAGGGCTTATAATTTAATATTAGCCAATACCTTCTTTGAGAAGCTGGAGGAGCATGCAAGCACTTAAAAGTGGATCCTCAAGATCGCAAATAGATTACCATTTGCTAAGGAAAAATGTTCAAATAAGTTGTAAAGATTGCAAAGTTGTTCCTGGACAAAGCTTAACAATCTAACATCAGCTAATGGTGCTTGATGTCCACATTAAAAGAGGAAGGCAGAGAAATAAGCCAGTGAAGTGTCCTAAAATCAGATGGCAGGATCTATAAGGAAGACAACAATCCCTGTTCAAAGAGGAGTTATTGGCCAGTGTGCATGGGAGGATAGACAGCACTCAAATAAAATTTGCCATTCTTGGCCTAGTTGCATTCGGAGAGTGGCAAAAGCAGTCCTTGGGAAGTCTAGGGCTTGTACCACCAAGAGTCTTGGTGGTGGCCAGATAAAATACAACAAAAGATCAAGGTTAAGAAGGAATGCCACAAAGTCATGTACAAGGATAAAAGTGAGGAAAACATAGCAAAGTAAAAACTAGCAAAGAAGGAGAAGAAGAAAGTCCTACGTAAAGCAAAATATGCCACTTGTGATGACGTTTATATAGGGCTAGACACCAGAGGAGGAGAAAAAGGTTTAAGTAAATTGGCTCAAGAATGAGGAAAACAAGAGTTATAAATCAGGTGAGATGCATCAAGGACAAAAATGAGAAGGTCCTCCTAGAAAGAAGATGTTGTCAAAGGCAGCTGGGGAAATTATTTCCATAAACTTCTCAATGAAGGATATGAGAGAAGATAAACTTCTCAATGAAGGATATGAGAGAAGACTTCACTGGAGAGTTGAGTAATTATGAAGGATGCAGAAACTACTCTTTCTACTGATGCATAAGGATGAAATGTTTAGAGCTTTGAGGAAGATGAAGAATGGAAAAGGGGCGAGTCCTCATAGTATACCAATACAAGGGTGAAAAGTTTTCCAGCAGAGATTGGCATATCTTCGCTAACAACCCTTTTTAATGAAATCTTCTTTAAGATCCGACCAAATGCCTGATGAATGAAGAAAAATATGCTTAGGTGCCTATTTACAATAAGAAAGGTGGCATTCAGAATTGTGACAACCATAGAGGGGTCAAGCCAATGAGTCATGAAGCTTTGGGAAAGTGTAATCCAGCTCAGTTTGAGGCAAGAGACTCGTAGTTCATTTAATCAATTTGGTTTCATACCAGATAGATCAACTATAGAGGTTACTTACCTATCATGAAGATTAATGGAAAGGTATAATAATAAATGGAAGGATCTGCATTTGGTGTCCATAGTTTTGGAGAAAGCATAGATAGACTACCAAGGGAAATCCTTTGGAGAGTTGTGACAATGAAGGGTATGAATTGCCCATATACAAAAAATAAAGGATAAGTACGTGGAGCTGTTACATTCACAGGGACAAACAGAGGGGAAACAAAAGAATTCCCCATTACTAAAGGGTCACATTAAGGCTTTGCTCTAAGTCCTCGATCTAGTTGCCTCAATTGATAAGCTGACAAGACATATGAAAGATGTTCCTTGATGTATGCTTTTCGCAGATGGCACAGTGCTGGTAAGTGAAACTCAAGTCGGGTTGACGAGAAACTCAAACTTTGGGGGGAAACTTGGAGTCAAAATATGATGTGTAACTTGAGATGGAGCACAATGGCAGATTTCATGTAGCCAGCCCCACTTAATGGGTTGCTTCTTGTTGTGTTCTTTGCTTGCTTGTTGTTCATCAATTTCACGCAAAAGAGCAATTTACGACAGTTACTGTCCTCTAATGTGCATTATAAATGCTGCAGGGCACAGATGAACATTCTTCTAGGCAATATTTGATATATGCATCTGGTATAGCAACAACATAAAATCTCATCTTACCGAAGCGTCTGATGATCTGGCACAGTAATCAAGGATATGAACTACATCATCGCCCTGTAGTGATTGGTTCCCATAGCCAAGATATGAGAGAAGATTGGAAGCTCTGGTTCTGTCACCCAAACGTAATGCATCAACAATTTGATGCCCGAAACATTGACCAGCTGCACTTGGAAAAAAGGAAAAGGAAAAATTTTTAACGTTCTGCATTAGCTCTGACCACATAACATTGCCATGCACACACAGTTAGATAAAAGACCAACAAGCCATTCCATCCCCCTCCCCCCCAAAAAAAAAAACATAAAAAAAAAAGAAAAGAAAAGAAAGAAAAGGCAAGACATAAAGGAGGGAACCAGGAGTCACATAGGAATATGTGTCAATCAAGGGCAGAAGGATATCTTAGTTCATCAAGCATACTTGAAAGAATAGCATACAACTATTAAAGGCAATAAACATAGACACCACTGATATGCCTTAAGAATTATAATGTAATGAAGAGAGCCTAAACAGAACATGCAATTTAACCTTTCATCACAATTGTGATGCTAAATAATTACCTTCCAATGTTGCAAAACTTCTATACAAATGCTCCTTGCCAGTGATGTTCTTCCGACCCTGTAAAGGCACTCAATATTAAGCAGGACCATTTGAAACTAAATATATCAGAAGGCATGCCTGCACATGTGATAAAGCCAATTGAAGACCATCACTCCAGCATAGCATGAGACTCACATAGAAACGAAAGCACATCAGGAAATTAGCAGGTTGGAGAAATACCCCATTTGTCTTGTCCGCCCACTCCGCACACAACACAGAGGAAAAAGAGAAAGGCACCCACCGGATGTATACAGTGCTAAGCTCAGTAACCCAATTCAGCGCACACGAAAAATTTTCCTATCTTAAATGCACCTTTACTATATGTATCTCCACGCATGCAGCTTGACAAACAGGTGATGGCATGAAAAAGAAGATGATGGCAGTAGTATTACAAGAACTGATATACATGAAGACAAAACCAATCATCAGTTGGAAATTAATTAAACGACAATGCACGTTGAACAACCACTAAAATGAAGCTAGCATTAACCCACTATCTCAAGCACGCACCGGAGCGCGGCCAGCATGGACAGACCAAAAAGAACCAAAAAAGAGTTCCCATTGAGCTCGGAGTTATTTTCAAAATTGTACCCACGGGTTATTCCCAATCACGCTACCGCCTCCGCCACCGCCTCTAGCCCGCAAATGTCGAGTCCATCCAAACCCAATCTCTCCCGATCGCTGCAAGGGAAAATCAAATTCGATCAAGCAACCACTACGAATCGCAACTGCCCCGAAGTGCAAAAAAGTTTTTTTAAAAAAAACCATTGGGGATTAGGAATGCCCACAGCGAGCGAGCTCGTTCTCGGAGAAGAAGGCGGAGCTGCACGTGTCCCTTCCTCGCTTGCATTTGCCCGC